>CM076680.1:90568656-91768656 GCA_038501925.1 Xenopus petersii | reverse complement strand
CACACAACAGCAACATGAAAAGAACAGTATGAAGTGCCCATTTAATAAGCCATGAGTATTCTTCTAGAGATAATGAAGCAGGGTCTGCACAAATGGCAGAAAAAAGTTAAGATGCTTTATCAATAGTGACACCTGAAAGAATATGACCTAAGGTGACCGGGATGCAGAACAGGTGGCCTTTCTATGCAACACTTTACAGTGCTACGCAATATGTTGGCGCTATATAAATACATGTTAATAATAATAATAATAATAATAACACTTTGGTCCGCTGTCTTAGTAGCAGTAACTGAATTCATAAAATCTTTCAACTACCAGTAGAAAAAAAATTGGAAATAATATGATTTAACCAGGTTTCCGCTAAAGAACAAATGTCACAATTAGTGAATTCCAAACTTTCTCCAAAGATTTTCTTCTAAAAAATATCTAAGTCACTCCTGTCTGCCTTCTCTGCTATCAATTATTTCATGTCATTAACAGCTATTTTTGCTACTCCTGTTCTAGACCATTGATTGAAACCTCTTTTCAAAAAAGTTGTTAGATGCTTTTACTTCTTTTAGACCCATTGTCTCTTTTAAAGAAGTTTAGAAAATGTAGGAATACTTTGAAGTATTATTTTTTATTATTATTATTAGTAGTAGTATTAACATTAATTTATAAAGCAACATCATTGTCTGTTCTTTTATTCTTTTGGAAAATGATTACTATATGTCTTAATTTATATTAATACTATGTTGTATACCTTGCTTTTTTAATCCAAGTATATGGAAAAATAAATGTAATTACAGTGCTGTATTATATAAAAGTTAAGGTACTTATCTGTATTAAAGAATAATAAAAATAGAGAAGAAAAAGTTTGGTAAACTCTAACTATTTTAATATTAGGAGTTTATATATCTTCAGAACCAACATGAACCTTACAGAGCATTTGTTTTTTGGAAGTGGTAAATGTCAAAAACTATAAAACATAAATAATGAAGACCAATTGCAAAGTTGATAGGAACCGGGCATTCTATAACATACTAAAAGTTACCTCAAAGTTGAACCACCCCTTTAAATTTTGAGTCTGTAGGACTCCTGACTTTAATCAAGGATAAGAACAGGAGGAAACAGCTTTCAATTGCATTGAATCTATCCAGACCCCCCTACGAAAGCACCTGTCCCCTTCTAATGGCTGGCAAGAAGGGTTTCCAAATTCCACCCTCAAGAGCTGCAACAGACTGCTAAATAACTTACTAAATTTCTGACTTTGTACAGAGGATTTCTCTCTTAAACAGGTTCTGTAGTACATAAAAAAACAGGTAAAGCTCAGAAGTGGCCTGATGAGAACATAGATGAGGAACCTTTAAAAAACAGATAATAACATAAATATGTCAATGAGTACAAATAAAATATGACAGTGAGAAAGAGTGAGGTTAGTGCCCTGGCACGTGAGTATGTGAGAGCGTCGCATGACAAATAGAAATTGGTGTTGTGAAGAACAGGCACACACTGCATGGTAGGGAGAACATATACACTGTTATATGCTATGGATCCTTAATTCCAGAGAGAGTGATAGATATCAGTCCATGAACAGGATCCATATAAGCGATCTGCTCAAACTGCTGTTCTATTACAGTTGTAGAAAGTTCCTCAAAGAAATACAGCTCTTTTCATTTTGAAATGCAGTCTTTTATAGAAGGGGGGGGGATGATTTCCAATGAAGCGGTATAAGTAATTTTACTGCACAGTAAAAAAGAGAGTGGATTTTGGGACATTTCCAGAAAATTTGTAGCAAAGGTTTTGTATCTTTAATGCACTTCCAGCAGCATGTCGGAGATGAAGCCCCTTATCTTCTTTGATCAAGCTGTAGTGTTATACCACTTGGTCAGAATTGTATAATTTATTTCTTGTAGTCTACTGCAATTGGAACTCCAAATTATTAACCATAGTGATCGCGTATACCTTCTCTATCTCCATACGCAGTTCTCTGCCCTAGTGTTGAATAAAGTTTTATTGTATAATGCCTGTTTTCAGGCCTAGGGCTTTGTAGTTTTGGGACAAAGCTTGAGGGTCATGCCATCCATGAAGCACAGGAGCTCAGGGAATGAGAATGGGCCTTCAAATGTCCATTTGTGGTAGTAAATTGTTTTGTTTTCACAAATTTAAATAACCAACCTATAAACCAGCCTTGTTTTAAGACATGAATAAGAAGAAGGTCAGCTACTTCTAAAGTATGTCTGAACCATCCTGGTAAATATGAATTATTTATATGGGATTAAGAGGGAAGGGTGTTTGCTAAGGTTGTATTTTTGCTTTATCGCATTTATTTATTCAGGGTGGGGTGATCTATGTATTGAATGCATCAGTGTAATAAATCAATTCAAAGGTAGATGTATAGGTTGCTTGTTACAATCCAGCTCTTTGTGTCTACACGATAAAACCAGTCTAAAAGTGGGCATGCACAGACCAAATCAGCAGATTATCAGTCTGTATATTGGGCCCTCTGACAGGACTACCCAACCAATATCTGGCCAAAAACCAGCTAGATGTTGAATGAGCAGCTTTAAAATTCCTGTTGGGTGTCTGGTTGAGTTTTTAAAGGAGAAGACTTGCATTTTAGAGGGAAAAAAACTTGAATTTTTAGAGGGAAAATAAACTTGAATTTTTATTATACCCCAAAGCTGCTAAAAATCCAAATCTGAAAATACTCCATCTCAAACATGTCAAGGTCATGTAGAAGCAATGGCAGATATCCCTGAAGTTGTTGTCTCATTCTACCCTGGATAATCTGATAAAGTCGAGTTTTCGAAGCGTCAATTCGATAAAAACACGTTTTGGAGTGTCAATATACGATTCAAATTCATTTTTTTCGCTCCAACTCCTTCAAGAAGAATTATTGATAAATGAATGGATGGGAGTTAGGTAAACTAATGAGATTAAGTCTAAGTATTATATTAATTTTGGTGACATTTAGCATTCCTCAGTGTCGGACTGGCATGGCATGGGCCCACCAGAAAACCTTAGGCTGAGGGCCCACTTTCTAAATTATTATACCTCCTCTTTCAACCTCTTTATTCTCCCAGTATCTTTTCTCTACATCCTATACTCTATTTTTCCATTATTAAGCCTATTTGTTACCATAAAGAAATAGGGATAGACCATGAAATAGGCCAAATGGATTGAAGCAAGAGGCCCACTGACACCTGGGCCCACCGGGAGTTTTCCTGGTATCCCTATGGGCCAGTCCGATACTGGCATTCCTATTTAGTTTAGAATTCTACCAGGCTACTTATTAAGACAAGTTACTATTTTGGTGGCTACTTTGATATAATGCAGGGAAGTTCAATTACGGTAAGTATATCTCTAGTGATTTCCAGATTTTACATTGACTGGTTAGCCCATTTTTACCTAAAAGTCTGAAGTCTGAGCTATACCCAGCTGTGAGGCTTCAGATATCGGTTAGGGGAGCCTGTCAGAAGGCCCATACATGTGCCAATAACCTGGTAACTCGGGCCTGTCGATAATCACCGCTAGTATATTACATTACTCTGGGCAATTCGGCTTCATTGCTGGAAAATGCCTGTTCTTGCATTTTACCGTGATTATGCTGAATCGCAGTTAATAATGTAATTTACTTGTGGCAATTACAAGGTTAAAGGGGTTGTTCACCTTTGAGAACTTTTAGAATGATGTAGAAAATAATTCTAATAAATTTTGCAATTGATTTTAAGTTTTTATTGTTTGTGGTTTTTGAGTTATTACGTGTTTTGTTCAGCAGCTCTTAAGTCTGCAATTTTAGCAACCTGGTTGATATGGTCCAACTTACCCTAGCAACCATGCATTGGTTTGAAAAAGTGACTGGAATATGAATAGGAGAGGCCTAAATAGAAAGATGAGTAATAAAAAGCAGCAATACCAATACATTTGTGAGCTGGTAGCTTACCCCCATTTGAAAGCTGGAAAGAGTCAGAAGTAAAAGGCAAATAATTGAAAAATTATGAAAAATAATGAAGACCAATTGAAAAGTTGCTTAGAACTGGTCATAACATATTACAGATTAACTTAAAAGTGAACCACCCCTTTAATAATAATGGCAAGGCATTTTTGCCAAGATTTGTTGCCCGCGGTAATGATTTTTTTTAAAGTGGACCACAAATCTTCCCGTGTGTCATTGCCCTAAAAGACACATCTTTGTGAAGCATCAGAAAGCATCATAATGCAATAAAGTTGACTTGCATCCACTGATATGATCAATGATCATACCTCTGCATCGTAAACAGAAGTCTAACAAGGTTCAGCAGTAAACCATTACCACACAGCTATATTGTATCTCTCCTGTCCAATTGGTTCTGTTATAGGCAAAAATACACACTTAGATTATTTTCATTGTGCTACCCTTAACCTATGGATTGCCACCAAATACCAAATTAAGCTCCACTACTATAAGTAGGGTTGCCACCTTTTCTGGAAAAAAATACCGGCTTTCCTATATAGTTATTTTTTTTCCTATTAATAACATTGGGATCAGCCATCATTTTTATTGACCAGGCCGGTAAAATACCGGCCAGGTGGCAACCCTAAATAAGTTGACCCGTAGGTTGGTTTAAAGATTTTGGGTAGTGTATACAGAATAGTGGCTTTGGATATGAAAGGCAGCAAGGTGCCACATGATGTGCATATACAGTAGCTACTGGGTTATTATATACAGTATTGATATTTGTGATGACCCAAAGGCATCAGAAAATCCAGGGAATTATTTTGAGAATTGCTCCAAAAACGTAGTTCTTATTTCATATGGGAAATTCAGTAAACTCGGAAAACATCAAAGCAACAGTGTTTTACAAAGTAATGAAAAACTAAAAGTCTATGGGGCAAATTCACTAATCGTCGAAAATGTGATAGCAATGCCTTCGCCGCACTTCGCCAGGCGAAGTTTTGCCAGGGCGCTGCTAATTCACTAAAATCTGAAGTTGCAATCAGGGAGGTAGCGAAGTTGCGCTAGCGTTAATTCGTCAAGGAAAGTTACGCTAGCGATGCCTAATTTGCATACGGCGCCAAGTTAAAGTACAATGGACCTTTATGTAGCAGCTTCATAAAATAAAATAGAGTTGTTATTTTGACCTATACGTGTGCCCATTGTATAGTTTAGGTGCCAAATGTTGGGAAATGTATGGGGGAAGGAGGGTACCCCCAAAAAAATTTACAATCTTTTTCAGCCTATCACTCTTAAAAAAGTAAAAGATGCCAGCGTTTTTTGAGATTTAGAAAAAATTTTAACTTTTTTTGAAGAAAGCCCTATCTACTCTATTGCACTTCACCAGGTCTGAGGTGACGCAAGAGGTAACGTTCAGTAAAATCCGCAGGTTAGTGCATTAGCGAAGTTACGTCCCTTCGCCAGAGCGCAACTTCGCCTGGCATAAGGGTGCGAAGTAGTGCTAGAGTAGGTCCACTTCGCTAGAGAATTTACATCAGCACCCGTTAGTAAATCGTCGAAGTAAAGAAATTATGTCACCAGTGGCGGAACTACCGGGGGAGCAGGGGGTGCGAGCGGGCCAGGGCCTGCACCCCTTCAGGGCCCCCCGGCAGCGCTGTGCGCCACTGAAATCCCCCGGCAGTGCTGTGTGCCGCTGAAATTCAGGCCGTACGGAGGAGGGTGGGGACCCGGCTGCACATCACGCTCACGCACCAGGGCCCACCCCCCTCTAGTTACGGCACTGGATGTCACGCTGGTGATTTTGCGATAGTGTTAGCCGCTTCGTGCTTTAGTGAATTTGCCCCTGTGACTTGGTGTGAAAGATAATCAACAGGCAGAGCTGCACCAAGAATAGTTAGCAAGTCTGCCCAAACTTCTATTGTCTATTGTCTAGTCTTGAGACGTCTCCTACAGATAAACCAACCCCCCTTCCTCCACCCCCAGACTGCCCTGACCTGGGGGATGCCGGGGACTGTGCAACTAACATGTTGTTGTGTGACTGCAGAAAAAGCTTGTACGGACAACAGCACAAACGCCTCACACACCATATCGCCGGCCACTTCACTACCAACCAGCATTTCTAATTGGTAGAACGAGCCGGCGGTGACATCACAATTATTTTTTTTTTATTCCTTAACCTCAAGGAATCACAAGGATAGAATCAGACGCAGCTCGATGGGCTGTACCACTGTGTGTACGTAGGGGCTGGGATCACAAGAGCATATTACAGCATACACAAATTCACGTTTATGGTTACTAGCGACTGAAATAATTGAAACATAACGCAACCAACGCAGCTGTATGCCGTGTTCTGGGACAAGAACATTCAGCTGATATTCACAAACACGCCCCCCCTTTTTTCCCTGCTCCTTCTCACATATCACCTATCCCCGCCTTCTTCCATCACAAGCTCCTGCTGTAGGGCAGTGGAGCGCCCCCGGGTTTGTGTGTCGTTATTTGTTGTCCTTGTTTCTCGGACTGTCCGTGACAACCGGGGTTGGGATGGGGGAAAGCTGCTAAACTGGCAGAGCAAGAAGGGGAGTCTGAGGCAACACGTGACTCTGAGAGTAACGGAGGGAGGATGAGCTGCAGGGAGCGCTGAGTGTCCAGCTGCCGAGAGAAGTGCGAAGGGCTTCATTCAGCCGGAGCTTGGGCTGTGTGTATGTATTTGTCCGGGCAACGGGGAAACGTCTGTGTAGAAATGCATGTGTATACGTATGTGCGTGTGTTTATCTTGTGTATGATGTACATGGGATTGTGAGGAGAGCAGTATTTCCACATGGAAAGCGCATACCTGCACACACACTGCTTCACAAGCCATGCTCCACTCATTTGCAACCTTTGTGTCCTCCAGCTGTTGCTGCACTACAGCAGCCGGGCCTTCAGCAGCATATGTGCTGGGTGTTGTAGTTTAGCAAAGGCACTGAGCCGCACTGTGGGGAAAAGCACTATCCATTTTCACTGAATACGAAGGCTGTGGGTGAGCTGCTCTCTGAGGAGTCTGCAGTCTATTTTACTGGAAGTAAGGAGCAAAGGTTTGAGGGAAGTGCTGGTCTTTTCCAACCTGTCCCTGCTGCTCTGGTATTCAGGAACAGAAAGCATATATGGTTAAATACTCATTGCTATTCCCCCTATATAATCAAATCAAATAATTCATTTTCATTCTGATCAGCTTCAAGCCTTTTTTCTACCATTCACTGTAATAGAATCTTTGCAACAGGGAAACTTGTTAATTTACTTGCATCCCCTGCTTTATCTGCATGTTTCTACTTGCCCCATATTTATATTCCCAGATGATTTTATAGAAGGGGTCTCTGAGATGCCCAGTCTGCAGCTTTTCAAATATGACATCCTTTGGGAGCTAAATGCTGTCAAATGAGATGGGAGTTGTAGTTCAGCAACATCTGGAGAGGTAAATAATCCGTGATAATCTAAGGTTTATGTTGTAGTGCTAGTGTTGTCAGCCAGTGACTGTTACAGTGAAACATGCATTGTATCTGTCTGCTTCAAATATTTCTAATAGGAGGATGTGTTATCTGCCAGACCTCAGTGAACCTTGTACGGAAGATTTATTGTATTATTATTATTTTATTATTATTAACATGTATTTATATAGCGCCAACATATTGCGCAGCACTGTAAAGTAAATGTGATTATACAACTACATCACACGAATTACATATATAGAATATATGGAGTAACAAACGTCACAATCAATACAGGTACAAAAAGGTGAGGAAGGCCCTATGCAGTCTTATTAATTGGTGCACACATTCTCTTTAATGCAGGAAAAGGAAAAATATACAGTAACTAGAAAAAAAATGACATGAATTCGAAATAATAATTTGTTACTTTACCCTATAGGTCACCCTGTTCCACGTGGATAGAGTTTAAAGTGCTTTTTAAGTGTCACGTATATCTGTTGGGTTGATATGGACAGTGATATCAAAATGTATTGGTAGGCTGTTGTCTTATTAAGGCAGCATGTATTAAATGAAGTATGGATTCAAGGCTAGTGCTTTCTTGTTTTTAATGATTATTATTATTTTCAAGTTGAATAAAGAGATCAGATTTTCAGAAAAGAAAAGCTAATGGTTTTGGTGCTCATTTGGATATGTTAGACATGTGAGTTAGACATTCTGTACTGTATATAGGTATCCTGTGTATCTGAAAGTATGTCATCTATAGCAAACACAGTCATACTTCTGTGTGCACAGACAAGGTGTGTGCCCTGAATATAAATCTTGCTGTGTCAGACTTGGACTGGTATCTGATTAAAGCAATTTGATCCTCCTTCTCTTTTAACCAACCCCCACCTGCCAGTTTGTCCTTCCTGGAAAAGGAGGGGTGAGATGATGTCTCACTGGTATCCTGCTTCCTCCTCTTCATGTAATGTTGGTGAATTGTGGGAATTGTACCAGGGCAAAGAGGAAAGAAACCATTGCTGATCGCCCAAGAAAGCATGTACAGTGGCACAGCAAACCCTTTAATGTATTAATATATATATATATATATATATATATATATATATATATATATATATATATATATATATATATACTTAATGCATATCTGAATAAAATATGATTATCGGTAATCATTTCTTAAGCTGCTCTTGAAAGATTGTATAGCACACATTACTCTATATAATTTTCTATTTCAATGAGCAGGGCTGTGCCAAGGTGTAAATTCTGTCATGTTAATGCAGACAGTTCCAAAATGACTGTAAAGCAAAGCAGAAGACAGATCATCAGAGCAATTCTAGACATTATGCAGTACATTAAACCTTATCTGACATGTACAGGAAAGGAACTGTATGAGATGGCTTTTGTAGAGAGAGTGGTACGAATTGTTCCTGTTCAGTTCCTGTATGAGCAGTATTTGGGTCTTCTAACAGCTGTGTATATAAAATGTTTATGGGATGCTGCAGCTACCCTTAAAAGGATATATCATACTTCTGTGAAAACTTGATACATGGTCAAGATGTATTTGTTCCAGTTTGTGGCATTCTATGTCTGTGCATGTATCGTTTTTTGAGAGTGCAGCCATATGATAATGGTGATAAAGCTGTGCAAATTGATCTAAAGGCTTCATAGTTAATATATATGTTAAAAGGGGTCATTCTTTAAAAAATAGCAGATGTGCTTTTATTTTTTATTTTTTTACTGCATGTGCACATTCATTCACATTCACCACCAGAACAGTTTTTGAAATATCAGAAATCTATTCCTACCTTGATTAATTCATAATTCACACTATGGGCTGTGATCTGACTCAGCTGGACTGATTCCAGCAGCATGATAATGTATCTTACAGAATTTGGATGCATTTGCCAATTGCATGATGCAATTTAATTATAATTAATCGGAATGGGTTTTTCAAAGGAAAAAAATACTCTGGCAAAGTCAATGAAAATCACAATTAGTTACATGGGAAACATGTTTTGAATTCCATGCTGCTCCTTTGGCATAAATTGGCTTTTAGTTTTAAATACAGCTCTTCAGGTTGCATCTAAGCTGCAGCATTCTGGAATTCTCTGTTTAATGAGAGGTAATTGCTACATGAAATCAGATCATGAAATTCCCAGACATAAAGTGGTAGTAAATTCTCTTGTTTAACCTTAATTCAGTGTTTAGGTCTTGTACACAACACACTTTTAACCTATAGTTTTAATAATGAAAAATGTGCAGTACAGTACCCGTTAATACTGTTTGTACTGTAAATCAGCCAGGTGTACCAACTGATATAGAATAATTATCAAACTAAAGTATGAAAAAGAGACCTTATGTGAATTATGTCCATATTGCTATTTTCCAGCATGCAAAATAAGGGGGTTATTTACTAAAACTCGATTTTTTTTTCTGTTTTCACTTTGAGGCAAAAACTAAAATTTTTCTCAAAAAAAAAACAAAACAGATTTCTTATCATATATATTTATATATAGATCTTTATTATCAGTAAAAATGTTCAGGTTTCAGTGTGCTAAAAGAAAAATTGTTAGGTGCCGTATTCGCCGATCCCTAAAAAATAAAAAAATAATATATGGTGTATTAACCTTTTAAGATTGCAGCTGTGTTCAAAACAGAAATTACTTGCAGGCCTGGAATTGTGGGGGGCCCGGTCCTAGGGCAGCATGATGCCCAACCACACCCACATTGGTTCACAAACACTGGGGATGCGCAGGAGATACAATCGTTTTTTAAAATTTCCTGTGCACCAATCCCCATGGCTCTGGTCCCGATGATGAAAATTTGAATGAATAAAAGTGTGTTTGTGGGGGTGATGAACAACTGTGGGCCTAGGGGTGCCCGCTATGTAAGTCCGGCCCTGACTACTCGCATATGGATTGTTCACATTGTTCTAACGTGTAATGTGAATCGCGTACTTCTTCAGTGTGTCTCCCATTTGATGTGGTCCCTGCAGATTGAAGGCGCTTATGGTGAAGTGTCGTCAGAATCTTTGGCCTAGCTTCCACGTGCGGTTATACTTACCAGAAGGCAGTATGATCACTGTCTTATAGGAAGCTTTGCAGAGGGATTTGCCGTTGTGGGTTTTTATCGCTGGTTTCTGTAGGGCTTCCGGTAGGATCTCCGGTTCTCGTGGGGGATGCTGATCTCTGCGACAGTCTCGCTGTGTATCTGAATAATGCAGCGGTTCTTTCTTGCTATATGTAAACAAGTATTAAGTAATCCTCTGGGTCAGTTGATTTGGGACAGATAAAATATTTCATGTTATTCATTTAAAAGTTTTTTTTTTAAAAAATCGATAAAACCTATCTTTAGTAAGAAGATACGGTTAGTTACCTATAATTGTTTAAAAAACACTTTAAATCAATTCAGTTTTGAGACCACTTGGTGCTAAAGTTTTTAATTCATGAATCCAGAGAGTTTACTCTCTGGATATTAACTGTACCATATTGCAACCACGCCAGTGAGCTTTTTTTTTTTTTTGGATAATTCCTATGAAGGTGAGTAAGGAGGGGTCGCATTTATGGTGTGTTTTAAAGTGTGCTGAAACACTATGGGGCACATTTACTAAGCTCAAGTGAAGGATTCGAAGTAAAAAAACTTCGAAGTATTTTTTTGGGTACTTCGACCATCGAATAGGCTACTACGACCTTCGACTTAGATTCGAGCGATTCGAAGTAAAAAACGTTAGACTATTCGACCATTCGATAGTCAAAGTACTATCTCGTTAAAAAAAACTTCTACTACATACTTCGGGAGTTTAAACCTACCGAGGTACAATTTTAGCCTATGGGGACCTTCCCCATCAGTTTTGTAAGGTTTTTTTGATCAAAGAAAAATCCTTAGATCGATCGATTAAAATCCTTTGAACGATTTTTACTTCGATCGATCGATTGTAGCATTTGCGCTAAATCCTTTGAATTCGATATTCGAAAGATTTTACTTCCTGGGTCGAATTTGAGGGTTTATTAACTCTTGATATTCGACCCTTAGTAAATGTGCCCCTGTGTGTGAGTAAACCTTTATGGATGTTGTTTGCATGTTCTCTTATCCTTATTTTTAGACTTCTACTGGTTCTACCTACATACTGTAGTTTGTATAGGCACTGTAGCAAATAGACTACATTGTTGCTATTATGGGCAATTACCTGTTTAATATTGAATTCTTCGTTTGTAACATTTGATTTGAATTTGGTTACTTTTGTTATTGCATATTTTGCAAGCTTTACAGTTTCTGTAGGTAGGTAAAGAAGCCTTTTTTCTCAGTCAGAAAGGTGCCTGCTATATGTAGCTAAACGGTACTCCTGGTGTAGCTTCAAGTAGACTCTGCAAGCCACAATTTATTGATGTCAGTGGGAAGCAGCAGTTGTTGTAAGCTTTATTTAGAGCTGATATAATAACAAACCAAATGTGCATAGTTTTGACAATACAACACAAGTAAATACCTTGCTTCACAGGAATATAATTAATGACCGCATAGTATTTCATATTTTAATTACTTACTGTTCCCTTAGGATACCTCTCCATTTGATGGTGTGAGTATGGTTGGTAAAGTAAAACTGGACATACAGTTTGAGATCCACTAATCTGGCAAGTTTCACAAATGAGCAGATCTCTGCCTGATTTGGCCTCATTCACTGGGCAAACCAAGCTGATCAAATCATGTATTGGTGGGGCAGGCCGTTCAGAGGGTCAGAATTGGCAGATCTTATTGCCTTTTGGATGGCAACCCTTACCTGGGAATGGAATACAACTATGAAGGCTTTTCATATTTTAGGGGAGTTCTCTGGGCTGTATAGGTTAGTTTGACTACTGGGAAGGTGCCATTTACCAATTCAATCAATTTTTGTATCTTTGTAGTCATTGGTTTCATAAGTGTTATGATAGTATGCCTCATAAGTTCTTCTGGTTTTATTTTGGCATCTTTGCACTATTAGCATTGAATTATTTGGAGAAGGTATATCTGAAGCTAAAGAGACCTGCGGTAAATAAAGTCAGTGTGATATTTACTAGCAGCAATGTAAATTAATAAACTTGATTAATCTTATAAGTATTGAAACAGGTTGCTTTTTTTGGCATAATAATGTTTTCTTATTTAAATTAAGTGCTGTTTATGAGAACAAAATGTTCTTGTGTTCGGTTTATTTTGAGTTTGTTCTCTTTGCATTTTGTCCCTTACCTGCAAGTTTACAGCGTATAGAGATAATTCTTCACTGTAGAGAAAATTTGCTTATTTTATGCATTACCTGCTGGGGAAGCATTCCAACTGCCAAATGAAACCTTTTTCATTTGAGATTCCAACCCTTCATGGAAATTCCTACATCTAAAAATATTGCTGCTTCTTAAATTGTATTCATATGAACGAGTTAGTCATTTTGCACAAGGGTAGAGATCCATGCCAAGTATTGCTATCTAAATTATAGCATTTTGGTGTTTTTACAGCCCATCTAGTAAATTATATAATCATTTTTGTGTGTTTTATTTTTTCATTCTTTCTAAAATTTAACATTCTTTTAAGGTGAATTGTAGGCATAAAATGTGTATTACATTGTGTTAATTGAAGGCTTCAGATATCAGTTAGGGGAGCCCGTCAGAAGGCCCATACAAGTACCAATAACCTGCTAATTTAGTCTGTCGATAATCACCGCTAGTGAATTACATTTCTTTGGGCAATTCGGCTTCATTGCTGGAAAATGCCTGTTCTTGGATTTTACCGTGATTATGCTGAATCTGCGTTAATAATGTAATTTACTTGTGGTAATTACAAGTTTAAAGGGTTGTTTGCCTTTGAGAACTTTTAGAATGATGTATAGAATAATTCTAATACAATTTTCAATTCATTTTAAGTTTTTATTATTTGTGTTTTTTGAGTTATTAAGCTTTTTGTTCAGCAGCTCTCAAGTCTGCAATTTTAGCAATCTGGTTGATAGGGTCCAACTTACCCTAGCAACCATGCATTGGTTTGAAAAAGAGATTGCAATATGAATAGGAGAGACCTAAATAGAAAGATGAGTAATAAAAAGCAGCAATACCAATACATTTGTGAGCTGGTAGGTTACCCCCATTTGAAAGCTGGTAAGAGTCAGAAGTAAAAGGCAAATAATTAAAAAATTATGAAAAATAATTGAGACCAATTGAAAAGTTGCTTAGAACTGGCTATTCTATAACATATTAAAAATTAACTCAGAAGTGAACCACCCCTTAAATAATAACGGCAAGGCATTTTTGGCAAGATTTGTTGCCAGTGGTAGTGAATTTTTTTAAAATGGACCTCAAATCTTCCCGTGTGTCATTGCCCTAAGTGACACATCTTTGTGAAGCATCATAATGCAATAAAGTTGACGTGCATCCACTGATATGATCAACGATCATACCTTTGCATCGTAAACAGAAGTCTAACAAGGTTCAGCAGTAAACCATTACCACATAGCTATATTGTATCTCTCCTGTCCAGTTGGTTCTGTTACAGGCAAAAATACACACTATGGGGCAGATTTACTTAGGGTCGAATATCGAGGGTTAATTAACCCTCGATATTTGACTGTCGAAGTTAAATCCTTCGAATATCTTAGTCAAAGGATTTAGCGATATTTGTCTGATCTAATGATTCAAACGATTCGAAGGATTTTAATCCATCGATCGAACGAAATTCCTTCAATCAAAAAAAGCTAAAGATTTTTAGTTCGAATTGCTTGATTCGAAGTCGAAGATCGAAGTAGCCAATTCGATGGTCGAAGTTACCCAAAAAAACGTTCGAAATTCGAAGTATTTTTTCTTAAAATTCCTTCACTCGAGCTAAGTTAACGTGCCCCTACGTTTGTTTTCCTTGCGTTACCCTTAACCTATGGATTGCCACCAAATACCAAATTAACTCCCACTACTATAAGTTGACCCGTAGGTTTGTTTAAAGATTTTTGGTAGTGTATACAGAATAGTGGTTTTGGGTAGCAAAGGCAACAAGGTGCCACATGATGTGCATTTAGCTATTGGGTTAGTATATACAGTATTGATATTTGTGATGACCCAAAGGCATCAGGAAATTCCAGAGATTTACTTTGAGAATTGCTCCAAAAACGCAGTTCTTATTTCATAAGGGAAATTCAGTAAACTCGGAAAACATCAAGGCAACAGTGTTTTACAAAGTAATGAAAAACGAAAAGTTTGCGACTTAGTGTAAAGGATAATCAGAGCTGCACCAAGGATAGTTAGCAAGTCTGCCCAAACTTCTATTGTCTAGTCTTGAGACGTCTCCTACAGATAAACCAACCCCCCTTCCTCCACCCCCAGACTGACCTGACCTGGGGGATGCCAGGGACTGTGCAACTCCTGAGAAAAGTAAGCCTATAAGCTTATATCGGCCTTCATTGGTACCATCATGCTTCACAAGGCCACCGCACTCAACATGATTTGTGTATGTTAAGGTTAATTACTACAGGATGGCCTTTGCAAACCTAAACCATTTATAAACATATACATGGCCACAAAAATATAGTTTAAATAGAAAAAGCTTGAACAGGGGTTTATAAAGTTATTTTAATCCGTAAGCGAGCACAGGTTGTCTCTACACTTGATATAAGAAATATGCGCCACACTAACATTTGCGGTTTTTAACATGTTGTTGTGTGACTGCAGAAAAAGCTTGCACTGACAGCACAAACGCCTCACACACCATATCGCCGGCCACTTCACTAACAACCAGCATTTCTAATTGGTAGAACGAGCCGGCAGTGACATCACAATTATTTTATTATTCCTTAACCTCAAGAAAACACAAGGATAGAATCAGACGCAGCTCGATGGCAGGCCTGGACTGGTGATTTGTCCATTCGGACATTTGCCTGAGGGGCCGCTCTAGCTAGGCCCAGACTGGCAATCTGTGGGTTCTGGCAAATGCCAGAGGGGCTGCTATAATGTCCAATAGAAAGTCAGCATTTAGTGGGCTGGTGGGGGCTGTTCAGGCCTCTATGTGGGCTGATTGGGCCTCTGTGTACCTGAAATGCCAAGGCCTATTTTAATTCTCAGTCTGGACCTGGCTCTAGCCTTTAAGTGGGCTACAGGCTCCCTGATTAGATGCGGCACTGCACTTATTAAACACTACTTTTCGGTCTGCCCTGCTGCTCAGACTGAGGGCGGGTGTGGAGAGAACACAGGGCCGGCAGATTGCTCACCACTAGGACCCAGGAGCAGCTTTTTCTTCCTGCACACTGTGACAGAAGTTTGCCAAATCTTCTTCAATCTGAGGCCCGCCTCCTGCCTGTGATGTTCCTCTGTCAGGGAAGAGCAAGTGAGCAGCAGAACAACTAAAGAGCTGCAGACAGACTCACACTGATCTGGGCTCTGGAAAAACTGGGTACATTTGTGGCTGGCTTCTTTCCAGATTCCCCCTCTGCTCTCAACCCCCCCCCCCCAGCTAAACAGTGTGCCTGGAGAATAGTGGAAAAGACTAAGGGCTAGTCCACACGGGGAGATTCAGGGAGATTTTATCGCCTGGCGACTAATCGCCTCGTCTTTTGAGCAACGATCTCCCTGAACTGCCTCAGTGTTTTTCCCCATAGGCTACAATGAAAAGTCGCCTGCGCTAATGCACACGCAGCGATGCGTTTTTAATAGTTGCCCAAAGTTGCCTCAGTGAGGCAATTTCAGGCAACTAAAATCTCCCTGAATCTCCTTGTGTGGCCTTACCCTAAAGCTTTTTTTTGTCAAACTATAACTATCTGCCAGTGTTAATTTACTCTCCCTCTTTCCCCAAATATATATATATATATATATATATATATATATAAGAGAAAAATAGGATGTATGATATGCACAAAATAAGACCAATTTAATTAATCACAAAATTGTGGCGTGCGGGTCGGATATTTATATAATTTTACAGAAATGCTGTTGCACTCTAGGGACTTGTCGAAAAAACTTTATTAGAATTGACATTTCGACCCTCAATGGGATCTTTATCAAAATCTTAATAAAGACCCCATTGAGGGGTCAAAACGTTGATTCTAATAGTTTTTTTGCACAAATCACTAGAGTGCAACAGCATTTCTGTAAATTCAATATGTTACTACTGTAAGCACCAGGGCATTAGCTCTTTTTAGTGTGGGCAATATATACACACACACACAAAAAAATGTAGTGGTGCACACCATTGACCTTGCTGATACGCAGGTGTTGGTACGAAAATTGTATAAGTTATGCAGGAAATTACTGGCACTCCTAGGATTAGCAAAAACAAAAAGGTTCTTTATTCAGCTGAACACTTCAAGGCTGCACAGGGCTCTTCGTCAGGAATACATAATATTTTGCTATGTATTCCCAAAACGTTGAGCTGAAACAGAACCTTTTTGTTTTTGCTAAACCCTATGAGTGCCGGTAATTACCTGCATACCTTATATAGATAGATAAAAGATGCATGTGTATATGTAAAAGACCAGCAAGCATTTATGTGTGGGCTGCTTTGATTTTTTTGCCAGGGCTGATTTTTACTCCCAGTCCTGCCCTGGTCGATGGGCTGTACCACTGTGTGTCCGTAGGGGTTGGGAACACGAGAGCAGATCACAGCATACACAAATTCACGTTTATGCTTAGGAGCGAGTGAAATTAATGAAACATAACGCAGTCGCCATTTTGCCAACACAGCTGTATGCCGTGTTCATATTAAGGAGTGGGACAAGAAGATTCAGCTGATATTCACAAACACGCCCCCCTTTTTTCCCTGCCTCCTTCCTTCTCACATATCACCTATCCCCGCCTTCTTCCATCACAAGCTCCTGCTGTAGGGCAGTGGAGCGCCCCCGGGTTTGTGTGTCGTTATTTGTTGTCCTTGTTTCTCGGACTGTCCGTGACAACCGGGGTTGGGATGGGGGAAAGGTGCTAAACTGGCAGAGCAAGAAGGGGAGTCTGAGGCAACACGTGACTCTGGGAGTAACGGAGGGAGGATGAGCTGCAGGGAGCGCTGAGTGTCCAGCTGCCGAGAGAAGTGCGAAGGGCTTCATTCAGCCGGAGCTTGGGCTGTGTGTATGTATTTGTCCGGGCAACGGGGAAACGTCTGTGTAGAAATGCATGTGTATACGTATGTGCGTGTGTTTATCTTGTGTATGATGTACATGGGATTGTGAGGAGAGCAGCATTTCCACATGGAAAGCGCATACCTGCACACACACTGCTTCACAAGCCATGCTCCACTCATTTGCAACCTTTGTGTCCTCCAGCTGTTGCTGCACTACAGCAGCCGGGCCTTCAGCAGGATATGTGCTGGGTGTTGTAGTTTAGCAAAGGCACTGAGCCGCACTGTGGGAAAAGCACTATCCATTTTCACTGAATACGAAGGCTGTGGGTGAGCTGCTCTCTGAGGAGTCTGCAGTCTATTTTACTGGAAGTAAGGAGCAAAGGTTTGAGGGAAGTGCTGGTCTTTTCCAACCTCTCCCTGCTGCTCTGGTATTCAGGAACAGAAAGCATATATGGTTAAATACTCATTGCTATTCCCCCTATATAATCAAACATTTTTATGGGATGCTGCAGCTACCCTTAAAAGGATATATCATACTAATGTGAAAACCAGATACATGGTCAAGATGTATTTGTTCCAGTCTGTGGCATTCTATGTCTGTGCATGTATCTGTATTTGAGAGTGTAGCCATATGATAATGGTCAATGAAGCTGTGCAAATGAATCTAAAGGTGTCACAGTTAATATATATGTTTAAAGGGGTCATTCTTCAAATAATAGCAGATGTGCTTTTTTTTTTTTTTTTACTGCATGTGCACATTCATTCACATATACCACCACCAGAACAGTTTGTGAAATATCAGAAATCTATTCCTACCTTGATTAATTAATAATTCACACTGGGCTGTGATCTGACTCAGCTGGACTGATTCCAGCAGCATGATAATGTATCTTACAGAATTTGGATGCATCTGCCAATTGCATGATGCAATTTAATTATAATTAATTGGAATGGGGTTTTCAAAGGAAAAAATGACTGGCAAAGTCAATGAAAATCACAATTGGTTACATGGGAAACATGTTTTGAATTCCATGCTGCTCCTTTGGCATAAATTGGCTTTTAGTCTTAAATCCAGCTCTTCAGGTTGGATCTAAAGGTGGCCATACACGGGCCAATGAAAGCTGCAGACAGATCGAGTCGTGAGCTTATTGGCCTGTGTATGGGGCCCCCTGACGGGCTTCCCCGATCGAGATCTGGCCAAAAGTTGGGACTAAAAATCCAGTTGGATCACGACTGCATCTGTACGTTGATGCGGACCCGCGATGCGACCACTGGTAAAGCCACCGTAGGATCCGATCGTTGGGCCACAGGGCCCACGATCAGATCAGCCCAATATTGCCCACCTCAATCAAGGTGGGCATATCGGGGAGAGATCCGCTCGTTTGGCGACATTGCCAAACGAGCGGATCTCTCAGTGTATGGCCACCTTAAGCTGCAGCATTCTGGAACTCTCTGTTTAATGCGAGGTAATTGCTACATGAAATCAGATCATGAAATCCCCAGACCTAAAGTGGCAGTAAATTCTCTTGTTTTACATGAATTCAATGTTTAGGTCTTGTACACAACATACTTTTGACCTATGGTTTTAATAATGAAAAATGGGCAGTACAGTACCCCTTTAATAGTTTGTACTGTAAATCAGCCAGGTGCACTAACTCTCAGTCCCAACTGATTGAGAATAATCAAACTATATCAAACTAAAGTATGAAAAAGAGACCTTTAGTGAATTATGTCCATATTGCTATTTTCCAGCATGCGATAATAAGGGGGTCATATACTAAAACTAAATTTTTTTTCTGTTTGGACTTTTTAGGGCAAAAACTATTACAGATTTATTATCATATATATTTATATATAAATCTTTATTATAAGTAAAAATGTTTAGGTTTCAGTGCGTTTAAAGAAAAATTGTTAGGTGCCGTATTTGCCGATCCCTAAAGGAAGGAAAAATACTGTATGGTATATTAACCTTTTAAGATTGCAGCTGCGTTCAAAACAGAAACTACTCACATATGGAGCACTTGTTCTTGCGTGTAATGTGAATCGCTGACTTCTTCAGCATGTCTCCCGTGCAATGTGGTACCTGCAGATTGAAGGTGCTTATGGTGAAGTGTCGTCAGACTCTTTGGCCTAGCTCCCACGTGCGGTTATACTTACTAGAAGGCAGTATGAACGCGGTCTTATAGGAAACTTTGTAGGAAGCGGGATTTGCAGTCAGCGGTTTTTATCGCTGTACTTGCTGGTTTCTGTAGGGCTTCTGGTAGTGCTGAAACACCATGGGGCGAATTCACCAAGGGTCGAATATCGAGGGTTAATTAATCCTCGATATTCGACTGGGAATTAAAATCCTTCGACTTCGAATATCGAAGTCGAAGGATTTTAGCGCAAATAGTTTGATCGAAGGATTATCTTCGATCAAACTATTTGCGCTAAAATCCTTCGACTTCGACCAAAAAAACGTAGGCAAGCCTATGCGGACCTTCCCCATAGGCTAACATTCGGTTCGGTAGGTTTTAGATGGCAAACTAGGGGGTCGAAGTTTTTTCTTAAAGAGACAGTACTTCGACTATCTAATGGTTGAATAGTCGAACGATCTTTAGTTCGAATCCTTTGAGTCGAAGTCGTAGTCGAAATTCAAAGTTTTTTTACTTCGAATCCTTCACTCAAGCTTGGTGAATTGGCCCCTAAGTGTGAGTAAACCTTTACAGATGTTGTTTGTATGTTCTCTAATCCTTATTTTTAGACTTCTACTGGTTCTACCTACATACTGTAGTTTGTATAGGCACTGTAGCAAATAGACTACATTGTTGCTATTACAGGCAATTACCTCTTTAATATTGAATTCTTCGTTTGTAACATTTGATTTGAATTTAGTTACAGATTCTGCAGGTAAAGAAGCCTTTTTTGTTTGATCTTATTGTGTAGACAGCTGTGTACAAGGATTTGTTTTATTGTGACTTTTTTTTTTTTGGATGTTTGATTAGGAGTTCAGTTGGATCTTTATCCTTTTTTAATATGTGCCAATGTTTCTTAATTATATTTTTGAACTTTCTATTGGAGTTGTTGAAGGTGGTGATAAAAGGAATACATTTGTTGTTTTTGTTTTCCTGTTTCTTTTTTTTTTTTCTCTATAAAAGTTAATTTCTTTCTTTATTGTCGCACATTTTCTTTATATCTTTCTTTATATTCCTTTTCTTTAAATAGATTTTTTAGATTCTGACATGTTTTTAAAGAAACTTGAAATATAACATGAAATATTTTGTTACCATGAAATTAATGTATTCAGCATGAATTGTTTTTATTGCTTGTTATACATAAATTAATTAATTGATTATGTAAATTAATTGCCAGAAATACAGACCAGATAAAGAGTGCCGTGTTGTAATATGAAAAAAGCCCCTGATGAAGTATTCTATATACGAAATGCGTATGACTGACTGACCCAGAGGATTCCTTAATACTGGTGTACATATCCCTAAGAAAGAACCACTGCACTATTCGGATACACAGCAAGACTGCCGCAGAGACCAGTGTCCCCCACGGACCGGAGATCCATAAATTAATTTTATTATCGTTAACGGACTGAGCATGTCGGTTTTTCTCCCAGATCTTTATTATGCTGCTAAACCCGAATCTGAAAACCCAGCAAACCCTGTCAAGGATATGTATAAGTCAGTGGCAGATGTCCCTATCCCAGTTTGAAGATATTTCGATGGGTTTAGCGGGCAATAACTAATATCCGTAAAATTCATACGATTCCAGTTTATCACTACGTATTATCGAGTTTTTCCGGACCCGACTTTTTCAAGTAATTTTATTTTTAACTTTTATTGATTTTTTTCGTTACATAAGATTTACAATTAAAAAAGAGAAGAAAAAAGAAAAGTTAATCGTCCGAGTGGGGGCTAAAGGGGAAAGGGTTAATTGTTCCATGGCTATATTGCTGGATTTTCTCCCTGTTACTTCCTGGCTTCTGTTTTGAGTCTTTTTTTTTTCTTTTCTTTTTTTACTTTAAATTACTAATCAGTGAAGTGTTTGATTTTCCATTCTTGCCATTTTTTATAGGTGATCATTTCCCTGTTTTTTTGTTTCAAATTTATTGAATATCTTTTTATGGGTGAGGTTGGAGTCTGTAAGATAAATTGTGGATAGGAGTATGGTCAAGCTTTGTTGGTCTCATTAACAAAATTTGATAAAATCAGATTTTAGTAAATAACCCCTAAATGTCCTGAGTTTTCAGCAAACCATACTTACAAAAATACAGTGTAGTAAATTTTGCCTGCTATATGTAGCTAAACGGTACTCCTGGTGTAGCTTCAAGTAGACTCTGCAAGCCACAATTTATTGATATCAGTGTGAAACAGCAGTTGTTGTAAGCTTTATTTAGAGCTGATATAATTACAAACCAAATGTGTATAGTTTTGACAAAACAACACAAGTAAATACCTTGCTTCCCAGGAATACAATTATTGACAGCATAGTATTTAATATTTAAATTACTTACTGTTCCCTTGGGGTACCTCTCCATTTGATGGTGTGAGTTTGGTTGGTAAAGTAAAACTGGACATACAGTTAGAAAACCACAAATTTGGCAAGTTTCACAAATAAGCAGATCTCTGCCAGATTTGGCCTCACTCACTGGGCAAACCAAGCTGATCAAATCATGTATTGGCCAGATATTGGTGGGGCAGGCCGTTTGGAGGGTAACCCGTACCTGGGAATGGAATACAACTATGGAGGCTTTTCATATTTTAGGGGAGTTTTAGGGGAGTTCTCTGGGCTGTATAGGTTAGTTTGACTACTTGGAAAGTGCCATTTACCAGTTCAATCCATTGCTGTATCTTTGGAGTCATTGGTTTTTATTAGTGTTATGATATTATGCCTCATAAGTTCCCCTGGTTTTATTTCGGCATCTTTGCACTTGCCCATTAGCATTGAATTATTTGGAGAAGGTATATCTGAAGCTAAAGAGCCCTGCAGTAAAGTCTGTGTGATATTTACTAGTAACAATTTAAATTAATAAACTTAAATTAAGTGCTGTTTATTAGCACAACATGTTCTTCTGTTCAGTTTATTTTGAGTTTGTTCTCTTTGCATTTTGTCCCTTACCTGCAGGTTTACAGCGTATAGAGAGAATTCTTCACTGTAGAGACAATTTGCTTATTTTATGCATTACCTGCTGGGGATCTTTTTCATTGTGAGATTCCAACCCTTCATGGAAATTCCTACATCTAAAAATATTGCTGCTTCTTAAATTGTATTCATATGAACGAGTTAGTCATTTTGCACCAAGGGTAGAGATCCATGCCAAGTATTTGCTATCTAAATTTAGCATTTTGGTGTTTTTGCAGCCCATCTAGTAAATTATATAATCATTTTTTTTTTTCATTCTTTCTAAAATTTAGCATTCTTTTTAGGTGAATTTTAGGAATAAATTGTTTATTACGTTACGCTAATTGAACTTTTGCTGAAGAGAGAATTTCATTTTTGTGTTGCCTGTCACATTTTCTTTACTATATTCTTGCTTTATTTTGAGATTTAAACTATTTGATTTAACCAAAATTGGTAAAATTAAACAAACTATTTACACTATAAAAAAGAGTAGATTGTACAGATAATGACATACTGGGCAAAAGGCATACTATTGGGTCAACAGTTTTCTGAAAGATTCACCCTGGTGTGTCAAAATGCCTTGTCCCATCAAAA
Organism: Xenopus petersii; assembly: GCA_038501925.1. Taxonomy (NCBI): domain Eukaryota; kingdom Metazoa; phylum Chordata; class Amphibia; order Anura; family Pipidae; genus Xenopus; species Xenopus petersii. The sequence continues at coordinate 91,745,523 of CM076680.1, read as the reverse complement.
TGTGAGTTTAGATTTTGATAACTAAAAACTCAACCAAGTTCTTTTCATTCCTATAGGGAGTTTGGAAGTGTATTTATCAAATGTTCTAACTTTCACCAATTGATATGTTTCTAAATATCCCATAGGAATGATAGAACATGGCTGAGTTTATTTATTACCATGTATACTCACATTTTGATAAATCAGACTGCCCTTAATGTGCAAAATATCCATCACTTTGGTCATTTATTTTTAATGCTTAGTTTAAGCATTAAGAGTCAGACCCTTCTGTTTCATCCTGAACTGTATGCCCTTGTTTGCATTATCTAGTCTGTTTGTTAACCTATGCACTGTTATTTTACAGGTAGTAGGTCAGGGCAATCAAGCTCCAGTTCAAGGGACTACTGTTTATTTGGCGTCAGCCTCTCCAAAGACTCCTCGGACATGTATTTATGAGTCTGACCCCCAAAGTGATGTGTATGAAATTTAATTGGCTTAGTACTGTGTTGTGTGTGGCTGATAAGTGTACACCACACTGCAAGTTTTGTATACTTGCAGAGAGTAAGTTGTTATGTCCCACACCTGTCCTATGTGTGTAATGACAGGAATGAAAGCAATCAGCCTGTCTGTGTGCACATGGGGTGTACACAATGGCAGGCACATATATTGCAGTCACTACAGAAAAGCACAGATTGTCAAAACTCTGGCACAGAAAATGCACAGTTTGAACATTGACCATTTAGAGATTTGTCAGTGAAACAACAGTTGGATGATTTGGGCAACTTACTATTTTTAATAAGGAAAATTAACATTTTTATATTTAGCGTGGGACTTATTTTAGTTGTTTTCAGCATTCCTAAACTGATATTTCATGACTGACGTGTTGGACTAGATAAGGTTGGTTCATCCTGAAAAGTATGTTTAACAATGGTTGAGCTATTTCTTCATGGTTCACTTCTTTTTTGTTTACGTGTGGTAAAAGGTAGTTGATGGTGATACTTTTTTGTTGTGTTTTCATAAAAACATAACCAACATAATGCAGTTAAATATTTTTCCACATAGCTCAACAGTGGTTGTGTACCATTTTTATTTATTTTTTTGACAGGACAGCACACCACCACATTTTTTTTTAACTTCTTCCCTATAGTGTCTCCCCTGTATGGCTGCACCCTTTCTTAAAGGAAAACTAACCCCCCCCAATAAGCAAAACCCTACCTACTTCCCTATATTGTCCCCCTCCCTGCTTCTCCCCCGCATAGTTTCTTACCCCTGAAAGTGTCCCGAATACATTGCTCACATATCGGTGCAGTGTAAGCGCAGCAGAGCTCATGGGGACCATCTTCCGGCTCTTCGGTCTTCAAGTGTGATGAGCGCTGTATTGGCGCATTCGCAGTTGGAGAAGACTTCCTGTTTGTAGCAACTGTTCCTGCGCCAAAAAGTGCCATGATTTGTTAGAGGGAAGGAAGAGGACCCAAAGAAGGCCGAAGATCCGGAAAATGTCATTAATGAGCTCCGCTGCAACTACTATGCACTGATATGTGAGCAATGTATTCGGGAAGCTTTCAGGGGTAATGAACTATGCCGGGGGGGGGGGGGGGGAAGCAGGCTGGGGGCACTATCTAGGGTAGTATGAAATAGGTGGAATACATTTTTCACTTTACTATATTGTTTGTTCTGGCATCAGTTTGGCATTACCGTAAGTTGTAATCAACATTTGCAAGCAAGTATAAAAATGTCTTGATATTTTTAATGGAAATGTAGTGGTGTAGCACACTTGTTTGTTTTTTTTTTCTCCTTAAAGCGTATAACTATATATGTGATTATTGATCAACATAAGTATTAATTTGATACCAGTTAACGTCAATTTCACAGACAGACCTTAAAGATGAATTTGGCAAAAAAGACATGAAAATTTCCAAGTACTTTCTCCTGAATTGAATTATACATTTTATGGGTGTTTATAAAGATGCAGCCAAAAAAACCAATCCATAACAGGCAATGCATAATTACAGCTGAAACATATCTATGTGCAGACCTATTCAGTCTTAATATGAACTACCCCAATAAATTACAATTGTGTGAAGTATACCCCATGGCACATTTTGGCTTTCAACATAAATATTTGATCACCATTTTAAGGGTCTGGCTACACGAGTAGATTCAGGGAGATTAGTCGTACCAGTGACAAATCTCCTTTTCTTCGGGGCGACAATCTCCCAGAGGAAACTTCAGGCGACTTCGGAAAACGAAGTGCTACGTGTGCCTTCCCCCAGGCGATTTTAATTTAGCCGGCGGAGGGCAGGGGGAAGGCAGTTCGGGGAGATTGTCGCAGGCGGGAAATTGTGTGACTTTTAATCACAAAACAAGGAAGTAAAAATGTTTTCCCCTTCCCACCCCTAATTTGCATATGCAAATTTGGATTCGGTTTAATATTAACCCGAATCTTTCCCAAAGGATTCGGGGTTCGGCCAAATCCAAAATAGTGGATTTGGTGCATCCCTGATTGAAAGTGAAAATCAGTCGCCGCTATTGATGACAGTCAAGAATTAAGTTTGCCCACAGACAAGGCATGATTGTTATTTGGTCACTGAAGAAAGCACTTCCCTCTGTGTTTTGGTGGAAATGCTTTGCATGCAGACCTGGACAGCTTACCTTCCATAGAATACAGAAGGTCCTCAAGGACATTGTGAGACTGAAAACATTGGTGGATTCTTCAACAGGACCATTACCTTAACCATTCCAGTAAATCTAATGAGGAGGCTTCTATAATTAGTCAAGGAGAATGACAGCAGCTCATGATACAGACTGGTTGACATCTATAAAAAAAAAAAATACCTGCTTAAAGGAGAACTAAAGCTTAACTCAAGAAGTAAGCTATGAATGTTGTCCATTATGGTTTTTAGGTTCTGTACCAGCCCAAGGTGACCACAGCCCTTTAGCAGTAAAGATCTGTTCCTCTGAAGATGCCCCAGTAGCTCCCCATCTTCTTTTCTGCTGATTCACTGCACATGCTCTGTGGTGCTATCAGTTACTGAGCTCAGGGGCTGACTCAATTTACAGTACACATAGAATATAAATGTCACAATATGGGCTGATTAATAAATACAGATAATTACTACGTGGCAGCACCCAGCGCAACGAACACTGGCATTTAATAATCAGCCTTTTAGCATCAGCTTATATTACAGGCCAACCTAATTTTCTGCCTGATGATTTGTGACTACCCCTAAGCTCCGCTTCTCAACAGCTGAGCATATAAGTGTCGGAGACACTTTCCAAGGTGGTGACCCCTGTGACACGTTTGAAGTCCTGGATCATTGATGCATGTTTGAAGTCCTGGATCAGTTGACTCACCTTTATCTCCATCTTCTGTTGCAATAAGATAAAATATTGATCTGTCCATAGATTGAAAGTTTTACAGGGGTTGTACTTGTTCATTTGAATCTTTATACCATAAGTCTGCCAAGGATTAATGATATCTTAAGGTGGCTACACACAAGCAGATTAAAACTGCTGATATCGGTACTTCTGCAATTTATCTGCCCGTGTATGGGGGCTTCTGGCGGGTCTTTCTGATCGATATTTGGCCAAAAATCGGCCCAATATTGATTTGGCAGATTTGAATTTTCCTGCTATTCAGGACCACATAAGCTACAACCCGTCTGCACCTATTGCCATCGTGCTAATAGGATCATTTGGCCCTAGGGCCTAACGATCGGATTAACCCAATATCGACGTGCCATTGGTGGGCATATTCGTGAAAAATACGCTCATTTGGCGACCTTTATCAAAGGTCAAAATTTTAGAGCTATGTGAGCTTTTTTTAGACCTCGAATGAACTCACAACTCGAATGGTTTCTAAATTCTCTATTCAACGAGTTCGGAGGAAAAAAACTCAAATCGCTTGAAACCCACCGAATGAACTTGAACGTCATAAAGGCTATTAATATCTTCAAATGGTGGACAGGTTTTAGATGGTGTATGGTTCGGATTTAAGCTATTTCCAGGGTCGGGGTATAATAAATCTCCAAAATTCGAGTTTAAAAAAAAAAAAAATCTGTTTTTCTGATCTATTTTTTTAAACTTAAAAACTAACATTTTTCATGGAAAAAACAACTCGACTTTTGATAAATAACCCCCTATCTTTCATAAACATTATTTTCACCAAACGTTTACAAAATGTGTGAAAAACCAAAAATATAAAATATTAAATTTGAAATGCAAGTTTAAAAACATAAATAAATAAATTGTCCCCAGCTTTAGCATTTGCCATATAAAACTGTCCTCAGAATTGTGCATTTTTCTAACTTTACTGACTAGCGTACTTAGTAGTATATGACAGGAGTGTAATTTTGGTGCCAATGTGTTTTTCCTGTTTTTTTTTAGTTTTTTTTTTTTGTGTAGTATTCACCTTAGGACAAGGATACCATGAGGCGATAGGTATAGTGGTAGATGCCTAATAGCAGTGAGACACGGAGAAAGGTGTAGCATGGTTGGTTTGCTAAGTATTGAAACGTAAGAATAACAGAAATCGTACCCTTACAGAGCAGTAGGTTTTGGCTACCGTGGTTAGTGACCTCCATTTGAAAGCTGGAAAGAGGCTGAAGACTATTCAAAAACTATAAAGTATATTGCAAGGTTGCTATTCTATAGCATAACACATTCTATAACATAACTAAAAGTTAACTTAAAAAATAAACTACCTCTTTAATGTTGAAATAATTTTTAGCAGACTAAAATTAGTATGGTGATCCAAATTAAAATTTGAAAAAAATCCCTTATCCGGGAAAACCAACAGGTCCCAAACATTCTGGATAATAGATCCTATACATATATTATATTTAAGGAGGTATTTACTAAAACTCAAATGTATCTAATGTTTTATTAAAACAGTCGCTCTAACTCCCATCCACGTGTAACTCATCAAACAATCCACTTCAAAAAGACAGTCCATGGAAAGTCTTGACAAAATTGAATGACTGTTTCAGTTGTGCCCATTAACACAAAAATCGCTCAAAAGTTGTTGCCAGAAAACTCACAACTCTTCAAATTGTAAATGGGACATCTGCCATTGACTTCTACAGGACCTTGTCAAGTTTTAGCTGGAGTTTTTTCAGATTTGGACTTTTAGCAGCCGTGGGGTATAATAAATCTCTGAAAATTCAAGGTTTTTTTCCCCTCTAAAAATTCAAGTTTTCCCCTATAAAAACTCGACCAGAAAAAGAGGTTTAATAAATAGACCCCTTTGTGTCTACTGTAAAGACTGTTTTGAATATGAAGCTCCTCATTTTGTTAATCTGCAATCTGAGAGCACATAAATAAACATAGCAAATGGAAAACCGAATTATACATGTTAAACGTTCTTTAAAAAGAGGTTTGGCGTAGGTTATCCCCCTCCTCAGACCCCCTGTGAAAAATGTAAACTGGTGGCTCATACCATGCAATGTACAGTCTACTCCTGTGCCTGATGCATAAAGAAGAAGCATTATAAGACAGCAGTGCACATCAGGCACAGGAGTAAAAAAAATAACTACCAACTCAGCAGCACCCTGGGCCTGTTTTAATTTCGTAAAAAGCTCTGCTGTTATAATTTTAAATGTAATTATAATTTTAAAATATGCACATATAAGATGAGAACAAGGGCAGCAAATTGTGCTAAGACAAATGAAAAACTAACGTTTGATATAGCTAATTTCAGCTAAGGTGGCCATGCATAATACTGGTTTACTAAATCTGCCTGCAAAGCTAAACTACTATTTAAATGAGACCCCTCTTATTTCCTTTTATAATCCGAGTAATTTGTTTAGTTTATCCGTTCTTCTGGCAGCAATGATTAAACACGATTTATTGCTGACTTTCAATTGAGATAAAAGCCTCCTATATGTATTTTTAGATACAGTCAATGAGACAAAAAGATGGAGGTCCCTGCCCCATAGAGCTTACTACTAAATGGAAGGGTAACTTAGACACAAATCGGAGGGATATTAAGTACCATAGCTTACAGTCAGTCACACTGCCATATAACTGCTAGTTGGAATTATATGAGTTGGTACCAGTTACTCAATAACTTGCCTGTGCCACTGCTTCTGTCCCAATTAGAAGCTGATGCAAGTGCAAAATCCGTAACAAATTGTGCACAAAACAGGCTCAAAACTTGAGAAAAGAGCCACACTGCTCGAAACATGTTGTGTTGAATAAACCTTGCAGCAAAGTATCTGGGGTTTTGAGCCTGTTTTGTCCACAATTTGTTACAGATTTTGCACTTGCATATAACTGCTAGTTCCCAATTCAGATGTTATGCAAACCATAGATAGCTGGCCATAGATATGCAGATTATTAGCCTATGTCAGATGAACGATCGTCCGGGCCAATCTTCTGACCTGCAACTAAGCATTCAAGTTAATGCTCGGGCCTTTAATTGACAGACTGCAATTGTACGAAAGTTATGTCCAACAAATAGTAGTGACATTGATATTGTCAAAATACATGCAGACATCTTATTGTTAGCCGATATAAATCTTTAAAGCTGTCCTATTGACTGAACGACAGGCATGGTATAAAAAATCTCAGGACACTCCACACACTGTCCGAAAATCTTACGAACTTTCGTTTTATACAATGGTATCTTTGCGTCTATGGCCAGCTGTAGTCTTTGAGTTTCGTTTTGAAGACCTTAAGGGAGGATTCTCTCTGACTGTAGAGGGGAAAGATGGGAGTTAAGCTGGCCATAGACGCAAAGATCTGATCGTACGAATCGAGGATTCGTACGATATTCGGACCGTGTGTGGAGAGTCCCGACATTTTTCGTCTGGCGGAGATCTGTCGTTTGGTCGATCAGACAGGTTAGAAAATTTCTATCGGCTGCCGATAATATCTCTGCGTGTATTGCCGATCGTACGATTTTCAGTGGGAGACTGTCACTAGCTTTGGTTGGACATAGATATCGTACGATTGCTGTCAGGGGCAGAACATTGCTGATCTGTTCTTTTACTAATCTGACTGGTAAGACTTTGATCTGAATGGTTAGTGGCGGGTCAGGAGATGGGAAAGTCCGATTGTACGATGATTCGTATGATCGGATCTTTGCATCTATGGCCAGCTTTAGGGAGGCCAGTTAGTAGAAGGTTACAGTAATCTAGGATAAGAGCATGCATGAGCCTCTTGGCCAAAGTAATAGAAACGGACTCCTCCGGAAGAATAGGGATATTCCTCTGCCCGCTATTCCTGTGATTATTAAAGTGGTATTCAATAAAGCATTTGAAAAATTTTAATACGCTAGTTTCCACGATGATCGCTATTCTTCCGGTGGAATCCATTTCTATTACTTTGGACTGTTTGTGTGCCGCTGCCAGAGCGGTCTTTTCGGACACACCGTGGGTTCACGCTACCTAAATATAACGGTTCCTGTTTTCACTAATGAGAGTTTTGGCCGTAGCAGGTGAAAGAAAGGGACAGATTTTGGCAATGTTATGTAAGAAAAAATGACTAGTTTTGACAGTGGTGTTAATATGATCAGTGAAAGATTACCCCCAAAACAGCATGCTAAGTTGATAGGGTTATATACTACTTCACAGGTCAGAAAGTCAGCAGGCCTCTGCTAAGTTTCAAAAAGCAGAATCCCTGGTGCAGAAATCGAAAAAGACAGACATACTGTTTTTTAGCAACTGTTTTATTTACAAATAACTTATATAACTATTGAAAATGATTCATCACTGTATATTGAAAATTCTTTATTTGTCTTTAAGATATACAAGTGCAGAACCATTGTTCTTTATACTCTTTAAAATTCGTTGTGATGTTATCGGTGGAAAAAGCAGTAGAGTGGGAGGCTTATGGAATGTGAATTAAGCATGCAAAGCTTTAATACGTTTCAAAATTATAATAATAATATATATTTTTTTTCCCATAACAAAATCAGTGTTGCATTTTTTTAACCATTTAATTGCCACATAATGTAGAATCTACATTCTGTGGATAAAAGTACCAACGTGCCACAGAATCTTCTGGGTTGAGGAGCAGAGCTGTTCGCTCAATCCCTGCTCATTCCCCCGCCTCTAGGCAATTTGACCAAGCTAAAATATTCAAACTGATTCTTACTGCTGATTACGCTAGGCAAAAAAAAAAAAAAACATTGCTTTTTGTGGTTTTATTGGATTTTATTGCATGTTGTACTGTTCTTTGTTTTGCCCATGTAAATTGTGTCTGCTATATATCCATTGGGAGGTCACTGTGCTAGATATAGTTTGGCATATCAATGCATAATGGGCTAAACTGTTCAGTAGACCCCTGGAGTTCATATTTAGGATGTTTTATCAGATACGTTAAGAAATGTGGGGCATATATTGGTGTTAAATATAAGCTTTGTGACGATTTTCAGAAATTTCATAAAATCCACTATATTCAGCATAGCTTTGCAGTTTGCTAGTTTGCAGTAGAAAGATGTATTTTCCCATTTTTTCAAAATGTATGGGTTTCTAGCGTCTCCATACTGTTAGGGGGTATTATTACACATAATACACACACTGGGTGTTCATATTGCAGCAGCCAGTGTCAGACGTGAACATTTATATACACTATTGTCATTTCTGTGCCTCTATACATCACATGTTAAGTAGACCCCTCTCTTTCATATTTTAGATGTTTTATGCTGATACGTTGTGAAAATGTGGGGCATATAATGGGGTAAAATGCAGGCTTTGTTTTCAGAAATTTCATGAACACTACATTCAGCATAGCTTTACAGTTTTGTAGTTTGCAGTAGAAAGATGTATTTACCCATTTTGGGTTTGTAAGAATGTGTACTTTCTGATGGCTTATGGCACATAATACACACCCTGGGTGTTCATATTGCAGCAGCCAATGTGTCAGCCAATTCATGTGCACTATTGTTACTATTGTTTGGTAAATCTATGCGTATTGGGCATCAAACTGTTCAGTAGACATCTGGCATTTATACTTAGTATGGTATCTAATGCTATGTGAGAGAAAAGATACCAGAAAGTGGAAGCTTTGAGGCAATTTTCAGCTATTTCACCAAAACTGACTATTTTGGGAAAGCTGTGACTTAGTAATTGTAGTAGAAAGACATGGTTAACCATTTTGGATTCATCTGAATGTGTACTTTCCAAAATTATATGGTTCTGGAAGATAAATGTATATTTTTGTGTTTTTACCCTGCAAAAAAATGCAGTAAATGTGTTGATTTTTCGACTGACCTCCAGGACAATTTGTATGCGCTAATTTTATTTTGGGGTCTCTAAATGCCAGATACTTTGGTAAACCTATGCACGATGGGTATCAAACTGTTCAGTGGTCCACTGTCATTCATATTTGATGTATTTTCTTGTACCTTATGCTATGAGGGAGATAAGATGTTAGAAAGTGGAAGTGATTTTCAGCTATTTCTTCAAAACCAACAATTTTGGGAAAGCATTGTGACTCGGTAGTTTGGAGTAGAAAGACATGGTTCTCCATTTTGGTTTCGTCTTAATGTGCACTTTCCAAAAATATATGGTTTTGGAGGGTCAAAATATTTTTTGTGATTTTACCCCACAAAAAATGCAGTAAATGTGATGATTATTCAGTAGCTTAAGGAATTTCTGGGACTAGTTGTATTTGGGGTCTATGCACAATGTGCATCAAACTGTTCAGTGGATACCTGGCATTCATATTCAGGATGTTTTTTTTCTTGGTACCTAATGCTATGTGGGAGATATTAACTCGCAAAGTGAAAGTTTTGAGGTGATTTATCAAAAAATGTTATAGAAACCAGTAAGGTCAATTAAGCTTTAATGTTTGGTAATTAGGAGCAGAAAGACATGGTTAACCATTTTGGATTAGAACAAATCTGAACTTTTCAAAAATATATTGTTAAACCTACTACTGTTCCAGGATTTATTGGCTTTGTAATCCAAAGTATGCCATTCTACTGTAGTGCTTTGAAATTTGTCAATATACTGCTTGTAATATCTGGTATTGGCACATTCGAGACACTTGAGGCTTTCCAAATATATATATTTGTATTTAGAGCTATAAATCTTGTTCCAGAAGTTGAAATACACAGAAATTCAGGTATATAAGTTAAAAACAATGTATAGTTTTTCTTGGTAAACTAAAAAAATCCCTCCCAGGAAATGCCCCTAAAATGAGAGTGCACAAAATATTCAAAAAACATGCAAATTAAATATGAAATTCTGCTGGAACCTAAAGGGTTAAGCATGTGTGAAAAAAACCAACAATTTCATGGCTGCGCCTTTAAATGCCAAATATTCATTTAATAGTTTGACATTTAAAGCATATGCTTTGCATAAAAAGGCTTAGTCTGAGTATGCTGTCAATTTATACCATGCAAACACCCATCATAGGTAGGGCAATTTGCATGACTGCATGTATATATAATAAACTGTTGTTTGCTATAGTACAGGTCATCTGTTTTAATCTTTTGTTATTGAATTGTCTAGAAGATGACTATGCTCTGACTCTTAAAGGGGAAGGAAACCTAGTCGGCGCAAACCCCCCATCCCCCCACCCGTTTGCCCACCCTCCCTCCTCCCCCCGGCCTACCCGTCCCGCTGGGCAAATGCCCCTAACTTGTTACTTACCCTTCTGCGCAGGTCCAGTCCAGGGAGTTCACAGACGACATCTTCTTCCACGCGATCTTCTTCCTGCTTTGAACGGCGCATGCGCAGTAGGATCATTTCGCCGGTACAATCTACTGAGCATGCGCGTGACTTTCGGCGCATTCACAGTAGATCCGTACCGGCGAAATGATCCTACTGCTCATGCGTCAAAACGCCGTTCACAGCAGGAAGAAGATTGCGTGGAAGAAGATGTTGTCTGTGAACTCCCTGGACTGGACCTGCGCAGAAGGGTAAGTAACAAGTTAGGGGCATTTGCCCAGCGGGACGGGTAGGCCAGGGGGGAGGAGGGAAGGTGGGCAACAAACCGGTGGGGGGGTGGGGGGTTTGCGCCGACTAGGTTTCCTTCCCCTTTAAGAGGTATCTAATATTTAGCAGTGCAGGAGATGCATGGAGATGGATATTGTTTTGCCGGCAAAACAAGAATTGACAGCAGAGCATGTATTTGTAAATGTTTTAGATATAAACAAACACACCCACTGACTTCCTGTTGGCTGACTCCAACATTTGCAGGGTTGCAGGAACAGTGACAACCAGGGAAATCAAAGGAGAGGAGCGCAAGAACTGCAGGGAATAAAATGGTGACTTTAGATCTCCTTTAAATTGCTATATTAATTTAAAAATTAACTAGCTTTATACAACGTAATTCAAATTTAGGTTTTTTTTTTTTTGGATAAACCCCTTTCGTTTTAGTATAAACCAAATGCACACAATGTTCTGCCAGGAACTCGCATCTGCCTATATGGAGATGGCTTTACTACATAAAGTACTGATTTTTGGATCCAGTCACAGGAAAAATAAAAATTGTTTTTTTTTTTTTTTTTTACAAAATGCATCAGTTAACAGCACTCCTCCAACAGAATCCTGCATTCAAATCCATTATTCAAAAGAGCAAGCACAGGTTCAGGTGTTATAATATTTAATTTTGAAATTTACATGGGGTTAGACCTGTTAATAGTTTCCAAGGTGCTCTCAGCCACATGACTTGTGCTGTAATAAACTTTAGTCTGTCTTTACTTTTGCACTGCAAATTGGAGTTACATCCCCCTCAGCAGCCTATTAACAGAACAATGGGAAAGTTACAGCTCCCTGACACCTGCATTGTTTATAGTACTCCCATGCACCAGCCAGTGGTAGATATGAGAGCAGCACTCCGTAGTAAAACACCCAAGTCTGGCCATGACACCTTCAATTACATTGAGTAGGATAAACTGGCTTACAGTATCTGAAGACAAATACAAGAGTCCTCTGCACTCAACCCATTATCAATATATTTAAGACAGAGACATTTTGTGCATACTGCTACTGAGAAATGCCTTACCCACTGGTGTCTAATAAAAGGGCAGGGTTTTACTTTGAAAGCAGCTAGTAAGTTGCAGGTAAAACTTAGTCCCTTTGTAAAATGTATAATGAAACAATAGAATTCTTAATGAATCAGATGAAATTTGAGTATAGGACTGGCCAGATATGGGATGACTTTGACATAGTTGGCCAGCTTAAATATATTGCAATATATGGACAAACAATCCCTGTGTTGTTTAAAGGGCAAGGCATTTTTTAGTAGCAGTATGCACAAAATGTCTGTCTTAAATATATTGATATTGGGTGCAGAGGACTCTTGTATTTGTCTAATGGTTTTAAAAATTAGTGGTGAGCACAACTTTCCCTTGTTTGTTACAGTATCTGTAAGCATTTCCATTGTGATGTGCTGGCTCATAATCGAGCACAAGAGATGACTGCCTATACACCTGTATTGCAACTAAAAAAATACACACGTTGGTTCAAGTATAACGTTTTTAAATGGTTGAATGAATTATTTGCAATGCACATAGTGTAGTTTAATAATACAAACTATACCATAACAATCATGACAGAAATGGTTAACCATTTTGGATTAGAACAAATCTGTACTTTTCAAAAATATATTGTTTCCTTGGTTAAACCTACTGTTCCAGGATTTATAGGCTTTGAAATACAAAGTATGCCATTCTACTGTAGTGCATAAAGTTGCATTAAACATGCAGGGCTTGGCCCGCTTGCATGGAGTCCTGAGTGGCAGTTTTTTTTCTTTTCTAAGATCTAATTGGTGCCACAAAGGATCCTGGTTAAGGCTTAAATAACTGCTTTATACAACAAATTTTGTTTGTGGAGAAACTTTAGAATCTTTGTTCACTGTATGTGTGGTACAATAATATAGTTTTGCAGAAGCTGTAAAGCTTTTACTAATGGTATCCTGCTTATTAAAATAGTTGGAACAATAGGGTTAAATGTGCCACCTGCAGTTTTTGTGCACATTTTTCATGAAAACTGTTTTAGTTAAGAAAAAAGATGTGCAGTAAGAAACTAAATGCTTTATGGCTCTTTACTCATTAACATTTGCTTATGATTTACCGTGCCATATGTCTTAAAGGAAAACTTTACCCACAAAATAGATACTTGAGCATCAGTGTATATCATGTTAAGTGGCAACTTAAAGAATCTTGCCAAACTAAAATATATATATAAGTAAATATTGTCCTTTTACAACTCTTACCTTGAACTACCTTTCTGTGATGTTCTCTGTACTGCCACACAGATCACCTGACCAGAAAAAAATTCAGCTTTCACTGTAATAGGAAGAAGTGTAGGAGTAAAAGACAGAATTTTGTCCAGTTATTGGCTCATGTGACGTAATGTATGGTTTGTTGTTCACTGTGAATTGTAGGATCTCGGGGGCGGTCCTCCTTCTTAAAATGGCTATTTTCTATTTAGAATTACCCAGTGGCACATACTACTATTAAAGTATATTATTATGAAATTGGTTTATGTAGATGAAGGTTTTAAATATGAGTTGTTTTATGCAATATATTTTTACTGAGACCTGCGTTGTTTGGGGTATAGTTTTCCCTTAACAGATCCCATTCGTTACAATACATGTTGTACTGGCACCAAGAATGAATGTCCTCCTCTGGCTTGCTGTCCTTATCACCTGCCATTTCTTTTATCATCAGGTTACAAGCATAAAAATAACAACTTGATGCCGCCTATAATTTACTTTATAGGGTGTCTATTGGCAGACATTTTGGTGACATTTGTGGAAGATATGACTACTGCATAAATGGATGCGCAGTCAAATTTTGAACATCTGGTTTTCCTGAAATGAAGGGCACTAGCACAAAATAAACTTGGAAATTGAGAAAGGGCATAGGTGATTACAGATTGGAACACTTTTGTTTTTTGGGACTTGCTTTGTCATTTAAGATTAAATCATCTGCTGGAAGGATATGTTGGTGCATAATGCATTACTGGGATCTTCCATTGTCTTTATTTTAAAGGAGAACTAAACCCTAAAAATAAATATGGCTAAAAATGACATATTTTATCTACTGAACTTATTACACCTGCCTAAAGTTTCAGCTTCTCAATAGCATAAATGATCTAGAACTTCAAACGTGTCACATATTAAGCTTGCTTTGAGATGCTAAGCTTAGAGGTTGTTGCAAATTATCAAGCAGAAAATGAGGTTGGCCTGTAATATAAGCTGATGAAACAAGGCTGATTATTAAATTCTGATGCTAGTTGCACTGGGTTCAATGCTGCCATGTAATAATTATCTGTATTATTTATTAATCATTTTTATATTCTGACATCTATATTCTATGCTTACTGTATATTTTGAGTTGGTCCTTAAGGTAAGTGACAGCAGCACAGAGCATGTGATCAGCAGAAAAGAATATGGGGAGCTTCTTTGGAGGCATTTACAGCATTTCTAGCCTACTTTTTTAGTTATGCTTTAGTTCTCCTTTAAGCACTGGGGACCAAAACTGCACTGTATATTCTACGCAGGATTTGCTAGTGGTTTAAGGGTGGAGACTGCCCTCTTTTCCTATGAATGCATACCCTTATCAATACAGAACAATGGCCCTTCTGACTAATTTCTCCTTATGTTTCTTTCTATCAACCATTTGCCCAACCCATTTAGGGTCTAAGGGTATATACCCTAAAGCTGGCCTTATATACACCTTGAGGTGGTTGATAACGGGCTGATCCGATCATGGGCCCTAGAGCCCAACCATTGGATCATAATGAGGAGAATATGGACGGTCAGCTCAAGGACCACATCAGCAAATCAATGCAGTCCTTGATCTGACAGATATTGATTGGGGAAGCCCATCAGAGGGCCCCATACACTGTCCAATAAGCTGCTGACTTAATCTGTCTGCAGCTTATATCTGCTCATATATGGGGGCCTTTAATGGGTTCCCAAAAAAGGATATAAAGAAAAACCTTTTCAAATGTTTGATTAATAATCTGTGACAGTATTTGTTATACACCTACTATGTGTTCAGTGCTAGTAATGGGTAGCAATTTGCACAGCCTCATTGAGAACATGGTGTCGCCATTTTGTGGTTCCCAGTAACTACCTGTGGGTTGTCTTTGAGTGGAGTAAAGGTGAACTTTTTGCAATGATAACTGTTTTCTCACAGGTTCTGAGTTGTTAGGGTCTTTGTGTAAAACAATACCTGACTTCAGTCTGGTTAACTCTTCATGGCCACTAGTGTCTACTAGTATAGCTGCAGTTTGGACAGATTTTGGGCTGAGCGTATGTCACATTAGCACTGTAGTTGCTCTTTAATCACTTGCCTGCCATATATACGTCATGGCAGTAGCAGGATTCTCTTTAATCTGCTACATACCTCTGGTAACAAATGGCATGATGTGATCAAAGAACTCCAGCAGACAAGAGGTTAAAAGCAGTTTGCTGCAATGGGCCGGACACAAGCAAAGAACATTGCTTTGTTACTGTGCGATAAAGATTCATAAATAATAAACCTTTGCTCTATGTATCTGTTATCTATTTTTTTTTTTATTAATGAAATTGACAATAAAAAAGATAAATATTTAATGTTTCAAACATCCATGGCAACAAAGGAAAAAACTGTTGTGGTCCAAGTTGTTTTGTGCTTTTTTTTTTAATGGCCTAATATATAATGCCTTTGGGGAAAAAGGCTGTACTGTCCACTTGGATTTCAAAAACCCAATGCCTCCATAAATGTGAAGCTGGTGTGAGGCTACATCTACATGGATATTTCCTCCCAGCATGTGTCACTTTCTCCCAGCATGGCATTCATGACTTTAAATCCAAAACCATAATTTCCAGATGGATTTGATAAAATATAGACTAACATATAATGGGGGTCATTTACTAAACTCGATTTTTTTTTTTTTTTGGCCAAAAACTCAAATCTTTCGAGATTCATTATACCCCGAAGCTGCAACAAGTTAGAATCTGAAAAATCTGCTTCTCAAACCGCCGAGATCCTGTATAAGTAAATGGGATATGTCCCTGAAAAATTGTGGTTTTTTTTGAGCGAGCAATGCAGCCATGAAATCTGAAAAATTCCTACGATTTGTATTTTCACTCGATTTTAAGTTTTTTTCCTGACTGTGGATGGGAGTTAGGTCGAGTCTGGCTCAATAAAAAATATGAGAGAAATTCAAGTTTTAGTAAATAACCCCCAATGTGTGTGTGATTTTTGGTGGGCATCACAGCTTAGACAGGCTCTTCTCATTTTGCATTCCTAGCAGAGCAAATCTTTAATCTCATGTTCCACTCAACTTTATCATATGTATTCTGTCTAGTTCATATGCCCAGAGGGACATACATTTAATCAGCATAAGCACCAACACATTTTAATTGTATATCACACACAACTATGCTGCCTATATGGCCACGAGTATTAAAAGAAAAAAAAATCAGGCAAAAGTCATTATGCTATGTTGAAAATTCTTCTGCTTCATGTAGTAAAAGATTCTATGCCTTATATCTACATACCGAGCCTTGTTATCTCAATTCCTTGTTCCCCCACAGCCAGGGTAATGGAGTGCAAATTATAACAGTTCATAGGAACACAAAGGCTCAACAGCAGGAAGCCATTCCTTGCAATGTGCGTTTATTGTGAAATGTGTTCCTATGGATTGTTATCATTTGCACTCTCTTACCTACCCTAATGCTTGTCCAGTTTCACTGTTTTTAACAGAGCCACCTCTAAACAATGATCCACCTCGAGTGTAACATGAATTTGTTTGCTGAACACATTCGTTAATTTGGATTGTATTACCATTTCTCTTCATATATGACCTCATTGTTTTTCTCTTTGGCAAATGATGAAATGCATCCTTTATACCTCCTGATTTTAAAATCACACAGTTGGTTTGAAATATAGCCTATATCCATTGCCAAATGCTGTTAGACTGGTATGCTTTTATTAATATTTGTACTCTGATAATTAGCATCTTCATTCACTACACTGCACCTTTTCTAATATTGGATGTAACATAATAAAATAATAATAAAAGTCAGAACTAGTGTTCCTTTATACTTTGTTCTTTGCATTCTTTCTCAACACAACAGAAATATCCTTGGAACCTGATTTCCCGTCGCCAATTTTTATGAAATAAATATAGATGTATAACGCACCCTCCTGTGTTGACCGTTGCTTAGAAATTACATTACTGCAACAATATATAACAAGAATCTTGTGTCTTTTACCTAATACTGTTGCTACATACATAATGAAGTCCTTTATACTCTATGTAAATATACTTTTCTCTATACCATCTAAATCACTGTCAATTTTAGAACTACTTTTTTAAAATTCTTAGAAACAACTGTCTAGTACAATCCTTTGTCTTTGGACACAACTGTTTAGATATCCATTGTAAAATTATCTACTCTCTACTCTGCACTGCTTTACATCTTTTACTCAAGGTTCAGCAGCAAGGGCATAATGGTCCTTTGTGGTTGCAAAACCAATACTTTTTTTTTTTTTTCAATTTCAGAAATCTAGTTGCTAGGGTGCAAACCATGCTTGATTTGAATAAGAGACTGGAATATGAATAGGAAAGGACTTTCATAGAGAGATGAGTAATAAAAAGTATTAATAACAATAATTGTGTAGCCGCATAGAGCATTTGTTTAAGGTGGGAATTGGTGACCCCAATTTGAAAGTTGGAAAGAGTCAGAAGCCCACTTATAATGATTCAAGACTATTAAAAAATGAAGACCAATTAATAAGTTGCTTAGAATTCTGTAACATACTAAAAGTTAATTCAAAGGTGAACCACCCATTAAAATTCCTTTGTCCATTGTTGGACTGGGCCAGCGGGACCCCGGGAAAAAAACAGTTGGGCCCCGACCCAGACCCTCTCCCCCGATCTGCTGGGCCCCCCATAAAAACAGTTTGCTCCACACGCTGGCATTCTCGAATGCATGCAGGGGGCCCTGGAGGCACGGCCTTTTTCACGCTCCTTCCTGGCGTAAAACGTAGTGCGCATGCACGCCGGAGCAGAAGTGCACATGCTCCTTGGAGCGGCGGTGCATGGGGGAGTTGGTGCGGCCTCTGCAGCAGTGGGGGCCAGGGGTCCGGAAGGGGGCCCTGGACAGCAGCCCCGGTGGAATTCAGAATATGTAGGGGCTAATTTAGCAGTGGGATTGGGCATCTTAAAATAATGGAAGAATTGTGTGATAGCCAAGGGAAATTTTGACACCGTGTTTGCTAAAAAAAACTAAAGTATTGCATTAAAGGCCATATTTTGGTAGGACAAATGCAAAGCCCAAGTAAACTGGAGAACAAAACAAAAGGATGAATGTTCGCCTACAGTTGAGCTGATATCTGTCCAATTTCGGAATCTATGAACCATTCCAAACTGTGTGGGTAGCTTGTGCATGCTTAGACAATTCCACTGGCAAAACCTGCTTCTTGTTCAT
This sequence comes from Xenopus petersii, assembly GCA_038501925.1. NCBI lineage: Eukaryota > Metazoa > Chordata > Amphibia > Anura > Pipidae > Xenopus > Xenopus petersii. Next base: position 91,727,157 of record CM076680.1, on the reverse strand, counting down.
AGCAACAGCCATGGGTTGTTTTGTTTTCTGTTTTTTTTTTTTTGCAAATTAAAGGCTCCTTTATTCTTCTGCTTTTGTTATATTTCTGCTTTTCTTATTTGTAACATTTAAAATGTATTTTGCCTTCTGTATTTTTACTCAAAAACAGAGCGGTTGATATTCTGATGTTATATTAGGGGAGTCAGGAACTGTTGAGTAACGCAGTAGCACTTCCTGTAATGTAGAAGGTTTAACAACTTAAAAATATAAAAGGAATTATTTTCCGTTTATTCCAGTATTTGGAGGACTGTCAATATATGCAGTCATGAAGGCTTTTTTGAAGGCTTCTTTTTTCTAAAGAGCTTTGTGCTGTGAGATTTTTGGAGAAGAGTTCTGCTCTATAACTTAAGAACCTGTGGACTCTTTGTTCCCATTGTCTCCTTTTCACTTAAGTGCTTGCCTACTGATAGTAATTCAGTTTGTACGCACAACCTTTAAAAGAAACTGTACCTGAAAAGAATATACAAATATGGAACATGTTATTGAGAATGCTCAGTGCCTGAGTTTTCTAGAGAAAATATTTCTCCATAATTTGGATCTCCATACCATAAGTCTGCTAAAAAATATTTAAACATGAATTAAACCCAGTAGGATTGTTTTGACTCCAATAAAGATTGTTATCTTAATTAGGATGAAGTACAATGAACTGTTTTATTATTACAGAGAAAACTAATTTTTTAAATTTCAAATTGAATTACTTGATATTCTGGGTACCGAGTTTCTGGATAACAAATTCCATACCTGTATAAGGTTTAATACATTAGAAAAGGGGTTTGAAAGAAAATCATTCTTGGACCTATGTGGTATATAGGCTGCAGTCCACTTAAGAATTTTGAACTTGAGTTACTCTGTTGTCAAACATTTGATCAGCACCCCTGAGCTCATAACACGATCCATTAAAGCACAAGTGATATTTCTGAAGTTTGGAGAACCGTTTCTTAAAGGACACCAATCATGACCAAAATCATTTACTAAGTAAATACACTATGTGAAAGTTCAAGAAATTCGATATGTATTCTTGAACTATAATGTAAATCATCAGCTCACTATACCTTCTGCAAGATCTCCCCTATCTCCACTGCAGTTCTAGCTGAGGCAGGCATCTTGGATTTCACTGGCTCCTCCTACCTATATCTTCCCAGTCAACTGTAGCTCTGAAATCTCGCACATGCTCAGTTGAAATTCCTTGCTTGCTTATCAACCCTTCTAAGCTATTTTCAAATCAGCCAAACCTGTGTGTTAGCTGCTGTACAGTAGTGCTGCCACCTGCTGGAAGTTAGTGTGTGCCCTTCATTTGCATAATGACTTTACCAGCAGGGGACAAGATAGGGAAATATCCTGATACTTCTAGTGGAGGAGTTTACTTAAATAAGGCATTCTGGGTAGAATACTCAAAGCAGTGTTACAATCTGAGCATGCTCCTGAAATTTGCATATTAGAGTCTCTGTTATAGTCACAGTATGGCCTCCCTCAGTGAAAGAACCCATTTGACAAAGTAAGGGATTTTTTTTAAAACCTGCAGTTTCTTCAAAAAACTATATATGTAGTTTGATTAAACATGTTTAGCTTGCAGTGGTCAGATTGTTAATATGTGTTTGATTTTGGCTGTGATAGGTGTCCTTTAAAAGAGGACATATCTGGGGCAGAGGGGAAAAATGCTGGTTGCAAGCTATATTCTGCCCACACCAGGTGGCCATGTCTGGTCACTCACATTTTATGAGACTCGCACAGCTTGCTAATTATTTGCAATGCATGTGAGGTCACACAGATTTGCATAATAAGCAAGTTGGAACACTTTGCTTATGTGCATGCTTGTTTCACTACATGGCACATTGCTCTCTGTACCGGAGGAATGTACAAAACATATAACTGCAACACAAACCCTCAGAATTTTTTCCTTTGCCGATCTGTCAGAATCAGCCGGGACTCAAACTCTAGTTTTTCCGGCTCCCCGAAAGCTGCCTGTGCCCGTTGCCATGCCAGTGCTTCAGTTTCCAGCCTCCGTGCCAGCAGCCCAGTCGGTTCCAGCCTCCGTGCCAGCAGCCCAGCCGGTTCCAGCCTCCGTGCCAGCAGCCCAGCCGGTTCCAGCCTCCGTGCCAGCAGCCCAGCCGGTTCCAGCCTCCGTGCCAGCAGCCCAGCCGGTTCCAGCCTCCGTGCCAGCAGCCCAGCCGGTTCCAGCCTCCGTGCCAGCAGCCCAGCCGGTTCCAGCCTCCGTGCCAGCAGCCCAGCCGGTTCCAGCCTCCGTGCCAGCAGCCCAGCCGGTTCCAGCCTCCGTGCCAGCAGCCCAGCCGGTTCCAGCCTCCGTGCCAGCAGCCCAGCCGGTTCCAGCCTCCGTGCCAGCAGCCCAGCCGGTTCCAGCCTCCGTGCCAGCAGCCCAGCCGGTTCCAGCCTCCGTGCCAGCACCCCAGCCTCCGTGCCAGCAGCCCAGCCGGCTCCAGCCTCCGTGCCAACAGCCCAGCCGGTTCCAGCCTGCGTGCCGGTCTCCCTACCTGTTCCTCAGCCAGACTCTGTTCCTGTGCCGGTTCCCAGACAACTGCTTTATCCTGAGCACTGGCCTCTGGGCCTGAGGACCTGTTTGCCCTGGCCTCTGGGCCTGAGGACCTGTTTGCCCTGGCCTCTGGGCCTGAGGACCTGTTTGCCCTGGCCTCTGGGCCTGAGGACCTGTTTGCCCTGGCCTCTGGGCCTGAGGACCTGTTTGCCCTGGCCTCCGGGCCTGAGGGCCTGTTTGCCCTGGCCTCTGGGCCTGAGGGCCTGTTTGCCCTGGCCTCCGGGCCTGAGGGCCTGTTTGCCCTGGCCTCCGGGCCTGAGGGCCTGTTTGCCCTGGCCTCCGGGCCTGAGGGCCTGTTTGCCCTGGCCTGAGGGCCTGTTTGCCCTGGCCTCCGGGCCTGAGGGCCTGTTTGCCCTGGCCTCCGGGCCTGAGGGCCTGTTTGCCCTGGCCTCCGGGCCTGAGGGCCTGTTTGCCCTGGCCTCCGGGCCTGTTTGCCCTGGCCTCCGGGCCTGAGGGCCTGTTTGCCCTGGCCTCCGGGCCTGAGGACCTGTTTGCCCTGGCCTCTGGGCCTGAGGGCCTGTTTGCCCTGGCCTCTGGGCCTGAGGGCCTGTTTGCCCTGGCCTCTGGGCCTGAGGGCCTGTTTGCCCTGGCCTCCGGGCCTGAGGGCCTGTTTGCCCTGGCCTCCGGGCCTGAGGGCCTGTTTGCCCTGGCCTCCGGGCCTGTTTGCCCTGGCCTCCGGGCCTGAGGGCCTGTTTGCCCTGGCCTCCGGGCCTGAGGGCCTGTTTGCCCTGGCCTCCGGGCCTGAGGGCCTGTTTGCCCTGGCCTCCGGGCCTGAGGGCCTGTTTGCCCTGGCCTCCGGGCCTGAGGGCCTGTTTGCCCTGGCCTCCGGGCCTGAGGGCCTGTCTGCCCTGAATAGTTTGTTTCCCTGTTACAGGACCTGGTAGGGCAGTTACTCCTGTCTCTATCAGGCCTATTGCTGTTCCTAATAGGTGCCTGTAATGGGTGCCTGTGCTCCTGGTCCGCCACCTGTGATGGGTGCCTGTGCTCCTGGTCCGCCACCTGTGATGGGTGCCTGTGCTCCTGGTCCGCCACCTGTGATGGGTGCCTGTGCTCCTGGTCCGCCACCTGTGATGGGTGCCTGTGCTCCTGGTCCGCCACCTGTGATGGGTGCCTGTGCTCCTGGTCCGCCACCTGTGATGGGTGCCTTTCCTGACTTCCGACCCTGGCAATAATCCTGTCCTGGCTTCTAACGATGCTCCGCTCTTGACTTCTGACTCAGGCTGTGATCTTGTCCTGGCTCCCAATTCTGGCAATATTGCTGTCTTGGCTCTTGACCCCGGCGACTCCTCTGATCCGGCTCCCGACCTGACTTCTGTCCATGATTCCAGTTTTTGGACTAAAAAGGATGGGGGCCATTTGATCCTGGGATAGCCCAGAGGTAGATCCTCAAGGGGGAGGGGGGTAATGTCAGGATCAGCCGGGACTCAAACTCAAGTTTTCTGTGTCCGGGACTCTTGTACTTGCCATGTGAGCCACTGGAGGCTGTTGGGGCTGGTCCTGATCTTGTCTTTGATGCTAATGTATATCTGCCTGTTCACAGTATGTTTCCTCCCTGTTTTTCCACCCACCTCGTTTACCCTCATGTGTCTCCCATTCCTAATCACCTTTCCTTATAAACACCATTATAGAATGTATCCTCAGTTATAGCGGTTCCCCATTGTAAACCTTACACAATCTTTGCACAGATGTTCCTTGTGTTCCTTGTGTGTTTTAACGTGCTGTAGTGATTTTTACAAAGCGCTATCTCCAAATAAAATTATTATTAAATAAAACGATTCTTCAAAAGGTAGAATGAATTAAAGCAAGGTGCATTGCTGTTTTTATCAAAAAATAAAACTTGGCACTCTACTCTTCTCCACTCTCTGGTGGGATTTTCTATGGTTCAAGACACACACAGATTTGTGTTGCAACACCCTGTTGACTGCACTAAATGTTAACAATATTGGACTAGGTTCTGTTATTTGTTCTTTTTTCCATATCCTGTGGAGATGATCTATAGTTTTATCTTGAAAGAGATTAATATTGTCTACCTAATTACTTGTAACTGTGGGTTACAGTACGTTGGAAAAACGATAAGATCTTTTAGAAAACGTTTGTCGGAACATTTGAACTGTGTATCACGTAATGACTCGAGTTCCGCCATTGTGAAACACCTAATGGAATGTCATGGCAGCAAATTATGTGTACATGCCCAAATTATAGACAGGGTAGTAATGGATACACCCCATTGGTCTCAACAGAGACTGGAAACTGAACTGCTTTATAGACCGTTAGTTTGTTCCTTCTTGGACAGAAATATAATTACGGATTGGGTTTGATGCTTTTTGCCACCTTAATGATCATATTTCGCTTTTTAGACGAGTTGTGAGATATCATTTAATCCTTTACCTCTGGTGTATTACCTTAGGACTTGTATTGTGTCATGCTGCTTCAACATAAGGATCTTTAATTTAATATATATGAACTTTGGACGGTGTATTACATTACATTATTTATATAATGTTTTACATTACATTATTTATATCTATATATCTTTTGTGTATTTATCATTTTGATTTGGTCCAGTATTAATTAATTTAGCTTTAGACATTATGTCTATTATATTTAATTTTGACCTTTATGTTTTCCTTATCTTTCCGGAGTGCTTGTGCTTTTTCAACCATAAGTAACATTGTAATTTTTGCTTTGAATGCAACTAATTAACCATGTATGTATTTATATTTATACTATATGTCATTCTCCCACATCTTTGGGTTTAGATCTACATATTGTGATTTTTAAACAGGTGTTTATTATGTTCTTAATGGTGTTTGGTATTTTTTTGGAAGACCAACAGGTGGCGCCCATGCTTCTGATGAAGTTACCTAGTCGTCACGAAACGCGTCGAGCAAACACATTCCCCTGCCCGCTGTTTAAATTTTAATAACTTATCAATAAAGTCATACAAGTTTTAATAAATCTTGGTTTCCACTTCGGCATTCTTTGGTGGAGTCCATGTTGGGACACAAATCATTTTCTAGATTGTATGCTTGCCGCAGCTAGAGCGGAGTCCCTGGATCACCGGTTGGCATATTTATTGGCTCTCTCTCCTTGACTGTAACTTTACCCTATCTTTCGTTGATGGTTTTATCTTGACTCTCTCTACCAGCAATATTATTTTTAATAAAAGATAGTATCTCTCAAATTAATTTTCTCCTAGTATTACGGTCAGCACCTCTTGGCACCCTAAAAAATACCTTCAGATCTGTGTGGTTCGTATGCTTTTAACTGGTACTGCACTACAATCTATAAGGTGCTGGGAAGGAGGTGGCATAGTTGCAAAACAGGAGCATATAGATGATGGGAAGTGTCATATGTTAAGAGCACTGTGGAATGGGAAACAGGCCTTTAAAGGGCATGTAAAGTCTAAAATAGAATAAGGCTAGAAATGCTGTATTTTGTATACTAAACATAAACATGAACTTACTGCACCACAAGCCTAATCAAATAAATAATTTTTGCTTTAAAAGTTGGCTACAGGGGGTCACTATCTTGTCACTTTGTTAAACATCTTTGCAAGACTAAGACTGTGCACATGCTTAGTGTGAACTGGGCTGCTTAGGGATCGTCATAAACAAAACTGCTTGAGTTGTGCATGGTTGGGAAGTAAGGCGGGGCTCCCCCTGCTGTTCATAAGTATGATTGTTTCCCTGCTCAGCAGTTAAGAGACCATCTGACAATTCCTATCCACAATAGTAAATGAAGGGAGAATTTCACTGCATACAGTCAGGTTTCTTATAAAAATGGTACACATTTTTTATTAAAGTATATTGGAGATTTCATTAAAGAAAGTAAAAATGGGATTTTATTTTTTTGCCTTTACATGCTATTTAAGAGCAGCTCCAGTGTTGGGAGCCATGAACATGGTTACTTAAAGGAGGCTGTCATCAACCTCGACGTGTCTGTCGTGGCTCGGCTTGGGAAGTGGCAGAAGTCTGTGGGGAAGAAAATTATAATACAGATATGGATTTTTTGGATAAAGGGTATTTCTGTATTTCTGTATTTGGATCACCAAAAACATTTAAAGGTTTTCATTATTTATTTTTAATAGTTTTATAATTATTTGCCTTTTTCTTCTGATTCTTTGCAGCTTTCAAATGGGCGTCGCTGACCCATTCTAAAAAGCAAATGCTCTGTAAGGCTACAAATGTATTGTTATTGCTACTGCTACTTTTTATTAGTCATCTTTCTATTCAGCCCCCCCCATTCATATTCCAGTCTCTTGTTCAAATCAATGTCCGGTTGCTAGGGTAATTTGGATCCTAGCTACTAGATTGATTAAAATGCAAATTGAAGAGCCGAATAAATGGGCAAATAACTCAAAAAACTTAAATAATAAAAATTGAAAACCAATTGCAATTTGTCTCAAAATATCACTCGCTACATCATACTAAAAGTTAAATGAAAGGTGAACAACCCCTTTAAGAAACCCATTGGAATTGATTGAAGAAAATTGTTCATTATTTGCTTAAAATGAGCCATATGGGAGATCACCTTCCTGTAATTTAGGGCTTTCTACGCTCTGTGTTTCTGGATCCCATACCTGTAATCGCAAAATATGATCAGTCTGGAAGACGTGAATATGTAGTGAGTTCTGATTCCAAGCCTTTCGAGATGTAATTTATTTATCCAAATATATATTAAAAAAAATGCCACTTTACTGTGGTGTTTATACAAATGGCCTGTAGTATAAGTGAAATGAGGAGAGCACTCGATAAGCATAAATGCTGTGGTTACTTTATTTAATGCCGACCACCAGTACACTACATGCTTCGGGCTTCTGTGCACTTGAGGCACAGAAGCCCGAAACATGCCGTGTACTGGTGGTCAGCATTGAATAAAGTAACCACAGCATTTATGCTTATTGAGTGCTCTCCTCATTTCACTTATACTAAAAGCATAAATATCAGGAAAGTGGTGACCTGTAAGAGGAAAGTTGCACTAGTATCCTGCACCGAATGGGCAGAGGGTTTTTGGACACCTTCAGTATTATTGAAACAAATGGCCTGTAGATGTCACTGTACACAATAGTTATACTGTGAATACACAATACTGTCTAGACTGTTTAAAAGTGAAAGAAAGCGTTGCTTCCTTTTGTGTAATGCCTGCATGGCTCTGCTAATAAAGCACTGTTATACTCTACTCATCCACAGCTACCAAAACATAACATTTACATTATATGTGAATGCTAGCAGTGGGAATTAATAACCTATTCTGTATTTTACAGATGTGTTGGTGCCCGACTCTGAAAAAGAATGCCTCTGGTTAAAAGAAACATCGATCCTCGGCACTTGTGCCATACTGCCCTTCCCAGAGGAATCAAGAATGAACTGGAATGTGTTACTAACATTTCACTGGCCAATATAATTAGACAGTTAAGTAGTCTAAGTAAGTAGCTTTATACATTTAGCAGCTAGTTAGTTGTTAATCTGCTGTTATCTTTGTCTTGTATTTTTGCTTAAATCTTATTGTCACTCTGTATAAAATATATGCACATTTACCCCAGTCCACTGTAAGATACTGCCACTTTTGCTTAGCCAAATGTATATTAGTTTCCCTACTGTTATTCTAAACCCACGGTAATACCATATCTGTGTTTTCAGGGTTACAGTTAAACTCTCTTAATGCTAGAAGAATGTTTCACTCACTGTGGGACAAATGTTTGAACATTTTCTGCTCTTTCACTTTATTTTTTTGGGGGGAGCTTTTAGTTTACATCTGCAAAAAAGTTTTCCAGGGAACCTGAGCTTTACACTTTGCTGGAGTGTTAGTGTGATTGCACTTCTGTAAAAAAGATATCGACTTCTAAATAGACAAAATTCTATAAAATTGTATTTGGACACCAATATTGGAAACAATTTTTATGCGTGAAAATACAACTAACTTGCAACGTCCATATTCTCCTGCAAATATCAAATATATGTAGTTTTATGGAAATGACTGACTTGTACTGCTGGGAGACATTGACCTATATAAATTTGCAAAGCACTGCTTCAATAATCAACAGTAGGTTTACTCCAGGAAACCATTAGTTTTTTTGTAAAATGCACATTTTGACAAATCCAAAATGGTTAAAGCTGTGTTCTAAAAGCTAACCTTTAAAAATAATAATATTAATAATAATCTGAAATATTAAAACAAATATGATCTCTTTAGATACCAATATGAATTCTAGGGGAAACAGTTTAGTTTTGGTTAACCAATGGCATGACCAATGTGCATAGATTTACCAAAGTGTAAAGTGTATAGAGGTACTAAAATATATATTGCATATAAACTATATTCACCCTAGAAATCAATATATTTTTGAAGATAACACATTCTCTGGAATCCCCGGAATTGGGTAAATGTCTTTTTACTCCAAACTACAAAACTGCAAATAATCCCTAAAGTTAATTTTCAAATTGCTGAAAACCTCACTTAAAACCTTTATTTTACTGTATTTTTCCTCCCACGTGTCATTAGTGCCAACATAAAACATCCTAAATACAAATGCTAGGGGTCTTCGAAATGCTTTGGTGTGCAATCATGTGTACATTTACGATCGTAAAGTATGTGGCATTTAGAGGCCTTAAAATTAAAACCATTCATATGAATATCATGGCTTTTGTGCATTTTATTTATGTGGTAAAGATACAAAATAGTACGTTTTAAAAATGCCCCACAAACCTGCATTTTGCAATGTCATATGTCCCATACATCCTTATTTACGAAGATCAAATATCCTAAAAATCAACAGCAGGGGTCTGCTTAACAGTCTATGTAGGTTTACCCATGTATTTGTCCCCAAATGAAAATATATACAAATGTTCCTGGTTAATACTTTCAATAGCAAATGTTATTTGTTGTAAGGCCCTCTTATAGAAACAACCTCCCACCCCTAAAGTATATTTTTGGAAGGTACATTTTCCCCAGAATCCAGTGTATAGAGGTACTAAAATATATATTGCATATAAACTATATTCACCCTAGAAATCAATATATTTTTGAAGATAACACATTCTCTGGAATCCCCGGAATTGGGTAAATGTCTTTTTACTCCAAACTACAAAACTGCAAATAATCCCTAAAGTTAATTTTCAAATTGCTGAAAACCTCACTTAAAACCTTTATTTTACTGTATTTTTCCTCCCACGTGTCATTAGTGCCAACATAAAACATCCTAAATACAAATGCTAGGGGTCTTCGAAATGCTTTGGTGTGCAATCATGTGTACATTTACGATCGTAAAGTATGTGGCATTTAGAGGCCTTAAAATTAAAACCATTCATATGAATATCATGGCTTTTGTGCATTTTATTTATGTGGTAAAGATACAAAATAGTACGTTTTAAAAATGCCCCACAAACCTGCATTTTGCAATGTCATATGTCCCATACATCCTTATTTACGAAGATCAAATATCCTAAAAATCAACAGCAGGGGTCTGCTTAACAGTCTATGTAGGTTTACCCATGTATTTGTCCCCAAATGAAAATATATACAAATGTTCCTGGTTAATACTTTCAATAGCAAATGTTATTTGTTGTAAGGCCCTCTTATAGAAACAACCTCCCACCCCTAAAGTATATTTTTGGAAGGTACATTTTCCCCAGAATCCAGAACAAGTAAAAAGTACTCCAAACTACTAAACTTAAATCAATATTTCTTTTCACCTAGTGAGATCTGTTGTCAAAATTACTTTCGCTGTGCTGTTAAGTTTTGAGCACAAACAAACAATCCCAAGCAAGCACTCAACAATTATGTAGACCTTGTAAGGATTGAGTCTCTGAATTAAGATCCCAAACCTTATTGCTCATTATCTACGGGGTTCTGAGCCCCCTCAAAACCAGCTATTTGCATCAAAACCCAGAATTGCCTTATTGTATGATCTTATTAGGAGTAATTGTCAGTAATCATTTGGAATAGATATTTCACCTTAAACTCTACAACCTTCAACATAAACTCAGACTAGCATGTGGTCTTTTTATGTCCAAAATTACTGATCAGTAACCTTAAAATATGGAGTGAGTTTTGTATACATTTACACCAAACTGGTAGAAGAATCTGCTTAAAGGAAAACTATACCCCCCAAACAATGTAGGTCTCTATTAAAAGACACCACATGTAAGGTCACATGAGCCAATTAACAGACAGCGTTCTGCCTTTTGCTTCCTCACTTCTTCCTGTTACAGTTAGTGTTGTAGTATTTCAGGTCAGGTGATCTCTGAGGCAGCACAGATAGAGTCACGAAATGGTGGTTCAAGGCAAGAGATGTAAAAGGGCAATATTTATGTAAATATATATTTCAGTTTGGTAAGATTCTTTAATATGTCATTCAATTTGATATAAACTATCTGTTGCTTAAGTATTCATTTTGGGGGTATAGTTTTCCTTTAAATTGAAATTGAGCTGTAGGGCACACATTTAGGGTATTGGCATTATACAATGGTTTTAGTTCTTGCACAGGAAGATAAATAGCAGTAAAATGTCATATATATATATATATATATATATATATATATATATATATATATATATATATATATATATATATATATATATATATATATATATATATATATATATTTTAGTTTTTTTTCACATTATGCCATTGCTGGTTCCACATTGTATAATGCTTTTTAAATTGAAAGATGTTTTTTAAGGTTGTCTGCAGAGTGCAGACATTCCCATGATAAATAAAACCGTTTTATTCTCAGTTTTAATTACAGTTGTTGATCCTAAAACTCCACTAATATCTCCTGGTGTAACCATGTTTTGATAAATAGAAAATGCTTTATAGTACATTAAACAGTGGGCTGTGATGGAGCTTGGGATTTAAAGAGGACATAAGCCCCCAAAATTAAATTGATGTAAATGTATTTAAAGTGGACTTTTTTTCAAATCAAATCCTTTTTTTCATAGTTTCTGAGATATTAGCAGTTTTATATTGCTAACTCTAGGTTTTCATCTCAGCAGTTCTCTTTAAATGTTGGTGTTAGCACTTGTGTTCAGGTAACTCAAAGGTTGCTTACTCTTAGCTGAGCCAAAAGTCTGCCATTAGCAACTTAAAATGCAAATATCTTAAACTGCTTAAGATTGAAAATGTATGTAAATTGCAACAACTGCCCAGAGAAGCACTTTAGTTTACATTAATTAATTATATGAGTTTAGACTACTTTCAATATCACTTAACTAAGGTATAAACGTCCCAAAATCAACATTAGGTCAGAACATTTTTTTAAAGAGCACAAGGCAAAATAGAATAGAAGGTAATTTTCTTTTCAAAAGACCTAAAAGGATTCAAAACAATAGTATGAATTTGATTTTCATACTGAACCGAAATAGTGCTTAGAACAGCAGAGTGTCTATATGTATGTGTATATATGTGTTCAAATTTTACATTTTTTTTTTATACAACTTTTTTTGTATGATCATTCTAATTACTTTGATTACATGCTAGTGATGCGTTACTATACACCCAAATGAGGTCACGATATACAACACAAATCAGACTCTAGGCCATGCTACAGGAATATCAGACCTTGCAGATTCAGGAAGGTTGGACTAAAAGTGGATTAAGGGGCCATAGAGAACAATAACAATGGTAACGTTACCATCAGGCTGGAAAACTTCTACTGTAGGTGTCTGAGAGCAACAATTGGAAAATTGTGACACTTTTCATCCTCCTGAAATGCACTGGTCTGAAAATCACTACAATAGTTCTTATGGCAGACTTTGTAAGCAGACTTTACAAATCTTTACAAGGGAGGGAAACCTGTGATCAAAATGTATCTAAAATTATTGCGGATACCCCATGGGTACCTGACCCGCTGCAGTACTCTGGGCTGATGTTTGTTTAACCTAGTTTGCCAGTGTTAACTAATGATTAGTCTACCTCTCTCTTAACCTTTCATCCCAAGAATTTTAGTCAAAGAACATTCTCGCAGCAATAAACAGGATACAGAAATATGAAAGTGTTTAGAAATTAGTTTCTTATTTATCGGGTAACAAAAACCAGCTTCTTGAGAATGCTAAATTGTGGCATCACTATAGGGATAACTAGTACTACCGTTGTGTAATTTATTGTTCTTGTCTTGCAGGTAAATATGCAGAAGATGTATTTGGGGAACTCTTTAATGAGGCGCACAGTTTCTCCTTCCGAGTTAACTCTCTTCAAGAACGTGTAGACAGGTTATCTGTTAGTGTAACACAGCTTGACCCAAAAGAGGAAGAACGTAAGTTCTTTATGGCTTTTAACTAAATATTGATTATTATATTTTCTTTCCTTCTCTCCCATATCTGGCCTTTACGGATTCGAAAATTTTCACTTACCGTAATACAAAAATCACTTTAAAAAAAGAAAGAAAAAAAAAAAGACAGACAATTCATTGACAAGCTAACACAGCTGAACGGTTGCTATTGTTTGGGAGCAAGCACATGAAATAGGTCATGTGGAGTTCCAGATTCCATTGCAATTAATATTACAATGGAGGAAACTATTACAGTAGCGTTCCATATTTAGTTGATACAAATGCCTGCCTTGTAACTTGTGTTTCATGTTAAATAAGAATTTTTTTTACACCTTACTATATAATATATATAATTATATATAATTTATATAGTTTATTTAGTTGCCTCCCTAAAGGCAAAGGTAGACTGCTTTCCATACTGGTGCATGTTATGTTTGTATGCTATGGTTTATAAGTATTCTGTTATGTATAGCAAGAGACCAGCATGAAAATGCAGTGTTTCAAGTAGCATAACCCTTTCTAATCACCCCAAGTGTCTATAAGAAGGGAATTGCGTTTTTCCATAAAAGTTATCTAAGGCCTGTCTTAATGCTTCAGGAAAGTGACAACTGTTGTGCATTGAGCTTTAATGTTCAGGTGTATTTGTTTCCAGTAAAACCTTTATATAACAAAATACAAACGGGGCTCCTTGAATTGTGACTATGCGCTCTACATGAGTCTGGCTGGGATGATCAGAGAACAATTTTGGAATGTAGATCATAACAAAAAAGAAGATAACCTTGCACACTAGAAAGTCACACACTGCTGTGTCCTCCGGATGTCTGAGGAAGTAGATGAATCTGACGCAAGAATAGCCTGTAAAAGGTTAAATATACACAGAAGTCTTCCAGCAGTTTGTTTTTCCATTAACAATGATCGCACCGTAGGAAACAACATTTTCTAATCAAATAATAGTGAAAAATACTATATTCGGTAATCAAACTGATTTTTTTTTTGTGAAAACTAGATGTTTTGTTGGCAGTTGAACATACAATTCCTACCTCATTGATTTAGTTAATTTAACAATGCACATATTGTTTTTTTTTTATCAAATAATCCTGGGTTAATTTAGTTTAAGGAAACAGCAGCTGGTGTATTTAAGGAGCAACTGTTGGGAAAACATTAGGAAGCAGCTGTTTCTCAGTGCTGAAAGGTTGGATCTCATGCAATGTTTCTAGATTGATTTCCTTTTCATAGAGTTACTTCCTAACCCGTCATATGAGCAGTAAATTAATTTCACAGTGTGTAAATATTCGGATTTAGCACAGTGTGTGCCACTTCATATACATATATATATATATATATATATATATATATATATATATAACCTGTATATAGGGTTTATGTCATTTGATAATAGACATTTCATTTCTTAGCTTAGCTCTGTTTTGTTTTCTGGCAACCTATGTATATTTGTTGTCATTGAATCACTGATCAGTAACTCTGCTCCTTTATTATTTATCTGCCCGAGAGGCTCAACTGGAATAGAATTGGCCTTAGTTATCTGATATTTCTTTTCTGCCAGTCTTTATAAAGCCTCCTGTGAATTGGATTTGATAATTCTGCTCTGTTGGTTTGGAAGCCACGTGTATGTCATATTCACTGCTGAGATATTATACAGTCCTACTAATTATATGTAGTATTTTATGGCAGTGGCACGTGGTAGTATTTCATGTGATTTGCTGCCGACATGATTTCTAGCTTGTGTCCAGGCATTAACATGTTGTGGATGCCTTTTTCAACAGTTTCCTGACTCTTGAGTGTACTGTAGGCGATTGCCGTTGAAATGAATGAGGGGCGTTTCTAAACATTTTGCCACCTGCCTACTCAGATGGAAATCACTGGGGTAATACAACTCCCTGATTAAACCTTTGTAGTATTTCTCTCTTACACATAATTGTTTAAGTAGTGCCAGGCTTAAGAGATTATAGTCTAAGGAGTTTAAACCCCTGTTACATATTTTGCCATACAATCTACCCATTGTATGTATTTTTACTATCTTAACTGGGGCCCAAGGGCCAATAAAGCAGTCCACTGGTTTTCTTAAAATGATACGGACAACAGAAATAAAAACCTTTTTTTCTCTATGTATCATAACATTGTCTTTGCATGTCATTTGAAATTTTGACATAAAGGCATTTGACAATGCTTTTGCATTACCTATCTATACCCCATGTTCCTCTATGAGAACGCCGACATATTTGTGCAGCAGTAGTCCGTTAGCATTAGAAACCCTAACTGACAGACTGAGAAGGGACAGTCATGTTGGCAAAACAGTCAGGTTTAGGAACTTCAAGTAACACTTACAAAAGAAGACCTATCTACAAAAAAACGATCAACATTAAGGCAACTTAGAGTAGTTTTTCAGTGCCAGTATCACTTTTTTTTGTATGACACAATTGTTTTAATACAGTTTTGTCTCTTAGTGTTTGGCATATTGAATAATTTGTACCTTATGTGTGAAAATGTTTTTTTTTTTTTGTCACCTTAAATCTATTCAGCTAATTTTTTTTCTAGGTCACCTGTTTATGGCAAGATTTCTCTTTGTGTCTTCTACTTATTATAATTAACCTTGATTATAAATGTGTTTCCCTTGCAATACAGTAATTTATGCTGTTGATCTATGTGGTGCTTTTTATAGGAGTTTGTGGCAGGTGGTGTTACATATTCATTAGACCGTTGATTTCCTATGCAGTCAATAGGTCTCACTTTCATTGCTTTATCAATCAAAACCAGTTGAATGTTTCCATTAAGTAACTTTCAATTGATCCATTCAGTATTTGTTCTGCAGAAACTCATTAGATTAATGTGTCCTTTGTATAAAAGGCTAATTCAAGGAAATTACACTAGACCTTTTTGTAGGAGTTCTTTTTGTATGAGGATTTAGAATTGTGTAGATGAAATAAAATAATTATTCGCACATATTGGCATGATTGTACTATTTTATAAGCTGCTCACAATTATTTTACAGTTAAATCCTCCTTTAGTTGTCTAAATTCTTTTGGACCCCGAAATCTCTATGGGTAAGGTTTTCTTGTAGACCTTCTTTCCATTTAACACCCAAAGTAAGTATCTGGGAATATATTCACCCAATGTCAATGCCCTCCAGTAAGCTTTCAGACGGTCCCCTGGCATCCCATTGATTACTGGTGTTGTAACTGCATGAGCACAAAATTTGAATCACAATTTCATTTTGATTTGCTTCTGGCAAACTTTAGACCCAATTTATTTACCTGCCATAACTAACTCTGAATGTGTCTAAGATAGAGACTGTCTTGGTTGACTTTTGCATTGATGTTTAATATGGGCTGTGTGGAGAGAGCACAAAAATAAATTGATTAGAAAACAAAATAATCTAGGAAGAAGGAGATCCTCTGTTAGGTTGGCTTTGACTTGCATTTTAGGAAGCCAGCTTGAATAGGAGAGCAAAAACAGTAAAAATAGTCAGATTATTTACCCTTGGTAAGTCAGAGCTGCATATAAATATTTGAAGTGGCATCTAGCTCAGATGAGCCCCTTTGAAGGCAAGTAAAACAATAATAGGATGTAGAAAAAAAGGCTTATTGAAGAAGTTAAAATGTAATGAAAATAAGGTATCTATATACAGGATATGTTTTAAATTAGCATTGTCCTATGGAAATTGGACAACCCTTTTAATATTTCTAGAGCACTAAATTTTTTGAGAGACAACCAAATAGCTAATGCTTGTCTGTAACATAAAAAAAAGGGTTACTGCCCAGGTGCAAATTTGCAGAGTGTTTATAAATGAGCCCCAGTGTCTTCTTGCCTTTTCAGTAACTCATGTTTTTCAGAGGCGATCTGCATGGTTTATTTGATAGCACACTTTATAAATAAAACACAAGGTTCCCAGTTTGAAGATTGTATTTTGCAATGTTTCCATGCTATATTGATTCCTTTACTCACATTACTGCTTACTTCTCAGTGTCACTGCAGGACATCACAATGAGAAAAGCATTTCGGAGTTCAACTATTCAAGATCAGCAATTGTTTCACCGCAGGACATTGCCAATTCCTCTTCATGAAACTTATGAACTATGTGAACATCCTCCACCACTTAATATACTATCTCCCTACAGGTGAGTAAAATCTGGTCTTATGTGCAAGGTCTGGGTATTTGTGTGTTTCATTTCGTCCATTCGTGCAAAGGAACTTGGCTTTCACCCTGACCCATATCTTTAGAGACGCAGGCAATTTGTCTGTGCATGAATGATATAGTCTGCCTTTCCAAGTTTCTTATTCCATGACATCCAGATCCTGCCACAGTATGGCCATCCCACAGTCAGACATAGGATTGCCTTGTTTATTAAAACACCACACCTGGTGCAGTGTAATTTGCAAAATTACAGAACATAATGCAGAACATAATGTAGATTTAAAAGAGTGCATAAATAAGTGTGCAGAAACTTTTCATCACAATTTTAACACAAGCCATTGAGAGAGACAGAGAAAAGGAGGTCCCCCTCTACCACAGTTTTAAATTGATTACTGATAGCTGCTGGTCAAAACCAACATTTTGGCAAAAGATTTTGTAAACATGTTTAAAAAAAAATTTTAAGCAAGTGAATACACCCCATTAGGATTGGTTTACTAGCATAATTGCAGTGTGCAATTTCTGGTGCGGGTCACCGTGTTTTTTACTTGCAGTGCAGCATAATTTCTTGTAATTGTGGCTGCAAGAGGAAGTTGCTTATTAAATGAACCCTATAGTCATAATCTGTTTTTTAACAGTTGAATTTTGATATTTTATTATTGTATTTCATCATGCTAACTTTTTTTTCTGCTGTTATTTACTGATCAAATTTCTCGAATTGCAATCTGTGTTCTCTTGCTAAGAATGAGCTACCACAGAGCACAGCACATGGCATCCAACAGATGTCACTAGTTTATGGCTGTTATTTAAATATGCCAATTAGATTGTTATAGTCTGCTGTTATGTGTATATTTTCTATTCCATTAAGTTCTTAATTCCTTATGTATCCTGATGGCTTTGATTGTTCATGTACAAGACTATATAGCTCTGATTTAGCTATAGTAGGCAATGACCATGTACCTCAGAAAGGATATATTCCTTCTTAAAGATGAGTTAATTCAATAGGCCTTGTCTAGCATAATATATATTTTCTAAATAATTTGTGTGTAAATTCTTCCCCATTCTCACAACTGTGACACACTGTGTAAAATTTTGTGTAAAAATTGAGTATCTTTATAAATATGGTGATTAACAGGAATTGTGCCATTTTTTGTAACACTAAAGTTGACACCTATTTGTTTTAACATATTGTACAAATTTATATGGCAGTTATAATTCCTTTATATTGGCGCATATTGGCAATCTTTGTTATAAAACTAAAAAGAGAGCGCACAAGGGAAAACTCCCATAGTGTATCACCAATGGTATAGTTGCAAGTAGTGATGTGCCCGCCCACCCACCGCCTGAGCCTAACCTCCGGGTTCCTTTTATAGACCTGCCCCCTTTGTGATGTCACCGGCGTGGTGGGTCTATAAAAGGAACCAGAAGGTTGGGCTCGGGTGGTAGAAGTTAGGAGCAGTCAGCATCAGCTCCTTCGATATTTCTACTGCTTGTACTTTTATCCACTTTGTGTGTAGACATCTGTATATACAATTTATACAACATTAAAAGCATTAATGCACAATTGTATCTTCTATTGTCTCACACACCGACTTGAATGGGTTGCCATTGCTGAAACACTGAGGGATAAAAATAGTATTTTGAAAAATGACTCTCAACATTGTGCTTGTGAGTATATAGGCGGGAGGGGGAGCACTGTGGTGAATGCTTACCTGATACATATTACTCACATTCCCTGCTAAGTGATAACAGGAGTTTGAAACCTTTCAACTATACCATTGGTTATACACTATGAGAGTTTTCCCTTGTGCGCTCTCTCTTTCTTTTTAAGCATTTTCTGGTTGGTGTGTATGAAGCCGAGGATTCTACACTACTGAGAGCTGCCTCCACTTGGATTTAAGTTCTTTGTTATGTTGCTCATGAAATAAATTCCTGTTCTTTTTATTCACAGAGATGATGGCAAAGAGGGCTTGAAGTTTTATACCAATCCATCGTATTTCTTTGACTTATGGAAAGAGAAGATGTTGCAGGACACAGAAGACAAGCGGAAAGAAAAGAGAAAGCAAAAAGTATGCCACTGTGTGATTTTTATTTTTTAGAGGATTTTTATTGTTGTATTGCGCACAAATGATGGATTACTGTTAAAGATTGTCATTTTTATGACTATAGTGTGTTCATGGTCTTGGAACATAACATAAAATTCGATGCCCTAATTGTTTAGTAAAATATTCTAGATTTGTTGTTCCCTTTTTTAAGGGACACACATAGAAAGTAATGATGACTGGGTTGACCCGAAATCTGAATACTGCGCTTTAGATTGCCCAAAATATACTGGGTGGATCTGTCCAGCCAGAAATATGTAATGCACAGTTTTTGGTATGGGGCTAGAGAGCTGTTTATGACTATATCATTTTACTCAAGCAACAATATAATTTTTTTTTCTGTTTTATAGTCAAGATTCTAACCGATGTTCTTTCTTACAGCAAAAGAATATCGATCGTCCTCAAGAACCAGAAAAAGTGCCTCGGCTTCCACATGACAGGCGTCGTGAATGGCAAAAGTTGGCTCAGGGATTGGAATTGGCTGAGGATGATGTAGATCTTCATCTTAATCATAAGCATATAGAAATCGCCAATGGACCAACTTCTCATTTTGATACAAGGTTTGTTTGCATTGCAATTTTTTGGGTTTTTTTTGTAATCTATTTACCATAATTTACTGTCTGTTTTTGTTTGTTTGTTTTTTTTGTCTGGTGATAACATACTTTTACTGAGATAACTGAATCCGAGGCACACAGCTCATTTGCAGCAATAATATATATATGTATATATTTCTTTACATATGGTAATTTATCCTTCCATGTACCATGTACCTTCCATGTATTCTGGATCTAGAATAACCATCGTAAAGCATGACAAACCTGCTGTAATCACAAGAGGAAATACACTTTCCTATCCGATCTAACATCTAATATTTTAGAAACAAGTACCTGTATGGGTATCTGTTATCCAGAAACCTGTTAACCAGAAAGCTCCAAATTATGGGAAGGCCATCTCCAATATCCTTCATTTAAATTAAATAGTTCAAACTTTTTCAAATGATTTCCTTCAATGTAATAATAAAACCAATACCGTGTACTTGATCCCAACTAAGGTATAATTAATTGCCTTAGTGGAGGCAAAGCAATCCTATTGGGTTTTATTAATGCTTAAATTATTTTTCAGTAGGTTAAAAATATGGAGACAGACCCCTTATCTGGAAAACCCCAGACCCAAGGATGTTGGTTAAGAGGACCCATACCTGTAATAGTATTTTCCTGTACATAATATCACATTGTTTTAGGCAAGTAAACAATTTGTGTTAAGATGACTGTGACCCTCTTTCTGCTTCGAACTATATGTTACCGTGTTTCTTCAGCTTGATATAGTAGTGTGCAACACACTAAGTATGACAGCTTTGCTCAGTTTGGTAGTTTGGTATGTATCAGAAATATACCAGTCAAATTTAAAGGCAGGACTGCTATGCTTTTTGGTAGTAAGTCACAGTTATAAGGTACAATACGACACTTCGAGCCTAATCCATTGTAAGTTGCTAGATCTGATGTCAGTAGTAAAAGTCATTCGAAAAACCGGTATTTTTAAAATCATTTACTCCATTAAAAGCAAAAAAAAGAAATTGATAAGAAATTTGCTGACATATTTTAAAATGCTGATAAAATGCAGTGGTTTAAGTGCAAACACAACGCTGGGCCTAATGGAACTTAATAGGCCCTGATCAGATGTTTCAAAAGACTTTGTGATTCTGGTTGGTGCCTCATCTAAATTGCTCATACATTTCTTTACCATTTAAGTGTTACCCATGCAACACTGGCTTGGCATTTTTAAGGCTGAAGTATACCCAAACTACAATTAAAAATACAAATTAAATTTCAAGTTTTTTTTCTTTGTTTTTAAGGCCCCAGGCATATGGAGAAAACATCGATGGGCCGTTTTCACTTGCAGCACTACCATTTAGTCAGATGAATGATCTTCTGAACAGAGTTGAAGACAGAGTGTTGGTTAGACCACATGAACCGCCACCACCTCCACCAGTGCATGCCCCTGGGGATGGAAAGGCAATGCCTCAAATTATTAGGTAAAAATTAGACTTTCTTTTTAACATTATACACAAAATACTGGTGCGTTTTTCTTGGATACTATGTTAATGGACATCTCACAATGTGGGCTAGATTCAATTTTGTGAAAAAAATATTTATCGCATGTAAACTCATGGACTACAGTTAGGCCCATAAATCTTTGAACAGAGCCACCTTTTTTCTAATTTTGGTTCTGTACATTACCACAATGAATTTTTAATGAAACAACTCCGATGTAGACTTTCAGCTTTAATTCAGTGGGTTGAACAAAAACATTGCATAAAAATGTGAGAAACGAAAGCCTTTTTTTTAACACAATCACTTTATTTCGGGGGCTCAAAAGTAATTAGACAAATTAAAAAACTGAAAATAAAATTTTCATTTCTAATACTTGGTTGAAAACCCTTTGCTGGCAATGACAGCCTGAAGTCTTGAACGCATGGTAGAGTCCTGCAGCTGGTCGGGTTCCCGCGAGTTACCCGCAAGAACCTGTGGGTTGCGGATAGAAGTTCCGGGTGTGGGTATAGACGCGGGTCGGTGGTTCTGCGGGTTGAGCAACGGGTCTTCTCAATAGTGATATTTACTCCTTTTTTCTGGTCATGTCTACTTCCGATTACGTCACTTCTGGTTTACAATGGCAGCACTTCCTAATTCTTGATGGTCAGCGGGTCCGGGTTCCGGATAAGGTACTTGCAGGTCGGGTAGCGGGTCCAAACAGGTAAGAATGCGGGTCTGGGTTGCGGATTGCAGGTTGTGGGTACAGGTTCCAAAAAATGGACCAGAGCAGGACTCTAACTCATGGACATCACCAGATTCACACTGGACGTCATCGGTTTCCTTCTTTTTATTGCTCTGCCAGGCCTTTACTGCAGCGGTTTTCAGTTGCTGTTTGTGGGCCTTTGTGTTCAAAGTTTAGTCTGCAACAAGTGAAATGCATGCTCAACTGGGTTCAAATCAGGTGACTGACTTGGCCTTTCAAGAATATTCCACTGCTTATTGTATTATGAAATACCTCCCAATCAATTTGACTGCATTTAGCTGGATTTGAGCAGACCGTGTCTCTGAACAACTCAGAATTCATTTGGCTGCTTCTGCCCTGTGTCACATCATGGATAAACACTAGTGTCCCAGTGCCACTGACAGCCATGCACGCCCAAGCCATCACACTGCCTCCGCCATGTTTTATAGATGATGTGGTATGCTTTGGATCATGAGCTGTTCCAAGCCTTCTCCATACTTTTTTCTTGCCATCATTCTGGTAGAGGTTAATTTTGGTTTCATCTGTCCAAAGAATGTTTTTCCAGAACTGTGCTGGCTTTTTTTAAATGTTTTTTTTAGCAAAGTATAATCTAGCCTTTCTATGAGGATTATAGTGGCTTGCACCTAGCAGTGCACCCTCTGTATTTACTTTCATGCAGTCTTCTCTTTATGGTAGACTTGAATATCGAAGTACTGTATGTGGAAGAAGCCACACCTTTCACCTTCCCTTAGATATTCCTGCCTTAGTGGTGCAGATTTTCCTAGACGGTCGGCACACGTCATAACGAAATCCAATGACTGCAGCACACAACTAACAGTGTACTGCAGTCATTGGATTTTGTATTGGACTCTCCTGACACGTGGCAGGTGGGGTCAATTACTGCTGAGCACCTGGTCCACAAGGATTTTGCACTAGGTCGAGCACTCCAATATTGTGTGGCACACGTCATAACGATGAAGAATTTTTTAAGAGAATCGCACGATACCAAATATGTTGCAGGTGGGGAGCTTCCCCTTTTCTTTATTGTGACCACCTGTGCATCAACGTTTCGGGGGGGATTAACCCTCCCTTCATCAGGATCGAAATGTTAGTGCTACACACACATTTAAGACATATGGAATACATGAAGTCCCACCCCTTTTCCCATAGTCCACCAGGGTGCAATGTTTTCCACAGTGAGGCTTGACACTCATAGTCCATGTGTTGGTACCATTGTAAAAAGTCCAGTTATATAACCATATAGGTTACATTTCTTACGTAGACACAAACAAAAGTTTCAATATATAGTAAAAATATATTGCAAGACAAATTAAATTGTACTACTCACACCTGCGGGATGATTATCATTATCTTTATCTCTCATTATTCCCACTGGCAAGTATTATCTGTGAAAAGGAAACAAAGTGTCAGTGAAAAGTATAAAAAAACATTTACAAAAAGCAGGTCAAGCTAAAATTCTCATTTAAACCCTTAGGTTGTATAGTTCCAAGTTTCCACATACAGAATGCTTCTCTTTTGAGGAGAGTCAGCTTCATCTCATTTCCTTGTGTTACAATAATCTTTCAAGAATTTGCTATCTTATTTGTGAAACTGTATGTTTCTTTGTATAGAAATGTTTAGCTAAAAGGGTTTCTTTCTTAACTATGTCTTTTATCTTACTTTCTTTTGGGTCCCCCTCACACATTTCTGGTTTGAAATTCTTGATAACACTTTTGTGTTCGTTTAGTCTCGCTCAGCAAGCTCTTGAGGTTTGTCCCACATATCCCAGTCCACATGGGCATTTTAACAGGTATATTGCCCCCTCAGTATTGCATGTAGCGTAACATTTCAGTTCTATGGGAAAACCTTTACTGGGATGGGTATAGACATTTGCTTTTATTATCCCACTGCAGTGTCCACATTTTAAGCAGGGAAAAGTACCCACCCTTTCTGAAATAAAATTTTTTGGGCTTATTAGGTCTCACGTCAGTTTTAGTGAGTTGGTCCCCTATGCTTTTACCTCTTCTATAAGAAAACAAAGGATTATCTAAGAATAATTTCCCATAAACCTTATCATTTTGCAATATTGGCCTATGTTTAATTATTTTTTTGAAAAATGTTGAGTGGGGGCCATATGTATGGAATTCCTAGTTTTTTCTGCGACCCGGATCTTTTTATCATTAAGGGGTCTGTTTACTAAAGTGCGGTAAATCTGACTTTAAGTTTCCGCATGTTATCGCTGAGAATATTTTTACGCCAGAATATTCGCAGCGACTAAGTTTGCTAAACAGCGATACTCTCAGAAGTCATTGCGATCACTTGCGGTAACTACGTTAAGGAACCAGCTTACGTTAGCGGTAATTTTAGCGAGTTGCGAATTTTCTGGCGGAAAGTTACGTTTTTGCGAATATTTATGCTATAAAATAGTCTTGTTTTATGGCGGTTATTATGGCAATTTTTACTGTGACATTTATGGCCAGAAATGCATCTTCAAAACTCATAAACTTTATTGACTGATGATTATACCATCCAACAACATCACCAGAGTAACATCAATCAAACATGTCTGCATCATATAAACCATTCTGCCAATAGAATCATAGGAACAAGAAATCATACCAGTCAATCTCTTTGCTTCATAGAAATGCACAGTTTAATGTAGCCAATCACAATGAAAACAAAAAAGTGTAGAGGCTGACGAATCCTTGGACTTTGATGCCCACGGCCAATAATACGCCTCTGAGCTGAACACGCTGCTGTTGCAACAGATAGAAGCAGAAGCCAAAACTTCCTGTCAGCAATAGCTATAGATCTCTCTCCTGTCAGCAAAGAATGATGGGTAAAAAAAACAGTATTATGGGATATTTCCTGCCTCTTGAGAATTTTCTGGTGAAAAAAATACTTTTACGCCACTACATAGGTGGCGGTAAAAGTTTGCGAATATTCTGGCGTTAATTTTGTCTTTAGCACATTTCGCTGTTTAGTAAACCATGCGTTAATGTGTACGTAGCGTTATTTTCAGCGAATGCGATAACTGGCGAACAATTATTCTCCTCCTGAGATAAATATTCACGGGTACATTCAATTCCCTCGTTGTGTGGTATTGAGTTATATAAATCTTTGACGTCTATAGTACAAAGTATGAGTGATTGTGTTTCAAATGTGACGCTTTCAATTATTTTTAGGAATTGCGTGGTGTCACTCCTTTGATCGCAAAATCTTGCAAATACAAATCAACTCCAGGGCTTTTATCTGCTTAATTGATAATGACATAACAAAGGAATTGCCCACACCTGCCCATGAAATAGCCTTTGAGTAAGTTGTCCAATTACTTGAGCCCCTGAAATGAAGCGATTGTGTTTAAAAAAAGGATTTATTTCCTCACATTTTTAAGCAATCTTTTTGTTCAACCCACTGAATGAAAGCAGAAAGTCTGCAGTTCAACTGCATCCGAGTTTTTTCATTTAAAATTCATTGTGGTAATGTACAGAAGTCATGTTTTTTTCTGCATGCCTGTCCTTTGCTCTTGGTGTGCAGATTGATGCAGGAAACAACTGTACCTACCCAACAGCCATAGGGACACACACTGCACCACCAATATATTGCAGGGCCAGCTAACTGCATGGTACAGAAAGGGTTCAGACAACAGTTTCAAGGTAACTTGTTACTCTCTGGAACCTCAAAACTAAAATAAATTACCACTGCCTTCTGAATACCTGTGGAGTTCTAGGACAGACACATAACATACCTGTACACACAGGCACGCAGCCAATGAGTGTGGACAGTCAGACAATGTGCTCAGAGACTAGTGACTTGCTCTACATAGAACATAACATAAATATAAACCAGTTCATTCAGTCAGAAAATGTTTTAGAAAGATTTTTTACTATTGTTTTTTCTAAAATTGTCCTAATATCTTTTTTATATCTCTTCTTTTATTTTTCTTAACATCATAGTGCAACACCAGGATTAAGTGAGAACAGACCACAATCTCCTGCCATGGGTAGAACACCAGGCTTCGCCAGCCCTTCACCACCACCACCACCTCCTCCTCCACTACCTCCACCACCTCCACCTCTTCCATCTGCTCTTTCGGCTTCCTCATTACGATCATCAATATCCTCTACTCCTCCCCCTCCAATCCCACCACCACCTCCACCACCTACAACTGCCATTCAGACTACTGTTGTTCCTCCTCCACCAACACCCCTACAAATTGCTCCTGGTGTTCTCCACCCAGCTCCACCTCCTATAGCACCTCCACTTGTACAACCATCTCCACCTGTTACACGAGTTGCTCAGATCAGTGAAAATGTTCCTGCTCCACAAATCGAAGCGCCAGGTCTTCCTCCACCACCTCCTCCTCCACCCTTACCTCCTCCTGGAATGCGATCTGCTTCTCCTATTGCAGTCCCACCTCTTTCTCATCCTGCTGGTGTCCACCCTGTTGCTTCCATTGTACCTGGTTCTCACGTTGCATTACTGCCCCCATCGCCACCATCACAAGGCCCTGAACCTAAGAGGCACCCCTCAACACTCCCAGTCATCAGTGATGCTAGAAGTGTACTTCTGGAAGCAATAAGAAAAGGTCAGTACTAATTTTAATGGGCATAACTAAAATAATTGATATTAATAAGTGTTTGAGCTAAATAAGTGATAATGTTAAATGTAATCCTTAAAGGGGTCCTCCTTACAAAAAATACTTTTTCTCAGTTAAAGATTGTAATTATGAGCCACTTTCCAATATGAGTTAAGGTTTGTTTTTTTGAAGACATTTGTAAATGATATTGCAACAGAAAGCCATATCTGTCTCTTCCTTTATTATCTCTGCACTACTGTCTGATTAAAGCTGATTATGTAACAGTTGTCAGGTCAGGTTTGTTAGTTTTCAAAGAGCAGTATACTGCCTTGGTTATGAAATAGGGCTTGTGCTAAGTATACATCTTGCCTATTGTTTTAATAAGGGACAAATCTATGGTTTTTGTTATTTCTAGAGCTGAACCCCCTTGAGCCCTTTGAGTCAAGTACAGACAGTAACAAACAAAGACTTTTTTGTTGAGGGCCCATGTTTGTATTTTTATGGTTTATGGTGGCTATAGAATTTATAGAAATACTGTCATGGGAAAACACATTAGATAATAGTGCTGCTCCAGCAGACTTCTGCACTGAAATCTGTTTTTTAAAAGAGCAAACAGATTTTTTTTTTTGTATTCAATTTTAAAATTTGACATGCAGCTATACATATGTCTGTTTTCCTGGTGCCCCCAGTCATTTGAATTTTCCTCTGATCAACTTGTCCTCTGATCAATTAGTCACTCTTTACTGCTTCACTGCAAGTTGGAATGATATCATCCCTCGCTCCCCCCCCTCCCCAGCAGCCCATCAGCAGAACAATAGGAAGGTAACCAGATATCAGCTCCTTGGTAGATCTAAGAACAGCACTCAATAGTAAAAATCCTGGTCTCACTGTGACTCTTTCACTTACACTAAGGGGCCGATTCACTAAATTCGAGTGAAGGATTCGAAGTAAAAAAACTTCGAATTTCGAAGTGTTTTTTGGGCTACTTCGACCATCGAATGGGCTACTTCGACCTTCGACTACGAATCGAAGGATTCGAACGAAAAATCGTTCGACTATTCGTCCATTCGATAGTCAAAGTACTGTCTCTTTAAAAAAAACTTCGACCCCCTACTTCGGCAGCTAAAAGCTACCGAAGTCAATGTTAGCCTATGGGGAAGGTCCCCATAGGCTTGCCTAACTTTTTTTTATCGAAGGATATTCGATCGTTCGATTCGAACGATTTAATCGTTCGTTCGAAGGAATAATCCTTCGATCGTACGATCGTAGCATTTGCGCTAAATCCTTCAACTTCGATATTCGAAGTCGAAGGATTTCAATTCCTAGTCGAATATCAAGGGTTAATTAACCCTCGATATTCGACCCTTGATACATCTGCCCCTAAGTAGGAGAAACAATAGTCTGTCAGAAAGCAGTTTCATAGTGCAGCACTAACTCTTTCTGAAAGCACATGACCAGGCAAAATGACCTAAGATGGCTGCCTACACACCAATATTACAACTAAAAAAAAATATATTCTTGTTGGAATTAAGTTTTACATAGTAGAGTGAATTATTTGCAGTGTAAACCGTGTAATTTAGAAATAAAAACTACACCAAAAAAAACATGACAGAATCCCTTTAAGTGGAAACATTCATAGCTTCTCCCTAGAAACCCAAAGCAGTGTCATAGGCATAAGCTTTTGTTTGTTAGATTATTGTAAAGTACTGATTAACTTGCTTTTGCTATATAAACAAATGATTTTATACTATGAAAAAATTGAATGTCTGCTCTCAACCATATAGCATTACATATTTCATAGATCATATTTGATCATCCTTGAATTAATGGCCTTTTATGTGAATATGTAAATACCCCTCCCCCCAAATGGTGTGTTAATCCAAATTGCTTCAATACACGCCTGCTTACAGTACCTATAAGGGCTTTAGCACACAGGCAGATTTTGGGAGATTAAGTCGCGACTAATCACCTCTTCCCCCTGCCTTCTGTCTGCTAAAATGAAAAATAGCCTGCGGCAGTGCACTCGTGGCACTTCGATTTCCGAAGTCTACTGAAGGGCCCGTGTGCTAAAGTCCTAAGTAAAAGGACTTTGGCTCTTATCTTATTTTTCACCTAGTCTATTGTGTGATTGTTGTTACTCCTTGATTTGTCATGTTTTAATCACTTTTGACTATTTCAGGAATCCAGCTTCGCAAAGTAGAAGAACAGCGCGAACAGGAAGCAAAACACGAGCGCGTTGAAAATGATGTGGCCACTATCCTCTCGCGTCGCATTGCTGTGGAATATAGTGATTCTGAAGACGATTCTGAGTTTGATGAGGTGGAATGGCTAGAATAGAGCATATTTGATATTGATATACACTACAAACTGGAATGCAGATGTAAACTGTGGTGCTTGTCCATTGAAAATGTTTGGTTATTTCTAGTGTTTTGTATCTCTATTACTTTACACCACCAGACTAAATCATGTTTATTTGTACTTTTAGTTTACAGTAAAACTAGAAATCTTGACATTTTTCAGTGGCTTTTTACACTTCTTTGGAGGACTGTCATTTTCTTTCAATAGACCACTAAGTATTACAATTGGCAGCTGTCAAGTTGTAGAATAGGAAGGGTATTATTTTTTTTAATGTACTACTTGTGCACTTTGTGAATTTTAAGTTAATGAAGGAAACCAGAGATTGAAATTCCAAGGGCAGCTTGTATCTAACTAATCTATTTAATTTAAAATGAATTGTTTTTACAACCTTGTTGTCAAATCCCACTGCTATACATTAGGGGGCAGATTTATCAAAGGTCGTGTACTTCAACTAGGGAATAGTCCAAAATTGATTTGAATTTAAAAAAAAAAAATTAAAATTTGAATTTCGAAACGTATCATTTACTGTCTCTTTAAAAATTCGACTTCAACCATTCGTCATCTAAAACCTGCCAAATTGCTGTTTTAGCCTATGGGGGACCTCCTAGAACCTATTTGGAGTCAATTGGTGGACTTCAGTGGTTTTCTTTTCAAAAAAAAATTAATATTACTCTGAATCGTACTATTCGATTGAAAACTGACCTATTCAGCCAATAAAAAACTTTGATTTAATTTCAGTTGGTCTTTTTTGAATTCGTATTTTGAAGTTTTTCAAATTCGTTATTCGACCCTTGATAAATCTGGCCCCAGGTCATTACACTGAGAAAATTATTTAAATTGATAGAAATCAAAGATAAAAGAATTCTACTATTTTTTTTTTATGGCCTTATATGAATGCTACGTTTTTTTTTATGTACATGTTGTATGGTACTATTTTGCCTGTATGCTAAATGGAAAAAAAAACAAGATCCATGTGAAATATTATTTTAAACATTCTGTGTAACTTATGTAACTTTTTAAGAACAGTTTGATTTAATAAATTCATCATTCTAAATGGACATTATTCCTTTTTTTAATAGATTCTAAACTTATGATCAAACATTACATATTTATATCAACACCATGTATTTATATTGGAATGGGAACAGTTTCATACTGCTACAGAGCTCTCTCATGACACAATTCTTTTTCAGCCCCCCTTCTGCTTGTATTCTTCATTTCTATTTTTCTTTTTTTGCTTCTGTCTGGAAAATCTTGCCGTATACCTTAAAGGAGAAGGAAAGCTACCGAGGCAGTTTATTGCCAACAGATTAGCCACAATAATGCAAGCTATAACACTATATTTATTCTGCAGGATGCTTTACCATACCTGAGTAAACAGCTCTAGAAACTCTCCGTTTGTTTAAGATAGCAGCAGCCATATTATATTGTTGTGACATCACTTCCTGCCTGAGTCTCTCCCTGCTTACTCATAGTTCTGGGCTCAGATTACAGCAGGGAGGGGAGGAAGGGAGAGGGAAAGAGGAGCAAACTGAGCATGCCCTGGAGGTTTATGCTGCAGCATTACTTTGCGGGTTTACTGGTGTATTTATATAGACCTTTCTGATGAAGTTTACTTTGTTTTAAACTTTGCGGTTTGAGTGTTATGTACAGCAGTCAACTCAATCCAACTGTTATTTAATATAGCTGCCCTGGAGAGGTCCCGTAAACACACATTTTATAGAATAATCTGAATTTTAAAAAAGGTGTACCGTACTTTGATATCCACCCCAGTAACAGAAGCTGCTTGTGTTCGCATTTGTTCCTTTTAAATAAATTAGACTTTAGAAAACTGCAACTGCCAATAACACCAAGCATAAAACAGCAGCCAGTGAGCTACAGATCACAGACCTAGAATGCAAGGCCATTTATGATTTTGCACCAAGGTATAAATGCACCAAGAAGAGCACACAACTTTGTGCAGTTCTCAAAAAGTGCCATTACGGGCAAAGGAATTGGTGGTGATTCAATGATCAGTAGTAAGCAGCAAGGTAGGCAACTGAGCTTGTTTATTAAAGGTTGTTCCATTTTTAATTAACTTTTTGTATGATGTGTAGAGAATAATATTCTGAGACAATTTGGAATTGGTTTTAATTTTTTATTATTTGTAGTTTTTGACTTTAGCTTTTTATTCAGCAGCTCTCCAGATTGCTATTACAGTTATCTGATTGCTAGGGTCCAAATTACCCTAGTAACCATGCACTGATTTAAATTGAAGACTGGAATATAAATAGGAGAGGACATGAACAGAAAGGCAAGTAAGACAAAGTAGCAATAATAATACATGTGTAGCTTTACAGAGCGTTTGTTTCTAGATGGGGTCAGTGACCCCCATTTGAAAGTTGGAAAGGATCAGAAGAAAAAGGCAAATAATTAAAAAAACAATAAAAAAATAAAAAGGATGACCAATTGAAAAGTTGCTTAGAATGGGCCATTCTATAACACACTAAAACGGAAAGGTGAACCACCTCTTTAAAGGGGAAGTAAAGTCTAAAATAGAATAAGGCTATAAATGCTGTATTTTGTATGCTAAACATAAACATGAACTCACTACACATAAGCCCAATCAAAGTTGGCCACAGGGGGTCACCATCTTGTAACTTTGTTAGACATCTTTGCAAGACCAAGACTATGCACATGTTTAGTGTGGTCTTGGCTGCTTAGGGGGCTTCATAAATAGCACAAGTCAAATAATATCTGCCAGAAGCCACTACAGCAAGACTGATTAATAATCAGAATAGGCAGACTAAACTGGGTCCTGTTTTGTCAAGTAATCTAATGGGAATTTTATAGTTTTTGTATTGTTTACTACAAACAACACTGCAGAACCAGTGGCTGCAGCAAAATAATCCTCCAAATAGAATCCCAGTTTATATCTGTTTGAACCTGGCTCCATGATCTTTGTCCCTGCAACTGGAGTTGGAAACGATAATGGGGATGTAAAGGCAAAATTAAAATCCAATACAAATCTCTACACAGTCGCCAAACAAACAAAGCTGCTTGAGTTCTGTATGGCTGGGAACTAAGGCGTAAGTATGATTGTTTCCCTGCAGAGCATTCAGGGACCGTCTGACTATTCCTATTCACAGCAGTAAATTAAGGGAGAATTTTACTGCATACAGTCAGGTTTCGTATAAAAATGGTACACATTTTTTAATTAAAGTATATTGGAGATGGGTTTCTTTTTCATTAAAGAAAGTAAAAATGGGATTTTATTTTTTTTTTGCTTTTACATGCCCTTTAAAGGTATTCTATACTGGAAAAGAGTTGTGCTTAGTACAGAGAGTATTTTGCTTTAAACATGCGTTTGTTATGTCTGTTTATAGACTATGGACCGATATTAGGAGTTGCTTCTTTTCCTGTTTTTGTTCTATGCAATGGCTAGATATCTAGAAATCATACTATGTTCTGGTGGGGCCCATCTCTGGCCATTTAAGCTTTGAATGCTCAGGAAAATGTATGATACTGGCTGGCATGGGTCCAAGGAAACACTTTGTACTCTGCTTCAAATAAAATAGATTGTAAATACGCTTGCAAATGGATTTGTTAATTGTAAAGGATGGTAGAAAGAATGACCAGTCACAACTGTGCACAAGCTCCACAACTACCGTACATTTAAGCCTGTATTATCTGATTATATTTGCCTATATGTATCCAGCTTTATCTGAACATGTGGCCACATGCACGCTCTTTACTTGTGCATCATCCATGGCACGCAGATAGCAATTATCTGTCCAAGCTAAAAATTTACTCTGGCAATGTCAGTGAGTGCACAGTACTTTGATCTGACCTTGTTGGCAGGTGTATGGTGCATTTACTTACTGCTGGATCAAATTGAACAATAGAATGTGGTCCTGCACGTGTATAGCCCCATCACACAAATACCATCAGTGTGGCTGTTTGTCAAATATTTTAAGGTCAGCCAACATATAGCCATCTTTATAAACTTTTAACTACGCAAGCATCCGTGTGTATACAGTGAGCATACATTGCAAGGTACAAGAAACAGGACAGGATGGAGTGATGTATCTATAAAAGCGAGGAGAAAAGGCACAGGTCAAATAGTAGATAACAAATAAAACATCATTGTATTCTACAGGGCATATCTGTTATCTGCTATATAACCTGTGCTTTTTTTCCAGCTTGAAGCAAACATAGAATTTTACCAGTGCAGGGCAGCTGTACATTATATTTTAATTTGTTTTAGACCCTTCCTTTTTTGGTGTTACCGTTCCTTGAAGACATCAACAACGTCAAGTGACTAATCAATTTTGCACATATGGAAAACAAGGATTTTAGTGAGAAAAGTAACATTTGCCAGTGTAACATTATCTCCAAGCTAGAGCCAGATATTAAGCAAAGAAACATATCTTTAAAAAAAACTAATTTATAATTAGCATATGACTCATAGGATATCATCTGAGCAAACTGAGCACAAAAATGCTGGGCACATACTTTTGTCATTGATCATGTGATGAATAGAGAAAAACATGTTGCCCATAGCATCCATTCAGCAATTAGATTTCACCAGTCACATATAAGGTAGAAAACAAAAGCAAATACATGATTGGTTGCTTTAGGCAACATCACCAATGATATTGCCTATAGCAACATCACCAATGATGTTGCCTATAGCAGCATCATTGTTGTTGTTTTTCTCCAATGTTTTATACAGTATGATAAATAGGCCCCTAACTGTATTACATGGTTTCGGTCGTGGTTTTTATGGTATAGTTTTTATTACTAAATGACACTGTGTACATTGCAAATAGTTCATTCCACCATTTAAAATGTTATTCTTGAACCAATAAGTGTAGTTTTTTGTAGTTTTTTTTAATAATATTGGTTTGTAGGCAGCCATCTCAGGTCATTGTGCCTGGTCTTTTGTTTTCAGAAAACACTCCACAATAGGACCACTTTCAGATAAGCCATTGTTTCTCCTACTCAATATAACTGAAGGAATCATGACTTGGGTTAGCTGGATTTTTACTTTTGAGTGCTGTTTTCATATCTACCACTAGATAGATTAAAGCAATGCAGGTGTAAAAGAGCTGTTATCTGGTTACCTTCCCATTGTTCTGCTGAAGGGCTGCTGGTGGGGAAAGGGAGAGGAGGATATAACTCCAACTTGCAGTAAACAGTGATTGAAGTTTATCAGAGCAAAAGTCACATGACTGGGGGCACTTGGGAAACTAACAATATGTCTTGTTCTATGTCAGATTTCAAAATTAAATATAAAAAAGTCTGTTTTGGAATGAACAAATAATTAATCCGAATAACAATACAAATACCTCAAAATCCTTAATTTTTTTGTGGTATTGCAAACAAAAAGCCACAAAAATCTAAAAGCTTGAATTAAAGAAATATTTTACAATTGGAAAAGGACAAATTCCCACTGACTTCTACATGACCTCAATAACTTTTAGATGGCAAAGTTTTAAACTAGTGTTTTTCATAATTTTTTGTTTAATAAATTACACATTTTTGGTGGTTTAGAGTAATTAGTATAATCCACAGTTTTTAGCTCTAAAAAATACAATTTCTGAAATATGATTGTTCTTAAATCAGCCCCTTAATTTTAATAGACATTACTTAGTAAAATAGAATTCCTGTTTAAGGTGTTTATCTATTAGCTCAGCACCTCGGTTGCATAGAGGTAGGCAAATCAATAAAGTTTATATTTGAACTTAGTGAGCGCCCTTATTATCCAATATACTTTTCTGCATATAGGCAAGGATACCCCCAGATCTTTGTTTTTATCATATATACAGTATGCTGAGCGCTAGCACAATGAAGCCAGCAGAAAAGCCTGACCAGCTCATACCAAAAGGAGATCAAAGTCAGGTGAAAGGAAAAAGTGAGACATAGAGGAGGTGCATATTACAGAAAGAAAAGGATCATGTTAGCAGGTACCGGTATATATGTTGCTAGAAGTGAATAATTTGTATGCCACATCATTGTGTTGACAAAGCACAAAGTGCACTAAAGTTAGTAACAACAAATCATCTGGAAATCCTTAGTTCCCAAGCATCCTGGATTTTATAACCCTTACCTGTAACTGTAGGGTGCAAATAATGAAAATTTAGAGAGACTTAATGCCCACAGAAAAGCTGTTACAATCTCTTTTATAAACAGAGCCGTTTAAATGGCTGAGAGGGCATTTTCCCTGAGCCCCCAGCCTGCAATGTAAAAAAACAATAACAGTGGAAGGAAAACTATTTTAACCACCAGAGGTCACTAACAGACTACGAAAGAGAACTTTCCATATCAAAAGAACTTCACTCTCTAGGGAACAACAGCTTCAAGATTAGAATAATGCTTTCTGTACTCTATATGTTTTTACTGATGATTTGTTCATTATAAAATTGCATTGAAGTAAGAATCGTATGTTTTCCTTTATATTTTAAGAGTTTATATAGTACTGGTGTTAAATCACTGCTTTAAAGGGCAAGTCAACCCAAATTCACTGGGAGGGGCCTATGTGTTAGTCAACCCCCAGCAGTGTCAGACTGGGATGTCTGGGGCCCACCAGGGCTGCCATTTCATGGCACCTCCACCCCAGTCCCAAACTCCTCAAACCCTGCTATGTACCTTTTACTTCCATTTTGCGGCCACAATCAGGGGTAGGAGTGGCCAAAGATCCTGGCGGGGAGTGGGCCTGGGTCTGCAGGACCCACTGAATTTATCCCTGGTGTCCCATTGGCCCCCAGTGAATATAATCACTTATCTTAAACCCTAGGATGGTGCTCCTAATCACTGAAAAGTACAGTGGCTTGAGCATTGTCCAGGCATCTCTAGCAGTTAGTGATGTGGGGTTGAAGAAATGTCGACCCGCACCCAACCCTAACCTGGCCGTTTGGATTCAGATCCAGACCCTAACCCGGCATGTGCTTGTATTTAAACACCCGCACTCCTGTGAACCTTCGCAGAAGGAGCACGCAGGAGCAAAAGTACAAAAGGACGCCACCACTGGTGGAAGAGGGGAATAGCTGCGGCCCGCAATGGCTGTGCAGAGGTCAGCCTGAACCAGCCCAACCATTGGGTAAACACACGGGTCCCACGGGCTTCAGGCCAGACCGCACATCACTTCTGCCAACCTCTTCACTGCCCTGGAAAGCCCATATGCACAATTAAACTAAAACAAATGTTTACATTTTTACTTTATTGTGTTTTCATGCTAACAGGACAGGACAGAGGATCCAGATATAATACCATGACGCTCAAGGGATTGTACCCCAGGCCAGTGCACTTTTTTAGAGGATAGGAGCGTCAAGAGTGTGATGTGTCAATGACCCCCGTCCCGCGTCAACCAGATAACACATGTAATTACAGGCACATTAAAAAGGCACATTAGAAAATGCTAATGACATACAATATAAGCAACAAAAAACAACATAAAATCTGCATAAAGTACATACAATATTGCAGATTTATATGAGGGTGAACAGCCCCTTTAATACCCAAATCCTAACCAAAGACACATTTAAGTCCAGGAAAGCCAAATGCTTGATGTTCTGTATAACTTATGTACTGATCATTGACCTGAACAATAGGGTACTGTAGAAAACAATACTAATGATGGAAATAATATCACCATATGAAACAGAAGGGGCTAATGTATTCTAGTAAAAATATACAAGGACAATATATTAGATATATGGAATCTGTATTTTCATTAATCTTTTTCTCAGAAAGCATTTTTTTTGTTTTGTTTATACCCTCTAATTCTGTATCTCTCCTAATTGAAGACTAACAAGGTCCTTTCTGGTGAACGCAGGTTTTCAATCAAAAGAAAATCGAATTTATTAAGAAAAGACAAACAATCCAACTCACAGTTTGTTGAGGAAGTTATTTTTATTATTGCTAACTGGCAGGGCTGAGAGAACACTTGCTCTGTGTCCCTAATGTTAAGACACCAATAAGTTCAAACTTTGCAGAAAATATTAGCTCACTAGTGTCAAGTCAGCATGTCAAAGTGAGTTTTCCCTATACATTCATCAAAAACAATTGTGTCTTGTTTTAACTATACCCTTTATCAAGGAGATAGGTCTTAGACATGACTCCATAATGCTTTGTGTAGCTGCTGACATTTGTTGATACAATTACATGTGATGTCTGTTTCTATGACAATGTGACTTGGCACTTACATTCCCCAGTAGGTTAATATGCTTTACTTAGGAAGACGTGGAAATACTTATGCTACCTGCTCACAGGGAATGAATAGAAAACACTGTCATGATGATTTTTAAAGGAAGAAAATTAAAAATAATTGAAGATATTGCAAAAGTACAATTATTGGTATAACTAGAAATTACTGGTTATCACTCAAATCCGGAGGAGGATGATATGTACTGCAGAAATTCAACTCAAATTCTACACAAGTCACAAACCACTGTCCCCTCCCAATGGGTTGTTGCTAATTCGCCCTGAATACAAGCCACTTGGTACATTTCCAACATCTATTTTTATCAGATTAAAAAAGAACTAAAAATAGAATGTGAATTGTGCATTCACATATCTTTGTTGTTGACCCATCTGGGTTTCAACTCATAGCATTTTGTATAAACAAAATTAATCTGGGACAGAAGCCTTAATCCTTAAAATACTGCTGTACTTTAGAATTGTCAGGGAGCCGGGAGCTCCCTCCAGGGAGGTAGTCTGGATCAAGGAGGAAGCCCTCTTGAGGGTGCATGGTCGCGGTATCCAAAGGGTTAAGCAAAGTGGAAGGTCAAAGTCCAGGCAAGAGTTCAGTGACAGGCAGATCAGGCTCAAATAGCAAGAGTCCAGGCAGAGGGTCAAAACCAAGGCAGGAGCAGGAATCAGGGTACAGGAATCAAGACTTGGAACAGGAACCCAGGTTCAGGGAAGCAGAACCTATTCTTGGGCGCCATTCTGGCGTCCTGGGAGCCTTTTTATATTCAAATTTGGCGCCAAAGTGATGGCGTTTACGCCTGCGTCGGCATTGCGGCACTTGCGTCCCAGCGCCCACGTGGGCTGACTGGGCGCCACCATTTTGGATTATTCGCCCCCGGGAGCAGACGCGCCTCTTCACGCTCCCGGCGGCCTTAACAGTACCCCCCCCCACGGGGGGCCTCAGGACCACCAGGGCTTGGCTTCTGGGGAAACTTGGAGTGGAAATCCCTTACAAGACGAGGAGCATGAACATCAGAGTGTCCATCCCAGGAGCATTCTTCAAGGCCAAAGCCCTTCCACTTGATGAGGTACTGAAGAGAGCCCCTGGAGATTCTGGAGTCAAGGATCTTTTCCACCTCATATTCTTGTTGACCATCCACAGAGATAGTAGGAGGGGGAGACTGGTTCACAGAAAAGCGGTTGGAGGTAGCGGGTTTCACCAAGGAGACATGAAATACGTTGGGAATTCGCATCTCAGGGGGAAGCTGAAGTCTGACAGCCACTGGATTGATCACCTCCGAGATGGAGAATGGACCCACAAACTTCGGACCCAACTTAGGAGATGGCACCTTCAACTGAATGTTCCTGGAAGACAATCAGACTTTATCACCAACCTTGTAGGGAGGAGAGGGTCTACGTCTACGATCTGCAAACGTCTTGTGAAACAGAGCGCTCTTCTGCAAGTTCGACTTGGTTGCAGCCCAAATAGCAGACATGTGGGCTGCATGGTCATCAGCAGCCGGGACGTCAGACAACACAAAGTCCTGGGGGAAGGCTTGAGGATGCTGAACATACACCGACATGAATGGCATGCATTGTTATGAGCAAATTCCACCCACGGGAGGAGATCAGACAAAGGGAGACGTGGTTCCTCAAGAACTGTTCCAAAGCTTGGTTTACTCGTTCAGCTGCTCCATTTGTCTGGGGATGATAAGCGGAGGAGAACTGAAGAGTAATACCCAGATCTTTGCACAGGGAACACCAAAACTTAGCTGTAAACTGAGAACCTCTGTCGGAGACAACTTCCACAGGAAAACCATGCAAGCGGAAAACATACTGGATGAAGAGCTGAGACAACTCCACAGCAGAGAGAAGCTTCCTCAGGGGAATGAAATGGGCCATCTTGCTAAAGCGGTCAATCACAACCCAGATCACAGTGTTCCCACAAGAGGGAGGAAGCTAAACTATGAAGTCCATTGCTAAATGAGTCCATGGACGAGAGGGAATAGGCAACTAGGCTTGGATGTGGCACAAACGGTACAAGCAGCAACAAAGTCTTTGACATCTTTTCGGATAGTCGGCCACCAGACTAAACGTCGAAGGAGATCAAGAGTCTTTTCAGGACCAGGATGTCCTGCTTGCTTGGAACAATGGGTCTGTTGAAGAATGGGCAGACGTAGCTCGGAGGGAACAAACGCCATCCCAATGGGGGTATCAGGAGGGGCAGAAGATTGAACAGCCAGAATTTGATCAGTGAATTGAGGGTACAAGGAAGCGATGATCTTGACAGGAGGAATAATTGGCTCTTGACTTTTAGGAGAACGATCCACTGGAGTGAAACTTTGAGACAGAGCATCAGCCTTCCGGTTCTTGGAACCTGGGCGATAAGTCAAGACAAAGTTAAATCGAGAGAAGAAGAGAGCCCACCTTGCTTGTCTGGGATTCAGCCTCTTGAGAGATTGAATGAACTCGAGATTCTTATGATCAGTGTATATTGAGACTGGAATCAAGGAACCTTCAAGAAGGTGACGCCACTCTTCTAGAGCAAGCTTGACAGCCAGGAGTTCTCGATTACCTACATCATAATTCTGTTCCGCAGGAGAGAACTTCTTAGAGAAATAGGCACATGGATGCAATTTCCCATCAGCAGGATGTCTTTGGGATAGGATGGCTCCAGCTCCAACTTCAGAAGCGTCCACCTCAATGAAGAAGGGTAGCTCCGGATCAGGATGGCAGAGAACCGAAGCCGAAGTGAAGGCATCCTTCAAGGATTGAAAGGCTTCAATAGCAGACGGGAGCCACGAGCTGGGTTTACCCCCTTTTCGGATGAGGGCCAGGATAGGAGCTATACGAGAAGAGAACCCCTTAATGAATTGTCGGTAGTAATTGGCAAAACCAATGAATCTCTGGATTGCCTTAGTGCTCAGCGGTAGGAGCCACTCTTGGATTGCAGACACTTTCACAGGATCCATCTCGAAACCCTCATGGGTTCTTCCTCAAACGAGAGAGTACTTCCTTCACCTCGGACCTTGCAAGGTCCTTGGAGAAAATCAGGATGTCATCTAGGTACACGACCACAAACTTTCCCAAGAGGTCCCGGAAAATGTCGTTCACGAATTCGTGAAAGACAGCGGGGGCATTGCAGAGACCAAAGGGCATTACGAGGTACTCATAGTGCCCATCACGAGTGTTGAATGCTGTCTTCCATTCGTCACCTTCCCAGATGCGGATAAGGTTATACGCCTCACGGAGATCCAACCTAGTGAAGATTTTAGCCCCCTTCAGTTGGTCAAAGAGCTCAGCAATCAGAGACAAGGGATACCGGTTCTTAACAGTGATTTTATTAAGACCCCGGTAGTCAATACAAGGACGTAGGCCTCCATCCTTCTTCTCCATGAAGAAGAATCCAGCCCTGGCAGGAGAAGTAGAAGGGCGAATAAACCCCCGCTGGAGATTCTCTTCGATATTTCGCTTCATGGCAGCAGTCTCTGCTGGAGAGAGAGGATAAGTACGACCTCTAGGGGGCATGGTTCCAGGCAGAAGATCGACAGGACAATCGTATTGTCGATGTGGAGGAAGGAATTCTGCAGACTTCTTACAGAATACATCAGAGAACTCCCTGTAAAAGGAGGGTAGAGTCTTCAGATCAGACATAGAGATATTCACCCTCTGGAGGGGTTCAGCAGGAAGACTCACATATTACAATTTTCGCTTTAGGGGCCTCCTCCTAACACTGAACCCATGATTACATTATCCCCTGTTTGGGCCGTGCCAATAAAAATAGTTTAGAATTGACATTATGCCTGACTATGTTGATTTTATTACCTGATTCCTTGGTCCTGGCTACCACTCGTCACTAGGGATGGGCAAATTTTTTTGCGTTGTTTTGCCGGGGAAATAGACTTGTATGGTACCTTGCGTCAAAAAAAAAATTACGCGCGTCAAAAACATTTTTGTCGAAACGAAACAGGTCAAATTCACCCATCCCTACTCGTCACTGACAATCTGGGCAAGTGCACTTGGACGCCCTTTTTGCTCTATTCCAGGGGCTCCCAACCTTTTTTTTACTTATGAGCAACATTCAGATGTAAAAGCAGTTGGAGAGCAAGGCAAGCATGGAATTGTTCCTGGGGTGACAAATAAGTCCTATGATTGGCCATTTGGCCCTATGTGGACTGCCAACCTACAGGAAGCTCTATTTGGCAGTACTCATCATTTTTATGCAACCAGAACTTGCCTCCAAGCCTAGAATTCAAAAATAAGCACCTGCTTTGAGGCTCCTGTGAGCAACATCCAATGAGTAGGTGAACAACATGTTGTTCATGAGCCACTGGTTGGAGATCACTGCTTTGTTGTAAGATATCATATGCTGGGAGTCACTGTGCCCTTATATATTGAGGGTCAATGTGATATTACATGGTGGAGTTACTGATCCTCTGTATACTGTATTTTGTTAACTACTCCATTAAATGCTCGGGGGTGCACAATTCCATTATGCAGGTCAGTTTGCTATTATATACTACCTCAGTATGTTAATTTATGTTGGAGTTGCTGTTCCATTATATGCTGGAGGCACTGTACAATTTAAAGGTGGGGATAGAACTGCCAGTATGCATGCCTGATTCTTCTAGGGCTCACAATGCGTTTCCACTGGTTTCCATTGTGTTTGATGTTGAAGTTGATTGATGTAGGTTTGTATTGTCACCACTAGGTGGTAATAAACTACCACAAACAATGAAGAAACAGAGGATTTTTGCATGTTAAGGAAAAATTGAAAGTCACATGTTCAAGAACTTGCTGAAGTTACAGAAAGAGCAAAGGTTCCATTATGATGGTGTAAGTTTATTTTTCCTGACATTGCTTCTAAAATATGTTGTTCAACAA
The DNA here is from genome assembly GCA_038501925.1 of Xenopus petersii. NCBI lineage: Eukaryota > Metazoa > Chordata > Amphibia > Anura > Pipidae > Xenopus > Xenopus petersii. Next base: position 91,685,282 of record CM076680.1, on the reverse strand, counting down.
AATGTTTCCGCCTATGTCATCCTATATCATCACCATGATGACCATTGTGCACCCATCTTATCATCAGTCTTTTTTATTACATATGGGGCAAGGTGCAATGTTACATAACGAATGCCAAACATCCTGTTTTTGTAGCCGTGTTGAGAAGCGCTGCAAGAAGGGGAGGTAGAGGTGTGGCACCCCTGCACCTTATCTTGCACATCAAACACACATATGGCTAGGAAGTGCACACCCCCTGTCTGTCATTTCTGTGTTCATTTACCTTGTGCCAGCATGCATACTGCACTGACTAATGCTAGGTGCACATATACTCCCTGTATGGGCCCAAAGGAGCATACTTGCACTCTTTGTACTAGTGACGTGGACTTTCCCTCTGGCAATGAAATGTGAGCGCGGGGGAAAGGAAGGGGCGGCAGCAGGAAAGCCACCTCAGGGCTGTAGAGGGGGTAGGATCACCCCATGACACCCGTTTACATACCTCCCAAAAAAAACAAAAAGAGGGACAAAAACCTGTGCCATGAAATTTTGGCCATGCCCATTTCATGGCCCCACCCCCTAATTACCATGTTCATTTTACTAAATTTGGAAGGTTATTGAAGTTTGAACACATTTTTGGGAGTTTAAGTAAAATGTTCAATGTGTTATAATTCCCCCAAGAGATCTGCTTATTTCAAATAGTATCTTTGCTTAAAGCTGCTGACTGTTCGGAGATCTCTGCCAAAAAGTCTCTTATTTTAATTAAGTTTTAGGAACTTTGCATCTTTTTCTCAAGTCAGTGCAGGAGATCAAAGAGAAAGTCGGACATTTCAATAAGAAACCCGGGACTGCGGGCTAAACTGTTGAAATTGACATAGAAAGTGATCCTTTGACTATTCAGATTAAATATCCCATCCAACAATATTTAAATGTTTTAATAGACAATGGGGTAAATGTAATAATATTCGAAAAGAGTAAAACTTTCCAAATAAAGATTTGCCTGTCGCAGTGTAATATTGTTCGTTAGGCTTTTATTGCATTGTAAATCTTAATTGAGCATAGTGAACCTTTAATACCTGCTCTGGAGTTTTGTTAAATATTTTGTTTGCGACTGCAGAATTTTATTACATACACTGCAAATGTTTTCAAAGTTTGAGGTCTTAGTCAGTCAAAAATGGTGCAAACATGGTCGCTAATGGGCGCAAACGTTTTTTGCAATAACAAAGCATATTACATTCCACCTAATATATTGGAAGCCAAAATACAAGGAAAAAACCTCATCCAGAAAACCCCAAGCATTTTGGATAATAGATCCCCTTCGAATATGAACATATAAAAACCGATTATTTTGGATTGGTTAATCCTGTGTAAATCTTCATTATTCTTTATCTATGCTGATAACTCTGTATATTGTCATACCCTGTTAATCCCTGTCTGCTGCATGGTTTGTGAGAAGGAACAAGTAATCAGTACACAATTAGCTATATTTCTTATCAAAATGGCATAAAGAAGAAGTTCACGTGCCTTTTAGTGTTAAATGTCTCGTGTTAGCCATGTGATGAGATTGTGTTGCAAAGAAGTCCCTTTCTACATCCAAGCGAATAGACTTATTTACTGAGAAACAACTACATGGGCAACTCTACATAAGAGCAGATGGAATTGAACTGAAATGACTGAGATAATTATACTTCTTCACAGCCCCTTTTATTAACCAGTACTAGATTCATAAATTTACTGATTCAGGTATGAATCTATTTGCCAGAAACCCATTATCCAGAAAGCTTGGTGTGTTATTTCCTATAGCTATTTAAACATGTAATTTTCAAAACAGAAAATTCAAACCAAAGTCAGAAATCCCGTGTTTCTTATTTATAACATAGCTCCCTTAAACAAAATGTGAAAACAATGAGACAACTATTAGCTTTTAGCACACCTTATGTGACAAGCACATAGGTGGCCCAAATCTTCTCCCATCAACCGTAGAAGGTTTAAGCTAGATTGAAGGTACAACATGGTTACACTATGACTCTCTCTTTCTGCTGTGCCCTTCAGGTCCGCCATCAGAAATCGCAGGGCCCCATACGACAAAATTTCCTGGGCCCCCTGGGCTGCACCCACCGCAAGCCCCACCTACAGGTCCACCCTCCCCACCCCACAGGTCCGCCCCCACCACACAGTAAAAAAACAAAAAAAATATTGGTGGCTAGGGTTCCCACATGAGAAAAAAAATTGGTGGCCAAAATTGGTGTCCAGCCCCCCCCCACATTATGAGAAAATTGGTGGCCAGGGCCCCTTAAACATCCATGCCTTCCCAAAATGAATCAGAAGTGTGGCGTGGCCGGGCCCCCCTTACCCTCAGGGCCCCCTACAACTCTCCCCCCTGTCCCCCCCTGATGGCTGCCCTGGTGCCCTTACATTGTTGTGTGGAAGAAAGGAAGTGGTGTTGTTGTACTACACTTCTCACACTGCAAAATCAAGAAAGAACAATTAATAAAAAGAATAGATTTATTGAACACACAAGGAGTAGTACTCACATAGTAAAGTGTATCAGATGAGGTAGATTTAAGTAGTGCCTTTCAGAGAAGTATTGAACGCAAGGCTCTCGACGAAATCCAGTACTAACAGGGCAGTTTTACACTTTGGAGACAAAACTGGTAGGCTTTCACTTTTTGGAACATCAGCTAGGGGTCTGGATCCCCTTCAGCAGAAATTACCAGTAGAGAATAATAACTTGAGTTCCTTGCCTTACTGTGCTCCCAAGACCAGTATTGCCTTGGGGGAGCGGCCTCCATTTTATCAACCATAGGTTGAAGCTCAGTGCTGCTCTTTCTAGCTAATTCTGTCTAGTTTACACTCCTACTAGTATAGTTGAGCATTCACTTTCTATTATCCAACTCTGATCCCAACCTTTGCTAAAGGGATTGTTTCTTTAGGGCACTGTTCTTTACTGTGTCATAGGCTCCCCAGCAGCATAAATCCTATTCAAAAGATGGAGGCAAAAGAGGAAGAGCCCAGTGTTGCCATCTACTATATTAATCATGAACAGGAAATAGTCACTACTTCGTTGGGCCAGTAGGGAAACTATCCTGCCTGGGGGCATAGGTTACATGGACTGTGACTTCTTTAAAGGGATCCTGTCATTAGAAAACATATTTTTTTCAGAATGCATCAGTTCATAGTGCTACTCTAGCAGACTTCTGCACTGAAATCCATTTCTCAAAAGAGCAAACAGATTTTTTTATATTCAATTTTGAAATCTGACATGGGGCTAGACATTTTGTCAATTTCCCAGCTGCCCCTGGTCATGTGACTTGTACCTGCACTTTAGGAGAGAAATGATTTCTGGCAGGCTGCTGTTTTTCCTTCTCAATGTAACTGAATGTGTCTCAGTGGTACATGGGTTTTTACTATTGAGTGTTGTTCTTAGATCTACCAGGCAGCCGTTATCTTGTGTTAGGGAGCTGCTATCTGGTTACCTTCCCATTGTTCTTTTGTTTGGCTGCTGGGGGGGAAAGGGAGGGGGGTGACATCACTCCCATTTGCAGTACAGCAGTAAAGAGTGATTAAAGTTTATCAGAGCACAAGTCACATGACTTGGGGCAGATGGGAAATTGACAATATGTTAGATTTCAAAATTGAATATAAAATAATCTGTTTGCTCTTTTGAGAAATGGATTTCAGTGCAGAATTCTGCTGGAGCACCACTATTAACTGATTCATTTTGAAAAAACTCTTCTCCTAGAAGAGAATTTATGGGTCTCTACATTGTTATCACTGTAAAATAATGAATATCCACAGAAGTGTAGCTCTGTACTACACACACACACACATACACACAAGATATGAATTTGTTTGTAAGAGCATATTTATCTTCAGAAAAAGATAATGCCTTATAGTAATTTATTCATGTTGGTGAAAATTGCGTGTGAGCATTAACAAACTGGACTCGTTTGTTATGAGTTCAGAAGTTAATGGTGAGATTAAAAAAGATTATTAGGCATGAGACAGCCTACCCAGCAGGGGAAGTGTCTGGGTTGGAGGGGCATACCGGGTTTTTCCTGTTGTCCAACTGGCACAGTCTGACCCTGATTAGGGGAGGGACCATTTACTCAATCTCTTTTTTGGACTCCACCATAGCAGGAGGTGGATCTGCCAGAGGTCCTAAAGTGTAGATAGGACCCAGGTCAGAACCAAAAGTAAGCAAGTTACAGACTTGCATCCTGTGGGTGTCCAGGGGTGTAAAATAGTCAGGGTTAGCTAGCAAGAGCAGGCCTGTGCTCCATCAAGCTGAAGTAGTGGGCTTAGCATTTATAATGTATATTTTATTTTTTATAATAGGCTGGAACAGAATAGAAACAATGTAGTGCTGCATCGAGAAAAAGATCACTTTAGTGTGTTCATTAATTTATATATATGGACAGAACTGATCACTGTATTAAACAGACAAAATTATATTAAACATCATATGTAAATTTGTTTCCCGATAATGGAAGACTGTAATTTAAAGCAAAGGATGCTGGTTTATGATATGTCCAACAAAATTAATTTAATTCACCCATAAGCAATGTGGAACATGTCCATTTGACTACTTCCTGCGCTACAGAGTGTAAGGACTGAACATGCACAATGACCTTTAAGGATGGAGCCCTGAAGGCCAATTTCCACACAAGCTAAAAACCAGATCTGTTTCTCATGTGATACTCAGTAACAGCAATGGGATTTAGCATTTGAAACTTGCCAGAACCCTAGCTATAAGGCTAGATATAATCACATTCTTCTTATTGTGTAACATCAATTAAATTATTTACTTGAGTGTGTGTTTCCAACAAGTTGTTCCTAATTTTCTTACTAGATGATAAGTTTTCATTCATGAACTGTTTTCCTAATTCTAGCTCCCAGAAAATCCCAAACAGCAAAAAACATTCATTTTCAAATGGCAGAAGGCTAGCCAATAATATGCGTGGTATATTCTTTCAAATGCTTTATTTTTATATAACACACAAGAGCCATGAATATCCTGTAAATTATATCCTTATAAACCGTGCTTAGTGATGTAATCGGTTATAATCAAATAATTGGATAGTCACATGACTCACTGAAACTGTTGTATTATAATAAATAAAGTACCCCCTGTTTCAAAAAATTAGGATATAAGAAGTTACCTCGGAGTTCCATGACCTGTATAAAAACACTCCGCCTTCAGCCTCGTACTTTTATATGGTCATGAAACTCCTCTGTAACTTATAATATCCTTATATTTTACAAGAGGGGGGACTTTATTCACTATTTTATTATAAGTTACATTATACAGGACCAACACATTCAAACAGTGCTATTACAGAGATTCACAGCCACAGGTGAGCTCAAAGTCTAAAATCCCTCACACATGGGTTGGTGTTATTCAGGAGCCATGCTACCCACTGGGTCACTGTGCGTGTAGAATGATATTCTCATTGTATAAAACAGACTGGGGGTTATTTATAAACACTGGCCAAATTTGCACCTGGGCAGTAACCCATGGAAATCAATCAGATGATTGCTTTTGGTATTCAACCTGCAGCTGACTGAAAAAAAACGAATCACTGATTGGTTGCTATGGCATAATACCTGTGGCAAATTTGTCCAGGGTTTATAAAGCCCCACTGTCTCTATTATTTTGGGTGGATTTAGGAGAGGATAGATCTGCTAAGAGAATACACAGGAAGTGTGGAGAAAGGGGTTATTTAATAAAACATCATAACTGTAAGTGATGTTATCACTGTCAACACTTGGTGAAAACGTGAAATTGGGGGTTGAATGACTAAGATGGGTTGAAAAATGGCTCCTACAAGTCGGAAGAAGACTTTCATGGTTCAACTCAAACAGTGTTTATGCACCATTTCTTTACATAAGCCCAACTAAATTAGCTCATGTCAAAAAGTGGGGGATGTAGATATACATTCAGTAAAATGCTATGAAAGTTTGGACATTAGTACTGAATGCATTGGAAGGGACTATTCAACTAGTTGCAGCTGTGGGCAAAGGGCTTGCCATGCGTGGATAATAAGGGGAATGTGCTTAGTTTAGGTAGTGTGTTAAACCTAGGACTAGGGGGCATGTTTACTAACATTGGAGATAAATATCTGGAGAGATTTCTGGAGATGTTGCCCATGGCAACCAATCAGCAATTAGATTTAAACAGCCACAGCCAAGTTAGAAAAAAAAGCAAAGATCTGATTGGTTGCTATGGGCAACATCTCCAGAAATCTCTCCAGATATTTATCTCCAATGTTAGTAAACATGCCCCTAGGGGTTGTGGCAGTAAATTGTTGAAAGCAGGTTGCCATCTTTTCAACCCAATGATGCTCTCCCATGGTTGTTCTTATGGTTATAGGGGGTATAAATAAAGGGAAGTGCTTTGTATTGACACTGCCATGCCAAGCACTCTTTTGCTTGTCAGCATTTAGCTAGCTGCCAAGGTATAAAAACATCATAACATTCACCCTATAGTAGGTCTTGTTATATCAGTAGAAGCATATCAGCATTTACCTCTTATCTCTATGCTTTCCAAGGAGCAGCCACACGAGTTGGAAGTTAGTGTTCTTCTTAAGATCCAGTCTACCTGACTGGCTACTATTGTCACACAGAAAAATATATATAGACTGGTGACCTGTTGCTTTCGCAGAATGTTTTCATTGCTCATAATTCCTAATGAGATTCTGCAACAGATATCATTGCGGTATTGCTAATATCAAACACAGGGAGTTAAACTGACCTTCTCAAGGTCCCAAGCAGAGCTGATAATTAGATACTGTGGTGCATTTCATGAAATGGCCATTACTGCGTCTGGATTCTTCTTTTACAACTGAACTCAATATAGCACTCTCAGTGAGTCAGGTGGTAGCAACTTTCTTAGCTTTGGCTTTTCATAATAACAAGTTGTTTAGCTAAAAACAATTACTTTTATTGTGTCTGACACTTATAAGAAATAATTGAAGGTGTTGAGAGTTCATCTCCCTGATTTTACAATTCAGCTCACTACAGTAATGATTTGTACCTGATGAATAAATAACCTTGTGTAGTCACAGAATACAACTAAATGAAAATTATGTTTAAAAGATAGGAAGTAAATTGACAGAAGGAATAACATATCCAGTGTAGCCTTACTAGAAGTGTTAGTAGTTGCAGTGACTGATAGACAATGAAATAACAGTCCACTGGAAGGATGATACATTCAGTATGTAGTATTTACTAGATATGATTACTAAATGATTAGACTAAATGATTAAACTTGCAAATATAAGTTTGCTGTTGCTGGAAATTGAATCTTCTATAGTATATCCACAGCCCTCCCCCAAAACAGATAGTTCTGCGTCTGGCAATAAGTAAATATCAGAGAGCAAAACACCTCCTCTTGATTTTATTTTGAGGTTTCTAAAATGTCCATTCACTGCCAGATCCACTCTTTTGGAAGACTATGTTATTGGTAGTTCCAGGAGGTTCACCTTTATGTTGACTTTTAGAGGGTTATTTACTAAAACTCTAATTTATCTAATTTTTTATTAAAACAAAGTTGACCTAACTCCCATTAACAAATTTAACTCATATATCAAATAATCATCTCAAAAAAGACAGAGTGGGGAAAGTTTTGATAAAATCAAATGAAAATTGGAATCACATAACTTATTTTGGATTTGATGCCACAATCTTTTGATTTTTTTCGAGTTGTCACCCAAAACCCACGAATTTTTAAGTTTAGCGTACAAAACCCAGCACAGTTCATGACCTTTTTCAAATTGTAAAAGGGACAGCTGCCATTAACTTCTACATGACCTCAACAGGATTTAGATGGAGCAGTTTTTTATTTGGATTTTTAACAGCTTTGGGGTATAATAAATCTATAAATGTTTTTTTTACCCTCTACTTCAAGTTTTCCCCTTTAAAACAAAAATCAAGGATCTAATAAATAGGCCTCTACGTATGCTATAGAATGGCTAATTCTAAGTAACTTTTCAACTGACCTTTTTTTTAATTATTTGCCTTCTTCTTCTGACCCTTTCCAGCTTTCAATGGTGGTTATTGAAACCATCTAAAAAAACAAATGCTCTGAAGGCTACACATTCATTGTTATTGCTACTTTTTTTTTTTTTTTTTTAAACGATTTATTTATTACTTCATCGCATAGTCATACTGTTTGATGCATTCGAGTAATGTACTACATAGAGTTGTTGACATCGTAATGAAGAGTTTTTCAATTTAACCCCCGAGAGAACTGAAGAGGAAGGTGCAAAAGTACACAGTGAAAGAGGAGAAAGAAGGCAGAAACAGATCAGGTAAGAGGGGAAGAAGAAGAAGAGAGGTGGAAAGAAAAGAGAAGAAAAGAGGAGAGGTGAGGAGGGGAGACAGGTAGCAATACGATGGAGAAAGGTAGATCCAGCTCAGATTGCCGTAATACACATTTTCACCTAGAAAAGAGTCATATTAGCATAAGGAGTCAGAGAGACACATAACCTGAGAGTCCCAAGGCACAGAGCATAAAAGTCAAAGTTCATACACCCAAAATACAGAGGGCAGAGGTATACCATACTAATCATCCAGTGGGAGCCAATCAATAATCGGGGTAGGTGAGTCACTGGGTCTATTTGAGTAGGAGTTATTATGAAGTATCCACAATGACCAAGTATTGTTGAACTTAGCAGGGCAACCCCTGGCTGCATAAATTTGTTCCAGGGTTGGCAGGGTTTGCTCAACTAGGCCAATCCAGAAGTTTAACGTAGGAGGCTGCTCCTCCTTCCACTTAATAGCAATGGCCTTTTTCGCCTGAAAAAGTAAGAAAATAAGTAAAGTCCTTTCTGATCTTGACATTACTGTATCAGCAAGATAGTTGAGTAGGAGGACAGTTGGGTGGAAATCTATTGGCAATGCCATTAGCTGAGTGAGGTAAGTAGCAATGTCTGTCCAGAACAGCTGAGTTCGGGAACAAGACCATATCATATGAAAGAAGTCAGCCTGTGGGCTTTTACACCTATTGCACTGATCAGGTATTGCTGGATTGATTTTATGGAGGAGATAAGGCGTATAGTATGCCCTATGGAGGCATTTAAAGTCTGTCACGTGATCTGATGAGTGGAGATAAAGTGTCCTGCAAAATCGTAGTCCACTGCTCAGAGGTAAGGTCAGGAATATTAACAATCCATTTCTTAAATAGGTCTTGGGTAGAAGGGAGGTTGGTTTGACAAATATGTCCATATAAGGTTGAGAGAGGTTTGTTGATCTGATTCTTTCTGAGCAGATCCTCAATTGAGGAAGTTTGTATCCGAAGAGGACTAGTGTGGAATTGCTGTGTGAGAGCGTGCCGCAATTGCAGATAGCGAAAAAACATCCTATTAGGGAGATTGTGCTTGGCCTTAAGCTGGTCAAATGTGAGCAAGACATTGTCCGCATATACATCAGTAAAATACTTAACATTAAATTGTGCCCAGGTAGAAGGGTCAGGCAGTGTGAGCAATTGTTCAAGATTCGGGTTTAACCATAGCGGGGTATACGGAGAAATAACTGCAGTTAGTGTATCATGCCTATGATGTACCTGTTTCCAAGCCCTGACAACATTCCTCATCATAGATGTGCAGTGAGTTAAGGGGAGTTTATCTCTGTAGATCAGATTCCTGAGCCCTTCCAAAGAGCCAGCTATTTGGGCTTCTAAAAGAGTCACCGGGTCTTCAGGGGAAGACTCAAGCCACCGCTTCAAGGGCAACAATTGGGAGGCCAAAAAATATCCTAGCATTTCCGGGGCTGCCAGGCCGCCTTTAGTAAGGGGGGAAATCGATGCTGTGTATTTGACCCTCACTGGCCCCGGAGACCAATATAGTTTGATGAGTAAGGAACGTAGTTGCTTAAAGAAAGAAGGGGATAACCAAGTGGGTGCTTGTCGAAATAAGTAGAGAAATTTAGGGAGGAACTTCATCTTGAAAAGATTAATCCTACCAATAAGAGAAAGTGGGAGTCTAAGCCATCTATCAACTGCCTTTTGAAGGGACATCATAAGAGGGTCAATATTAAGTTCTTTAAATTTCTCAATTTGTGGGTGGACATAGATACCTAAATATTTCATGATAGGGACTCGCTGTAGCGGGAGGTCAGGGTTAAGCACATCGACTGCTCCTGAGTCAAGAAGGTGAAGGGTGGATTTAGACCAATTTATTTTAAGGCCAGATAATAGAGTGTGGGAGTTTATTAAATGAAGGGCTGCCCTGAGGGACGGGCCCGGGTCGTGCAGATATAGGAGAGTATCATCAGCAAAGAGGGAAATTTTTTCCTGGAGTCGGCCAAATTCAAGACCTCGGACCTCAGGGCAGGCTCGAATCAAACACGCTAGGGGCTCCATGGCTAAGGCAAAGAGACCCGGAGATAGGGGACAACCCTGGCGGGTTCCTCTAGCTAGAGATATGGAGGGAGATATATCAAGATTCGACATAACTCTAGCCGTGGGGTTACTGTATATAGTTTGTAACCAAGTTAAAAAATTTTCTCGGAATCCAAATACTTTGAGGGTTTCCCAAAGATAAGCCCATTCGACAGAGTCAAATGCCTTCTTGTTGTTGAGAGAGGCAATGACCCTAGTACCAGGGTTGTCATGGGAAATAGTTAAGTTAGTAAATAGTCGTCTAATGTGAGTTCTGCTGCCTTATGAGGTATAAACCCAACCTGGTCTGGAGCTACTATTGAGGTAAGGACAAGATTAAGGCGTCTAGCGAGGACTTTGGTTAGAATTTTATAATCCGAATTAATGAGTGAGATAGGCCTGTAGGAGGCGCTGGAAAGGGGGTCCTTGCCTGGTTTAAGAATGAGTTCTATGACAGCTTCCTTAAAAGAGGCCGGCAGGTGGGTCGTAGTGAGGGTTTGGTTAAAGATGGTAGTAAGATAAGGGGCTAACAGGGAGGCATATTTATTATACCAAGCATTAGGGATGCCATCTGGACCCAGAGTCTTCCCTGTGGGCAATGATGATATAGCCTCTAGGACCTCTTGTTCTTGAATTGGGGCGTCTAGTAAGGATCTATATTCCAAGGGGAGATTGGGGAGATCAAGTTGTTCCAAGTACTTTGCAATGTCCACCGGGGATTTTTGTAGCTTGGAGGAGTATAAACCCTGGTAAAAGTCAGCCAAACATTGATTTATTGCGAATGGGCAAGTGGGAATCTCACCGTCCGGTTTTTGTAGGGCATGTATGGCAGGTCTAGTATATTCATCCCTGGCAAGCAAAGCTAGCATTTTGCCATTTTTATCCCCCTTTTCATAAAGTGCCAATTTGTGATGAAGTTGCCCTTTATGAGCCAATTTCCACTGTGCCTGGGCAAATTTCTTCTGTGCTACTAGATGGCAAAGTTTATTCTGTTCGGTAGGGGTATGGACGTACCTCGCCTCTGCCTCTTTCAACTCCTCCTCTATCTCGGACATCGATTGTCTAGCCCGTTTCTTGACATATGCTATTTTGGAAATGTAGGACCCTCTAATTACTGCCTTCATGGCATCCCAGACACAAGGGAGAGGGGCAGTGTCTATATTAATCTGAAAATAGGATTGCAGCGTCTGATGAATTTCTTTTTGAATATCAGGGTGTGTGATCCAATATGGGTTTAGCCGCCAAAGTCTTTGTACGGGGTGGGAATGCAGATGCCAAGATATCAGTAAGGGGGCATGATCAGATATACCTCTTGAGAGAAATTCCGTTTTGAGAATCTTAGGTGACATGTCAATCGAGGCAAAGGCGAGGTCAATCCTTGACATAGAACCTCTTGCATAACAAGAAAACATACGCTTGAGAGGGTTGCGGGCCCTCCATATATCCTCAAAACCCGAAGTTTCTGCCCACAGCTTTAGTGCAGAGGGACCAGGTCTCAGTGCAGTAGATGTGGACAGACGATCCAGTTCAGGATCAACAACAGCATTAAAATCCCCCATAATGAGGACTGGGCCAGGGTTTAAGGCCGCAATTAGTGGAAGTAGGTGATATAGCATATCATCGTGGAAGGGCGGTGGTATATACAAGTTCACTATAATGTAAGGAGTACCTGCAAATGAGGCATGGAGAACAATATACCTCCCCTCTGGGTCAGTGTGGATACTAAGGAGTTGAAATGGAAGTGCCTTGCTGATTAATATGGAGGTACCTCTAGCATAATTTGAGTATACTGCATGAAAGGCATGAGCTATCCAAGGCTTTTTAAGAAGGTGTGGGTTAGAGGCTTTACAGAGGTGGGTCTCCTGGAGACAAATTATATGAGGGGAATACTTTCTCAAAAAATTAAAGACCAGAGACCTTTTCATGGGGGAGTTCAAGCCTCTAACATTCCATGTTATAGCGGTTATTTCCGACATGGTTGGTTATAGTACAATGTATGGTATTGTCCCCCCCTCCAGGGAAAAGAAAGTGAGAGGAAAGAATAGAAAGGGAGAAAAGAAAGAGAGAAGAAGGCATATAAGTAATCCCACTTTTCCCACCCTACTTGCTCCCATAGTGGAGAAGCTTGGAGCCCAAAACATGTTAAGTTCTAGAGGGGTGCGCCTAAACAGTGAGCACACGTAACAGTTACATAGAAGTAAATAACAAGGTAATATACAAAAAAAAGAGTATTCACAAATATCAAATGATCAATACCGTCCGGCGTTCCACCAAGTGATCAAGAAAAAACCAAAATGCAGCTCCCTGAGACCGCTGCTGCGGAGTAATTCAACAGCATAAGTGATTAAAAGAAAAAAAAATAAAATTTGAGAGTAGACAGTGGCTCCGGAGTATTAAGAGAACCAAAAAGCAAGACTGTGAGGCCGAAAGGCCATGGTAGCTTTCCAAGCTCCGATAGGCAAGTTGGGGCAGAGTATTAATGCCTGCTGAGATATGGCTCCCAGTATTCCATCAAGGGCGTCGATCTAGCCATTGGGATGCTTCGTTGGGAGTGCCAAAAAAGAGGGTTTTGCCATCCGAGGAGACACGTAACTTTGCTGGATAGATCATAGCGTATTGAATGCCAGCATCTCTGAAGCGCCGTTTTTCTCCCATAAACTGCTGACGTTGTTTACGAAGGTCATTGGAAAAATCCGGATATAGGGAAACAACCGTGTTTTCAAAGCGCAATTCCCCTTTCTTTCGCGCCGCTGCTAGGGCCGCATCTCTGTCTCTGAAATTTAACAGTCGGGCTATCAGAGGCCGGGGGTGCTCCAGGTGGTGGCGGCCTAGCTGGAATGCGGTGCGCCCGTTCTATAACAAAAGCCGAGGAAAATGGTGCATCTCCAAATTCCCCCTTTAGCCAGTTTTCCAAGAATTTAGCGGGATCAGGCCCTTCCACTCTTTCAGGAAACCCGACAAACCTGACATTGTTTCGTCTGAGACGATTTTCCAAATCGTCGGATTTAGCCTCAGCCGACTCAGGTCTACGGTGTAGTAAGTCTAGACGTTCGGGCAGAGGATTACATGAGTCCTCGAGGTCACTCACCCGCCGCTCGATTTCAATAGTCCTTTCCCGGACTCGCTGGAGGTCCTGTCTCAGTATCGCAAAATCGACTCGGAGCTCGTCCACTTTAGCCATCGTCGCCGCGTGGCAGGTTTGGATAGTGGAGCGAAGGGTCGCGACTACCTCTGCCAGCGTGAGTTCCTCTTCACCATTAAGATCAGAGGAATGGTCGAGATCTTGGTGCTGGGGAGTGGAGGTAGTCGTCGCAGCAGTCTCACTGTTTGCCGTGGAGACCTCAGGAGCCAGGGCCGGGGAAGTAGTCAGATGCACAGGCCGCGAGCGTTGTTCCTTAGGTGAGTCAGGCTTAGGTTTGTCGGCCATTTTGGAAGGCCTCACGGAGTCTCGTAGATGCGGCCGAATATCAGGGGATTGTGCCACAGCTTGCTTTTTTTTCCCCATAAGCTTAATGGCAGCGATGCAAATTGCCTGGTGAGCCACAAGTGGGCTGGTAAAGTCAGGATATAATCCGGAGATAGCGGTAAGTCAGCGGAGCTAAGGCAACGTGCGTCTGTTCACATCAGTACTTGGCCATGCCCCCCGTTATTGCTACTTTTTATTACTCATCTTTCTATTCAGGCCCTCTCCTATTCATATTCCAGTTTCTCATTCAAATCAATGCATGTTTGCGAGGGTAATTTGGACCCTAGCAACCCAAAATTGCAAATTGGAGAGCTGCTTACTAAAATGCTAAATAATTTAAAAAAAAAAATAATAATAAACAATGAAAACCATTTGCAATTTGTCTTAAAATATCATGCTCTACCTCAAAAATGTAAAGTCCCTTTAAGGGTCCACCAATAAAAGGACTTCCTATGGACTTTTGCTGAACCAATGGGCACTTTGGACGAGGCTGTATAATTGTTTACCTTTAAATGTTTGTGTGGTGAACTGTGGTGTACAAGAAACAAGAAAATTCACTGGCTCTCGTGGCAAATGCAAGCAGGGATAAGGCCTTGCGTGTTTAAGTGCAACGTTTCAGGGTAGCAACCCCTTTGTCAAGTACACTTGATAAAGGACATGCTTGCCCGAAACATGTCGTTTAGTGTGGTGCACTATATCAATAAAAAATGTTTAGAAACATAGTTCTACTACTTTGCTTCCTCAAATTTCTTTGGTTTTCGCTGTGCTTTGGACAGGAGCACAAGGGGTTAATTTAAAGAAGATCTAATTTTGCTACATTTGCTGATGCTGAATGTTTGGTTAATTTCTGATCTGCTCATTTGGCAAAGTTGCCACAAAAGTAGACCTTGATATGGGTTTGGTAAGCCCAGTGCATGATCCAAATAAGCTGCCAACTAGGTCTCAAGGGAAAGTACCATTTTGTCCAGCAGTTAAGCATAGAAAGAAACTACAACATGTATGTAATACAGTCATATGAAAAAGTTTGGGAACCCTCTTAATTCTTTGGAGTTTTGTTTATCTTTGGCTGAGCTTTCAAAGTAGCAACTTAATGTTAATATATAACATGCCTTATGGAAACAGCAGTATTTCAGCAGTGACATAAAGTTTATTGAATTAGCAGAAAATATGCATCATAACGAAATTAGACATTTTGGGCAACAGAGATATTACATCAAAACTTAGTTAAGCCTCCTTTTGCAAATGTAACAGCCTCTAGATGCCTCTAGATGCCTCCTATAGCCTTTGATGAGTGTCTGGATTCTGGATGGCGGTATTTCTGACCATTCGTCCATACAAAATCTCTCTAGTTCAGTTAAATTTAATGGCTGCCGAGCATGGACAGTCTGCTTCAAATCATCCCATAGATTTTTAATGACATTCAAGTTGGGGGACTGTGACGACCATTCCAGAATTTTGTACTTCTCCCTCTGCATAAATGCCTTTGTAGATTTCCTAGTGTGTTTAGGGTCATTGTCTTGTTAGAATATCCAACCCCTGTGTAACTTCCACTTTGTGACTGATGCTTGAACATTATCCTGAAGAATTTGTTGATATTGGATTCATCCGACCCTCGACTTTAATAAGGACTAGCCACACAGCCCCACAGCATGATGGAACTTCCACCAAATTTGACAGTAAGTAGCAGGTGTTTTTCTTGGAATGCGGTGTTCTTCCGCCATGCAAACGCTTTTTGTTATGACCAAATAACTAAATTTTTGTCTCCAAAATGACTGTGGCTTGTCTAAATGAGCTTTTGCATACAACAAGCGACTCTGTGTCTGTGGCCTTCCATTTCCTGATTACATTCCTTACATTTGAAACTGACAGTTTAAACCTCTGAGATAGCTTTTTGTAGCCTTCCCCTAAACCATGATACTGAACAATTTTTGTTTTCAGATCTTTTGAGAGTTGCTTTGAGGATCCCATGCTGTCACTCTTCAGAGAAGAGTCAAACAGAAGCACAACTTGCAATTGGCCACCTTAAATACCGTTTCTCATGATTATACACACCTGCCTATGAAGTTCCAACTAATACAACCAATTTGGTGTTGCCAATAATCAGTATTGAGCAGGTACATGCATTCAAATTAGCAAAACTACAAGGGTACTCACATTTTTTGCACAGCCAGTTTTTCACATTTGATCTAATTTCACACAACTGAATACTGATTCACTAAAAATCTTTGTTCAGAAAACACCCCAGTACTCAGATGTTCCTGGGAAATGAAAAACATACCACTGTTATCTTTTTTGTTGAAAGTGTTGTAAATTATTATGCAGGCTGAGAGGGGTTCCCAAACTTTTTCATATGACTGTATGTATGTTCAATGTATGCATCCATTTATTGTACAGAGCTGCAAAATATGTTGACATACATACATGTTGATTATAATAATAGTTAACAGGAATCTGCTTAGTTCTATGCAAATTCACATTGGAATGCTGGATGTTTGATCTGTGCGCACTCACTGTACAGGGAATAGGCTTTTTACATGTTACAACGGCCTAGGGCTCACTTATGAACTCACCAAAGGTATAAAATTGCAAAACGTAAATGCAAATCTTCATGTTTACTACCCAAAATGCAGTATAATTCCAGCACGATGATAAGTTGCATCCACCACAACTTGCACCCATATAGATTCAAATTAACATGCATGTTACAGCACTTAACTTTTCCTCCTTGTGTTGGTTCCAATGGCGTCACTTACTAGCTGTATTAGTGTGTGATTCACACGCACTTCCCACCTCCCTCTTGGCAGCTGCTGGCACAAGTACATATTTGTGAGCAATATCTTGGCTTGTGCTTGCATAGGTAAACAGATGATTAGGGTCAATATGATGGATTTTTGGCTGCTGCTGGCACAGATACATTTGGGGCAATATGATGGATTTTTGGCTGCTGCTGGCACAAGTACATATTTGGGGGCAATTTTGTGGATATTTTGTCTGCTGCTGGCACAGGTACAGATTGGGGGCAATATGAGGGATTGGCTGCTGCTGACTCAGGTACATGGGACAATATGGTGGCTGCTGGCACAGGTACAAAGATGTTGGGGGCAATATGATGGATTTTTGGCTCCTGCTGGCACAGGAACAAATTAGGAGCAAGATGATGGATTTTTTGGCTGCCGCTGGCAAAAGTACAGATTGGGGGTAACAATATGATGGATGTTTTGGTTTATGCTGACACAGGTGCAGATTGGGGGCTTGGGGGGCAATCTGAGTGATTGACTGGCGTTAGCACAGGTACAAATAGGGGCAATATGACAGGTGCTGGCACAGGTAAATGGGGCAACAAGATGGCTGCTGGCACAGGTAAAGGGGGCAATGTGAATGGTAAGGTGGGAAGTGGTAATGCAGGTTGGGGGGGCACTGATTGAAGCCCTTGCCTAGGATGCCAAAATACCTTGGCCCAGCCCTGCTAACAGTAATTCCAGCGTTCCCTTGTGTCAATGCATGCACTTATGTGTTATTCAGAGCAGGCTAAAAAGGCACACTGGCACTCATTGCAAGTTGCAAAGAAGTATTTATAGATACAAGTACCCTTTAAAGTAGCCAATACTCAATTTTAGAGCTGAGCATTTGTAAATGAGCCCTCATAGGCAGAGAAGCAGTCTCCCCATATTAAAAATGTTACCCTCCATTCTTGTTAAAAATTAAAGTATGTTTTTGAATGTAAGGTGTGTGTATGAAAATCGGAATAAATAACACGATACGAACATAATATTTAGTAGTGGTATTCAGAGCACATAGAGTTTTAAATAGAAAGTTAATTAAATAGATGTCTGTGTAATAAGTGCGGAACCTGTTAAACAACTGTACATACAACTGATGCCTTAATAAATCTAGTGTTTTGTTAATCATCTCACTGTAATCACTGGAAGTCAATGAACCTTAAAAAGATAATCTTTTATACATATCCATTTAATAAGTCTCCTGCCTATGTTATGCAACAATGTGTGGCTTAACACAGGACTTCCGATAAGGAAGCGAGCTCACAAAATTCAGATATCACTTTTAAATTATGCAATGTTCAATCCTTCTTTTATGCTCCTCAGTGTAAACAATCAAAGCCATGGCGTTATCAGGCAATACGTCAATGCTCTTGATACCGTCAACCTTTTTAAACAACCCTTTTCTTTTTATAGACTACAATAAATCAATATACCTCACTTGTGTTATCCTGCATTATGAGAGCCAACAGTTTCTTTAAGGATTGTGATCTTTTTAATTAAGCATTTCATTTTGTATATAATATAATTTTTAGTATTGGATATTATGTTTTAAACTTATACAATTATATGTAGTGATTATATGATAATAACGGAGGTCATTATAAAAAAAGGAAATCAGGAAACAGTATTAATAATAATAATCCCATAAGTATAGGATCTGTTATCCGGAAAGCTCTGAATCACAATAAAAACTCCATAAACACAATTTTATCCAAATAATCCAATTTTTTTACAATTATTTTTTTCTCTCTCTATAATAATAAAACAGTATATTGTACCTAATCCAAACTAGGATATAATGAATCTTTATTGGAAGCAAAACCAGCCTATTTGGGTTTATTTAATGTTTACATGATTTTCTAGCAGACCCTTAATATCAGAGGGAGATCAGATTGTTGATGAGAACAAATAAAAGCTAAGATTCTGAACTTGTATATATCTGTCTACACAAATGAGGAACCAGTTAATGAAGGTTTCCTTCCTAATTGTTCTAATTCTAGTAATACAACTAATGATGCATGGTTCACACATGAGGAAATTCAAGATAAACAAAGGTCCGGGGCTGGATGGTATTCATCCCAGGGTACTTAGCAAGCTTAGCTCTGTGATTGCCAGACCTCTTTACTTAATTTTTCAGGATTCATTGAGGTCTGGCATGGTGCCGAGAGACTGGTGGGTTGCTAATGTGGTGCAGCTGTTCAAAAAGGGATCCAATTCTCAGACTCAAAACTATAAACCAGTTAGTCTGACTTCAGTTGTAGGGAAGCTTTTCCAAGTGTTAATAAAGGATAAGATACTGCACTTCATAACAAATCATAATACTATGAGTTTGTGCCAGCATGTTTTATGTGTAATAGATCTTGCCAGACTAACTTAATTTATTTTTATGAGAAGGTGAGCAGGGACCTAGATTCTGAGATGGCAGTGGATGTGATTTAGTTAGACTATGTTAAAGCATTTGATACAGTGCCACACAGAAGGTTAGATTCAGTAATGTTGGACTGGAACATAGTATTATAGGCTAATAGATAGATTACAAAGAGTGGTGGTAATTGGACCAGTGTTGTTAGTGGAGTACCGCAGGGCTCTGTTCTAGGTCCCTTGCTTTTTAACTTATATATTAATGACTTGGAGATGGGCATTGCCAAGTACTGTTTCTATTTTTGCAGATGAAACTAAATTGTGCAGAACTTTAGGTTCCATGGAGGATGCTGCCACTTTGCAGAGTGACTTGAAGTTGGAAAACTGGGCAGCAAACTGGAAAATGAGGTTCAATGTTGATACAGTAAATGCAAGGTTATCCTCCTTGGCAAAAATAATATAAATGCAAGTTATACACTAAATGGCAATGTTAACTAAGAATGATCTATGGGGTTTTTGTAGGTCTTATTCTGGGCAGTGTCATTCTTTGGCCACTAAAGCAAATAAAGTACTGTCTTGCATAAAAAAGGGCATTAACTCAAGGGATGAAAACATAATTATGCATCTTTATTGGGCCCTGGCAAGGCCAAACCTGGAGTATGCAGTGCAGTTTTGGACTCCAGTCCTTAAAAGAGATATAAAGGAGCTGGACAGAGTGCAGAGAGGTGCAACTAAACTGGTAAGAGGGGTGGAAGACTTAAATTATGAGGGTAGCATTGTGCCCAGATTACTCCACACAACTACAAAAGCAGCATAACTCTTTTACAGCACTCAAGCGAAAACTGAGAGACTTGAATCTATCATATGCAATGCTTTACCCAGCAAAACTCAAAATAATGTATGTCAACAGATCACTAGTCCCTGGATCAACTTGTACTATGAGCTATTTCCCATAACCCTGTATTCCTTCACTTGCTAAAAAGCCATCCAACCCCTTCTTAAAGCTATCTAATGTATCAGCCTGTACACCTGATTCAGGGAGAGAATTCCACATCGTCACAGCTCTCACTGTAAAAACCCCCTCTTCCCTTGACTCTATGCCCCTTTTAATACAGCTCAAGACCATATTTGTCCTTGATGCTGCTGACTGGCATTGCTTGCTACAGCCAAGTTTATCATCTACAAGGACTCCAAGGTCCTTTTCCATAATGGATTTGCCTAGTGCAGTCCCATTAAGGGTATACGTGGCTTGGATATTTTTAAATCCCAGGTGCATGACTTTACATTTATCAACATTGAATCTCATTTGCCACTTAGCTGCCCAGATTGCCAGTTTGTCAAGATCGTGTTGCAAGGATGCCACATCCTGGATGGAATTAATTGGGCTGGATAGTTTTGTGTCATCTGCAAACACTGATACATTACTTACAACACCCTCCCCTAAGTCATTAATGAACAAGTTAAATAAAAGTGGACCTAATATCGAGCCCTGAGGGACCCCACTAAGAACCTTACTCCAAGTAGAGAATGTACCATTAACAACCACCCTCTGTACCCGATCCTGAAGCCAGTTTCCTATCCATGTTCAAACGACTTCATTAAGCCCAACAGACCTAAGTTTAGAAAGCAGTCGTTTGTGGGGCACAGTATCAAACGCTTTGGCAAAATCCAAATAGATCACATCTACTGCCCCCCACTGTCCAGCATCTTACTTACCTTATCATAAAAAGCAATCAAATTTGTCTGACATGACCTATCCTCCATAAAGCCATGCTGATTGATGCTCATAATGCCATTCACTAGGACAAAATTTTGAATGTGATCCCTTAACAAGCCTTCAAATAATTTGCCCACCACAATTGTCAAGATTACTGGCCTATAATTGCCAGGCTGAGATCGTAATCCCTTTTTAAATATTGGAATAACATCATCTTTTCTCCAATCCATAGGCACCATACCAGATGAAAGTGAATCTTAGAAAATCAGAAATAGGGGCTGCTCGAAAACTGAACTAAGCTCTCTTAGAACCCGGGGGAGTATGCCATCAGGCCCTGGAGCCTTGTTTACATAAATTTTTATTAAAGCTTTATGAATCATATCCTGAGTCAGCCACTGACTAGATTGAGCTGAGCCATTAGTGCAACTATAAAGTGAGCCTGGGAACTCAGACTCCTCTATTGTATACACTGAAGAAAAGAACTGATTTAACACATTTGCCTTTTCTGTATCTGTTACAACCATACTGGTACCATTATTTAATGGAGCAACACTCTCAACCTGCATCTTTTTACTATTAATATATTTAAAAAACTTTTTAGGGTTAGTTTTCACCTCCATCGTAATTAAATAACATTATGGTCACTATTACCCAGGGGTTCAATGACTTGCACATTTGCTATAAGTTCTGGGTCATTTGAGATCACTAAATCCAGAATAGCATTTTTTCTGGTAGGCTCCTCAACAACCTGTGCCATAAAATTGTCATGCAACAAGTTTATAAATTTGTTCCCATTAACTGATCTGGCAGTACTGTTGCTCCAGTCAATATCTGGGTAATTAAAATCTCCCATTATCATTACTTTACCCAAACTAGCAGCCTTTTCTATTTGCATGAGGAGCTTCGCCTCCTCCTCCTCACTTACATTAGGGGGTCTATAGTATACACCTACAATTAATTTGCTGGACTCTTTACAATTGGTGAAGAACTCCACCCATAAGACTTCTGCCCCCTCATTTTCTAACATAACCTCCTCCTTTATATAAGCTTTTAAATCCTGCCTAACAAACAGACATACCCCTCCTCCATTTCTATTGCCTCTGTCCCTCCGAAACATATAGCCACCAGTAGCGATCCTAGAGGGGGTGGGCCCTGGTGTGTGACGTGCAGCCGGGCCCGCCCCCCTCCGTACGGCCACATTTGGCCGCATTATCAGCGGCGAACAGACTGCCGGGGGGCCCTGCGGGGGTGCGGGCCCTGGCAAGCTTGCACCCCCTGCTCCCCCGGTAGTTCCACCACTGATATTCACTGCCCAGTCATGTGACTCATTCAGCCATGTTTCAGCCACACCAATGTGGGGGCATCTGGATGTTACTCAGCAATTACCCATTTGGTAAGACAATTTCACAGATAACTTATTTTCCTAATGGCTGACGTCAAAATCATTTCATGGAATGTCAGAGGCTTAAATGATAAGATCAAAAGAGCCTTCGTCTTTAACTACCCGAAGACCTACAATCCACATATTCTATTATGACAAGAAACACATTTAAAGGAATTGTTCAGTGTCAAAATACAAACTGGGTAAATAGATAGGCTGTGCAAAATAAAAAATGTTTTTAATATAGTTAGTTAGCCAAATATATAATGTATAAAGACTGGAGTGACTGGATGTCTAACATAACAGAACATAGCCCAACTTCCTGCTTTTCAAATCTTTGGTTTACACTGACTGGTTACCCTGGTTACCAGGCAGTAACCAATCAGAGACTTGAAGGGGTCATATCTGTTGCTTTTGAATCTGAGCTGAATGCTGAGGATCAATTGCAAACTCACTGAACAGATATGTACTATGTGGCCCCCCTTCAAGTTGCTGACTAACTCAGAGTTAGAGATCTGAAAAGCAGGAAATAGTGTTCTAGCGATTATGTTACACATCCAGTCACTCCAGCCTTTATACATTACAACTATATTAGAAACATTTTTTATTTTGCACAGCCTTTCTATTTACACAGTTTTTATTTTCACGCTGAACTATTCCTTTAACAGGACAAAAAGTCCTTCCTTTAAAAAAAAGACATGGGTCGCAGATGCATACCATTCCACCTGCTCCACCTACAGCAGAGGTACCTCAATACTCATCACAAAAGGCCTTTCATTTCATCTAGAGGGACTGCACACTGAAAGATCTGGCAGATTTCAAATAATTCATGGCTTGATATTGGGTTTTCCTATCACAATAGTTAATCTGTATATTCCACCTCTATTTTCTGAAACCATTTTACACAACGTTTCTTCGGCTCTTTCACAGTTGCCCCCATTCCCCATATGCATAGTGGGAGACTTTACCAAGTATTTAGACCCATCCATGGATAAGCTTTCCCTCTCGCACGCCTCCCCCTCAAAACTGATAGATTGGCTTCAGGCCTTTAAACTAACTGATTTCTGGCGGTGGAAGCATCCAAATGACAGAGAATTTACATGCTACTCAGCCACACACCGCACATTGTTCCGCATAGAT
The DNA here is from genome assembly GCA_038501925.1 of Xenopus petersii. Lineage (NCBI taxonomy): Eukaryota > Metazoa > Chordata > Amphibia > Anura > Pipidae > Xenopus > Xenopus petersii. Next base: position 91,662,080 of record CM076680.1, on the reverse strand, counting down.
CTATTATTAGCCTCGGCTGATCTTCTCACAAAAGTAAGAGAAGTTAAATTCCTCCCTCGTGCAATATCAGATCATGCACCTGTCCATTTATCAATACAAATACACCCATCAACCCAGAGCAAACAATGGAGACTTTCTACAGGTTCCAGATTTTACAGGGAACACATGGGATATGGAAAAAAGGGGAAAATATCCAGTAGTTATAAAGACTTGTGAGTGGTAAGGTACACTTACCAATATCAACAGGGTTTGAAAGGGGAATCACATAATAATAGTATGAATACTGTATGTACTTCTGTTTAACCTGCTTCTCGAAATTGCCTCGAAATAGGAAATAGGCACTTAGCACTCTGTCTAGCCATAGGGCTAGATTATTTTAACTGTTTAACTTTTTTATAAGTTAAAATTGCCTTAATTTTTGACTGGCCTTGGCCTATTGTTTCAGCTTTCTGGCTTTCCGATGGGCTCAGGAATATAACTCATAGCACATGGCAACTTTCCATTCCTTCCGGTTTTGTTTTATCCGCAAAAAATCTCTAAATCTGAGGCATAATACAAACTGACGTTATTGATTAATATCCATCCCAAATAGTAGATAATAGAAATTAGTATCAGAGATGAATTATGTGCTTCAGAATTGTCCTAGATGACATATACTACATATTTACTTGAATTGAAGTGATTACTTCTATACACAAGCTTATACTGTACGTCAACAAGTATGTCAAGGCACCAAAAAGGCAATAGAACACAGAACAGCCAGAAATTCATGTGCGCAAGCAGCAACCCATTTTCATCAATCCCCTCAGAATATACTGACACACTTAAGAGTTCAATTGGCACAGCTAAAGTGTTGAGTTAATCTGCACTGTGCTAATGAAAAGGGCAATTTGTTATACAGAGCCTGGGTACTACGCCAATGCTGAAAATCCCAGCAGGTCAAGATCACTTCATAAATTACTTTTCCTTGGCTCTTTTCTGTATGCTGAATTGCCAGTTGTTCAAACAAATGTGTTGTTACACTGCACAATTCATGCAAGTGGGTAGGATCCAGTGGGTAGGAAGATTAATTGTAGGAAACTGAAAACAATCAAGAAAATGCAATCAAAATGTCAAACTCAGTTATTGGTGGCCAACTAACTGTGACCCAGTAACTTACTTCAATATATTAACAATACTATATACCAGGTTAAATGTATTATTAATAGAAAGCATTTACAGATCTCTGCACCCAAAAGCTGTCTAAGCAGTGGGAAAGAAAGATAAACTACCAGCTCCCCAATGTGTTAAGCTCTTTGACATTGATCCATCCATCTTGGAAATTACTCATATTGTATTCTCCATAATCCTTTTGGTAACACTACAGTTGGGCCCATGTTTTTAATGGAAAATGAAGACATGCAATTTAGAAATAACCCCAACTGTACCGATTTATATGGGACATTCCAGAATCATTGAAATTCAATGAAAACCATTCCTACAAGTGCCACGTTGGTTATCTATTTGTTATCTAGCATATTGAGATTAATATGTAACTTTTACTTGCCCAAAATCTTCAGAGGAGCAGATATAGTGCTGTATATATGTGTCTATTGAAATTGGTGACAATTTTATGAAACCATAAAGAGACCAAGAGGAAACAGCGCAAACTACATTCTTCATCAGTAGAAATATAAATTGGAAAATGTTTTGTTGTGCTTTGTTGAAAACCTACTTCTGTGTGTTGGCTAGACTTCAGCTGCCATCATGCTTTCAGCTTTGATAATATTCCAGAAAATGCTTCCAGTTGAGTTCCAGCACATTTGGTGGGGACAAACTGCTATGGAAGTTTAATGGGGTTGTTCACCTTTAAATTAACTTCTAGTATGATGTAGAGAGTGGTATTCTGAGACAATCTGCAATTGGTTTCTATTTTTTATTATTTCTGTTTTTGTTTTTGAGTTATTGAGCTTTTTATTCAGCAGTTCTCCAGTTTGCAATTTTAGCAGTTCAAATTACCCTAGCAACATGCTTTGATTTGATTAAGAGACTGCAATATGAACAGGAGAGGGCCTGAATAGAAAGATGAGTAATAAAAAGTAACAATAACAATACATATGTAGAATTGCAGAGCATTCATTTTTTAGATGGGGTCAGTGATCCCTGTTTGAAAGCTGGAAAGAGTCTGAAGAAGAAGTCAAATAATTCAAGAACTATAAAAAAAAAAAAAAGAAAAAATGAAGGCCAATTGAAAAGTTGCTTAGAATTAACCATTCTACAACATTCTTAAAGTTAACTTAAAGGTGAACCACCCCTTTAATGTAACCTTTTTAACAAATGACGGGCAATATAATCAGATTTTTAAACATATTCTTCTATAGTTTTGCATTTTCTGAGTTTAGGGAGTTACATTATTTATATATTGTACCATAGTTGTATAGTAGTTGTACTAGTAATTGTTGAAACAATACTTTGTTGTGACTCTGCCCCAGGAAACCTTGTGCGAAAATGTCTTTGTCTTTTAATAACTCATAAAAAAATTAGTGTAATTACCCCAAATAACAAAAGTGGTATATAAAAAATATGAACTTTAACTAACAGGTGGAATAGGGTGGTACTCCCATGGCTGCAAGGTCATTGAATTCCATTTGTGGATGGTGGGGGAATTCCCCTAGTGAATGTATAGGCTAGGCAAAGTCGGTAAGAGTAAATGTGAACATAGACAGAGATTGCATGCAATGATCTAACTCTTGCTACCATTGCTCTTGATATAGAGTAGGGATGCACCGAATCCAGGATTCGGTTCGGGATTCGGCCAGGATTCGGCCTTTTTCAGCAGGATTCGGATTCGGCCGAATCCTTCTGCCCGGCCGAACCGAATCCGAATCCTAATTTGCATATGCAAATTAGGGCGGGATGGAAATTGCATGACTTTTTGTCAGAAAACAAGGAAGTAAAAAAAAATGTCTCCTTCCCATCCCTCATTTGCATATGCAAATGAGGGTTTGGATTCGGTTCGGTATTCGGCCGAATCTTTCGTGAAGGATTCGGGGGTTCGGCTGAATCCAAAAAAGCGGATTCGGTGCATCCCTAATATAGAGGTAGCAATTCCATACCCTATGATGTCTATTTTTAATATAAACATTTTTAGTATGGCTGTTTTATTTGGTTTTAGATTTGGGTGATGCAGGCATGATAGCAGTCTAATTTTTACACAAATTCTAAAGGTGCAAGAAGGGGTGCCTACATGTGTTTTTCCCCTAAAAACACCCCAACTGCAAGTATTTTAATAATCATATTTAATAATATGATAATAATCAAAAGCAGTTTTTTTTCAGTTGAAACTCTATGATTAGTAACTATGATGAATTATCATATATATATACAGTACACTATAGTTTTGCGCTCCATTTTTCTACTTCCTTCTTTACCTCTGCACATGTCCCGCCTTAATTTCTACTATGCATTTTTTTCTCTGCTAATGGTACCCTAACTGTCCATTAATTCTCCAGTATAAGGAAAGAAGGTGGCCATGCAAAGGAAATATTGAATCTAAATTGACTCAATCACAATGGTGTTTTCAGGGCCGCCATCAGGGGGGCACAGGGGGGACAGTCGTCTCAGGCCCGAAGCAGCTGCTGGTTTAAGGGGGTCCTGGCTGTGCCACACTTTTCTGATTAGCCGGGCCCCCTTTACCCAATTCAATAGGGCCCTTACATTGGTGGTCATCGGCTAATCCAATTGGCTGCGGCCCGTGCGTACATGTGATGTCAGAAAGGACTGGCCCAGCCCTATATAAGAGGGCCCAGACAGCAACAGCAGCCATGAGATAGACATGAGCAACACAGACAGTCGTAGAGAAGCCACGTTACCTGCCCGGCACTGACAACTCCACATCACCGGAAGCCGCTCTCTTCCCACCAATTGCAAGTGAAAACGTCTCCCAGCTGAACGCGCCTCCAACAACCAATCGCTCACTGACAGCTCCGGGCATCACTTACTCATGTGACCTGTGCTGTAAGGGCAGCTGCTGCCATGACTGATAAGGGCAGAACTGTTGCTGTGTAAGGCTCAGAACTTGGCTGACACTTTCCGTAGCTTTATCCTATATTAAAAATAAGCCGAATGCTACAGCTGTATTTATAGTTCTGATCCGTTATTACAGGGACGGTCTGTTACACTCTTGTCCTCTGTGCCCCAGTTTTACTCCTCCAGCCCCTTCAACTCCCACTTCTACTTTATCTGCTTGTTACTTGGGAACTATACAGGGAACTCTGAGTATCACTCATGTATTATAAGGGATAATGTACCCCCTACTGTAAATGATAAGTATATTAGAAGTCACTGAGGGGTTCTGTGACCATATAAAGACACAAGGCTGCAGGCTGATTTATACAGGGAACTCTAAGTATCTTTGTACTGATGGGTGGGGGTGGGCGTGGCAAGGGGAGCCCAGAAAATTTTGTTGTGAGGGGCCCCGTGATTTCTGATAGCAGCCCTGGGTGTTTTACCCTAACTCTATCTATAACTGACATCATGCACTGTCTGTCCTGCATACTGATAGTCTAGTTTGCCAAATATTCTCTTACACATGCAGCCAACTTCCTTGATTTCTCAGCATACCTTTATCATTTGCTTTTCCTGTCTCCATACTGATAGCATTCAAACCTCTTTTTCGAGATAGATGATGACACTTACAGACAAAATCTAGTATGCTGCATCATTTCAGTTCTTGCTCTTGGTTCTGACTCATAAAATGTAGCAGAAGTAATTTCTCCCATGGGTGTATTCAGTGTTGGACTGGGGGTGGGGTCCGGGGGCCAACCAGAGCCGCTTCCTCCAGGGCCTCCACACACCACCCGGGCCCTCCACCCAAGCTACATAGTCCCCTCCAGCCCACCCAGCTGTAAAGTTTCCTCCAGTCCCCTGCCCTAGTTGCAAGCCGCCCCCCCCTGCAGCCATCCAACCAGGGAGTAATGGAGTACCTTTTCTCTTCCAGGGCAGCGGTGATAGTTCCATGCAGGGAGCCAGGTTAGGGCCTATGGGGCTCACGAGAACTGGAGCTCACCGGGTTTCATCCCGTTGGCCCAGTCCGACCTTGGGTGTGTTAATCTGCTGTCTTCTGCCACATTGCTTCAAAAGTCAGAGCCAGAGATGCAGAGAATATAAACAGTGAGACAGATACTTCTTTTAATAGCAATTACATTTACAAATAATTAAAAATAGTTGAAATTCCTTAAATTAAATGGAAAGCTGCTTAGAATTACAGTTTCCTTCATTATGTAATAAAAAAAACTTAAAAAAAAAAAGCATGTTTACTGCACTGCTAGCTCTCTATTGTATGTTATCCTCTCACCACTGAGTCAGAGACTAGTTTAAGATTCAGCAGTCTAGTCTATTTATGTAACTATAAAAGAAAATATAACTTACAATAATCACCAATATATTCTTGGGAACAACATGCAAAAAATTACATTTAAAAGCACAGAACAGCACACTGGCTAAAAAAAAGTTCCAAGATTTACAGTAAACAATCATTATTGCTTTGGAGAAAATTAAAATTGCTAACATTATAAAGTGATTTTCTGAGCAACTGTGAATCTCATGCTGTTTTGGTGACATTAAAATCATTATAACTAATTTGCTGCTGTTGCTACACAGGTAAGGCCATTGGCCAATATTTTTGGTGCAAAAAAACAGAGCAATCAGCTGTGCAATTGCAGTACCTACCGTATATAAGCCGAGTATAAGCCGAGGTACCTAATTTTACCTACGAAAACTGGAAAACTTATTGACTCTAGTATAAGCCTAGACACAACTACAGCCCTGTCTCCCAGCAGCGCACATTCTGCCAAAGCGACCCCCCCAGCGATCAACCAGACTTCTTTGCAAAGTTGATGGTGACAGAGAATTGCCAAACGGATTACTGTGTGCATTGTCCCACTGTCCCACTACCATGTGCAGAGGGTGCTGTTTGATTTTGCCATCACTGTTAATCTTTCGTATAACCAACAGAGGGTGCTGTGTGATATTGCAGTCACTGTTATTCTTCCAATTTCTATGAATTATTCTATTTTATGGATTGTGATCACATGACCTTTTAACCCACACCCAATTCTGGTAATTTTTTTTAAAGTCCTCCTTTTTTAATTAGTTAAATCAATTACCAAGTCCTTTTTCACAATATTTATTGCACTGCACTTTATTGAAAATATTCATTTGAAAACCAAATTTTAAACACTGATTGATCATCCTAGCTTGGTTAAATTATTAACTAATGAATATATGTATGTATTGAGTAAATTTATGGATGAATTGGTAGAGTGATATAAATTTCAAGCTATATAGAAATTAATTAATTATATTTATTACTATAAGCTACTGAGGCTGATTTATCTCCCAACACATATTGCACTAGCACTTTATTCAATAAATGCACAGCACTTTATTTCTTTATTAATAATTCCAGTTATGAACTACTTATTACTTATTAACTTGGTAGTGATATAAGAATATCTATTTGGTGGGGTTTCTTTTTCTAAATCTATTTTCTCAATCATTTATAATCTCTGACCATGTCAGATCTCTACCTATAGCTAAGGTTAAAAAAGGTATATATATATATATATATATATATATATATATATATATATATATATATATATATATATATATATATAAGGGTATCCAAATTTTTGCTTGTATCAGGGGACACACTGTTATCCTCCTGTTTTTGTAATTGGAACTAGTTGTGCTATCCAAATCAAAATGCTGAGTTGCTTGCTGTTCCAGAACCAAAATGCAGAAGAGATGTGTATTACATCCCATCTGGAGACATTTGGCATTTATATTAACTTAAGCTGTTTGAAGAAGGATCATAGCCATGAGAATCCATTTGTTGAGATGAAGGCTGTGTCAACTTGTTTGATTTCTCTGGTACATTTAAGATGATTGCTCCTGTATGCTCCATCTGCTGTATGTAAAGTTAATAATTTGAAATATGTTTCAAAGCTCTCAAGGCTTCAATTTTAAGTGGCTGTTGATTTTTAAACACCTGCAAAGTTGGTAGGATTTGTATATGTATGTCATGTTTATTCCCCCAAGAGGTGCAGTATTTTCATGTATTTACAATAAGTACTGGGGTTTTTAATAAACAATTTTTCCATTGTTATCCCACAATTTGTAACACACAAATATATATCATATGAAAATGTTTGGGAACTCCTCTTAATTCTTTGCAGTTTTGTTTATCATTGGCTGAGCTTTCAAAGTAGCAACTTCCTTTTAATGTATAACATGCCTTATGGAAACAGTAGTATTTCAGCAGTGACATAAAGTTTAATGGATTAGCATAAAATATGCAATATGCATCATAACAAAATTAGACAGGTGCATACATTTGGGCACCCTAACAGAGATATTACATCAATACTTAGTTGAGCCTCCTTTTGCAAATGTAACAGCCTCTAGATGCCTCCTATATGATGAGTGTCTGGATTCTGGGTGGAGGTATTTTTGACCATTCACCATACAAAATCTCTCCAGTTGTTAAATTTGATGGCTGTCGAGCATGAACAGCCTGCTTCAAATCATCCCATAGATTTTTCATCATATTCAAGTCGGAGGACTGTGACGGCCATTCCAGTATATTGTACTTATCCCTCTGCATAAATGTCTTTGTAGATTTCGAAGTGTGTTTAGGGTCATTGTCTTGTTGGAATATCCAACCCCTGTGTAACTTCAACTTTGTGACTGATGCTTGAACATTATCCTGAAGAATTTGTTGATATTGGGTTGAATTCATCCGACTTTAACAAGAGTCCCAGTCCCTGAACTAGCCACACAGCCCCACAGCATGAGGGAACCTCCACCAAATTTGACAGTAGGTAGCAGGTGTTTTTCTTGGAATGCTGTGTTCTTCTTACGCCAGGCAAAGCGCTTTTTGTTATGACCAAATAACTAAATTTTTTGTCTCATCAGTCCTAAGCACTTTGTTCCAAAATGACTATGGCTTGTCTAAATGAGCTTTTGCATACAACAAGCGACTCTTTCTCATCACCCTGCCATACAGATGTTCTTTGTGCAAATTGTGCTGAATTGTAGAATGATGTACAGATACACCATCTGCAGCAAGATGTTCTTGCTGCAGATGGTGATCTTTGGGTTGTCTGTAACCACTCTCACATTCCTACGCATATGCCGCTCCTGTATTTTTCCTGCCAGACCTGGGTTGTACAGCAACTGTGCCTGTGATCTTCCATTTCCTGATTACATTCCTTACAGTTGAAACTGACAGTTTAAACCTCTGAGATAGCTTTTTGTAGCCTTCCCCTAAACCATGATACTGAACAATCTTTGTTTTCAGATCTTTTGAGAGTTGCTTTGAGGATCCCATGCTGTCACTCTTCAGAGAAGAGTCAAACAGAAGCACAACTTGCAATTGGCCACCTAAAATACCTTGTCTCATGATTGGACACACCTGCCTATGAAGTTCAAGGCTTAACAAGCTAATCCAACCAATTTGGTGTTGCCAGTAATCAGTATTGAGCAGATACATGCATTCAAATTAGTAAAATTACAAGGGTACCCAAATCTTTGCACAGATAGTTTTTCACATTTGACTTAATTTCATACAATTGAATAATGCTTCACTAAAAATCTTTGTTCAGAAAACACCCCAATACTCAGATGTTCCTGGGAAATGAAAAACATACCACTGTTATCTTTTTTGTTGAAAGTGGACTAAATTATTATGCAGGCTGAGAGGGGTTACCTTCTTTTTCATATGACTATATATATACTGTACATATGTACAGTAAAACCTCAATTTTACAGCTGGTTTTAACTTTTGCCAAAATGTTACATTGTTTTTTTTGGTCCCACCAATATATAATGCATAATATATTTCACTGATTTTAAATTTTTCTGGATTTTACACCAATTTCCCTGGTCCCCTGTAAAAAGTATAATGATTGTTCTACTGTATGTACTATTTCAGAATTGTAAGGGAGTTTTTCCATTTATTGGACTGTTTCTGGAATACCTTGCATTAAAAAGCCCCCATTTAAAACTTGAAAATGCCAATCCTAAAACACTGCCTAAACACTAGCAGGGTTGGACTGGGCCGGCAGGACACCCTGGGAGGCCCAGAGGGCCCCTAAAGTGGCAGCCCCAGTGGGCCATGCACTGACGCTGAACACAAATGCTAAAATCCTTAAAGACTTTTGGCCTTCATGTAACTACAGCTCATAGCACCCTAGCTAATGGAGTCCAGAAAGACTATCTAGAGAGTTGTACTCAAACATAATTGATGTGCACTGAAAATACATGAAACACAAGTCAATCTGGGGCACGGGATAAGCCCACATGGATAAGGTAATGGAGACTACATTGGCTGCTATTGTTATTTTTGTTACAAGCATTGTTTCTCAGTGTGAGAAAAAAAAGTTTAAAAAAACATTGGTGGTCAGAGCCCCCCAATAAAATGAGAAAAAAAACCATTCCCTAATAAAATGAAAAAAAAAAAACATTGGTGGCCAGGGTCTCCTATTAAAGTAAAAAAAACACATGGCGTTCAGGGCTCTCCCCCATAAAAGTTAAAAAAAAATTGGTGGCCAGCCCCCCCCAAGTTAAAAAACGATTGGTGGCCAGGGTTCTCCCCATTTAAAATAAAAGAAACACTGTGACCAGGGAATTAAAAAAAACACTAGATGTTCAGTGGAAACTTACCTTTAAAATTAGCCAGGCAGTTTCCTTTCTTCTAGGCAACAGCAGCTTTGGCTCTTTTTGGCTAGCTTCGGCTTCAGCTTGGCTTTGCTCGTGGTCCCCTTTGGCTTCAGGTCCCATTCAATTTAAGAGACATAGCAGTTTCCAACCTGGTTGAACTTCATCCTGCTTTCTGAGTGATGCAGCACTTCAACCCGGTAAACTTTTGGTAAAAATGAACATGCTAATTATATATAAAGGTACATATGTACATAATGTAAAAGTTTATCATTTATGTGCTGTCCTTGGTACAATTTTTCTTTGTCTCTGTCTGAAAAGATTATGTATGTTTGAAATCTGATACTGTGAATTTTAAAAGAGAGGGAAAGGTGAAATTACTGGGGGGTGTCCAAAATGTCCCTCCCCCTCCAGTCTGGTGCCCCTGTTAGCAGAAAAATGCCCAGGCCTGGGGTTCTCCTCATTGAGCACCACAGAGAATTCCTCTTCCTGTGGACCTGCAGTTGTACATGTGCATTACAGTATACAACCACAGGCCTGCTTTTTCACTTTACTGTGCATGGGATGGGCCCGGGGTAGTGAAGAAAGACAAAGCAGAAGAAGACAATAGCTCCATGGTGCTTGCTGAGAATAACCCCCAGTGATTTCACCTTTCCTTCTCCTTTAAAGGGATCCTGTCATCAGAAAACATGTTTTTTTCAAAAAGCATCAGTTAATAGTGCTACTCCAGCAGACTTCTGCACTGAAATCCATTTCTCAAAAGAGCAAACAGATTTTTTTATATTCTATTTTGAAATCTGACATGGGGCTAGACATTTTGTCAATTTCCCAGCTGCCCCTGGTCATGTGACTTGTGCCTGCACATTAGGAGAGAAATGCTTTCTGGCAGGCTGCTGTTTTTCCTTCTCAATGTAACTGAATGTGTCTCAGTGGGACATGGGTTTTTAATATTGAGTGTTGTTCTTAGATCTACCAGGCAGCTGTTATCTTGTGTTAGAGAGCTGCTATCTGGTTACTTTCCAATTGTTCTTTTGTTTGGCTGCTGGGGGGGAAAGGGGGGGGGTGATATCACTCCAACTTGCAGTACAGCAGTAAAGAGTGATTTAAGTTTATCAGAGCACAAGTCACATGACTTGGGGCAGCTGGGAAATTGACAATATGTCTAGCCCCATGTCAGATTTCAAAATTGAATATAAAAAATATGTTTGCTCTTTTAAGAAATTGATTTCAGTGCAGAATTCTGCTGGAGCAGCACTATTAACTGATTCATTTTGAAAAAAAAATGTTTTCCCATGACAGTATCCCTTTAATGTTGAACACGCAGGCTTGTGCTTGCAAGGCCTTACATATACACAGAATAAAAGAGAGGAATCAGCAGTAATTACTACAGGAGATAGTCAAGTTATTGCCAGAGACTAAAATGTCACTCTGAATTGCTGCAATATTAGGATCCGCTGATATTTTATTCTGTGTGCTGAAAGCATAAATGTCAGATGCATCATGTCTTCACCTCGTGACACTAGTTCAAAGTGTAAGGTCACATACTTGAAAACTGGCGAGTTTAATCTTCATTATCTTTCCAAAGAAGAGAATGTGTACTCTGCAGTCAGAATTTTAAAGGAGAAGGAAAGCTACAGAGGTGTTTTATTGCCAATAGATTAGCTGCAATAGCACAAGCTAGAATGCTATATTTATTCTGTAGAATGTTTTACTATACCTGAGTAAAAAGCTCTCGAAACTCTCTGTTTGTTGAGGATAGGAGCTACAGTATTAACATGGTGTGACATCACTTCCTGTCTGAGTCTCTCCCTGCTCTGGGATCAGATTACAGCAGAGAAGGGGGGGGAAAGAGGAGCAAACTGAGCATGCTCTTGCCCAGGGCAATGAGGTTTAAGCTGAAGGCAGGAAGTCTTATACAGAAGCCCATGTGTACACAATAGAAGGAAAGCAATGCAGTATTTCTTTTGACAGGGTACTCAGAGCAGCACGTCTTTGGGGGTTTACTGGTATATTTAGATGGACCTTTCTGATAAGGCTTACTTAGTTTTAACCTTTCCTTCTCCTTTAAGTCTATACTACCAAAATAATTAAAAGGACTTGACCACTATGCACTTTTTCTCAAATCTTTCGACTTGTAAGTAAGAAATCTATCTCCCTTAAACACTAATTAGTTTTACTTACACTATAAACTGGTGGATTATGGAAGCCAACCGCTAATCCTTTCTCTTCCATTGGTATGGTTTACGGTGTTGCTTCCTACAAAAAGTGAGTGCTCAAGTACTGGTATGGGATCCGTTATCCGGAAACCCATTATTCAGAAAGTTCCAAATTACGGAATGGCTACCTCCCATAGACTCCATTATAATCAAATAATTAAACTTTCTAAAAGTGATTTTCTTTTTCTCTGTAATAATAAAACAGTACCTTGTACTTGAGCCCAACTAAGATATAATTTATCCTTATTGGAACAAAACCAGCCTGTTGGGTTGAGGTAATGTTTAAATGATTTTTTAGTAGATTTAAGGTACAGAGATCTAAATTACAGAAAGAACCCATATCTGGAAAAACCTAGGTCCCAAGCAACCTGGATACTGGATTTAATACCTGTACTAAACAGATCATTAACATATTTAAGGCAGAGTGGAAATTCACCAATTGTGTTTCAGCCCCATGTGGAGTGTGGCAACAACAAACAAAAAAACAATAGTGATATTCACATAGTCACATATTTCTTCAGTAAAACACTAGGCAAAACATATGTTTGGCACAAGCCCTATTCTTTCAGTTCATGTTAAAAAGGGATGTATACTGTATTGTAAATAAATTGTATACTGACCCAATATTGACCCACAACCCCTACTTCTTAGGAGGAGGTGCAGGAATCAGTAGTAGCAGGTGTAATTTATTAACCTACCCCCATCCTGGGAAGCAATATGTTTACAAAGGGGTGAAAAAGGGTGAAATAGACCTGTTCAAAATGAGCCTAAGTTTAATGTGTTGAAAATGAATTCTATCTATTGTTTTAATAAAAGCTTTTTAATTATTCAGTTATTTATTGTACTAACCAGTGCTGTCCAACTGCCTCCCCCCTCCCCTCTTGTGTGGCCCCCACATAAAAGTCTGCCTGTTGTGTCTGCTTACATTGTGTAAGATTTAAATGGTATCAGACAGTAAACTCCTGCATTGTTCACACCTATAATCCCCCTGCGTTGTTCACACTTGTAACCTCTATTGTTCACACCCCTAAAGCCCTGTACTGTTCACACCTCATATAAACTACAGGAGGGGCACCAGCATTGTGTCATGTCAATGTATGTAGCACAGTATGAACTGTTCATCTTAAGCTGGCCATAGACTTAAAGATCCGATCGGACGAATCAAGGATTCGTACGATTTTCGGACCGTGTGTGGAGAGTCCCGACATTTTTCGTCCGGTGCAGATCGATCGCTTGGTCGATCGGACAGGTTAGAAAATTTCTGTAGGCTGCCAATAATATCTCTGCATGTATTGCCGATCGTACGATTATCAGTGGGAGACTGTCACTAGCTTTGTCTGACATAGATATCGTACAATTGCTGTCGGGGGCTACTTTATTTCATATGACTGGTAAGACTTTGATCTGAATGGTTAGTGGCAGGTTGGGAGATGGGGAAGTCCGATCGTACGATGATCCGTACGATCGGATCTTTGAATCTATAGCCAGCTTTAGAGTGGTCCTAATAGGTTTTCCTGTCTTCTGTTGTATTGTGCCTGCCCTATGCTCCCTGTGTGTTCCATACTCTGCCTGCCCTATGCTCCCTGTGTGTCACATATTGTGCCTGCCATATGCTCCCTGGGTGCCATACTCTGCCTGCCCTATGCTCCCTGTGTGTGTGATACTCTGCCTGCCCTATGTTCCCTGGGTGTGTCAAACTCTGCTTGCCATATGCTCCCTTTGTGCCATATTCTGCCTGCCCTATGCTCCCTATGTGTGCCATACTCACCTTGCCCTATGCTCCTTGTATATGACATACTCTGCCTGCCCTATGCTCCCTGTGTGTGCCATACTTACACAGCCCTATGATACCTGTGTGTGCCATACTCTGCCTGCCCTATGCTACCTGTGTGTGCCATACTCTGCCTGTCCTACTCTGCTTGTGTGTGCCATACTCTGCCCGTGGGTGGTGAACCTAGTGGGGGTTTCTTAGCATTTGGTGTTTAATCATGGGCTAGGGGATGCTGTGTTATCCACAGGGGGGATCATATGGAATTAAGGGTATGTCTTAAAATTACATAATAAACTTGTTTTACATATGTGTGATATCCCTGCAGTGTGCTACCACCCTTAATGTGGACATGGTTTTAAAAGTTCTTGTAGTAACATGTGTGTGATTTAAAGTAGGTGTGGTTTAAAACAGGGAGTGGCTAACACTGGCTTCCACCATGTAGGCCAGAAAAATTCCAGCCCTCGGTACCACAGAAGTTGGACAGCACTGAACAATGCAGAAGCTGGAAACTAAAAAATACCACATTTTACACTGGAACTCACCTCTTTGCTGAATTGCTACCTCGACCCATTAATACCAGCTACATCAGGCATGTCCATACTTTACTAATGCAAGGTCTACTTTTGGCTTGTTGACGTTTCACAATGTCAGCAGTAGATGATTTTGTAGGCACAGTAGTTTGTGGAAGTTTGATGTCTGCAATATGTAACTTAGTGCGCATCTGTCTGCCATCTAATAATTCAACTGAAGATGATTGGGTTGTTGCAGTTGTAGTTATGTAGGATCTCTGTTGTAAATACTTTCCAAGATTTCCCAGTAAGATTTGCTGTCTGTAGTGCTTCTTTCAGACTTCTGTTGAATCGCTCGATTTCTCCATTTGCTTGTGGGTAATACACTGAAGATTTCCTATGCACAACATTCCTCTCTCTCAGAAAGGATTTAAACTCATATGAGACAAACTGTGGTCCGTTGTCTTAACTCCTTTGGATTACCTTCTCTGCTGAAGACTGTAGACAGAAATGTTATTACTGTAGCTTATGTTATATGAGAAACAAATGCAATTTCAGGCCATTTACTGTAATACTCTATCAAGGTTATAGCAAATCTGCAGTCCATAGAAGCATGTGCAAAAGGACCGACAATATCAATAGCAAATTTTTCCCATGCTGAGGGGAATGGTACTGGCTGAAGTGGTGGTGTATGTGTGATAGCTGTTTTATCATGCTTCTGACAAGTAACACAAGAATGAATGGCAGTTACCACATAAACATCCATTGCTGGCCACCAGTATAGTTATCATAGTCTTTGTTGGGTACGTACAATTCCTTGTTGACTCTCATGTGCAAGTTGTATGAGCTTTTCTCGCAAGGTCTCTGGTACCAGTAAACGATGAGCTCCACGGACAACATAGCCATCTACTAAGGACAGTTCGTGTCTAATCCTGTAGTAAAGTTGAAGATCAAGACTGAGTTTCTTCTTAGCATTTTGCCATTTGCTTTGTAAGATGTCCCGTAGTTTTACTTGAATTGGACATGTGTGGCAAGCTTTCTTAAAATCAGCAGCTGTAACTGTAGATGATAGTAAATAAGTCAATGCTACAACTTCTATGTCCTCATCCAGTGTATCAGAAGCTGCAGGTAAAGTTAAACGTGACAAACAATCAGCAGTAACATTTTTCAAACCTGGTTTGTATTGGATTTTGTAGTTGAAATTCAGTAGCCTTGCTGACCATCTAGCTATATGCATTCCAGCTCTTCCTAGTAACTTTGTTGTAAGCAGTGTAGTTAAAGCGCTATGATCAGTGCATAAGGTAAATTCTCTACCCCACAGGTAGGTTCTCCATTTTTCTGTTGCCCAGACACATGCTAGAGCTTCTTGTTCAACAGTGGAATACTTACGCTCTGTCTCTGTAAGTGTTCTGGACGCAAATGCAAAATTTTTCTCTGTATGATCAGCATGGATCTGTGTGAGAACTGCACCAACGCCATAGTCTGAAGCATCTGTAGTAACCATAGTGGGTAGTGCAGTATCAAATAAAGCTAGAGCTGGACTATTCACAACTAGCTGTTTCACTAATTCAAAGCTATGTTGAGCAGACTCTGACCACACCAGACTTAAAGTTCCACGTAGTAGTGACTCCACAACTGAAGCATAGTTGGGAATAAACTTAGAATACCATGAATTAAGACGTAAGAAAGCTTGTAAGGTCTGGAAATCAGATGGAAGAGGTGCTTGTGTAACAGTGTTGACATGGTCAGGGTCAGGCAGTAATCCATCTTGTGAGATTATATGACCCAGAAATGACAGCTGAATTTGTCTGAAGTGGCATTTGGAAAGGTTCAGTTTCAGTCCTGCAGAATCAATGCATTTCAGAACCTTTACTAGGTACTTGTCATGAAGATCCATAGTTGGAGCATAGACAATTATATCATCCAAGTAGCATTCTACACCAGGAATGCCATGGAGTATGGAAGACATCAGTCTTTGAAAACAACCTGGTGCTGAAGCCAGTCCATAAGGTACACCCTGGAACCGAAACAAACCATCATGGGTGATAAATGCAGTGAGATCTCTACTTTCCTCATGCAGTAATACTTGATGATAAGCACTCTGAAGATCCAGAGTAGAAAAGAATTTTGCTCCTCGGAGTTCTGAAAATATTTCCTCTATGTGTGGCAAGGGATGATTATCCATAACAACTGCTTTATTAGGTTCACGGAGATCAACACACAAACCTCCAGTATTCTTCATTGTTACAACAATTGGTAAAACCCATTCATAGGTGCACCAAGCGGATCTTTTGCAAAGTATTTCAAGAAAATATCCTTTGGTAGTATAGAAACAGCTGAACCTGTATCAAGCATCAGGTTAATGTAGTGTCCCTTGTCAGCAGAAGCAGTATTAACACTGACAGTGCATATAAACTTGTTTGGAATAAATGTACCAGCTTTATCCACACTTAATACTGTGACATTTGTAGTAGTGACTTCATGAACATCTTTAGCAGAACTTCGGCAGATCTTAGCAAAATGTCCTACTTTTGTGCATTTGCGGCACCGTTTAGCTTTTGCAGCACATGTAACATGATTTGCAATGTGTTGTGTTGAACCACAGCGAAAGCAGTATTTTTTATTTGTATTTGCTGTATGATTTTGCAATATAGGTGAATCCCTTTCCTTAGCACTGTATTTTGCCTGTGACTGTGCATTATTAGGTCACAGTGTTGAATTCACAATCTGCACATTCCCAGCAGTTCTCTGACTGAGAGTTTTAGCCTTTGCCACTGCTGTTTCAATTTGGCTAGCAACTGTTATAGCCTTTGCAAGGGTTAAATCCTGCCCTAGGAGCAGTCTCTCTCTAATGCGAGGTGAGTTTGTTTTTTCAACTATTTGGTCTCTTAGAATTTCATCTGTTAGATTCCCAAACTCACAGGTAACAACCAGCTCTCTCAAAGCTGCTACAAATTGTTCTATGGATTCACCATTACGTTGTCCACGTTGACGGAATTTATATCTTTCAGCAACCACATTTACTTTTGGCACAAAAAAGTTCTTTATAGCAGTGAGTGCAGTTTCATAAGTCTCATCAGGTAATGGTAATGTATAGAATATACGCTGTCCCTCTGCTCCCAGGCAGTGAATAAGTAAAACACGCTTTCTAGCAGCAGAAATCTCCCCTTGGTCAGCAGCAATAATGTCATTTTCAAACATAAGGATCCAAGCAGTAAAAGGTATGGTAGGCTCACCAGACTTTGGAAGAAAAGGTGCAGACTGCTGCAGAGGTAGAAGAGCAATCCTTTTTGCCATTTGTTATGTTTTGGGTAGCCGAGGATGAATAGAGTATAACAGTGCTTTATTAGAAGAGTCATACAGGCATTACACAACAGTAAGCTTTCACTTTCAATTTTAAGCTGACTGGAAGTATGCCATTTGTATAAACACAACAACGGGGTGAGGCAGAACCCTACTTCTTTAGTCTTTTAGAGGAGGGGGGAGTGGCAGGAGAGAAACCAATTCATGAACTTACTCATCCCAGTAAAGCTTCATTTATAAAGGAATCTTCCTTCATTCTATAAACCATTCTATACACAGGCAGGGACAGAGGCAACGGAGGGGTTCATTTAAACAAAACTCATTCTCTCTCTCTTACAAACTACACCCAATGATAACAGGGGAATGGAGATTGTGGTAATAATGTTAATATCAAATAACAATCCACTTTACAATGAAAACTTTAAAGTACATTTTGTTTTTTCTAAAATTAATAAGATAGACAGAAAACAATTTGAATAAATATATTTGCCTGATACAAAATTAGGTTTATTACTCCTTGTCTTACGTATATGAAGATAACCTTCATAGGACCTCAAATAGACAGTAGCCAATTATCTTTTGTTTCTTTCAATCCTATAGTGATTATTTCCTTATGTCCTAAATTAGGCCATACACATACCAATAATTGTATATGCACGGGAACAATAGGTAGAACCACTAGGAACAACATCCAAGGGCTTAGTGAGTAACATGCTGTTCATGAGCCACTGGTTGGGGATCACTGTTTTACAGTGTCTCATCTGTAAACACAATTGCTGCCACTGGTTGGTGTAATCAGGGCTGGACTGTCCTTTGTGGCTCATTTGTTCTTCATCCTCACAACCATCTGTAATACTGTTGTATAAGGGCAGTTCTAGAATTGCATTAGGATAATGCTTTTCAGTGCGTTTGTTGATAATGTATAAATCATTGAAAAACAAGCACATTAGAGTCCATTTATCATTCACAATAACAATGAATACAAGGCATTTGCAACTAATTACTTTTAATATTTTAGTGTGAGCAAAGCTTTTTAGCCAGTTTTTGATTGTAAGTATACAGCTTGAATACCCAGACGGTCTATATCGAATGCAGCAGTATTTCAACATTAGAGATTATTCAGGACGATGAAGTAATATTTTTATCTTACACCAGGAGGCCACACTTAGGACACCATACTCAGTAATAGCAATTACATGCAGTTCTTATAGTCAGATACTTTAGATATTACATTGTGTTCCATTTAGTTCAGGGGAGGCACGGCAACTTTAGGCCTTGGAGACTACCAAATTAATTGGTAGTAGCCCTCTGTTTTCTAGCAAAGAGGGAAAAATAGATAATACCAGACTTTGTTACCATTCTAATTCAATAATGTTTGCAGAATACTTCTGCGGATGGACAGAGTGTGTAATAACAGGCACAGAGTCTTGTCCTAGTCACCTACTGTAACCAGTCACACGTCGTCATTCAACACAAAGTATGAATTTATCTGGGCATCATTTACACAATATATAACCAGGGTTGAACTTGCTCACCAGGATACCTGGAAAAATCCCTGTGGGCCCCAGTCGTGTGAGCTCCAGTATAGGTGTCTGCACTGGAGGAGACATGTAAACATGCAATGGCAAAACTGCACAACAAGACATTGAAGTAAATTATGAAAACTATGCTCCTTCAGTACCTGTTCCTGCCTTGTTTGTAACAGAAAAGCATTCTGTAGCTTTGTGCTTCTGTACATCTGCTGTGCAGCGAGATTGGACAATATCCTGCAAAATGTCCAATTGGGCTGTGAATTAAATGTTAAAGTACAAGAGGTCAATGTTAATCGTAGTCGAAGTTTCGATTACAAGTGAAACAGATTCATTTTCAGAAGGAGGGTAATTATAGATTATTCCTGCATCGGCAATTTGTTCAGCCTTGCCATGTATTTAGATGTCTTCTCCAGGTTGGACACTTATGCTGGTGCCCACCAGGTACAGAAAGAGGATTCTTTTAATTCATAAAATGAGGGATTAAAAGGACAAAGGGAAAAACAGACGAGGTGCTAGAGACCAAAATGGGAGCGATAGGAAAAATTAGAATATCATCAGCAAGAAAATGGCAGAAGAGGAAGGGGTAGAAGAAATGGGGAATGAATGTATATATAAGGGGAAATGGGGGGGTGGAAAAGCAATTTGAAGTAATGCAAAATGGTGAAGGAAGGTGGGTGAGAGTGCAGAGAAGAAGGGCTGTGAATTAGAGAAAAAGGAAAGCAGTACAGGGAAGATAGAAATAAAGGAAACCTTCTTTTCTTGGTTTCCTTAATCAATTTCATTGTCTGCCTTGTAAAAGTCAGTTTCCTTGTTTGTACTGATTAGTTCAAGAAATAATAAAATACATAGCTTTTTACTGAATAAACCAATAGGCAAAAAGTTCAGCACAAGCCCTATTCATTACACTTATGTTGAACAAGGGAGTATACTGTCCCTTTAAGAAAGAGATTTTTATTTCCTCCACTTTTAGGAACAGGTATTTGTTACATTTTTAAAACCTAAGTAAATACCTACAGTATATGTCCAATCTCCAAGCAATGCTTAGCGGCAGTGAAGTCTGATTACATGAATTAATTGTTGCTCATTAGCAGTAGATTTTCGCCAGCCATGATTTTGTGTGAAATTCTGTATTTCGCCATCTGCAAATGTTTTCACAAAACTGTGGCAAAAAAATTTGCTGCAGAAAAATTTGCCGCAATAAAAAAGGCCCATTGACATTAGAGCATTTGGACATTTCGGCAAAGCAAAATGGTACAGATTCACTCATCACTATTGGTCAGTGTTGGGAAAAGTAAGCCCTTGCTTTTTGGGAGGTTTCCCCAACATAAACACAAGTGTCTGACTGGTGCACCAGAGGCCACCAGAGAACCTGATATAAAGGGCCCACCAGCTGGAGCCTTGAAACTTTTTCTTTCATTTTTCTGATGTACACAAAGTCCATTTTTAACTCGTTAGTCAGTACATTTTCCTATGTCAGTATATCTGCTCCTATATGTATGTGTGTTGAGATCAAAAGAGAGCTGCTAAGTCAATAGTCAGTAATTGTTGCAATGAGAGCAGTCTAAAGTCTAGTAAATGAAAGCTTTGCAAGAAGCCTATAAAGCCGGAGGTAGTTAGGGAGAATCAAATGACTAGAGATATCAGAATTGCTTGAATTTGTATGGTTCATCTGTTAAGTGCAGAGCAGTGCCTACATAATAGGTATCCAGCCAAGATTGAGCAAGCGGCCATGTCGTGCAGAGCACATGTACATAATGATCTTCTGATGTCACATGAATGTGCATAATGAGCAAGCATTTGTTCATTATGCGCATGTGTGTGCTCCAACATGGCCCCTCGAACTGGGAGCTCCCTCCCGGCGTGTCCTAGCACTGGCAGAGGGCAAATGTAAAGAAAATAAAGCTACTGTTACCCCCCACCCCCAGTTGGTGTGCGGGCTCGATCAGCCCGCATCTTTGGTTGGGGAAATATTTTCTGCCAACAGGTGCTATTTATGTTTTAGAATCTCTATAAAAGTAACGATTCAGGCCTTCAAAGTTGTGCACAGAAGGCTACCATCTTGAATTCTGTTAGGAATGTCAGTGACACTCACAAGTTCAATGGGCTCTGAGCAACTGTTCAGAAGCTAAGCTTAGGGGCTGTCACAAATCATCAATCAGAAAATGATGTTCATACAAATGAATGCTTCTTATTCAATTCTGATGCTAATTGCACTGGTTTCTGAGCTGCCATGTAAGGAGAATCTAAAGTCTAATTTCTAATAGAAAAGACAATGGGGAGCTACTTGGGCATCTTTAGAGGCAGAGATCTTCACTGCTAAAGGGCTGGTACAGAACTGCAAAACATAATGTGCACCGTTCTAGTCTACATATTTGTTGCGCTTTAGTTATCCTTCAAGAAAAAGAAAGCAAGCTATACACATGAACAGCTGTCATGAAACAATATATCATTTGCATATATATTCATAACACCTGGGAATTCTCAAGTGGTAGCTGTGATTAACCTGGTGATACAATTATTTAGCACCACAAACACTAGGAATGGTTGTTTAAACTAAAGTAAACCTGTTATTTTCCTATTATTATACGCTATAGAGATATTGTTTGTTATTCTTTCCATGGGATTGATAACCAATAGTGCAGCTTCTAATGCTCAACTGCTCTACACCATGCAGCATTTATCAAGAGTGATTTCAGGAGAAAACTTTATCACACTTTGGAAACATAACTAGAGGTCTGAAAAGTTCTGCAAGTAGGAGTGGTTACTGGAGTTTAAAAAATAAAGAGAATCCTGAAATAAAAATGTTCTTGAGTAAGGTGTAGAGTTCAGTTCACCCTTGCATTATAGTCTGCTGCATCTTCAACCTAATTCTGCATTGGTTGCATGGGACAATTACTTAACTGAATGAAACTTGACTGGTGCAGTTGTGCACTGATACTTGAGCCTAACATTGTACCTCATATATGAGCAATAAATAAATACAGAAATAATCCCTTTATGCCTTCTGTTTATATAGCATTTTATATAGCATATAAGGGCTTAGAATATGCACACAGTGTTATATGAGCAACTGTAGAATACATTGTTTTCGCATAAACGCATTGTATGTTGCATAGTTTTAGCCATTGGTTAGTTAAAGAGATACTGATACCAGAAATTAATTTTTTCACATCTACCATAATATTTTCTTTTTGTGCTGTTTATAATTTTGACATTAAAGAATTTGCCCAATGGCTTTACATTCAGGGTCAGACTGGGCCGCGGAATACTGGGAAAAAACCCGGTGGGCCCCTCTGGCCCAGATCCGCGACCTCTTCCAGCAGCGCTCTCCCTTTGTCAGGTGGTCGCGTCAAAAACATTGGAGGCATGCGCACACACACAGTGCAGCTGTCAGGTTCGGCAACCTAAAACCAGAACCAGTGCTAGGCTCCCTGGTTTCGGCTCTTGCTTCTGCTTTTAACAGCCGCCTTTCACCTCGTGAGGAGCCCTCATCGAATTGGATACCGCCAGGTCTTATTCAGAGAGGAGCGAAGCCAAAGGTTCTGGATCAGCAAAAGGGCATGATCGTTTACCAAGGATACTGGAATGGAAGACAACACAACTTGGAAGACAGCCAGATAACACAGCGTGGAACAGGCAGGCCGGGCCAGCACAAGCAGAGTTAAGAATAGTCAGACAGGCCGGGTCTGTGCAGGCAGAGTTCTAGGAATAGTCAGACAGACAAGGGTCAGATTGGAGAGTTCAGAATAAACAGCCAGGCAAGGGTCAGAATACAGAGTTCAGAATAGTCTGGCAAGGCAAGGGTCAGTAACAAGAAGATCAACAGGATTCATGTAGAAATAGCACAGAGGAACCAACAAATAGAACCTAACAAAGGGCAATGTGCTAAACACTTAAATCCCCTTAAATAGTTTGAATTTAGCGCCATTGCGCAGTGATGCCATCACGTCAGTGCATAAACCAGGAAGAGCGTGGCCGCATGCGCCTTAGGAGAACCAGCACAGGAGCAACAAGGATGCACGCGGCGTGCGTCCCTGCCGGAGGTGCGGAGACCAACCCACCAGGGAGAGCCACTGGACCACCCGGGTAAGTCATCATCATTACAGCAGCGTGCCGACGCAGCAGGGAGGGTGGAGGTACAGCAGCCCCAGTGGGCCCCCCAGTCCAACTCTGTTTACGTTAACTATCTGATGCCCATGTTCCTCCATGAGAGGGCTGCCATATTTGTGCAGCAGTTATCCGTAAGTATTAGAAACTTTGACTGTCAGGTTTAGAAAGGACAATCAGGTTGGCGAAACAGTCAGGTTTAGAAACTTCAAGAACAACTACTTACAAAAGCAGACCCATCGGCAAAAAAACAATCATTATGTATATAATTTGAATCTGCATTGTTTTATTAACAAAACACTGATACGGATAATATTCTTTAATTAAAATGCAAAAATGAAAACAAATTTCATGTGTGTTATAAATAATTAAAAACATGTTTGAAAAAAAATAAATAAATAAAGAGAATATTCATTTTGTGCACAAAGAAAACAGCTTAAACTGTTTTTGAGAGAAACAAGCTGCATTTTCTTGATTGAATCTATATAGTCTATAGTCATACATTTATTGATCTTTAGGTAAGGGAGTGACCAAGGGATTACACTCACTGAAAGATATTGGCATTTCATTCTATGTCAGCATTAATCTAAGGGCACACGTTGCTGTCAGTGGAATAATCCATATGCCAGATTCATTTGGAAATAATATATTGTTTTTTATACTTTTCTGACATGCAGGAAAATAAGAAAGTTTAGCTTCAAGGACACCAGCTCAATTCATTTTCCTTTCAGTTCATGAGACTTCACTGACACATGGCATGGAAGCTACTGGAGAGGTTTAAGTGCATTGTGCAATTTCACACAAACACCGGTCAATAAAGGCTCAGTGATGCAAAAGCCAGAACTCTTCACTCTTGGAAGAATAAACCAATTATCTTTGTAGCAAATTTTAGAAAGTTGTTAATTGCACTTGAGAGTGAAATATTTAGTTGTTACTTTTTTACTCCCTAATGGAGATGTTAATTCCACCCATATCCATGTCATGCCGCTTCCAGAATAGCACAGAAAATGTACATCCATTAAGTCGATTCTCCTTGTTTTCTGCTGTAAACACGTGAGCACATTATTCCGCGAGTAAAAGCTTTTTTTGCCAGTAATTTTTCTCTCCTTTAATCAGGTATTAAGAAACACGAGTGGGTGTATTGTGGCCACACTTTGATCATCAGTCGGAGAGAAAGCATGGTGTTTGCTAAAGATCTTGCCTAACTGGAACACAAAGTTTATATCAAGATGCCAACTTTTATACTTACACATCTATTTCACATATACATGTTAATATATCATCATACAATGAGGGAATGTATGTTTGCAGTGCTGAATTGAGGTTGTAAATGTTCATACAGTGTGTACATAACAGTTCTGGGGTATAAATTATATTATATTTCTTATACAGACATCAGAGTTACATTGGTGCACAAAGGCAATGCCAATTTGATTTAAAGGGAATAAACCAAGCAATTGGGCATGGAAATGCCTAACATATTGGTACCCTGTGCACATTTAGCTTTATTTGCACAACCATTTTTATATCCCCTTCATTTTTAAACCTGCTAGTTTTACCAAATACATTAAGGAGTTTCATTTTGACCATAAAACATAGCCTTGAGATTAGTTATGAATAACAATGGGTCAGTTGCATATACAGCTGTTCTGTGAGTTCTGCAGACCACCTAGACATTTATATGTCTCCAGTGCTAACACAAGCAGAGCTGGACACAGTAGCAGGTCTGTCCTTAATTTGGAAAAAGTCAAAAGTCATTTACATTCATGCCAACTGGGTTTTTGTATGGAACACCAATCCAAACATGTATTTTTGCATCAAATTAAATATATTGAATAAATATTAAATATAAATTAAATAAATATATTAAATACATATATTGTAGCCAGTATTTTAATGTCATTGTTTGTCAAAGCTACTGTGAACTGATTAGAACCAGACTAAAATTTAAAATAGGCCTGGCATTTTAAGTACACAGAGGTCCAAACTAGAGCCCTGTGCAGAACCAATTTTTGAAACCTGGATCCAACCCTGACCCACAACCAGTGGTTGCAACTGCACCAGGGCCTGCTGGTGGTTTGTGCTCTTCCAAATCGGCTGCAATATACACTCCCAGAGGGGGTGGGGAAGCCCAGCTGCACAGCCTGCACCCGGGCCCAGTGCCAGGTAGGTACTGCCCACAATCTGCATTTGTACCTGCTTGGACCAGCTACCTGACCCTGCCCAAAACTACCTGATTCGCAGCCAGAGCCACAACCCTCTGACCACCAATAACTTTCAGCCTGTCCTGACCCTGGGTGGAGACACGCCATTTTCTAGGGTATCTGCTCTCCCATATAGTGAAGGCACAGGACTCCTGTAGCGCCACACGCAAGTAAATGCATACTAGATCTCATGCAGTAGCATGAATGCTTATAAAAATGTTTAAAGGAGTAATATATATATATATATATATATATATATATATATATATATATATATATATATATATATATATATATGATATATGGACAAGACCCACAACCAGACTACATCCAAAAATCCTATCTGCAGGGTACCTGCTTTTTTTTGTGGGTAACCTGCTGGTAACAGACCCACTACAGGACTCTAATCCAAACTGGTTCCCACAGGCCCAATAAAAGACAAGGCGTCTTTCAGCAGCCCCTCTAGAACTTGCCAGAATCTACAGTTTGCCACTCCAAGACTGATGGCTTTATACCCCCTTTTTGGAATCAATGTAATCTGGTTAGATGGGGTGCAAGAAGATGGTGAAGTGCAATTTTACAGATATATTTTCTAGAGGTCTGGATTTGACAGCTGCAAAGACATCTTCTGT
Organism: Xenopus petersii; assembly: GCA_038501925.1. Classification (NCBI taxonomy): domain Eukaryota; kingdom Metazoa; phylum Chordata; class Amphibia; order Anura; family Pipidae; genus Xenopus; species Xenopus petersii. Next base: position 91,636,104 of record CM076680.1, on the reverse strand, counting down.
GGTGATATCCACTTGTAAAACCTTCGAAAAGCTAAACAAAAAGAGGACCAGTTCAGGTTAGATCTTAGATATGTACACATCAAAAAACCAATAATTAAGCAGCCTGTATATAATATGCATTATACGTGTTGACTTTGAGTAAATGGAGTTATGACTGAGGTGCAAATGGTCAACCCCAGCAAATGACATATAATGAAATTATATTATGTGAGACCTTTTCACTTGATGAACAGGCCCAGAACAGGGTTCATAAATTGCCCCTCATTTCTATACACTGACAGAAATATCCATGGAAAAAAAGACATCCAACAAAACAGATTCTGTTGCTAGGTGACAGAGATAGTAAGGGGAGGGCAATGGGCTCTTCGGTGATGATTATTGAAGGCGTTAATAATGTTGCTAGGCTTCATCTTAATTAGTGTGCACCTTTTAGCTCAGTGTTGAAATGTCATTATTGTGGAGGCAAAATTGACTAACGGAAAAAAATATATGCAGGGGAATCATCTTAAAAATTATAATCAGCACTGGTATTGAAATAAAAAAGACTTTTCCATCCCTCTACTTAAGGCTGAAGCTGAATAACTGGGTGTTTTTTTTTAAAAGAGGTAACTGTCTGAGGCTGTAAGTTTAGGGTCAGGGTACATGTAGCATTTTGACCACTGTGGTGCGCCCAGAATTTATTGAGAACTACCAGCAGCAGCTGCTTCCCAGTTGTTTTATTCGATTTTCACCGTGTAGGCAGGTCCTGCTGGGACATGTGCTCTTACCTTCACACCTCCCTATAGTGTGCGGCAGATGCCCTGAAGGCCTTATTGGGGGGGGGGGGCATGGTGCAGTTGCATCTCCTGCACCCCCAGTGGTTGCTGCAAGTGGGGATCGCTTAGGAACATTATTTTTATCCTTCCTGTGCAATGACAATCTGTCATAGATAGCTCATTTCCCATTAGTCAATTATTTGACTGTCACAGCTCACCCTGACTAAGCATACACACATATATATAATAGTTTCGAGCGCCATGCCTATATGCCAGCGCATTCAGAGCGCCGTAAAAAGGACTTGGGGTTAAGGTCCGGTAGAACGCAAGTCTTTGTATTTTTCGGTCACCCGGCTCCGCCCCGTCTGTGTCCAGTAGTGGTCCCTGCTATACTAGACTGGGCACGCGAACAGTCCATGTGATGGACTCGTCGCGTTGCTAGGTGTAGAAGCAGACCTCAACGGCCGTAAGCTCTGGTTGCCTAGAAACGACGCGAAGCGTCTATTCTCGGCAGCACGACGGAACACAGCTGTTCCGGTCCACCTCTCCAGCATGTAGGACTGGTTCTCTCGGTGTGGATAATGGCACTTGGCTAAACATTGGGGGATAGAAGGACGCACCCATGGTCTCTTACATAGAATGGCTCCTGCATATAAGGTACAGCTGTAATTGACAGTAGGTTTCTTGTTTTTAACTCCTTTATGGTGATTGACAGGCTATCCACGCCTCCTTTTTTGGCGCCACTTTGGTCTTATTTAAACTTTGGGTTATGCACTGGTGTTTGTTCCCTGACGAAGGCTCCTGTGTGGAGCCGAAACGTTGGATCTCAATAAAACCTCCACTATATCTTTTTGATTATCCAAGTATTGTGGTTTTTCCTTGGAGTGCTGTCATCCATTGCATTTTGTATATATATATATATATATATATATATATATATATATATATATATATATATATATATATATATATATATATATATATATATATATAGTGAATAAAGTACCCCCTCTTGTAAATTATAAGGATATTATAAGTTACCAAGGAGTTTCATGACCAAATAAAAACACAAGCCCAGAGGCTGAGTGTTTTTATACAGGACATGGAACTCTGAGGTAACTTATAATATCCTTATATTTGTTCATAACTGATGACATCAGTACTCATCATTTATATATAACAAAAAAGTCCAGACAACTTCGTGCTTGAAATAAAACGATTTTACCACCTGTTGAATAATCTGCAACGTTTCAAAGCTCCCGCTTCTTTCTCAAGCATTAGTAATTACAGTGACATCACTTCATATTTAAAGGCATAGGAAATACACACACCCATCTCATTAGTGTGCAAATCACATTTATTTTTATTTTTATTTCATGCACAAAGTTGTCTGGACTTTTTTGTTTTGTTATATAATTTATCCGACGTGGACTAAGTCACGGATGGAATACGCTCCACTCCAGTTTGTACAGAGATTTATATATATATATATATATATATATATATATATATATATATATATATATATATAGATAGATAGATAGATAGATAGATAGATAGATAGATAGATAGATAGATCCGTGTATATATTATAGCGTTTCATGACTTATAATATCCATTATACTTTGCAACAGTGAACAGAGGGCACTTTATTCTAAACTTATCCATACAGTTAGGTCCATAAATCTTTGGACAGAGACAACTTTTTTCTGATTGGTCCTGTACATTACCCCCCCCACCCCCCCCCCCCCACCCCCCCCCTCCCCCCCCCCCCCAATTTTAAATGAAACAACAATCACTTAATTTCAGAGGCTCAAAAGTAATTGACTCACAACTGACAAATGACTTAAAGGCTATTTCATGGGCAGGTGTGGGCAATTCCTTTGTTATGTCATTATCAATGAAGCCCTGTAGTTGATATGAGGGGGAGTGCTTGTATGTGAAAGATTTTGCTGTGAACAGACAACATGCAGTCAAAGGAGCTCTCCATACAGGTGAAACAAGCCATCCTTAAGCTGCAAAAACAGAAAAAAAAATCAGAGAAATTGCTACAATATTTGGAGTGGCAAAATCTACAGTTTGGTACATCCTGAGAAAGAAAGAAAGCACTGGTGAACTCAGCAACGCAAAAAGACCTGGACATCCACAGAAGACAACAGTGGTGGATGATCATAGAAATATTTCCATGGTGAAGAGAAATCTCTTCACAACAGTCAAACAAGTGAACAACACTCTCCAGGAGGTAGGTGTATCGATATTCAAGTCTACCATAAAGAGAAGACTGCAAGAAAGTAAATACAGAGAGTGCACTGCAAGGTGCAAGCCACTCATAAGCATCAAGAATAGAAAAACATCTAAAAAAAGCCAGCAAAGTTCGGGAAAAACATTCTTTGGACAGATGAAACCAAGATTAAACTCTACCAGAATGATGGCAAGAAAAAAGTAGTGGAGAAGGCTTGGAATAGCTCATGATCCAAAGATACCACATCATCTATAAAACATGGCGGAGGCAGTGTGATGCGGCGTGCATGGCTGTCAGTGGTACTGGGACACTAGTGTTTATCCATGATGTGACACAGGACAGAAGTAGCCAAATTAATGGACAATGACAATGGACAATGATTAATGGACAATGATTAATGGACAATGATTAATGGACAATGACCCAAAACATACAGCCAAAGCAGCCCAGGAGTTTATTAAAGCAAAGAAGTGGAATATTCTTGAATGGCCATGTCAGTCACCTCATCTGAACCCAATTGAGCATGCATTTCATTTGTTGAAGACTAAACTTTGGACAGAAAGGCCCACAAACAAACAGCAATTGAAAGTCGCTGCAGTAAAGGCCTGGCAGAGCATTAAAAAGGAGGAAACCCAGAATCTGGTGATGTCCATGAGTTCAAGACTTCAGCCTGTTATTGCCAGCAAAGGATTTTTAACCAAGTATTAGAAATTAACATTTTATTTTCAATTTTCTAATGTGTCCAATTACTTTTGAGCCCCTGAAATGAAGTGATTGTGTTAAAAAAAGGCTTTAGTTCCTCACTAATGCAATCCTTTTGTTCAACCCACTGAATTAAAGCTAAAAGTCTGCAGTTGAACTGCATCTGAGTTGTTTTATTTAAAATTCATTGTGGTAATGTACAGAACCAAAATTAGAAAAAAGTTGTGTCTGTTCAAATATTTATGGACCTGTAGTTCAAATAGTGGACAAATAGTTCGGGAACAAAACAAGCATGTGCAAAATAAGTGCAGTAATTGGCTATTTGGTAGCCGCTATATAGACTGGCAGCATACAAGAGGCTCTGTTTGGCAGTACACTTGGTTTTTATATAACACAAACTTGCCTCTATGCCTGGAATTCAAAAATAAGCACCTGCTTTGAGATCACTGGGAGTCAAGGAGTTTGTGAGTAATATGTTGCTCATGAACAAGTGGTTGGGGATTACTATCTTATACTAACTAATCCAGACCCAGAAACTCAACAACTCAATCCAGTTATTTTAATTAAAAACAATTTGTGTGCTCTTTTATATAAAGCAATTTGTATTTAGGTTTCAGTGTTCCATCAAAGAGGATCTTTCATACTCATTTCATAAACATTTACCTATACAGGATGTTTACAAATATATTGGACTAATCTCTTTGTTTTTTCAGGCAAAGAGGTAGTTCACGTTAATGGAGAGGAAAAGTATGTTTTTACTTGGGGGTGCCAAAAGTTAGGCAACCCCAAGCTGTGGCTGCACATGTGCAGTAGAATAAAAAAGCCAAATAATGAAAAATCTGGCTATTTAATTCTACTGCGCATACGCAGTGGAGGAACTACCGGAGGAGCAGTTACAGTACTGCACATCCGTCTTCCCTGAAAAATTAGAAGAATGAAGAAAACAGAACCTTGGGTCAGTCCAGTTTTCTGCTGACAGAAGCACTGGCCCGGGGTGTCAGGTAAATAAATATAACCACTTGGGGGTGCCTAACTTTTGGAACCCCAAAGTTAAAATTACTTTCCTTCACCTTTAAATTTGTTTTAGTATGGGGTTTAACATGTAGTTATAAATGCAGTTGGTTTTCAATGTTTTGTGGATATTACACAATTTAGCTTTTTGTTCAACAGCTCTTCAGTTTGGAATTCACCAGCTATCTGGTTGCTATGGTCCATATTACCCTAGCAACCATGCAAAATTTTGAATGAAAGACTAGAAGATAAATAGGAGAAGGCCAGGACAGTAAGATAAGTCATTACAAATTAACAATAACAATTGTAGACTCACAGGACAGTACTTCTTTGGCTGCTAAGGTCATTTACCCTATTTAAAAGCTGGAAATGGGTAGAAGATAAAGGCAAAATTAAAAAACTATAAAAATTGCCAAAAATATACCATTCTATAACATAATACAAGTGAACTACCCATTTAAATGCAGCAGCATAGGATGACATTTAAAAAATGTTGGGTTAACATTCCATGTCAAATTATTATTACTACCCATCCACCACCCTACTGGTGTTCATGCACATGGGGTCATGTTTGGGTGACAAAATTGCATGCAGGTGGGAGGATGCAGGGGGACATGCAGGTCCTTATTAAGTTCCCTCACACCCAGGCCCTCGCTGCAGAGCTGCTGTAGCTGCAGTTCTACTGATCATATGCTTTATTTGTGCACACAATCTATTTTGTTTTTCTTCCACAAACAACTCAGTGTGTGTGGCTCACAGTATAAGTGACTAGTTTGCAAAATGAAAAAATGTTCTCACAAATGACACAAATAAGTCTGTATAAAAAGAATGTGGTCAATAACTTTAACTATGAAGCTGCAATGGCTTCCGTCACTGCTCTAGAAATGACACACTCTGTATTTCTACCACCCCTACTGCTCTCTCCTCCCCAACAACAGTAGCATAGCCTACTTGCGTGTTACTTGTTATACAGAACATTGGTCATATGGGTTTGTATGGTAAATAATCAGTTTAATAAAAGGCTGCACTGTTTCTGTAATATATTGCATATACTATCTAATAATGTTGGCAGAGCTGAAGTGTGATTTGTCTTCTCAGGGCTTGGATAGAATTATATTCCCTAAATGGCCTCCTCTCTCTAAGGCATGCTGCTTGCTAATCTTGACATTGATTTGTAAGCATATCACTGATACCATATTGTTTCCAAAGGTCATTGAACTCCTCTAGCCTTTTGGTTGACAATGGTGTTCATTATAAATAGATAATGTTGCTAGAAAATCATGCAGGGGCAGGTCTTTTGTTTTCAAGATTCTCTGATAGTGCTTATTTGAAATGCAACTGACTTATGGATTCTGACTAACAATCAATATTACCAGTGAAAGGTTACATTCTTTATTAAGTTACAATATCCATTAATTGAAGTCAGGGGCTGTTAGAACAAGGTTCCATCTCCCTCAGCAGCATGGTGTTATTCTGCACAAATGAATCAAACCTCAGGAAGGTTATTTATCTTATAATGATTTTTCACATGGTTAAGACACATCTGAGAATAAAATGACCAGAAAAATTTCTTTATTTTGCTTATTCCCTGTGATTTTATTTTTGTTTTGTTCACAGAACTGCTTTTTATTGCAATTTCTCATTCTGAAGGAAGACATACTACCAAGGATGTTCTTGGACCCTGGAAGATCAGATCCAAGTATTATGTTATTAATGTGGAAATGTCAGTAGCTTGGCAAATCCTAAACCCCAGGTTGGTGTATTTCTCCATGACCAATCCAAAAACACTCCTGTGTGTCCTTCAAAATCCAAATTCTTATTTGCAATCTACAATATGTAAGGGTTAATATATATTATTATTATATGTTAATATATATTATTATATTAATATATATTAATTGCTATTGATCATCAGCCAAAAAGCTGCCAATTATCCTCTGCTCTACATTTACAAATAACCCAGTATACATATGTATAGAATGCCAGATCTGGGGCTTCTGGTTGATGAAATATTTTCCACCATGAAAAAAGATTGTTTTAATTGAATACATTTTGTCCACATGGCAGTTGTTAAGGGCCTGTGTTAATGTTAGATTAAACCATCATATACCTTGCATCAGAAATAATACATAACTTTGAGGCATGACATATAAATTATTTCTAATGCCATTGCAGTTATTATTGTCAGGAGCTTGATTTCCAATTAACTAATTATAGGCTCTGTCTCCAGAAAGAACCCCCGGAAAAGAAAAGAAACTTGTTCTCTTGTATGTGCTTGCTCTACTTTAAAAATCACATTTGATGCATAAGTGACAGTGTGACAGATGTATCAGGAGAAAAGAGCAACAGATGAACTTGCTGTACTGAGGGTGCTAATGGTATTCTCCTCAGGTTCCCATGCAGATCAACGCTTGGTTTGAAAATCAAAGCTTACATTTTACTGCAACTACACTGACGTCACCAGTTAAAGAATTAACCATAGCCAGCCAGACGGCATCTTAAAGGTCTGTTGAAACTCTGGCGTGGTAAACATTGAATTTACATAATAATGTGAATTGTAATGAGGGCTGCCCTGTAAAGAGGTCTGGCAGAAAACAGAAGATTACAGGTATTACATGTTTATCCAGAGTTCAGCTATACCTAGATAGAGAATTTGAAAGATAGAAATGTTCTTTGTTTAAAATAAAATTTGATGGTCTGTTAGGCTTTTTATTAAGTAAGAGGTTTAAATTGTTAAAAGGTTCCCTATGTATTTGAAAGAGCATTTGAATGGCTAAAAGTCATCTGGCTAATGGGAATCTTGGTTCTATACATTGGGCTGGTTTGTGGTCTTAGCAACAAGCTTTTTAATTTAGGGATGATTCAAGCACAGCCATTAAAATAAGAAGCCACACACACACACACACTGGAATGTATGTTTCAACAAGTTTTATTCAGTACAAAAAAATCATCTCCATTTGTGGCAAAATAGGCTATTCACCTACAACAAAAAAATACAACATCCTATCTCACTCATTCCTTTAAAAATGGCAACACTGTTTTGGCAGTTCAGCAGCTTGAAATAAAGTGTAATAATGAAGCCGTTTTGGAATGTAGTCACTTTACAGATGTGATACAGACTTGTTTTTACACATCCACATTGTTCTTAGAAATTGTCAGCTTCAAATATTTAAAAAAGTTCCCAGAGATACGAACGTATAAAGTGCTCAATGTTTCAAAGTCTTTTTTTCCCCCCTCCAAGAATGCAATGACATGTACCAAGTAGTCCTAAACAGGCACTGTTAACTCACTAGATTGTCACTTGTGCAGCACAGTAAAGCTGGGATGCAACATCTTAGACGTCGCTCGGTGATCTGGAGCGAAAGGACACTTTGGATTGATAGCAGCCACAGAAAAGGACCCACATGGACCTCTGTATCTCTTGATTTCTATAGGCATAAATGATGGGATTAATCATTGAGTTGTAAGTAGCAGGTAACAGTGTGGCATAAGTATACACTGAAGGATAGTCATGTTCGCCCACCACACAGTATATAGCAAAAGGCAACCAGCTGGCCCCAAAAGTTCCAAGAATAATGGCCAGAGTAGATACTCCCTTTTTGGTGGCCACATAATGGGAGGCTGTGAGAAAATGCTGCTGCAGTGCTATCTGGTGAGCGTGTCTACACACAATTTTGCAGATTTTGATGTAGAGGTGCAGCATTAAAATAAAGATGAAGAAAAATGAAGTGGAAAGGAGAGTCACATTACTTTTGGTCAGAGGCTTAACAATGCTGCAAGATGAATCATCATCTAGACAGTTCCAGCCCAGCACAGGAAGGAGCCCCAAACATAGTGAAACCCCCCAAGTGACCACAAGCATTATATGTATCCAAAGTATTGTTTTCTCTGATGAGTAAGTCAGTGCATTGTATAGCGAGAGGTAACGGTCAACTGTGATGGCCAGCAAGCTACTCACAGAAGCAGTGAAAGAGGCCACTAGGAATCCCACGGTGATAAGGCTTATGGTCTCTGATTGGATCACATATTGAAAAACAAAATTCAGGATTAAGCCAAAGCCAGCCAGGAGGTCTGCTGTAGCCAGACTCCCAATCAGAACAAACATAGGTGATCTTAATGTTGGAGTATAGAAGATAATTGCTACCACAATTGCATTTTCACAGGCGATGATAGTTCCTGAGATACACAACATAATATCCCACGGGTTGATGGTAAACACAGAGAAGAAAGCAGATAACTCCAGTGATGCATTAACATCATTTGCCTGGATCCAGGGTAATGGGAATCTAGATTCGCTGTCATTAAGACTTTCATTCATCTCTCCAGTTTACGGGAGCCTGAAGAAAAAGAATACATACAATAAATATGGTTGAAACATAGTATAAGCTAAGTAGCAAAACACAGGGACCTTTAACCTTTGCATAACTGTTAAGTTATTCATTGGGTCCAAAAGTTCAGTACTCTGTATTTAATTTCTTTGTACTTGCCAGTGGCGAGTATGGGTTTATGTAATAAATAATGCTAAATTTCCCTCAGGTCTAGTAACCCATAGCAACCAATTAGCTTTGCTTTTAAATGGATGATTAGTAAATGCTATCTGTTGCTAGGGATTACCAGAAGTGATACAAACTCGGGGTGCAACTAACTATTAGCAATAGCAATTAAAGGAACTGCACACATCAAATGGTGTAATAAGATGCTCAGTCACCAACAAGGTTCACTATTTTGGAGTGTGTGTACCTCAGTGAGACAGTCAGCAGGAAAACAATCCTACAGAAATCAAACCTTGTAGAAGCAGGACAAATATTGTCCAATGATGGTATAAAACCATGGGAGCTAGGGAATCAAAATCAGCAACAAATAAATGGTATGCCTCCCCCTCAAGAAAAAAAACTAATACAAAAATAAGATATCTTAATAAGCTGGAATATCAATGTTACATTAAAAATAGTGGCTAGCCCTCCACAACACATATAAAAGTGCAGGGGTGTATATGAATTTAGGTAAAAAATATAAAAAGAACATAGAAATCAAAAGCCAATATGAACGATTAAACCACATACAGTCCCAGAAGCAGTCATTTATGAGACATAAAGTTCACTATATGGCCAGCCATTGTTTGTTATATATTAGATGAGTAGTAAATATTATATTGGGACTTTGTAGAGACTTATTAAGGGACTGGACTGGCTAACAGACATACTCATAGAAATACAGTTTTGTCTCTCATTATCAAACAAACGCACAAAAACAAGCTGCTTCAGTCTTTTTCACCCACGCTGAAGCAGAAGCAGAAGCAGCCTCACACACTCTCACAGAGACACACTATCAGGTGGCTGAGTGTTCTCTGGTTGAAGACAAACAACGTTACAGGAATACGATTTCTTGCTGTCTGGCAGCAATTATATCAGGAAGAATCAGCAGTTTCTGCAAACCTTTAGATATTTACACATTTAGATATCTAACAGCCTGACTGTCATAGGCAAAACATATACAGGATAACCTATGAATCACTGCATTGCCTTGGATGTGAGCAGGAGACTATACAGCAGAATGAATTGCAAGTTGTCCTCTGTCCATGGTGCTGAAGTGAAACCAGCCTGCCCGGCTCACCTAAGGACTCTGGCATATACAGCATGAGCTTCTGCTTAACTAAAACTTCCTACATGCACAAATATCCACAGAGTTTTCTGTGGCTGTGTGTGTGACAAACTGTTGCAGTATACCCTACAGTTCCCTGGTGCTACTTGATCATTTGGTCATTGCTATCTCTAAATAATAAAGGCAAGTTCCATATAAATGCTCATTTTAGTAAAGTAGTCTCAGAAGCTTTTCTAATCAGTTTCCTTTACTTACCTATAACAAGACTCTTTAGACTCTTTAGAATAGTTCATAGGTGCTGTGTCCTGGTCCGTGTCAGGGAAGATGCTACCGTTTTCATCTGCAGAGCTCAGACCTCTGTGAAGCTGAGAGACTGACTGGCGCGGTAGTGTAGGGAGGCTTATACTATACAGCTGACTGTATCTTGGCAAGAAGGGGGGGGCAGAGCAGAGGGAGTTGCTTTGGCTGCTTGGGGGCTGGCCAGTACAAATAAAAGCCTGTGTGTGTGGCTGCAATGAATATTGTTGGGTCTGTGTGTATAAGATATGCAGCGATCCATAAGACAATGACATAGGCAGCCATAGGAAATTTTTTGTTTTATTAAAAATTCTTGCAACAAATTAGGCATCCATAGGAGGCAAGGGGGTCATTATTTGTCTGCCTTTGCAGCTTTATCCTCAAGCAAAATAAGGGCCCCAATCCCCCTTTTTTTGTTTCTTTTCATCCAGACAGCCTGGTCTCATGATGACATGTTAGAGAGAAATAAAGAAATGGTGTTTGAGGCTGTCATCATTGCCTCAGTGTGCAGTGAGAGAGACCGGATCAGCTTGCTACTGTCTGCTTTGGAATGAGAGAGACTGCAACCTGCGCTTATGTGTCAGACTGTATTACTGTGCATTAAGTGAGGGCATGGCTACCTGTGGCTGCTGCACAGAGAAAACTTGCCAATCGCTGTTTAAGTTTATCTGTATCTATTATACGGGTAGAAGAAGGTATGCTTTATTGTTTGACTATCACTTCCCATAAGGGAGTGAGTCCATTATTTGGCAGCTCTGCTCATTGATTTCCAGCTCCTTATTTTGTTTGTCAGATCTGCTTGTAAATTATCTGTATGTGTTACCAATATAACATTTATTAACAATCTAGTAAATCAAAAATGTTAGCTTTTATGCCTTCTGTATACAGTTACTCATTTAACCCAACAGTGGACGTCATGTTGGTTCCGACAGAGCTAACCCTATAAATGCATGTATTGTCCATTGTCAAATGCTACTGAATTTAAATCTCTCTATAGGTGGAATACTCTGGACCAGTGAAGCTGACATTTGATTGACTGCTGTTGGTCACTTATGAACAAGACTGCAAATGTGATTGCTCTGAAATAGATGCAAAGGTTTTGACACCATTTATTAATTATCAATGAGGTATTTGCATACAAACATGCTTCCTTCACTTTTGTGTAGTTGTACAAAGCTTTATTGCGTCCGTCCTGCCTCTTCTAATTGAATTGTGTGCAAGTGTTCTTGTTGACACTGAAGAACCTTGGAGATACTACCACCCTCAACATGGTGGTAATTCCAGCATTCCCAACATAAGGTTGTGTCAATTGGGGCAACAGACTTACAGCAAATGGATCACATGCAAGTAAGCCAATACCCATGTTTGCATTCCTCAGTTTGCATGTGATTGGTGGATAGGAGTACAAGCAATCGTGTTTGTTTTGATACCTCAAAAGCAATTGCAGTGGGCACAACTCCCTACGTCTGCAGCAATGATGCTGGACCTTTAAGACTGTGACTGTCCCTCATAGAGGTTTTGTTGTATTGCAGTTTCTAATAAAGAATAAAATGGAGAATAAACTTAATATTTTGGTACAGGTATGGGACCTGTTATCCAGAATGCTTGGGACCTGGGATCTTTCTGTAATTTAGATCTTCATACTTTAAGTCTACTAGAAAATAATTCAAGCATTAAATAAACACAACAGGCTTGTTTTGCCTCCAGTATGGGTTAATTATATATTATTTTATTTATTTTATTATTACAGAGAAAAGGGAAATAATATTTAAAAATTTGGATTATTTTGATAAAATTAAGTCTATGGGAGATGGCCTTCCCATAAGTCAGAGCTTTCTGGATGGCGGGTTTCTGGATAACAAGTCCCATACAAGTACAATAACTGTTCCTGAACCCTGTAAACACTGTACAAAGTAACACAAGCTATTCTAGAAGATGTTTCCAGAAGCTGGATGCAGCTGTTACATAACACTAAACACGGGAACTGAAGTGCATCCATTACACTTTACATATGTCATTAATGAGTGCTTTGCTGGTATACTGACCAGGGTTAAAATACTGCTTCTATTTTAAAGTTCTCCAGCTCGAACAGTAGAGCAGCTAATTATTGGCATATGTAATTTAGTTGATATAAAAGAATGAGAACATGCATTATATATGACATGTTATACCATTAGGCAATCTAAAAATCACATCCTCATAGAAATTGAACTCATAAGTAATCCTTCAATATGTAAATACAGTAGAACCCCCATTTTACATTTTAAGGGGACAAAAAACAGGCCTAAAATGGGCCGCCCTAGGCCAGTGGCTTCTAGCGCCCACCCCTTCCTATGCACGCATATACCGTCCCTAAAATTATGCCGCCCTAGGCCCTGGCCTTTGTGGCCTCACTGCAAATCCGGGCCTGACCAGAAAAAAATGGTGTATAGTTCAGGAAAATGTAAAATCAGGGAAATGTATAATGCATAATATATAGGTGGGACCACAAAACAACAATATAAAATGACCTATTCAATGCATATACTTATAGCACCTTGGACTAGAGCTATATCAAGCCCACCTATAAACTGCACTTTGCACTTTTGGACATTTTTCAATCAATTTATATAATTTGACTCATGGTATGGAATAACTATTTTCAGATTAAAACATTGGAGCTGGTATATTTACCTGCTGTGGCCTAATATGAATGTGACCCCTTTACTTGGGGTTGTGAAAAGTCTTGACCCACACAAACTAGGAAGGATATGATTTTAAAATATATTAAAAGAGATGGAGAGCCAGAATGGGACACTCTCTCTCTCTCTCTCTCTCTCTCTCTCTCTCTCTCTCTCTCTCTCTCTCTGGCAGTTCCTCCTATGTAAGTGGGTTCTTTCGGTATACTCAGGTACTTATGTCCCTTTTCCTGGATCCATATTAGTTAAAAGGTTTGTCTAATAGGTGGCAGCAATTAAAAGTATAAGGGGCTCAAGGTCTTTCCTGGAACCTTACCTCACTGTGAGGTATTACAGGTCCAGGTCTGCTGGTGGTAAAGCTAGATAGAGTTATTTAGTGATAGTAAGATTTTGTCATAGTTGCTCCAGTGGGGGTGCCAAGACCCAAGATCCCAAGCTGATTATTCCTGGGCATGAAGCTTTACTTTCTGGGAGGATTTGCCCCAGGAGTGTGATAACCTAACTGTGCTTTTTCACTTGGAAAGAAAGGATATTGTTACTATTATTCAATGGACATCTAAGTGTATATATATAACTGTAGGCTGGTGCACTTTGTAAACAAACAGCCAATGCCTGTATGCTGGTTTAAATATTTAATAATTATAGCCGAAAGAAAAAACACACTAACCAGGGCTTCTATAGTGCAAAAAAAATCAAAAGTTTTTATCAATGTTTCGGCTCTATTCCTTTTTAACTATACAAGTCCTGGTTGGTGCGGTTTTTCTCTTGGCTATATATATTTAAATGATATCCTTATAAATGGTGAGTTCTGATGTCATTTCTGTCACATGACTCACTGAAATTTGTGTATTATAATAAATAAAGTACCCCCAGTTGCAAAATATGAGAATATTAGAAGTTACCTCGGAGTTCAATGACCTGTATAAAAACACTCGACCTTGTGTTTTTATATGGTCATGAAACTCCTTGGTTACTTATAATATCCTTATATTTTACAAGAGGGGGTACTTTATTCACTATATATATATTTACTTGTCATTTCTACTTATCTGTACCCAATGAAGGACTTTATCCCAAAACGCTGTGTTTTTGCCTTTAATAATAATGTCTCTTTCCTTTGCACCACTCATCAGTGGATGCTTCAGAGAAAGTGCCCACATTACAAACACCTTTAAGTAAAGCATCATCATACCACAGTTTGGCACAAACCACTCTAACCTCTGGTCTAACCTGGACAAAGTGCGCAATCTTGCCTTCCACATCTTCATATTAGGCTGGTATATTACTTAAAATAAACCATTTATTAATTTGTAATAGATTAGGCATAAGTATCTCTGAAATCATGTGGGCTACAATACAACTATATGTGTGCCAACTTTTTATACAACTTTCACATCCTTTCTTAGGCATAAAATATTTTACTCAGCTTTATAAATACCGGCATATGTATTCAACTTGTGTACACAGCCATCAGTATAATTAGCCATTAGATTTCCCAAGGCTGCTCAATATGCAGCAGGCTCCACTGCAGGCCTGTAATATGATTATGTTGATCCTGCTTTTTGTGATCTGCCTCCTCCTAGGAAATAAGTAACACTTGTGAATTGTGTCATTTTCTTACAATTAAACAGGGCTGTGTCATGGATGACTGTACCAAAATCAAACGTTAAAAAATTGTCTGACCTTGTTAAACTGTGTTAGTGTGATGTGGGTATCAAAAGGAACTATGTTTATTTGTTCAGAGTTATTAGGAAAGTCTGCTCTGTCATTAAACTGGTGGGAAACAAGAGCAGGATGGAAACCACATCCATTTACTTTGTACATTCTGAAAAGAAAGAGAAAAATGAATGAATAAATGAGTGTATATATATGAATAAATCATGCATGAGCATCCTGTGGGCATTCAGTGGGGTTCTAGGGAGATGTAGTTCAATAATAACTACGCCTATAAAAACAACTTGGTGTTATCACCTTGCAATATGGAAACGCTTTAAAGGAATAACATAGAATGCCTGACCCCTTAAATCCCTCTGTTTTGCTTTGTTGTAATTCAAGAAATGACCCACTTGCCTTCTGGTTGTCAGGAAAGTGATTTACAAATTGAAACCTTTATCAAAACTGTTGCTTAATTTTGTCAGAATGTGTTTGACTGCCTTTAGCCGCCTCCTCCCTATTCTGTTTTATGGGGTGTAAGAGTTCAACGGCAGCGCTGAACTTTAACACCAAATTAAATCATTCATCCATGGAAATCAATGAGCAGTGCTTTTATTATCACAAATTATCACAAAGGCTCATTTCTGAAGTTGAAGAAATCATTCGAGCAAATGTGAAATTATCATATTAACATTCAGTAAAATGATCAATCCTTCATAAATTGGTCCCTCCTGCAAGCAAAAAAGTGAATTATAAAACATATTTTAAAAGCTCATGATGTGATAAGGCAATCTCTCTGATGTCAGATTGGCTGGCAGCCAGAATTGGTAGAAGATACGACCAGAAGCAGTGGCAAATATCAGAGTGTTGCCAGACAGAGCTGCTTCAGGGACCAGAAAACAGTAAGACGGGACAGTATTAGGAAAAGAAAAATAAATTCCGGGTGGATATTTAAACTTCTGAGAAACATAATGAATGTTTCTTTATTTTTGCCATGGGTTCAGAAGCACTGGGGGGACATGCAGGAGATTTGCTAGCTTTTTAAATCTCCAGCGCCAATCCCTATGCATGCGAGCATATGAAAGGGGGAGGTTGGAAAGGAAAAAGATGGGAAATGAGTGGTTGCAGCATAGGGGTGCCCTATTTAGAAATCTGGCCCTGACTATACAGCAGTATGCTTTTAAGAGTGGCTTGGATGATTAAGTGGACAGACATTATATCAGAGGCTATTGTGATATTCAATTCTATAGTTAGTATAGATATGGTATATATAATTAGGGTTATATATGCCCGGTATTTTACTGCCCTGGCCAGTAAAAATTATGGTTGATCCCAATGTTAGTAACAGGTAAAAAAGATAAATATATAGGAAGGTTGGTATTTTTTTCCAGAAAAATGTAAAGTCTTACATTACATTACTTTTATGGCAGGGAAAGTTCACAAAAGTTCAAGGTAATTATATTGGTAAGGAAGCGAAGAAGAATACTCTTATCCTAACAAGCAAAATAGAGACAATTTCAATAATTACAATTTCATAAATGCTTTTCCCCAGAACTTATTTCATTAGCGGTAACCACAAGCAAAGTCTAGGGCGCACTGCTTATATTGCTGGTCTCCCTGGCAACAGACTTTGAACCAGAGAAAAGGTTTGATATTTAAAAGATGATTTCTCAACAAACAAAACTGTGGTTGGCATAATGAAAATATATTAATAAAACATTATTTTAAATGGAAAATACCTATATAAACACTGTTGCTTCACCACATCAATAAGCTTGTTGCTAGCTATAATTTATCTGTGTTTAATACTCAGATCGACTTGTCATTTAAATAGAGTCGTTTCATGAAAACACTTTGTTTGTACAATATTAGTGCATCTAATAAATGATGTTATGGTTATAAAAATAAAGTCCAAAATTTAGATTGGGTCACTGAAATAAGCCAATAACACATTATGATAGGATGTGAGCAAAGAGAAGACGCAATTAAGAGTTTTTTCAAGTTTTTAATTAGAAACATATTTATTACACCCATGTAATTCAGCAGAGAAGTCAGGTAAACAATATCAGCAAAATATAAGTGAATGGCATGTGAATGTGCAATGCGTAAGAATATGTGCTATGGGTATATATATATATATATATATATATATATATATATATATATATATATATATGGTTCACTATGGTTTGTATTGCTGCTTTGCCGACAGGTTTGGCGGCACACTGGGGAAAAAAACGGTGGGCCTCAATGGGCCAGACCCGTTCCCCATGAGGGCCTAAGAGTGTGTGCTCCATGACCTCCCCCCACCCCTATCACATGAAGAGAGAAGCTAGGGGTTGCAGCTGGGGCAGTGGGTCTGTGGCGGGTGGAGGAAATGGGGTGCAGGGGCATGTGTGTGGGCCCCTGATGCTGCACCCCCGGTGGGCCCGGACACCCCCAGTCTGACGTTGTTTGCAGACACTGGGGTCAGTGTGTTTGACTCTCATGAAAGCATCACCGGCACAGAAACCCAAGCACCAAGTGCACCAGTGCAGTTACTGCTGATGTGGCTGCCTATAGTCTTCTCGAATTAATTGCACGCATACTATCGTTTTAAGGGAACCCTGGAATTTGCAGCAGTCTGCACATGGTGATAATTCTGGTTTCCCTTAATAGGATATGTCCATAGCTGTCGCCTGCACATACAAATGCAAATTGTGTACCAACATGTAATGTGCGGTCTGAAAAAATTAACACTAATTTGGGTCCATATTGGTGCAACTTGTTTTAGACACTACTAAGGAGATGCCCACTATTATGGTGAAATTCATGGAAACTGCTGTAGTGTATATAAATAACAGTGGTTTTAAGCAGAGTGCACTTTGTACTGGTGTTTAGAAATGAGCCACATAAAGCGCTGTCTGTTTTTCTGGATTTCTTTATGTGCTGGTTTCTTCTTACACTCTAAAACAAGTAGCTTGATTGGCTCCGGACTTGATAGGGACCATGTCAGCTCTACTGGGCAGGGACTAATAGGGATCACCACTTTCTGTAGAGTGTTGCATAATATGTAACTAATATATCATTAAGAATAGTTGTACATGAGTTTTATTGTAATAAATGGGATAAATGCACCTTTCAGCATTACAGTTGTTGCTGAACCCCAGGAGTGGAGGGGAATTTGGGTGCTGTCGTTTTTATAATAACTGGCACATCCTGTCAAAAAATCATTTCTAAATAAAATTGCAGTATATGTTAATGCTGCTCTAAGTTGTTTTCACTGTGCCCTTTGAGTTTATTGTGGTATAAGATTTAAGACGGAATAGTCATTGTTTGATTGAGGATTAGAGTCTCGAAGTCCCACACACCCACCCACACAGGGTAAAGAGATCTGCTCTTACTGTGAACCAGTCTACTGAAGTCTGACAGACGGCAGGTCTTTCAATGAGCAAAGATAACTAACGAACGTGCCATTATTTTCTTGGCCGCATCACTGGAAAATTAGCACTGCGAGATCTTGTCTTTTCTCTGTACCCACACGTTCGCCCGTCTTCTCACACTAAGTTATGTTAAAGGGGGGGGGGAAGGTGGAGAAAGATGAACCTTTGTGAACTACAGAAAGTATATTCTCACTCTGAGTGTAAAAACAACTGAAGGAGGAGTGACTAGTTTGAGGTGGAAATTCATTGCTTGAAAAGATCATCCTTGCTGCACAGTATACATTTTTGGCACTGTTTGGTAGTCTAGATTTTGGAAAACTACAACTTCTAGCAACACCCATTTTGCACCAAACTTGTTTTTGTTGTGTAAGAAATGTTGTCCTCAATGATTAATACACATTTTATCAAATAGTAATGAGGACTGTTCCACTAGCCCAGCTGCAAGGAGATGTCCTTCACTTTCTTCCAGGAACTTAAACTCCTTTTGTTGCTGGTGTACAACTGATATCAGATAAATGTAACAACAGTTCTTTATTTTAGGATTTCCTCAATAGTATACCTAAAAAATGTTGTTACTACTAAAAAAATGTTGTTCAGCACTTACTTAGAGCAATAGGTATATGCCACACAATCTATGAGAATATTGAGCTACATCTAGAAGAAGACCAACAAACAGGGCTTCCTGTATAAAAGGTGATTGACTAATACCAGTATTTAATCTGGATTCACTAAAGTGTGGCAGGTCCAAGACAACACCAATAAACTGCTAGTCCTTAAAGACTCAGCAAAAAGGAGTCAATGGGACTACTCTCTCTCTAACTATACACAGAAAAGGTGAAACATTTCCATTGGACATACATGTTGAGAGCTTTTAAAGCTTTTTTGAAGTATGAGGAATCTCCGGTCCTATATGCAAGGAATTCACAACTTGAACCTGTTGCACAAGTCAGTAATATGGGTTTCATGTCAGGTGAATTCCAAATTACTAATTAAACATGGCAAGGGGCCCTCATATTCCATTTAACCCTGGTACTTTTGACAAAAGTAGTACAGGATCCCATACAAATAAAAAGCAGTACAAGTGCAAGCAAAAACGAGTTTTGTTTGCAGATTACATTATTCCAATACAGTAGGTCTAGATGCCTTCCTGCAAGCTCTATCTCAGACTACAATTAGTTCTCCTGGAACTCAGTTCAGCTACTAATACAACAGGTGGCACACCTAGCAGTATAACTAACCCTATAACTGCCAATACTAGATTTCTATATAGATGAAATCCCAAAACCATATAGAAAATGAATCTTTCTCATCATAACAACAGCAATACTGCTGATAGCTTGACACTGGAAACCAACCTTCCCTCCATAGAAACAGGGAAGTATCCAGGGCTGGATTTCTAAATTGGGTGCCCCTAGGCCAGATGCAACCAAGCTGCCCACTCACTTACCTGGCAACCCACTGCTCCTTGTTTCCCATGTGCTCAAGCATACCCACCTGATACTTTGTTCTTCAGGCACTGGGGACTAGGGACTCCTGCTTGTCCTGTACCCCAGAGGAAGAATGTGGCTAGGTGACATGCCATCCTAGGCCTTTGTGTCTTTCAACAATTCCAGGCCTGGAAGTATCAATATAAGATAGGAACAAATGGCCAAATATACCACCCCAACAAATAATGCTGACTTAGATGATACCTACTGGGAGCAATGGAAGAAATACAAAGTACTACATCACACCTCCTTGATGATGACAGAATAAGCGATACACACAACACGACTGAAAGGAGGACAAAAGACCTGGACTCAACTACTACCCATATCCATCTATACATGCCTTATTCTACTACCAAATACATTGAGTAACCCCTTTTACTATATAGCCTGACTATTGATAACCCTACTTTAGAATCTATTTTACACTAAGGCACACCTTCTGCATTAGGCCGTGCTAGATTTGAAAGGGGCAGGCAGGGGATGCACATACTATAGGTGTGTACATTTTAATATAATGTACTGTTGCCCTGCACTGGTAAAACTGGTGTATTTGCTTGAGAAAAACTACTACAATTATATAATTATATAATATAAATAAGCTGTTGTGCAGTCATGGGGCAGCAATTTGAAGGCAAAAAAGTTACATAGCAAATAAGCTTTGTTACATATAATGGTGTTCTACAGAATAAGTTATTTGCTGTTTAACCTGTGCAAGTTAGCCCCATATAGTTGCCTCCATTGGTACATAGTGGCTGGAATATATAAACTATAGTAGTGTTTCTGAAGCAGACACACCAGTTTTACCAGTGCAGGGCAATAGTACATTATATTTTTATTAATTTAAAGCACCTTCATTTTTTAATGTTATTGTTCCTCTAATGGATATGTGTATATTTTTCAACTACATTTTTTATGTAACTGTGAAATATATCTATTCACATAGCTATTTGTCAATCTGCCATATACTATTTCAACAGCAATGCACAAAAATAATAATATAGACGCTGGCAAAATCCATCAAGATACGGGAATGTTATTTAATATGGCATATACCCAGCATAATTGTATTCTTACATGATCAGAAATAAAGATTTTAGAGACAGTTATGCATACTGCCACACAAAAACCCAAATCTATACTTCATGGCTATAAATCTTAGGCAGGTAATTATAACAGACAGGCTTTCATATCTCAAACTGATTTTTGCATCTCTCCCATGGGGTTGCCAAGCAACAGAGAGGAAGAAGACAGGATAAGAGAATAGAGGAGACATCAGATTTGATACTGAATTTAAGGAATGCCATTGAGCTAAGGATAAAAAGGAAAGTAATTTTGAAGCTAGCCATAAACATCGTCGGTCTTTGCTTTTTCTTGCAATTTAAATTGACATTAAGGTGTTTCTCACATTGTTAATATATGTACAGTATAAATATATCCCCAATACAATATTGAATCTTGAGTGAAGAGAAAATGTGTCTCATTTTTATATAATTAAAGATATATAACTAAATTCTATTCAGGCATATATTATAACCCATGTACTATTTGCAGAACATATTTCTAAGAGGGGGTCCCTTATGGTAAACACAGAGGCATGGGGGAACATTCTATAAAGGTGGATACATTTGCACTAGAGCAGTACTCTAGCTTGCTATACTTAAACGAGAATTACATTTCCCTCTGAAATTTTTGGAAGAGATACAGTAGTATGTAAATGCTAACATGTGTTCCATGTGTCTTATGTAAATTGTCATCATTCTGCATTCCCTGTTTCTTACTTGATAACTGATCCCTACTGTGAGGGCAAATAAAGCATTGAACCTCTGTTAGTTTAGCCCCCCTTCCCCCCAATAAATGTAGTTAGCAACAAGTCCTCTGGTAAGAGCTGAAAACTGTCTAGATCCAACAACTAGCAACCCATTGGTAGAGCAGTATTACGTGTGCTTGGTACCAGTACAATTCAGACCTATAATGGTCTTCCCAAGTCAAGTGATTGATCCCCTCTGAAGCTGTCTTTGTGTTTCGCAGAATAAAATCAAACCTTGTTCTGCATTTACAACAGGGCTCTATTGGCCCGCACCTTTAGTTAGGGAAAATATTTTCCCCCAAATATTTTTCTAAGCATGTGTAGGTGCTTCCTTTGGATGCATAAGTGACTAGTAAAAACTTTTTATGCATCTCTCCCTTCTTCCCTTCCAACCATTATCTGTATCGTCAGTACTGGTACACAGTACCACTTGCCTACTAGCACCTTTGTCAGTTCTTAGTCACCATTGCAAAGGTAACGTTACTTTGCACACTTTGTATATGTGCTGCTACTATTGTCTACCCCAATTTCACATGGTTAACATTGCTATCCCTTAATGGCCATGGACCCATCTGGACCCTTTTGCCTCCTAGACCTGCTTCTGGTCTCTTCCCATCTTGTCATCAGCCCCATCAGGCCTGCTATGCCATGCTGAAAGACCTGCATCTTCATATTGTCGTTTCAGATACACTTCCAAGATATGCAATACCTTGTCCTCCCATAAGGTGAGCTGTAGCTCAGACAACTGAGAACCTATCATCGCCAGCATACGAGCCTTCATCCTCTTCTTTCCCTCCCCCAATGGATGATGTGTTCTCAAGCAGTGGCTAGTACTGCATACTGTAACTGTAACAGGCTGTAGGGGGGCACTCAATAGTACATTGTATTGTAGCAGATCTTACCCAGGCTGGCGTTAGGGAAGAAGCACCTCCCTGCAACTCCTGGTAGGCAATTGTCACATGTGACTCTTCTCACTCAAGTGGGCCCTCACAGTACTATAGGAGGAAGGGTTACACACTAATTCCACAAACAAAGCTTGATCTTTCAAGTACACTTGGGTATTAGTGAAAACATATGAAACACTTTATTGATGGAACTTACACAAATTTTCTCTTTGGTGGGTGCTGACTCAGATGGTACAAGATCCTAAACAGTCAATGCACAAATGCTTTCTTAAAGTGGACCTGTCGCTCAGACACAAAAAAGCTGTAGAATAAAAGTCATTTTCAAATGAAACATGAAATCCAATTTCTATTTTTTATGAAAGCATTCATAATTATTATAAGCTCATTTAAAAATCTCAGCTGTCAATCAAATATTGTCTACCCCTCCTCTATGCCTTTCACTATCCATTCAGCACTTCCTAGATGTCACTGCTCTCCCCACATTCCCCCGTTCTCTTTACCATTTAATTGTGTAACCAGGCCATGGGGATGGACATTGGGTCCCCCATTCTGGTGCAAAACAAGATTCTGAGATGATGCAATGCTTGCCTTAATAACAGTGTCAACAAAATTGCTCCTGCCTGCTTGCTAAAATTATGAATACCCAGACTGAAGGAAGCAAGATTCAAATAATCTGTATAGTGTAATAAAAGCTCATTTCGCTTGACTAATGTGATAAAATAGGATTTTGAATAATTTTTTGGTCGACAGGTCCCCTTTAAATAGTTGTTACCCACTGGATATCAGGCGTAGTGGTCACAACAAACAGGGGTACTATTGCCTGCCTTGGTAAACAATGTCTATCAATAGAGAAAGTCCACAGAAGTGTATTACTCCAGGAATCTATCTATTCTTAAGCCATACTGCTTGGGTCCCTAAAATGGCAGCAATGACACAGCAGGGTCATTAGCCTCCTTGTTTGAACTTCTGACTGCTCTACTAACTACCCTGATCCTGCCTAAGACTGATTCCAAGACTGAAGGAAGCAAGATTCAAATAATGTACATTGTGTAAGTAAAGTTTATTTGGATTTGGAATTACTTGTCAATATTAACCCCTAGCAACAGATAACAGTTTAAAATCCAACCTCAGAGATGTGGCACAAAATAAAACCACACAATTAAAAAAATCAGGTACAAGAATTCTGCTGTCTAGCCATACTAAAAGTAACTTTTAATGTGGGGTGAGTCTTTTTATATGTTTATGAAAATATTTAAACTCTGGAACCAGAAATTAAATTATCCTACACACACATACAAGTTTATTTTTATATTTAATTAACAATAGATATTTCAGTGTTAATCCTGGACTGGGACTGCAGCTTATTCAGGATCTGCCATGTAACAGCTAGAAGTTCATTGTGAGCAGAGAATGTTATTGGTGTAATTACAAAATTAAAGAGTTGTTGCCAATGTCAAAGAGCTTTTCATTAAAACATAAAAAAACATTATTGCTTGTTAACAGTAAGAAATGTACATGACAATTAAAAAGAAATAATTTTCACACTTTGATTATAGCTCTTGTTACCTAGTGGATCCTGACAGAATTAGTCACCTTATGGATAGCACCTTATTTTTATTACCATTCATTATACAAAATGACATTTGAGATTGATCTTATGCAACACAAACTTTGAATATCTATGGTGCCACTGAATTCAGATATAAAAATACAAGTTCACTCAAGTTCCAAATAAAGATATAATTCAATGGAAAAAGTCCAGAGCAGTGTTCAAGGATCAAGTTGAAGGAACAGTTGTGAAAACAATATCCATTGTATGTGTGTAGATCCTGAGGGTTAGGGATTTCTACAGGCAGTTTTCCTCTGTAGTTGGACACCTACGTTGGTCCTTAGTGAGCCCTGAAAAGCCTTTTCCTGACTGTTATCTGAACTGGTTCAGTGTTTGCGCAGTAGGTGACATACCTCCCAACTGTCCCATTTTTCGCAGGACAATCCCGATTTCGACAGCTCAACCCACAGTCCCAGTTATTGATCTCTTTGATCTCCTGCACTGAACAGACAGAAAAAGATATAATGTTTTTAACTCAATTGGCTTTTGGCAGAGAGCCCAGAATATGTGGCAGGTGCACTTTTAACAATTTTAAGATAAGCATGTCTCTTGGGAAAACTGTGACTTGTAACTTAAAGGGCAATTCACCTTCATTAGCAATCGGTTCAAACTTTCATAACCTGCCAAAATGTATAAAATGAACAGAGTAATTAGGGGGTGTGGCCACAAAAACAGACATGGTCAAAAACATTTCGCCGCACTCAACGTGGCAAATCTTTTTGTCCCTCTTTCTATCTCCAGTGTTTGAAAATATAAAAGGTCTCTCTTTTCCTGGATCCCACCTTGCAGGGAGGTGGGTATAGGACTGGGTCTGACTGTGACAGGCCCTGGTTAGGGACAGTGTTATTTAGTATTAGAAGTATTATGTTATAGATGCTCTAGGAGAGAAAGTTAGAGGCAGTGTATTTAGCAAACAGCTTTTCTACAAGGAGAGTAGTTAGGGTTAGCAACCTTGCGGTGATCAAGCAGTGGGTGAGCTCAGGAGCAGGGAAAGTGACCAGGAGCAAGATAACCGGTGTCATCACTTGTGTTGGGTAAAATCACCATGGCAGGATGCACTACCCCCTAAGAGGGATCTACTTGCAATATTTCAAAAGGTTTTCCAATGACTATCATGATTTTATGTGAATATCTATACTGCCTGAATGCTGTGACCAACATGTATTGCCTTGTTCAATAAATAAGTTATTTGTTTAAAGCAACCCACTGGACTGCTGTTACTTCCAACCTGGTTAATCTGTTCACCAGGAGACAAACATGATCCACCTGAGGGTAAGGTGCTAAAAGAGGCCACTACACACTGCAGGGAGTTGCAGGTAGTTGCTCACAGTAGTGACGTGCGGGCCAGCCCAATACCCGGTCAGGTTCAGGTCGACCTCACTGCGCCGTTTGCACTGTAGGCGCATGCCCACATAAGGGTGGATGCGGGTCGAGCGGGCTCGGGTCTGGGTCGGGTGAAGATTTTCTGCTTTACTGCCTAAGGGTATCTGGGATACACTGGCAACAATCCCACTACTCACCTATGGTGCTACTGACGTAATTTTAACAGGGACAGGCAAATACAGATATCATAGTAGAATCAGAATAAGTCCAACTTAAATGCATTACATTTCTACCTTCTGCAGGGGATGTGAAGTATAACCTATGCCTAGGAGTGAGAGATATTCTCTTTGGCTTAGTGAATGTAGTTCATGTTCTGTCATTTATAAAAAGGGAGGATGCACATGTTTCTGTCCCTTTGGACTACCGCTTGTGTCAAGGGTTGATGTGCTGGGGAGGCAGGAAGCTTCAGTAAGAAGATTGAGCCCTACATAAACCTTTGGCGGGGGGTATTTGGGGATAAGAGACCCCTTGAATGTAGCTCCACCAAGGGCATTACAGTGTGATGTATTTCCTCACATGGCACACATCAAGTAGTAGAACTCAGGAATAGAAAGTGAAATCCCTTGGAGAACACTGTGAGTATCATGGTGTATTGGACTCTCTATTTTTCCTGGTTAAGAACCACTAGCGCTCAAGTTTGTTTGTGAAATTTAATGTGTTGAAACTTATAGTGAGATATAGTTCATACTGCAGACTCTTCCTCCAATACTTCTGCAAGGGCCTATCTACGGTGAGAAGTCACAAGCATCTATAATGTAGGCACCGTGGAACTACTGGCATCTCTAAAGCACTTAGCTCCCCTTCAATAGGAGGAGACAATCTCTTAATATGAAAAAATCCCAACAGTGCCAACAATCTCATATGTAGGAGTTAATGTAAACAAACAACCACTTCCATGGAAGCACCAACGCACAAAGACTTAGTTTAAAAAAACAGTTATACGGCAGATTATTTTAGTGCCACCATAATAAATAAATCTCACAACATTCGTAGTTTTAGAGTTTGTGAGTTTAGTTGTAGTTTCAAAAACCACGAAAATTAGACTGTTAATAAATAGGCCCCTAGCTGTTCAAACTTTATGTTCTCATAAGGGATATAATATTTAGGATGGTGCTTTTCTACCCTGGTATTGTCATAAAAAGCCACATCTGTACTGAAAATACATGGCTTTGGAGTGTACCTACCAGCCACAACAATTTATAACATCTTATATCATATACTCTCAGTCCGCATTCTTCTTCTCTGGGTGAATCAAACAATTCAGCATGGCATCCACACATTTAAACACCCAAAGTGTGTGTAAGATATTTAATAAAAATAAAAACTTTAAGGACCTGTTGGACTCTTGAAAATGGCCTGAAAAGGTTAGGGTTGTCCCTGCCATGCATAACCCACAAGTCACTTTCCTCCTATTTGCAGATCCTAGGAGGGCTTTGAAGCTCTGGGGGTCTTCCAACAGAGAGATATCCACCACCTCTGCCTCTACTAATAACTCCTTATATTCCTTATATTCAGATGGGAGCAGTTTCCACTGTGAACATGCTGCTACTGTTTGTCCCACTAGTGGTCACTACTGACATGGGCACTCTTTCCAGACAGACAGACAGACAGACAGACCCTTTAGTATATGATGAGGAAGTGCTGGTCCTCACAGACTTGCTCAAAGTGGTTCCCCCATTGGGAATTGCTTAAACAGGAATAGTAGTTTCAACTTCACTTGCCATGGATATGGTGGAATCCGTTTCCGTGTAGTGTCTCTGACAAAGGCCCTTGAAAACTGCAGCAGGAGGTGAATTGATTTTGTTTACCCTCACTGGCCTTGCATTTAGAGGAACTTGATCACAGTGAGAGCCATAACTGCTTGAGGGTCCCCATCCAGCATGCATGGTCACACTTGGGGCACCTGGCCCGAACTGGTTTATAGCCTGGTATGCTTCTACCCAACATTCACCACAGGTGACCATCTGGAATAGAAAGTATAATCCCTTTTTCACATATGCTGACCCAGATGTGTCTCCTACTAGAGCCCAGAAGACAATCATGTCAGGAAATCTCTGTGCCCAACTGTCCCATGCTGGTTTAGGTGCCCTATATTTGCTCCACCATAATAATGATGAGCTTAGCCTTTCATAAGGCAAAATATTTTTTATTTTAATGGTTCACAGAGTTGCTGACCATTTCTTATTTTTTAAAGCAAGTAAGAACAACAAAAAATGCTCTGCAGCCCTGTTATGTTAACTGAGAATACTAGAGATGACTTCACTGAACTACAAGTAAGATGTTGTGATGAAGAAATAAAGGGTACCAGTGTTTCTTAACCATAAACAGAAGGTTTAATGACAGATTTAATGTCACTAGAAGACAGGTATCCTTTATTGGTCCAGATCCCCTCCATTGGAAGCCTCTCATGGATTACAACTGACCTGGGTCCCTTTTCAGCTGTGTCTGTTCATTTGAGGTAAGGTATGACCTAGGATAGTTACCAGTCTATCAATCCTCGGTGGAGCCAAGTGCTGCTCTTGCTAAGCTAACCTGCTAAGTACTGTTGGAGTGGAGTGGGGTACTGTTAAAGGAGCTGTAAATGTGAGTAAATAAGTCTCATTCACATGGTCCCTGCTCCCTGACAAGGGTTGGTTCCCTTATGCCACAATCTTCTTTACTGGGGTATTTTGCTTCAGGATCTCCAGCAGCATTCACCCTTGGTGACAGGTAGAGCATATATATAATATGATAAGCATTAATCAACAATTTGAAAATTCAACATATTCTGTAACTAGCAAGTGGGTCATCTTGTATAACTAGTACTAATACAAGTAATAAGCTCGTATTCACATCTAATTACATTTAACCAGTATGGTAAAACATCAGCTTAATTAATATGCTTGGTCAGAGTAAATCTCCTGCCAGTTCTAACTTTAAAATGTTGTAGATTCCTAAGCAAATCAATATTACTAAGATCCATGGGCTCTTCTTATGTTGAATTACACCTGTCACATCCAAAAACCAGTCATTAGTTGCCTAGCAACCACTGCTGATAAGCAAGTTTGCATCCCAAATAACAGAGTCTAAATTTAGAAGATAAAGGAATGTGATTAAGTATATCCACTGAGTGAGCAAAATGCTCAAGGCTAAAGATTCAAAGTCTTGCAGTTCTTTGTGTAAAAATGCTTTTAGCAAATACTTGGGCGCATTTTCAAATGACTGCTTGTCCTTTGCTGCTGAAATAAATGAAAATACTGTACTTCATAGCAACAGCGTGGATGCTTTATAAAAGAGGCTTCGGTAAAAATCAAGAGGCATTTTAAAGTGCTGTGTCCGGAGAGGAACAAATTAGATTTTCTCTCCCTGTCGTTTCCTCGTCCTCTCCGTGTGAAGTCTGTTAAATCAAAGACAAATGTTGCTTTTAATGGGCAGTGTGAATGTCCAGACTCTTAACTAGCACATAATAGCATGAGGGAGCTTGAAGCCAAACTCTAATGTCACACTGAGAGGATACTTTGATGGCATTTTTCCACTGGCACAAAAACACCCATGGCCACCCAAAACCGTCATTGTCTCATTCCATTCTTGTTAGGTGCAACCATCTCTCTCTCTGTACCCAACCAATGGGTTTTATCATGAAAACTCTGTCCACTGTCAGGCAGAAAACTGCCCATGTGTATACTGACAAAAATGGCAAATATCAGTAAAGTTAATGGCAAGTGGCAAGGCATTATCCGGTGGTCAAGGATTTCTCTGCCTGCTGAAAAATGCCTCTCTGTCTGCACTAGCCGAATTGTCATTCACAAGCGCTTAAATGAGTAATTTGCTTTTAAACAACATTTTTGTAGTCAGTGATATTCTGAGAGAATTTGCAGTTGGTCTACATTGTTTAAATTTTTGGCTTTTGAATTATTTAGATTTCAGCTCTCCAATTTGGAATTCCAGCAGCTATCTGGTTGCTAGAATGCAAGACTGACATTCTCTGTCAGTGATGATCATTTTCTAGCAAAATCCAACATGCACAATTTGACCTATTCTAGGTGTTGACAAGTGGGTTGCTCAGTTTAGCAGCACAAAGATGATGTTTAATGAACCACATCAAGGAACAGGTGATACAGAGAAACCCTGACAAAGTATTGTGCTTAAGAGTGCAGGGGTTTTCATTCCATGTATGCATTTACTTGCGTTTGCTCTGGGTGCTTTAGATTATTCCAACACTAACCCTGGTGTGTGCCACAATTTGAATCTCCATACTTTGTCTCCTGAAAAATAATTTAAACATTATGGGGGGTTATTTATCAAGGTCCGAATTTATCTCAATATCAGCTGCTACAAACTCCGATCTAACCCAGTTTTTTAACGCTGATTTATTAATACATTTTCCCGAAAATTAGCTTTACAGGAAAAGCTCAGATTTTCATGATTTTTTCGTGAATTTTTCCCCAAAAACATTGTGAAATTGCCCGAAAGTGCCCAAGTGTAACCCCATCGTGGCCGACACAACCAAAAATCAATAGGACTGTTGACTATTGACTTTTATGCAACCTCGACAGGTTTGAGATGCCGTGTTTTTATATTCGTGCTTTTTAGCCCTCAGGGTTTAATAAATTCCGAAAAATTTGTGATTTTTTTAAAAGTCCGTTTTTATAAAAAGAAATCACAAATTTTTCAGATTTCGGGGAATTTCGGGTATTCGGTGCTTAGTAAATAACCCCCTAAATTAATAATAATACTAGGGAATATGAAGTAATTGCCTTATTATATGTCATTTCAGTTGATGTTGGCATCTGCTGGGAATTGGATCCTGTAACTGGAAAGTGTCATGAAACAGACTGAACTCCTCATTGGATGGCTCTAGAAACATTCACGAACAAGGGACAGACACCAGAATAAGACTCCAAGGTACTTATTATATTTCTATTGCAACAGACAGGGACTTAAAGGAACAGTAACACCAAAAAATGTAAGTGTTTTAAAGTAATGAAAATATCATGTACTGTTGCCCTGCACTTGTAAAACTGATCTGTTTGCTTCATAAACACTACTATAGTTCATATAAACAAGCTGCTGTGGAGCAATGGCAGAAATTGAAAAACGGCTAAATGGCACAGGTTAACTAATGGATAACAGATAATACCATTAGACAGACAGAGCTTATCTGCTATCTGCTGTGTAACTTGAGCTTTTTCTCCTTTGAATGGCTGCCCCCATTGATACACAGCAGCTTATTTATATAAACAATAGTAGTGTTTCTTAAGCAAACACAGCAGTTTTACCAGTGCAGGGCAACACTGCATTATATTTTCATTACTTTAAAACACTTTTATATTTTGACGTTACTGTTCCTTTAATTTTTAGTGCTAGGTAGAATAGGTAGTTAAAGGAAACACCATCTTTGCCCCAGTGTTCTCCTCCTGCCTACACATCTGAGTGCTGCATTTAGTAGCAGTTCAGTTTATTGGGGAGACCTGGATGCCTATCAGGGCAGTTCTTTTCAGTGGGTGAGCTGTGATTGGTTCTGTATCACTTCTGTCTTTACATTTCTCTCTCCTTACTTTGGTCTTTTTTTTTTTTTTTTTTTTAGTGTGACATCTGGTCATTAGGGATAACGGCCAATGAAATGGTGGAAGAAAGAACACGTAAGTAAATGTCAAACATTGAGGTTATTCATATTTTACCAAGGAATTGTCACCCAGAATGGCAAACAGCATGTAATTGGCAAGGTGTAACCCAAGTGTAACCCCATTGTGGCCACACCTCTGTGCCATAGGATATACACCATTAATTTCTTACCATCCACAGGTCCTGAATTCCCTTTACTAGATGAAAGGGTACTGGGAATTTACCTCTCATGGCAGTGCCTCCACCTAGTGGGATCAGGGAATACACCTATTAGTGGCCCCACTCGGAACAAATGATTAACCACATAATTTCAGTAAAACACATTTACACAATGCACCATAAATCCTGCCCTGGGGCACCCATGTGTTATTCTAACTCAAGGCACAGTCTCTACCCAGGACACAGTCCCACAATCCACTCCTGATGAACAGTCAGTCACAATCTGAAGAGCTCTTTACCCTATACCCCCCTATAACTCACCTTTGGATAGTGGCAGTAGATTTGACATAGCAGGCACACAAACAGGAAACACATGCAGGGATCCTTCCAATACCTATATCTCAGGCAGATCACTCACCGAGGGCTCAGAAAGAGCTGGTACCGGCAATATCCTTTCCTCAGGCCAAAACTCACACAGAACTGGTTCAGGCATCCACAGCTCTCACAGAAATCTTCAGGCTCACTGCAACACCCCTCCTAGGTGTGAGTACTCCCAGGCCTCTTTCCTTGGAATCCATTTCAAGGCATCTCTTATCGGGTTATTGTTATCCCCAAGCCCACACAGGGCATCTCTCCATAGCCCAGGGCATGGTGCTGCCAGCATACCAGAAGGAACATTCACTCCATTCTCCTTGAAAGTGAAAGAATCCTGAACACTGAACACATGGCTCTAAACTATATGAAGACATAATGCAACAGTGACACCTTCTGGCCATACCAGTAATCTGCCAGGGTAAACTGCACTAGGGACAAAGGACTCACTCCCCCTTCTCCAATTTAGGTCCAGCACTTAGCTGGCCAGACAGGGGATTTTCCACCATGCGGTACTTTTAGAACCATAGGGGAACTTAACCCTATGGGTCCCTACACAAGCTTGCTATGTGCTGCCATATGCAGATATATGCAGAGAGTACATGATCTAAACATCATAGCCCTTGCCACAGGTAATTCAATTTCCCATATATTCCATGATTTAAACTCTGCTGGCTGAACATACAAAATAGCTTATTAGACTATTTATCATGATCATTTGTAGTTTCATGTACAGTCTTTTGTTATATTTTAGCATTGGCTGATATCTTGCAGGTGTCATCTTTGATTCAAGAAAATGAGCCACCTAGCTTGCATCTGAGACGTGGTGAGTCCTTTCCTTTATGCATATCACTTTACATAGTACCTTTCTTCTTTTTTCACTTTACATAGTACTTTTAAGGTTTCGTTGTTGGCATATTTTGGCCACTCCCTGATTCATATAGTAGAGGCAGGCTTGAAGTGGCACATATACATCCCCTATCTTCCTCCTAACTTGTTCATCATTCAAACATACTAGTTAGGTTGTACTGGTGGGTGCAGGACATAGTGGAGCCATGTATATACCACCTGCCATACAGCAGGCAATAAAGTGGTGGTTCACCCATAAGTTAACTTTTAGATGGCTATAGAATGGCTAATTCCAAGCAACTTTTCAATCGGTCTTCATTATTTATTTTTATAGTTTCTGAATTATTTGCCATCTTCTTATGACTCTTTCCAACTTTCAAATGGGGGTCCCTGACCCCACATCCATGAGATAGATAGAAACCAATTTTGTCAGAATTAAAAATTCCATGGAATACTTTTCTGCACTTTCCATGTTAATTAACTTTTAATTTCTTTTTAAGGTCTGAAGAATTTAAATAATTTGTGACAGCATGCCTGCCCTGAGGGGATTTATTTGTTAAGCTGAAAAGGAGAACTCCGCCCAAAAACATATTTTTGCATAATAAAATATGTCATTTTTATTACAGTGTTTTAATTACCAGACACTAATACTGCATTCAGTAGCAATTACAATTACATATACGGTAAATACAAAACTATTAAATACGTATTGGAAGGCTGCTTAGACTTACATGTTTTTATGCAAAAATCATTTTTTTGGGTCAATTTCACATTTAACATTGCTGCTTTTATTCTATTCTATTGCAAATTTATAAGAAGGAAATGATAAAATGTGTTCCTAATACAATATTTTCAATGCCACTCTTATGAGTGGCATTGAAAATATTGTATTAGGAACACATTTTATCATTTAAACCATGGTTTTATGATTTATGTTTTTCCAGAGACAGATATTAAGTAGTAGGCTAAAATATTTGAGGGGCCATTTATGATGTACCTGGGTAGAATTGCAAGGGCACTAAGGGGTACAAAATGCAGGAGCAAACATTGTGTATTTTCTATTTTATGACATATAACACAATGTAGTACATCATTTTAATTTTTCTAAAAGGGCTGGGTAAAAGTAATGAAAGTTTTGATCCATATAGGTTTATAATATTCTATTTGTATCTACATAGATGTATACTCTTCAGAGATGGAGAAACCAGCACCAAAGATTCTGTCAAAACCAGCCAGCTGCTTGTTCTAACCCTGGGGCTCCCTGGGCATGAAACATCTAGGGCTCCATTGTAACTTTGGATGTCCCCAGAGCTAGCAGTGTATATGCAACTGGCCCTGGTCACTGGTCACACCAACATCATTGTCCCACTACTCATGGTAGCTCCACCAGCGGCACACAACACCAGCGGCCCTCCCCACCACAGCCCCACCAGCGGTGTCTCCCTAGCCTGCTGCAGCAACACCAGCGGCCATACCCACACCACAGTACCACCACATGTCCTGATCATTCTGGATAACAAGTCTTATACCTGTACCTTAAACACATAGAAAGTCTCAAATTGAATGTTACAGGCCTTGTCACGCAGATGATTAATCATCAGGGGCATAACAAGAGGGCGCCGGGCCCCCCACCAGAAAAAAATTCAGAGACACTTCAGCATGCAACCCCCCCTCCCCCACCACATGCTAACTCAGGCATGAACATGTCAATTTAAAGAAGAAGAAAGGAGCAGGTAGGAGGATTTGAACCATATAGAGGAAACAGACCCTAGGATCCAGGCCCCCACTTTCCCCGGCTCCCCCGTGACCACAGGGTCTGCTTCCTCTATAGTTAGGCCAGTGTTAATCATTTACTTGAGGTTGTCTGGTTTGCTGATGTGCTTTGTCATAGTGATGAAGTTGAGCTGGTCCAGAATCTCCTCGAGCAGCTGCAATCAGAGCAAGAATAAAATGAACAGCCAATACACAATTAATACAAAGAGACACATGACTGCAGCAAAGGAACATAATACTTGTTGGCTAAGGAAAGCCAAGCAGCAAGCAGATAGCATTTTAATATTTGGAGAAGAGATGCAGAAGAGAATGGCAAATAGTTAAAAACAAAAATTGGCATGGCAAGAGAATGGCAAATAGTTAAAAACAAAAATTGGGGGTGTAAAAAGGCCAACTGCAAATCAAAATAAAGGTGTGGTTCACCTTTAAGTTAACTTTTAGTATGTATCAGAATGGCTAATTCTAAGCAACTTTTGAATTGGTCTTCATTTTTTTTAAAATAGTTTTTAAATTATTTCCAGACTGTTTCCAGATTCCAAATTCCAGATGGGGGCCACTGACTCCATCTAAAAACATACTGTATGCTCTGTGAGGCTGTACATTTATTGTACTTTTTATTGCTTATCTTTCTATCTTTCTCCTCTCCTATTCATATTCCAGTCTATTATTAAAAACAGTGCCTGGTTGTTATGGTAGTTTTGATGCTAGCAACCAGGTTGCTGAAATTGTAAACTGGACAGCTGCTGAATAAAAAAGTTAAACAACTCAAAAACCGCAAATAATGAAAACCAATTGCAAATGCAAAGCCTTTTCGACAAATATATGGATGTCGGTGGAAGCTTCAGCCTCTCTCAAGATGATGTTTATTATATTCTATAACATACCGTATGCATCGGGAGTAAAGTGCCTAATATTTTAGTGAGGGGAAGGGAGACTTGCTGTTACATCTGATAACCTTAAAGGAAAACTAAACTCCCCCCTAGTAAAAACAGCCCCCATTAACTGCCTTCCATTACCCCCTTCACATCTCCCTCCAGACAGGAAGGCAGTTAATAGGGGCTGTTATTATTAGGATGGTTTAGTTCTTCATTAAGTCACAACTTCTCTTCCAGCGACCTTGGCCCTAAAGTAGCAATGTTTCTTAAAGTGCCACTATACCTCCATTTATTATGTACACAGATGGATTCAGCTATTAAAAATATCAAGATCTTAACAATTAATTTTGTCTTGCTTATTTTCCCCAAGCTTCTATGCTGATTTGACTGGTTGAAAGTGCAGATTTAGCCTTGCCTAAAAACCACTGCCACTTTATTATCCACCTTTTTAGGTTCTTATTGTCATTATGAAATTACTCAGACCCAGGAGTAGGTATGACACATGGCATCATCAAGGGCATAGCCAATTAAACATCTCTATAAATACCACTCTCCATAGTAGCTTCATAGGCGCTCCATAGTCTGTGCGGTTAGATACCATTTCCAAACTGGAAAATGAGGTTCAATTCGGATCCGGTAGAAATAATGTAAATATTTATTGTTATTGCTACTTTTTATTAATCATCTTTCTATTCAGGTCCCCTCCTATTCATATTCCAGTCTCTTATTCGTATCAATGCATGGTTGCTAGGTTTATTTGGACCCTAGCAACTAGACTGCTGAAACTGCAAACTGGACAGCTGCTGAATAAAAAGTAAAATAACTAAAAAAAATGAAAATCAATTGCAAATTGTGTTAGAATATCACTCTCTGCATCATACTAAAAGTTAATTCAAAGGTCAACAACCCCTTTAAGTACAATGCAATTTATTGCCTGCTTTTTTCATGGAAGATTAAAGGTAAAGATTAATCAGGTGAATTTTGTCTACATATATCAGAGTCACACAGTGGATTCCATACAAATAGTGCTCCAATTACCATCAATCAGGTGAATTTTGCCCACAAGTTAGTTGTAAGCAAAATTCACCTGATTGATGGTAATTGGAGCACTATTTGTATGGAATCCACTGTATGACTCTGATATCACTGCTGGATAGCGGAGCGACTTTTCTGCCTCTAGAAATATTAATGTCAAGAGGCATTATATTTATTGTTTAACCCTAAAGAAGTGAAAGTGACACGTTGATATTGGGTCTTGAATCTTTGGAAAGCACATTGATGGAATTCGAATCTTCCAATTGTGTTGTTATACGCTATTGATGTCTGTAAATATTGTAAGTGCATTTTATCTACAATTAATAAGTTGTTTATGAAGATTTTACACATGGGGAGTGCGCCCTTCTTATTATTGTTTGTAGCCATTCTGTAGTCACGTAAGCAAATTAACCTTACAGATAGTCACTGCATTGACTTTTCCCAGGAAGGAAGCATTGATCTTATTAATACAATCCTGCTCATCCAAGCCTCTTTAAAGGAGAACTAAAACTTAACTAAAGAATTAGGCAAGAAATGCTGTGCATTATGTTTTGGGGTTCTGTATCAGCCCAAGGCAACCACAGCCATTTAGTCTCCAAAGATGCCCCAGTAGCTCCCATCTTATTTTCTGCTGATTCACTGCACATGCTCTGTGCTGCTGTCACTTACTTGATCTTAGGGAATGACACACAATATACAGTACACATAGAAATGTCACAATAGAAGGCTCATTAGTAATTAATACAAATAATTACTACACGACAGCACAGAAACCAGTGCAATTAGCATCAGAATGAAATAATCAGCACTGTAGCATCATATTATATTACAGACAAACCTCATTTTTTGTTTAATAATTTGTGACAACCCCTAAGCTTAGCTTCTTAACAGCCCACAGACACTTTCCAAGATGGTGACCCCCTGTGACAAGTTTGAGTTCTGGATCATTGCTGCTATTGAGAAGCTGAAACTTTAGGCTGGTGCAATAAGTTCAGTATATAAAATATGTTCTCCTTTAACATTATGCTAATGCTCCTTATTGTAGAGTTTGCCCATGGTGCCAGTTTGGGGTTTGAGTCACAGTTTTTTCTGCCATATTGTTTGAATGAACTGATGATCTTCTAATCTTATTAAATAAAAGAATGAGCCCATGTGTGGCTAGTTTTAGATTATTCATCTTAAGCATTTTGTGTAAAAACTGATAGAAACCAATAGAAACCAATGCCATTGAAAGACAACCAGACCTTTACTAATAGATGCCAGCTAATAAACATTGCCACCAAAGTTTTAATTTGTAATGTTGTACAGTTCAGTAAGTTCAAGGGCTATAACAACTGTGAATTTTAATTGGTGGTCAAAATACTTGCTACCTGCTGTAGATCAATTCTCATATGCGACAAATAGGATGCACCATGGGTGTCACTTTTAATTATAGCCCCACATATGCACATGGTACCCACAGTGCTTCCTATCAGAGGACATTTCTATTGCCACTCCAAAACGAGCTCAAACACGTTGTGTACCATGTTCTCTTTATCTTAGCTGCCATTGTACCCCCCCCACACACACACACATTCACTGTAAATTCAAACCAAGTAAATTGAAAAAGAATGCTTATAACAGAACCGATTATTGAAATGCGATTGTAATGCAATATAAAGGAAGCGAGCCTAATCTCACGTAAGGAGCGTTTCAGAACAGCATTCTCTTTTATTAAGAAGCAAAACATATACCTTTCGATAATAAAACCATCGCATTGAAGCCATTTTCTCATTCAGCTGCAGATAATGAATTTAATATATGAATTCTACTCACTGTTTGGTGACAATTTAATTATGAATGTCTGTGTTGTTTGAGGACAAACATAAATAGAATTTTTAGTTGTATTCAAGCCCCTACCAGAGTCTGAAAGTCTTTTGAGGTCAATCTCAAATCAGACACAGATCAGACAGCAATTATGTACATTATCTTCATTAGTTAATGCATTACTTTAACAAGTAGATATTTTTCATGGCATGGATTTCAGGATCTTAGGTTTACAGGTGCGGTGCCTCACACAACATCGCAGACACACATTCAGTTTTCATTTAGTTCATCTCTAGGGCATTTTGGGCCATTTTTATTTTGTTACTTTCTTATGAAAATGCATTAGACATAGTCTAGTACAGAAAGTTACATATGCCTAATTGCGACAGTGCACTGAGATAGGGTAGAATATATTGCACACATTAGTTCAGTGTTACCTTTATGGATTTAACTTTTTCAATTTACTAATTGTACTAAATATATATATATATATATATATATATATATATATATATATATATATATATATATATACAGTATCTACATATAGGCTGTGAACAGGTTAATAAACTCTATTAAGCAATGAAGAAGGTGGGGGTTGCTAAGCAGCTACTGGAGTCTGGAGCTACTGACCTTGTGGACTGCATTCACGTGTTCTTTATGGCTGCCACGTGAGAAGCAAGTTTTAGCTTTAGCTCGCTACATTTCATTTCACAGTGAGTTTTCCTATTAAAGAATGGAAATATGTAATTGCAACATGATTTCACTGATATGTTTTAAAGTTTAATATACATTTCAAAATAGCTGTACCCTCTAGGGTTTCCACCTTTTCTGTTGGGGTAGCGGGAGGGACGGTGCAGGGTGTGTGATGATTCGGGGCAGGTCTATTGCATCATTGGTCAGAGTTATTGTCTGATCAACATGCCTTTAATTTCAATATCCTGTCCGGATTTCCTAATTTGGAAATCCATACAGGAAGTCATCACTCGGACAGCCCTTCCAAAAACCAGGCTGTGTGGATGAATACTGCACAAGTGGCAACCCTAGTTCTCTGTGCTAGAAGGAGACCATAGAAAGCATTTTGTTAATGTTTGTAAAAGTTAGACCCCCCCCAGTGATTGTAATCACTTACCTGATACCCTGGGCTTCTCATGCCAGAATACATCCCCGACCAGGGGTTCTACCAGCGAGTACTATGGAGAGATGCTCCTCCTGGGTGCACTTAGCACCAATCTCCTTAACAATTAATTTCTGTGCTGAAAACAGAGATAATGGTCGCACCACGTAGATTATTTATCACAAACACAACCGGGTAATTGATCTCTTCTCAGTTTCAGCATCACATATATTACTGTAGTGCTGCAAATATAGCTTCACTTGCATTGAACAACAAAAACAGCTTTGCACTCTTTCATCCTACAGAGCCTCTCAACTATTTGCACTTTAATACAGGTATGGGATCCATTATATGGAAATGCATTATCCAGAAAGTAGGGATGCACCAAATCCACTATTTTGGATTTGGCCGAACCCCCGAATCCTTTGTAAACATATTGAAACTGATCAAAATCTCAATTTGCATATGCAAATTAGGGTGGGAAGGGGAAACATGTTTTACTTCCTTGTTTTGTAACAAAAAGTTACGTGATTTCCCTCCCCATCCCTAATTTGCATATTTAAATTAGGATTCAGTTCGGCCGGGCACAAGGATTCAGCCGAATCGGAAACCTGCTGAAAAAGGCTGAATCCTGGCCGAATCCCGAACCGAATTCTGGATTTGTTGCATCCCTACTAGAAAAAGCTCCAAATTACAGAAAGGCCATCTCCCATAGACTCCTTTTTTATGGAAATAATTGCAATTCTTAAAAATGATTTGCTTTCTATGTAATAAAAAAACAGTACTTTGTACTTGATACTTATTAAGCTCCATTAATCCATATTGGAGGCAAAGCCCACCATGTTGGCTGGCACATGCACTGTAAACCCTCTGCCACAAAAGGCACTGGTCAGCTGAATGCAGCAAAGCTGTAGTCAAACAGCTTTGACATACAAAAGCTAGTCAAAACTGACAACATTGTGGGATTATATAGGGAATAAAGTATCCCTTATTGCAAATTATTCGCATATTAGGTCATGGAACTCTGATGTGACTTTTGATATCCTCATTGTTTACAACAGGAGGTACATTCTTCCATATAATACACGTCACAGTGACTCACAGATGACATTACAGAGCAATAATTAGAACTGATGGCACCACTAAGCACCTGGCATAAGGATATAATTTACAGGCTAGTCATGATTATAAAGGACTATTAAATCTGAATGTACATTTTTACTGTTCAATAGTCTCCCACACGGTGGCACCTGCATAAATTTAGTGCATCTAATAGAATCCGGGAGCACAGATCACACGTGTACTTGGAGATCTTAGGCTGGTTTGCAGAAGTCTGTACTCACAAACAGATACACATCATTTTACCTTCCATCAGCACATTTTCAGTAATTCCTTAAGGAATGTTAACCTTTCACACGTTAAATATTTAGTTTGCAACACCACAAGCCTTGTAAATTATTTGTGATTCACACAGGAAAGAGTTTCTTCCCAGGAAGTATTCTGGCAGATATATTACCTATTTATACATTAATTACTAGATACCACAGTAAATTAACAACATAATGCCTGGAACAACAGACAGACATGTACAATAGCATTAAGGTACTGCTTTATCAAGTGTTGAATGGGGGAATGTTAAAGGAATCCAGGCAGTTTGATATTTTCCTTTTTATCAAAACTTTCCCCATTTATCAACTGACATTTATCAAACCTAAAACCTGTGTTTGTACTTCCGAATGTTGTCAACTGCTTTGAGCAGAACATCATTCTGATTGTTTGGGTGGCAGTGCTCAGCAATCCTAATCCTTGCTTCACAATGTTTATGGCATGTGGGGAGAAAAGAGACAACAATGATATTCTCTTTCTTTTGAAATTCTTTTTATTGAGATTTTTCAATAAAATACAAGAATATGACAATATGATAAACATACAGTGTTTCAACAGGGAGCAAAATAAATATTCTTAGGCATAACGGTAAAAAAAAACATTTGACATGGAAGAAAACTAAATAAATAAATAAAGAAAAAGGGGAAATACAAATAAAATAAAATAATAAAATATTAGAATAATAATAATAAAGTAAAATAAAATTAAGTTAGATAAATAGATAAATAGACCTGATATTCTTTCCTTACAAATTAAAATCTGACAATGCAAAAATACATAGAAAAACATTTTTGTGAATGAAGGCATAAAATATCTCTTTTAACGTATCATTAGCATAAATCTTGTCCCATAAGACTAAGGATAAATGACCTCTTATCAGCCTCACAATGATATTCTCATCATCATTATATTTATAGGGCTGTCAATATACACAGTGCTTTATATATTCTACTATGTTCCATAAAGGCCACCCCCCACAGAATCTATTTTATCCAAATAAAGAAATAATCAATTTTTTTCTTCTGTATTAATAAAATAGTACCTTGTACTTGATCCAAACTAAGATATTCTTATTACAAGCAAAACCAGCCTATTGGGTTTATTTAATGTTAACATGATTTTGTAGTAGACTTAAAGGAGAAGTCTACATGCCAGCAGCCCCCCCTCTTGAAACGCCACATTAAAAAGTGTTTATTTAGTAGTAGCTTTGTGCACCCTCGTTCGATCGTTTCTCCGCCATACAAACTTAGGCGCCTCTATTTTCCATTCAGTGCGTCTCTTCGCCTTGCGTCTCTACTGTATTGCTCATCAGCCTCCTTCGTGATCCTGGTGACACACTCATTCCTGTCTGACAGCCTCTAAACAAGTAGGCGGTAAAATAAAGTTAAAATAAAGGCTTCTTTTTAAATTGCGCTGTTTTTTTTATTTAGCTGACCTCCGCTCCACAGCTCCTGCGCTCGCTGCCAAACTGTAAATTAAAACCGGAGCAGGCGCAGGAGCTTGTAAGCTTCCATGTGTTACCAAGCAACAGGGAAGACGCATCGCGATGGACGCTTGCATGAAAGCAGACGGGCAGAGAGGTCAGGAAAGACGAAAGGCTAAATCACGTGCCTGCAACGTCAGCTCTTCAAAGGGAAGCCACAATATACTTTGTACTCAATATACTTACCGCTGCCAGGGAATGCTTCCATATACAGCTTTGAGTTTTTTTTTTAAAAACTATGACACCATAAACCTTAATGGAAAAAAGAATGAGAGAATGCTTACTGGTAAGGATACTTTTATTTCATGGTCAGCAGTTAGAGCTTTGTTTGATTTTTGACTTCTCCTTTAGGGCTAGTCCACACGGGGAGATAGCGACGCGTTTGCGGTCGCGGCGACAAAGCGCCGCGACAGTCGCCGCGACCGGCGCAGGCGACAGTTTTGTATGGGCGCCTATGTAAAAACGCCTGTGCTAACCACACGAGGCGATGCGCTTTTCAACAGTCGCCTGAAAATGCCTCGCCAGGCCTTTTCAGGCGACTGTTGAAAAGCGCATCGCCTCGTGTGGTTAGCACAGGCGTTTTTACATAGGCGCCCATACAAAACTGTCGCCTGCGCCGGTCGCGGCGACTGTCGCGGCGCTTTGTCGCCGCAACCGCAAACGCGTCGCTATCTCCCCGTGTGGATTAGCCCTTAAGGTATGAAGATCCAGGTATGAACCCCAGGTCTAGAGCATTCTGGATAACAGG
This sequence comes from Xenopus petersii, assembly GCA_038501925.1. Classification (NCBI taxonomy): domain Eukaryota; kingdom Metazoa; phylum Chordata; class Amphibia; order Anura; family Pipidae; genus Xenopus; species Xenopus petersii. Next base: position 91,593,342 of record CM076680.1, on the reverse strand, counting down.
TCCCATACCTGTACCATAAATACAAAAATCTCTTTATCTTTCTCATACATGTCTGTCTATATCTGTGTAGCTATATAGTAATATTTTCTCTCATTTTTGTAATACCTTATAAGAGTTTCATTGCGTGGGTGTTACTTTTCAGTGCTTGGGCATACTTGACTAGCAGCAATCCAATTAGCAGTGAATTGTTAATTTCTATATCAGATTAATGAAAAGGTGATGATTTCTCAGCACGTGAGGTTGTTTTCACCTGTGCGTTTGAGAAGAAGCAGAAGATAACTTGTCTTGTATGTATTTGTTGTGAATAATTATATATTGTATCTGGTATTGCTATTAGGGATGCACCGAATCCAGGATTCGGTTCGGGATTCAGACAGGATTCGGCCTTTTTCAGCAGGATTCGGATTCGGCCGAATCCTTCTGCCTGGCCGAACCGAATCCGAATTTGCATATGCAAATTGGGGCGGGAGGGAAATTGCGTGACTTTTTGTCAGAAAACAAGAAAGTAAAAAATGTTTTCCCCTTCCCACCTCTAATTTGCATATGCAAATTAGGGTTCGGCTTCGGTTTGGTATTCGGCCGAATCTTTCGTGAAGGATTCGGGGGTTCGGCCGAATCCAAAAAAGTGGATGCGGTGCATCCCTAATTGCTATTGAGGGAAATATATTCAATATATTTAATTTTTATATTTTGATGTAATAGAGTGTTGCTGTTATTGATTTATGGGGATGAAATGATGAGTTATTGTATATTGGAAGTTTATTTTACTTAGTTTTGTCTGTAAAGCCCTTTGTAGCTATACTTTGAAAAGTGCTATATAAATAAACTTTATTTTTTTATATATATATATATATATATATATATATATATATATATATATATATATACATATATACACACACACACATATACAGACTTTCTTATGAGAGAGAACCATTTCTTGTGTGCACCTTTATGCTCTTCACTGTCACTTTCTACATCAGGCACCTCTTCACTTTGTTATGTGTGTCTGTGTCTTAGAGGGTCAATTTGGCCCAATGTGCAGCAGATCATTTATGCAATTAGATCATCTGCCAACACAAAAGACATATTGCTGCTAATGATAGTGAAATGATCAGATCAATGAGCTTGTTTTAATCTGCTATCAGTGTTTTCATTATCTATATCTTTAAAGTAAAGTATTACTCGTCTAACTTTATGGGTAATCCATTTGTTGTATTTACTAAATGGTGCCCTCTGTTTGTAGTGGAAATTACCATGCAGTCTCCCCCACTCCCCGTCATTTTTTCTGCAACAAAATAACTAATGCTACAGTCTTTTCTTGTATGACATTCCTGGGTGAGACACAGGGTTATTTGTAGCTTTTATAGAGTATCATATTGCACTTACTGGGCCACAGGCTTTAGGGAGCAGGCGAAATAACCATACAATTTTTGCCATTATAATCTGTATTAAAAAATCATAGAGCAGATGGATAGTTGTTTAGGTGCATTTTGAATTGGATAATGCAAGTGCATTGTAAAACATGTAAATTATATCAAACACACAGGGCCATGCTCCCATACTTTGAATGCTTTTAATGTATGGATGGGGGAAAAAGGTTTTGCCTAGCTTTATATCAGGTATTCCCCTAGGAATGGTTTGAACAGCTAAGAGCTGGTCCTGATCTACAGTTCGCTGCTCAGTAACTAGCCATGTGGTGTCAGGGTTCTCTTAAATGTGGAAGCCAGCACATGTTCTGCTCTTTGTTCCCCATTTGCTGGAGGAGGTGGTGTGCTGAAGGGCCTGGGTGGAGGTAGGCCTCAGTAGGTGAAGTGAGTCATAAAAAGGTTAGTAGCAGCTTAATGTAAGAGTGAGAGGCAGGCTTGTGGTAGTAAGTAAAGCAGCCAGAGGCTCCAGCTAGGAGACCAGGAAGTGCCATGTGTATCACACGCCAGTATAGGGACTGAAGGGGTCCAGCTCAGAAACAGGAAATTGTTGAAGTAATACACCACTGTGAGCATCACCTAATGCTGGGGACTAGCTCATTGATCTATGAGTACTATCTCTGGACCATTTTGAACACTACAGATGAACCTGTATCAGCACCAGCAGAGAGACTGTGAACCATTCAGTCAATAAAGAGTTGCCATCAAGAACCACTGGCACCCAAATTATTTGTAAGATCAGTTCTGTGTACAAAGTCAGTGTGGTTAAACTTTCCACCAACAGTACAGCGAGGGCCCACCTGAGAGGAAAAGTAATTCATGGGGTATAATTAGCAAAGAGTGAAGTTAAAGATCACTGCACTCCACTAGAGTGAGATTCTGCCACTCTCCATTCATTTCTACAGAGTTTTTAAAGGCATATTTATTAAAGGATGAACTTTCATTTTCACCCATTGATAAATACTCTTTAAAAAATCCCATAGAAATGAATGGAGAGTGGCGGAATTTCATTCTAGTGGACTGTGGTGATCTCTAATTTCCCTCTTTAATAAATATGCCCCTATATGTCATTATGCCTAATAATTACCTCTGGAAGCTTCTCTACCAACTTGTAAACAGGTGCCCAATGAGCACCTTCACATCTCCCAGCACCGCAACTTTCATACACAACTTCTAGCAGCTTTACATTGTAAAATGCCCTTATTGTTATCCCAGGCATGTGTATTGTTTACACAATAATTGAATACATGCTTAGTAAATTTTAAAATTTAGTTATTATTATTAATTCAAACAAACGCAACATTTTGCCAAACTTGAATGTTTGCTTAAGTGAACCCAAAAAAATAAAGAAAAAAAACTTGAACTAATTACAAATTAGTATCCTACGCATCATTTCCAAGCTAACATAAAATAATATAAGTAAATGAGTGAGACATTAGGAGGAAGTGTCATTATTTTCCAAATATGGGACCCATAGCAATTCAGATGTCTGCTTGCACTTTGTAATTTGCAGATGAGAGCAAATTGATACAAAATAATTTTATCAAGCAGTAATCCACTTTTGTTGAAATCAAAAATCACATTTTTTTCAGTACCAAATCTGATTTTCTAATAGAGGTCTATAAGCTAACTTTCATATGTAACAAAGGGCACTAAGTTTGGCCAGGTGCAGTTACCCATAGCAACCAGCAAAAAGTTTGGTTTTACAAAGTTGACCACTAAATGCTTACTGTATATTGGATGCTATAGGTGATTAAATCAGTGGCACACTTAGAACCTTTTAATCGATATGCCCAATAATAGCAGCATGACAAGCAGAATGGTATAAGACAGGCAACAATATCTCTACTTGATATAATAGTTTGTGCAGTCACCAGGTGCTGAACATTTTTAGGTGTAAAACAACCACAGACAATTAAGAGATATGTTTGAAATCAGTAGAAAAAAGTACCAGAAATATTGAACCTGGAAAAATGTTGTTTTTCTTTTTTATATGAAACTGCACACAATTTTGCCTTCTGCGGTTAGTAAATGGACCACTTTATGATATGTACTAAGATATGGCAGATGTAAAAGAAACTTAGAAGTGCAGGTTTCATCTTCCTTGCCCTAATCATGTCCCAGTCTCATCTCAGTTAAAAATCAAGAGAAGCAATTAATTTCTCTCGCCTCTAAATTAGATGAATGCTGTAACCACAGCAACGCAAATTAAACTGAAATTTACACCAGGTTGTTCGTTCAGGTCATCAAAGCAAATACACAAAGTCAAAATGTTTCGTTCAAACTAATGAGCTCTCAGACAGTTAAAAGGGTCAAAACTGTCAAAACGATGACTTGCAATGATGCCAAGAATATTTTCTGAGAAGGAGTTTATTTAATATCTTCCTACAGGGGGTGTTTATTCTGATGGGAGTATTTTAAGGCAGTAGAAAGGTTGAAATTGCCAGGGGGGAATCTTGTAGTATAGAAATGTGATAGGCAGCAGATTTTCTGAAAAGAATGCACCTGCAAGAAATACAATATTGGTTTAATGAGGGTTATGTATCAGAAACCAAATTAATTTAGTGCATTGAATCAGTTGCTGGATTACATATCTAAACAGCCCAAGGGCTGGGCATGGAGCTCTGGGAAATGGTCACCAATGGGCAGATTCCACACCCCCTTTCATATAAGAACACAATTGGTATGTTTCACCATCTAAAAATGTTTGGGCATGGAATTCATTTCTTTTGAAAATGTATCTTTCTGCAATTTTTTTTTTAAAGTTTTTTTGTCACTAAGGGAGATGTTCCCTCTAGAGGTAGCATTAATCTGTAGAAATGGGAAATGGTTAAAACATTGTTTTTAATTATGGCATTGTTACTTTAAGGGTAGGACTACATGGATGTTTTCGGTGTGATCCGACGTGCTGCGACAAGTCGAATGCAACAGAAATAAGTTAAGAGAGAATTGTCTGATGAAGTCGCAGCGTAGGTCCTATGCGACACGACTGTTGGATGCAGACGCTGCATCGGATTGCGACGAAAACGTCCATGTAGTCCTACCCGAATAGTGAAAGTAAGACTAATTTCACACCCAGCTGCTCCCCACGGGTCTCACAGAGAATACAGATCAACAAGAGCAGCAGCACTCCTGTAATTTGAAAAAAGTGAATATTTACTTTAAGTGCCAAGGCAACGTTTCGGGCTTATATGGCCCTTTATCAAGCCCCTTATCAAGATCTCACAGAATAAGTACTTCTATTTAGGAAATAGGTTTTTTACGACTAGGTAGAAATTGCCATTGTATGAAAATATTGCACTGTACTTAGATATCAGAATAGCAGATATTAGATATCAGAATAGCAGATATAGAGCTTATGTAATAAAAGACACTAAGTTTGCCCAGGAGCAGTAACCAATAGCAACCAATCAGCAGGTAGCATTTAATGGTCACCTGTTTAAAAGCAAAGATCCTATTGGTTTCTGCCCCTAGGCAAACTTAGTGCCTTTTATTGCATATGGGGGAATAGTGCCATTTACATGTTCAAAGTTATTAGAAATAAAGATGTAGAGAAAAAGAAAAAAAAAAAGATCAATGCACATTCCCTGGTCCCCTGCCACCATACCACATCAAGTTAAAAACCCATATGGTGGTCCCTAACTATTTACCTCTGGTCATAATATTTAAATGTTAAAGCCTCCCGGCATAACAGCATTATCTGAAATAAAGGTGGCTTATCAATTTTATGATCATAATTTTGTAACTAAAAAACCCCTGTCTTTGTAAATACATGCATCTGCATAGATTACTTATGTGACGGAACCAGGGAATGTGCATTGATCAATTTTTTTCTTTTTCTCTTTGTCTGTAGTTAATTTGGTTAGATCAGTAGCACTTCCATTGTATTTTAGTACATTTTTATTTAGCCATGGAGTGCTCCCACAACCTTTCCTTTTTACATTTTGTTATTAGAAATATGTTTAATTTCTACACAAATCAGTCAGGATTTGCATGGTTTTAAATGTCCATCCCTGATGTTTCTGGACAACAGCACCCAGCATGCTTTTAGCCACGATAACATATTTTGTACTGGTTTGTATATGTAGTCAGCAGCATTTAAGAAGAATATGTTTTAGCAACAGTGTTTTCATGCCCTTTAATAAAGATGTATGACTATTAAAAGATCAAACAATATTCAGACAGGCCCATATGAAAAATTAAGTTACGCTTATTAGAGTTCTTTAATTTCGGAATGAAAATAACATAACCTATTATATTTCCAGGTGCATTTTATTCTAATGCAGTTTTCAGTAAGCTGTCAACATATTGATGGAAAATATGCAAATTGCATACAGCAGGCTAACAGTTTTGAGCCATAACACAAACTGAGGAAGGAGCTCTAAGCTGGAGAACAATAAAGCAAACTGCAATCATCTGTGTGCTTCTAATTAACACAGAATAAACATACCGCCGCGGCTTTGATTATAATTAATTGCAAATCTGTATTCAAAGTGAATACCATATTTAACTATATACAACAGCTCCTTTGAGAGCATGTGCATTATGAGGTTATTACTAAAGTGAGCATTAATATTGTTTGTTTCTATTTTTTAGTAATGCAGGGTGAAAAACAAGATATCTGTAGTACTGCTGTATGCCAAAAAGATATTATATCACAACAGTTGAAGAGTTGTAGACAAATACATGAACATTACACTAAGTAAAATAATGAGTATACTCCAGAGAAAACAACCCCAGCCTTGACAGTCTATCCTCATAATTTAAGTGTTCCACCCCTCTAACCAATTTAGTTGCACGTCTCTGCACTCTCTCCAGCTCATTTATATCCCTCTTAAGAACTGGAGTCCAAAACTACACTGCATACTCTAGATGAGGCCTCACCAGGGACCTATAAAGAGGCATAATTATGATTCAATCCCTTGCGCTAATGTTGTTTTTTTATGCAAAAAAAATGCTCTATATGTAGCTAGGGATGTAGCGAACGTCGGAAAAAATGTTCGCGAACATATTCGCGGACTTGCGTCAAAAATGCGAACGGTTCGCGAACGTCGCGAACCCCATAGACTTCAATGGGAAGGCGAATTTTAAAAGCTAGAAAAGACATTTCTGGCCAGAAAAATTATTTTAAAGTTGTTTAAAGGGTGCAACGACCTGGACAGTGGCATGCCAGAGGGGGATCAAGGGCAAAAATGTATCTGAAAAATACATTGTTGACACAGCGCTGCGTTTTGTGCTGTAAAGGGCAGAAATCACACTACGTCACTCAGGTGATGTTTCTGGACACAGAATGTGAAAAAGCTCACACAGCTAGGTGGCACTTGGTTAAAGACTGGGCAAACAATGCCTGCAAGGGCAACGTATACAGTAGTGGATACGGAATATATTATTGCTGCTGTAAAAACATCACTCAGGTGATGTTTACGGACACGGAATTATTATTGTTATTTAGACAGAATGTGAAAAAGCTCACACAGCTAGGTGGCACTTGCATACCTCCCAACTGTCCCTCTTTTGACCACTCAACCCCCTGTCCCTCTTTTGTACTGGAAAGTCCCTCTTTTCTCTGCACTGAACAGCCAGAAAAAAAACAGTTTCTAACTTAATTGGCTTTTGGCAGAGAGCTCAGAACAGCTAACAGGTGCAAATAAGATACTTTGTAACAATTTTGACTCTGGTTGGTGCTGGTAGTGGTGAACTACTAGGAGGAGCAGCACACAAGTCCCACTCCCCAACACAGCTAGACTAATAGCACTGGGCTCTTACAGTAGCAAAGTAAAAAAAACAAAAAAGAAAATAAAAGCAGTCCTTACAAGGACTATTGGGTTATTACAGCAGTCAGCACTCAGCAGATGAGATCAGAAGCAGTGCCCACAGCAGCTACATACAGAGCACTGCAGTAGAAGGTAGATTACTACTAGTCAGCAAAGCTAACTAACCTAAACTCACTGTCCCTCAAATCCCTGCAGAGTTCTGTCCCTACAATACAGAGCAGTATCAAGTAGATTACTAGCCAGCAAAGTTACTATAAACTGTCCCTCAAATCACTAAACAGCTCTCTCCCTACACTAGCTCTTCCAAGCACACACAGGCAGAATGAAAAAACGCTGCAGGGCTTCAGTTTATATATGGAAGGGGAGTGGTCCAGGGGGTGTGGGGGTGGTCCAGGAGGGAGAGCTTCCTGATTGGCTGCCATGTATCTGCTGGTCTGGGGTGAGAGGTAAAAAATAAGCGCCAGCTAAGGCGAACCCAAATTGGCGAACGTTGCGCGACGCTCGCGAACATTCGGCGGACGCGAACGGTCGATGTTCGCGCGAACTAGTTCGCGGGCGAACAGTCCGCGACATCCCTATATGTAGCCACAGAATGACACTGCCCCATATTTATCTTATAGTGAACTTTTAAAATGTTCCATATTATTATCTTCTTTCCTAGATTTATTAGTCACACAATTTCAGACATTAAACAGGTTTGATACTAGGGATCCGTTAAACTCCTTATTTACTCATTCATCAGAATACTGAATCATCCACTGCAGGTTCTGCCAAAAACAGACACAAATCAGAATTTGCATATGGAAATGTAAGTAGAATTGCCTTAAGCAATCAAAACAAATCTTGGCTTGTCAAGATTTCTGCATTAGTGCTAAAAATGTGCCATCTAAACTTGTCAGTTGCAGTCAATATACAAGAAAATCTCACCAAAATCTTGTCTTGTATATTGATCCATTATATATCAATAATATAATAACAGCACAATGACTTTTTCTAGGGACATGGATATTTTAAGGCCAAGCAGCTGTGCACATAAGGGTAAATGTTAAACATCAGCTGCATTGCTGTAAAGGATGCTGTCAATGGCTAGTGTTTCATCACCTGGCAGTCTATTGGACAAGTCTGGGTTTTCAGATTCCAAATATGTGATGCTGACATTTGGTAGAGGAGGAAACTTAGTATGACATTGTCTATCATGGTTTTGTGTAGGGCCCCTAGTACCAGTGAATGCAAACCAAAATGTTGCAGCGTAGAAAAACATTCTTAATGTTGTATATCTACCTTGTGGCAACAGCTCGGATAAGGCCTTTTCTATTTCAAGGTTTTAATTTCCCATGTACAATCCACTTAATTACTTAGAATGCCTTCTCCTCCTCTAACCCACTCAACCAGTGTTGGACTTTAGGGCATGACCTGAGGCAGATGCCCCTGCTCTAGCCACAACTCCCCCTATGCCAGCACACACACAAACCACACATACCATGTTCTCTTCCTCCTGCGATTGGGGCTGGAGGAGGTCAAAGGCAGAGGTCTTAGGTTGGGGGGCATTGGGGAGTAGGTCTGAGTTGGCAGACAAATAATTAAAAAAAACTATACAAAATAAATTATGAAGCCAATTGAAAATTTGCTTAGAATTCTATTCTATAACATACTAAAAGTTAACTAGATGGTGACCCACCCTTTTAATTATTTCAGTCAATCAACAGAAGTAGCTAAGCTACAAGGACTAGTGGCTAATAGCCACAGATTTTTATATTTATAAACCCCTCTTCTATAATTTTGAATTTAACAGCAGCATAGCCTTTCTCTTTAACCAGGTACAGTAGATGAGTAAAACCATCACAGACACCTGCTACTTTAGTTGGATATACTGTAAAGTCCACTGGTTTTCATTTAGACATCAAACCCCTGAGCTAGAGGGACATATAACCTCTCCTGTTTAATACTTTGCCTTGTGTTAGTAACCATCACACAGCCAAACTTCATTCCTACTTTGTATCATTTTACGCTCATTGCTTCTTTGTGACCTAGTAATTGGGACACAAATGTTGTAAAGGTCACACAATGCCTGTAATCCAGCATGCACTTCTACAATTAGGAAGCGATAAATTAAATGTTTTTATGAATAGAAGTTCATATAAATCTGTATTCACTGCAGTCAGATGGCACACGTCTGAACCTTAATTTTTAATCACGCTCTGTTTTTTCTGCCATTTATATGTTTTTATAGTTCTTGCAGGAAATCAGACATAGTGTGCATCAAATATATATTATTTAGAATCTAATCATGTAAAAATATAAGCAAAGTCCTTACACTAGCCCCCATTATTTGCATCCATTCTGCCGTGGCTTTTATGTTAACTTGTACAAACCATTACAACTTTTGCATGAAAGTTCTTGGGCAACATCTAAATTACTTTGGTTTCACATGCTGAAACATTGCTATAAATTGGAGGTTAATATCTGCAAAGTAGAACCCTGAATGCAATGCAAAAATAACCCTGGATTCAATGCATCAGGGCACTAAAACTTGCATATAATCAGGATGTATGCCAGGATGGTACTTTGTAACAGCAGATCTTTTTCAGTAGGTTGATATCTGTAATTTAAGAAACATAAGTGAGATATCATCATATAGTTAAATAATTAACAGCAGGGATGGAACTAGGGGTAGACAACAGAGGCGCATACCTCGGGCATAAAACATAGAGGGTCGCACTAAGAGGGGGGGGGGAGAACAGTGTGTGGACAAATAGGAGAACCAAGGACAGAGCAGACGTGTACGGGTTTCTTTGCATGTGGACAGGCAGGGTACTCTAGCATTGCTTTGGGCCCAATACTACTAGGCCTGCTTCTGAGCAATCGCACAAGCCAAGACATTAAAATAGGGGCAAAAAATAAAACACTGTATATGTTAGGGAAAACATTGACTTGTTTATAGCATAAATAAAATGTATACAAATATATACAAGCATTGATACTACACTCTAAACTGGCTTTACCTTATGTTCCTACCCACAATCCATTTATTTGAGACTCTTGTATCAGGACAGGGGTGGATATTTCATTCCCACACTTAGCGGGATATTTAATATACAGTAGAACCCCCATTTTATGTTTTTAGGGGACCAGAAAAAATGGTGTAAAATGTAAAATCAGGGAAATGTATTATATATAATATATATACTGTATATATGTGGGATCACAAAACAACAATGTAAAATGAGGGAAAACTTAAAATCAGGGTGTGTAAAATGGGGTTTCTATTGTATTGCAAAACATTTTTTGGTTGTTTTTTGTTACTTTTATGTATCCTCAGTGTTCTTGCCATGACATTTAGAAAGCAACTAGTGAGAAAATTAAAGGAAAAAGAGTGAAAGCTAACCCATCCAAAAACAAGATATAGGTACTAGAATCCCTAGTCTAATGCTATCAGGGTCTGATGGCACCTAAACATTTAGATGAAAGCACAAGTGAAGTCAGATGCTGCCTGTCTGTCTAGACCTCTGCCTCCTGCCCTGGACATGAGCTGCAGCACTAGCTAAACTAACCACTGCCATAAGCTGGTCACATTATACTGTATATACATTTATATATAAAATATCAATTTGGCGTATTTAAACAGTTGTGATAGTAATCAGCTTTTTTGCAAAAAAAAAAAAAAAATTCCTTTTGAAAATTCTATGCAAAATACATAAATACTCGGGAGAAAAAAATGGTAAAGAAGGTTACAAATGAGCCAAGCAAACACTGCAAAGCCAACAGCATGTGAAATGATGGCTGCTTAAACCACCTACAATATCACTATCCCACGCCGAAATTGTTTCACTGACAATCCATACAAAATGAATAGGTAAAGATTAATAGTGATTTTGCATCCCTTTGGGCTTTCACAAATATAAGCAAAGAAAACACTTCAAAAATATATAATTACATAATGATAAATATATGGAAAACATGTACTAAAGCATACAAAACATTGCAATAAAGAAAACTGGTCAAAATATACAATAACTGTAGTTAACATTTTATAGCATGTAGCCACGAATATCACAAAAAACACACTACTCACAGTTTCATCATTGATAATCAAGCAAAAGTACACTGAAACACTGTTGAGGAGACGTTTGGATCATAAGTGTTAATGTTATATCAACCAGAAATACAGTCTGCTTTAAAAAGATTGGTCAGTATAGAAGAAATGAAATGTAGCACAATTATCGATGGGATGACTAGAAGGTTACCAGAGGCTTCATGAAAAATGGGCAATTCAGTATTCTTCTCCTTCCACTGAACTATTCTGACCAATCATTGAGCTCTTTTTTCACCTACCTGCAGGACACTGCACTGCTGGGTATAGTGGTGAAGCTTGATTTTCCTGTGTCTCGCTGCAGAAAAATATTTGTGGTCCTCTCTAAGTTTACTGAAAATATGTGGCTTGAATGGCACAAAATCAGGCAGGAAGATTGAGGGGGTCAGGGAGATGTGGGTCCTTACCAGGCCCTCCCAGTCACCTGAACCCCCTGTGGTGGCAGCAGTTCTGCTGCTAGGCAAGTACACCACTGGCTTACCTAATGTTTTTGAATTTAGACTGAAAATCCTGATTTATGTGTTTCTATTTTATATCTCAGAAAACTTACAAAGCGCCTTCTTCAGTTAGCCTAGATGTGCTGCAGGCTGAAAACAGAGTCAATTTAAGTATCACAAAAGAGACTTCATTGGAGTACTGCTCTACTTTCCTGTTCACAATGAAGTGCAAACTAAACTGTATTATTTTTTCACTTGACTCTCTTTTACCTAGTTATTGTTCAATAACTAAAAATGTCACATTATCAGCTGAGGCAAACAGGTTCAGACTAAGGCCAAGCAGATGGCATGCCCTCAACTGCCATAGACAAAGCTCAGAGATCTTGGCTGCAGATAGAGTGAACAGAAAGTCTGGATCCTGAAAGTTGGCATACTGCCTGTCAACAACTAGGCCACACCCTAAGATACATCCCTTGTGTATCAGGTACACAGGCCAATGCTTCCAATTAAAAGGGCTAGAAAGCTTTCTTCTGATGAAAAGTAGCAGCCTGTCATTTCTGGAAGACGCTTTCCTTTCCTAAGCACTCTCTGAAATGAGTTTGTATGTGTGAGTGGGGTTTCCTTCCACACTCCAAAAACAAGCAGCTTAGTTTCTCAATAATTTGACTCTAATTTGTGTGAACATGACCTTATTTTCCAGATATAATCGTGGCACAGCAGGGGAGGGTTTCCGGCACATGTCAGGAGGGCGCAACATTCAATTCCAGATGGGGGGACTCAGGTGCAGGATGCTGGCTAGTTATACCACTGAAATGACTAGAACTCTTGTAACCATAGCAGCAAATGGCAAAAGGAAGGGGATCATCGGGCATACTGCATCTTTCACATTGCCTTACTAAGATTATGAACCTTCCTTAAAAACCATGGACATGACACAAAAGAAACACACATATTTGCGTCTGTAAGAATTGTGCATCACCTGTAGGGGCAGTGCCACTGGAATTCTCTGAAAAAACTGCAGTGAGTAGAAATATGTGGCTCACTGCCAGATTTTTCCATTTTGCCCCTATTTTATAGTTTCAGCTTGATGGATTTGCAACTTTTAAAAACTACAAAGCAATCCTATTTCATTCACCCAATGATAATTTTACAGAGAAAGCCAATCACTGACAGAGCTGAATAGGTGTGACAGGGACAAAGGAGGCCATCGTGTATACTTCATTTGCATTTACCTTTCGGATCTGTTGTCAATCTTTTTGCCGGATTTAGAACCTGGACATTTTTTATATTTAGATATACAGTATTTGAAATTCTATTTATTTCAAGCCGGTTTGAATTCCTCTGCTGTATTATATTCATAATCAAACACAATGTCCTAGTATAAGTGTGCGTGGGAGAGTGTATTACTCATAGACTGGCCAAATGAGTAGGTACCTCTTTTCCCTGGCATGATCAGGAAAGCAAAAACACAAATCCCAACTGCACTCCCCGTGTGCTAATTATTAATGGTGCACTTTGGAGAGAAATGTGACCCTGGTGCTGCTAAGTGGATTTTAGATGGCATGGTAAAGGAACGGTGTGTGGCATTTGTCCTAGAAAAATAAATTGTTTCACTTTTCTTTCCTTTCTTTTTTTTGCTTGAAGCAAAAAACACAACTTGCTTGAATGTTGAAAATACACTTCTTATTGACAGGCTTTAGGTGCCCAGGAGGACATGGACGTGGGCACACGTTGCTATAAATGGAAATGCAATATCTTCTGTTGTTAATAATAAAACTATATATAAATACTGATACCACTTTCAGTAATCTCATCTTTGTAAGCATGAATATTTACAGCAACTATGGCTCAGTCCCACTAAATTAGAATCATTTAACTGGATGTTAGCTACAACCCCTTTAAACTCCAGTCCCAAACCAAGTTATTTCTTTTTTACAATAAAAGAGACACATGTTGTTTAATAAGGTAATAATGCTTTAATATCAAACAAACAATGATTTACAATACCACATGTAAGGGCAGATTTAAATATGGTCGAATATCGAGGGTGTATTAACCCTCGATATTCGACTGCCGAAGGTAAATCCTTTGAATATCGAAGTCGAAGGATTTACCGCAATTAGTTCGATCGAACGATTAAATCCTTCAAATCGAACTATTTTTCTACGACCAAAAAAAAATTAGAAATCCTATGGGGACCTTCCCCTTAAGCTAACATTGAGGTTCGGTAGGTTTTAGGTGGCGAAGTAGGGGGTCGAAGTTCTTTTTAAAGAGACAGTACTTCGAATGGTCGAATATTCGAACGATTTTTAGTTCGAAACGTTCGTTTCGAAGTAGCCAATTCGATGGTCGAAGTAGCCAAAAAAACATTCGAAATTTCTTCTATTCTATTCCTTCGCTCGAGCTAAGTAAATGGGCCCCGTACTATCTCAAAACAGAAAGTTTACACATTTCATATGTAATAAGCGTATGTATAAATGTTATATTTTTCTATTTTTCCTTATATTTACTCTTATGGTCGGAATGATTTACTTGCTTTGTTTTTCACTTAGTCCCTTGAATGTAATATATATATTTATTATATCGTTTTACATTGAAACGTACATTTTATTGTAAAACTATATAATTAATATCATGTATATTATGTTTAGAAACTACTCTTACCCACAAATGAATGAAAAACTTTAGTGAATTTAAATATTGAAATCTTACTGTGGCCCCTGGTATGAATTGTTACAGTCCAGCAATCTTCCAAATACGATAAAATCGAAGGCTCTGCAATGATTCATAACACAGACTGCTGCCTAGCAACCCCTGCATTATCGGTTTGTTGCATATTGCTGACATGTCCACTCGAATACTTACATACGGATGCAAATGAACACCATAAAAAGGGACAGCGCATCCAAGTGCAACAATCTAAATCTAGAAGTATCCCCAACATGTAGAACATTGCAGGAGAGCACAAAAACAATCAAACTCCAAATGCTGTGCTGCTGGTGTTGTAGCCATATTATATCCTACCTATAGATATATGTGCAGTGATGAAGCTGCAAAACAAAAGTTCTTACTATGTTTGATTAATTCCTAAACCAATATGGAATGCTTGCCATGGAGTCCTTGTTAGATACACTGCAGTACAAATAATACAAGAAGACAGCAAGGATAGTGCCAAGCCATGACACAGGTGCAAGTACCAGTACAGGTAAAAATGTCCTTTATCATTGTGTATCTTTTCTATAGCGTTACAAATGCAATATTTATTTTACAGTACATAACTCCAGATTTCAGAATTTCAACATGGAGTTCATTAGTTCTTCATCCACATTAGTTAATGTTTCCTGGCTGCTTGCTTTACATGTAGCGGTTCCGGATGTACTCTCTGTATGTGAGCATATCATCTTTTCCCAGAGGCTGCATAATACCACGTCCAGCTTGGATGTGAGCAGTAAATATTTCTACCGACTTTCTGTCAACTTTGGGTGGTTGAACTTCATAAATATTGTCATGAGAGAATGAGGATATACAGTTCCTATAGGAGACAAATTAAAGACATTTAAAAACACAATACTTTCAGTTGGATCCTTTTGCTTTGTAACATCCAGCACATATATCACTCGTTTAGCACTGGCTATCATTTGTATTTACAAACAGCTATGATAAAGACCAATGCATAAAATATTTATATATATATTTATTTCTCTTACTAAAATAACACATGGAGATACTCATGAAAGTGCTGCTTGCTTTGATCATTGTACAGAGGTCTCCCAGAAGAGCAGTAACAATGCAATGGAGTTTTATGAGGAATATTAAAACTAAGCAAAAAAATAAGAGCCAAACCAAATGATTTTGCATGGTTTTCAAAGTCAGTGGACAGGTGAAATAATACTTTCATTTTGCATTTGTTAGCCAATAACACATAAAATACTGTAAGGGGGTTTATTTATTAAAGTCCAAATTTATCTCAATATTTTCTGCTACAAACTCCGATCAAATCCGCTCTGTTTTTTTTCACACTTATTTATTATTACATTTTCCCGAAAATTAGCTTTGTGGGAAAAAACCCCCCCTGATTTTCACGATTTCTTCGGATTTTTTTTTTTTATCTGATTTTCATGATTTTTTTGGATTTTTCACCCGAAAACTCCAAAAACTTCGGGTATTGCACGAAACCCAGAGCACATCAAAAAATCATTGGGACTTCTCTCTCATTGACTTATATGCAACCTCGACAGGTCTGAGAAACCAGATTTTCTGATTCTGACTTTTTCATCCTCAGGGTTTAATACATTCCGAAAAATTTTTGATTTTTTAAAAGTCCGATAAAAACGAAAAAAAACCCCAAAACACATTTTTCATGATTTTTGCATTCAGAGTTCAGTAAATAACCCCTAAATCTGCATTAAGTGTGCAACTACCACCTGTGGACATATACATCACATACATTCATGCAATCTTATGTAGAATGACAAATAACTGGACAGATAGGTTTTCTATGCTGGATTCCCACGGGATAATTACAGTATATTAAAAGACTCAAAATGTATGAACTCTTCCCTTTTAATGAAATAAATCAATATTTTTTTTTAAAAAAAGTCAGTTTCCTCTGTAATAATAAAAGAGTAGCTTGTACTTGATTCCAGCTAAAATATAATTTATCCTTACTGGGAGCAAAATAATCCTATTAGATTTATTTAGTTGCTTAACTGATTTTTCAGTACACTTAAGGCATGGAGATCCAAATTACAGAAAGACCCCGTATCCCGAAAGCCCAGGGCATTCTGGATAACAGGTCGAATACCTGTATAAGAGTTTATATTATTTCTAGCCATCTGAAGCTATTTAACCCTAAAAATGCAGCTTAGAAAATATATGAATAAGTCTCCTTTATGCAGAAGCAGACACAGCATTAGAGGGTTTTAATAATTAAATGAGCATAGTTATGATGATTTTCCACTTGCTTTGCTTTCATTAGTTATGTGAACATTTTACGCACTTTTTTTTCAGATTAAGAAATTCTCAATCTTTCATTTGTCCACTGCCCTTCTAACAACATCCTATAGCCCTCCTGTTTTGTTACAAATCCTTATTAACGAGCTAGCAGAGACTGTGGCCTAGGGACATGGAAAGCTAACACAGAAAATAATCATTTTATAGGCATAGTACCCATTTACTGGGCAGGGCCCCCCAAAGCTACTTTTAATTTTAAATAAACCACCTAGAATCCTATTCAGGACATCGGCCTATATAGTTTTATGTTTTAAAGCATAAAGCAATTTCAAAGGTCACTGTTAGTGCATTAAAATTCAGGGCCAGGTATTGCTGAAATAAATACATTTTTCTTAAAGGGATCCTGTCATCGGAAAACATGTTTTTTTCAAAACGCATCAGTTAATAGTGCTACTCCAGCAGAATTCTGCACTGAAATCCATTTCTCAAAAGAGCAAACAGATTTTTTTTATATTCAATTTTGAAATCTGACATGGGACTAGACATTTTGTCAATTTCCCAGCTGCCCCTGGTCATGTGACTTATGCCTGCACTTTAGGAGAGAAATGCTTTCTGGCAGGCTGCTGTTTTTCCTTCTCAATGTAACTGAATGTGTCTCAGTGGGACCTGGGTTTTTACTATTGAGTGTTGTTCTTAGACCTACCAGGCAGCTGTTATCTTGTGTTAGAGAGGTGTTATCTGGTTACCTTCCCATTGTTCTTTTGTTTGGCTGCTGGGGGGGAAAAGGGAGGGGGTGATATCACTCCAACCTGCAGTACAGCAGTAAAGAGTGATTGAAGTTTATCAGAGCACAAGTCACATGACTTGGGGCAGCTGGAAAATTGATATGTCTAGCCCCATGTGAGATTTCAAAATTGAATATAAAAAAAATCTGTTTGCTCTTTTGAGAAATAGATTTCAGTGCAGAATTCTGCTGAATTAGCACTATTAATGGATTCATTTTGAAAAAATTTTTTTTCCCATGACAGTATCCCTTTAAGTAAATATGCATATGAAATGAAGCACCCTAACAAACAACCACATTTTATTCTATGACATCGCAATCCAAATCAAATTCAGTCTAAGATAATGAAACCATCTTTCATATGCAATTTCTGTTTAAACAGCAGGAAGTTTGCCTTTTCTTATGCTATTTGGTGAGCCTAATAGCAGGACCTAAGTGACAAAGTATAATTTCATTGCCCATTCTGTTACTGAAAGAATATTGCATAATCCTATTTAAACATTGTGCCTGAAAACGGAAATGTTTTTGTTCCAGATTACATTTGTGGCTCGGTACTGGCAAATCAAATAACTTACAAAAATGATGTTATTTGTTCATTATAATCATAATACACAAAAGAGTTTCTTGTCTGTTGGTTTAGTAGAAAGAAGATGTAACCTTAGAGTGTCAAAGGCCCATACAGTATTTCTAAAATGGCTCATTCAGTCTAAATTTTCAGATTATTACATGGGGTTGGTCAATACAGCTAATAGAACCAGCTACATACTTTAAAAATCGGGATTTACAGAAAATTCACCCAAGGAAAACAAATCATTATTAAGGTGGATTATTTTAAAAATACAAAAAAAATTGCCCAATTCAGTAACACTCAGCAAACATTAATACATATATTTTTAAAGGGATCTCATATTTGGGCCTTGTACTAAAGCTATAGCAGCACAGTTGTAGGCCATTGCACAAAGGAGGTGAATGTGCTCCCATTGAAATGCATGATACGGGCTTTAAAATTCATGTATTACATTTGTATGCCTTTTTAACTGAAATAAGTGCATTTTTGTGTAATTTGTGAAATTTTCTATTTCAATATACTTTTGAAGGAACGTCAAACAGAATCAGGCAGAGTAAAATGGAATCAATTAGCTTTTAGAAATTTTGCATTTAGGTGCTCTAAAAACCTGAATTTAAAACGCATAACCCCCTCCAACCTGTGTGTCTAGGCCTTTAGAGCTAGTTTAAAGGAATAGTTCAGTGTGAAAATAAAAACTGGATAAATAAATAGGCTGTGCAAAATAAAAAATGTTTCTAATATAGTTAGTTAGCAAAAAATGTAATGTATAAAGGCTGGAGTGATTTTATGTGTAACATATCAGTCAGAACTGCTTTTCAGCTCTCTTTGTTTACACTGACTGGTTACCCTGGCTACCAGGCAGTAACCAATCAGAGACTTGAGGGGGGGCCACATGGGTCATATCTGTTGCCTTTGAATCTGAGCTGAATGCTGAGGATCAATTACAAACTCACTGAACAGAAATGTACCATGTGGCTCCCCTTCAAGTCGCTGACTAACTCAGAGTTATAGAGCTGAAAAGCAGGAAGTTGGATTCTGGCTGTTTTATTACACATTTGTTCACTCCAGCCCTCATACATTACATTTTTGGCTAACTAACTATATTAGAAACATTTTTTATTTTGCACAGCCTATCTATTTACCCAGTTTTTATTTTCACACTGAACTATTCCTTTAAATGAAATCATATACAACTGTCTACCCACACAACAATGAAAGTTGTTGTTTTTTAAAAAAAAAAATAAAATAGCATTGTACAGGGAATGGAGGAAAGAAGATGAATATATTTTAATGATATTTACCTGTACCGTTAAGGATTAGCAATAGGAATACCGACAATTAATTTCTTTTTTAACTGTGACAGTTAACAACCGTTATCAGATAATTCCAATCTAACAAGAAATCTTTTTACTTTTTTTGTAGTTGAAGTTTCACATAATTATATACTTAAAGGTGCAATGGTTTTGATCACAGTGCCTCAGCTAAATACAGTATCAGTTCTAATATCTAAATAACATTCTGAATTCTCTAGGAAACCGTCCAGAGGGTTAATGAAAAATAGCAAGAGACTTCAGAAGGGGTTTTGCCTGCCTATGGATCAAATAGTAGTTATGTAAGTTTTATATAGACAGTGTGTATTTTTACAAGTTTACTATGTAGTTCGTTTCATCTCAAGCTGTTGTTTTGGTCTGTAGGGAAAAGAAGATAATCTGAAGGAAACTTTGTAAATGCAGGAAGAACTTATTTACAATAGAACCCCTGTTTTACATTTTTCAGGGGCCCAGATTTTTTTTTTGTAAAATACAGGAAAATGTAAAATCATGGAAATGTATTGCATAATATATAGGCGGGAGCACATAAAAAAAAGTAAAATAAGGGAAAACTTAAGGTTTCACTGTATATTAGCTAAATACCAAAATTCTTTCTTTACCACGCTACAGTACAGGAACTCAGCTTTATAGATGCAAGCAAATACAGCAAACTTAGTACATAGTCACACTTGCCTTAATAGCTTCACTTTCTATGGATAGAAGTAAATGATAGTATTTGCATAACAGTTCTTAGCCTTGTAAAATGTGAAAGAGTCTAAAGAAGAAGGCCAAAAATAAATGACTGACATTCAATGTCGTATTTATTCATATAATAACAAACCATGTGTATTTATGTCTGGATGTAGTCATTTATTCATTACAAATCAGCAGTGCATGTTCAAGGCTATGTTTGGCAGCTCTTATTTCATTTGCAAGCCATCAGGTTATACTTGCTTTGGTCTTCATTTCATTTCTACCATGTGGTCATGTGAAGCTTAAAACAATAGCAAAGTAATTGTGTTATTATTATTAATAAAGGGGTTGTTTATATTCCAAACACTTTTTTTCAGTTATTTTCAGTCAGTGACCCCCCCAAAGATGCTTCAGAAATACATAAGAAGGTGAAAAATGAAACTAAATGTCAATATTATAAGAATAGGTACAAATAGAAAGTAAGCCAATTTATTCTGTTCCCAAATTAGAATTAAGAACCAGTATCTGATCTCCTATATAATCATATGTTTTCCTTCTAAAATCAGTCCAATAATCACTGTAATGTAGGCTTCTGTTGAAACCAGAGTTCCCATCTATTTTTCTTTTGTTTATTGCAGTGGGTCTTCAACAGTAGGGCAGGCACTAGGGGAAGCAGCTGCCTAAGGTGCATCTATATGGGAGACACAATTCCCTCCTCCCCAAAAATGTACCTGCCTGCCCTGGCTTACAACAAGGGCGGTGGAGCGGCACCAAGTAAGTAGTTGGCTGTTGCATCAGCAGTTGCTTACAGACTGGCCAGAGGGGTGCAAGCAGAAGCATGAACAAGAGGCACTTGCCTAGGGCATAAGAACCTGTAGCAGTCCAGTCCTGGTAATTCCCTGCAAGGAAAAGTCCCGCAACTCCATTTTGGCAGCCCAAGAGTCTCCATCACTTGTCCCCAAAAGAGTACCAGTCCTAGGTAGCACTACCTGCCCAAATACCTTTCCCGATGGAAAGTATTTGCTCCCACGTGGCAGGTACACAAACAGCCTGTTTCTCCAAAACAAGAGATCCCTGGATCCTCATCCTTTCCTACCCCTTCCCTCAGGTAACACTCACCCCAAAGGAGTCACACAGATGGATAGTCTCACACAGAGCTGACAGGCATCCACAGCGATGATCTCTTTATAGGCTCCAGACTCTCCCAGTCGAGCACATAACAAGGCTTGAATCTTTCGAGTATTGAACTCCTTTTTGCCTACATTTTGCCGGATAGGATACACTATCTCCACAGTAAAGAAGGTTCAGCAGCAAAACTGTAAAACTGTAATCTGCAATGGCTGACTGAGCACATGGCATCTCCTTTTATATTGTTGCACAGTGGCACCTTGTGGCTGCCTTTGGGATCAGCCATGCTGCGCCAATCACAAGGGCTCTGCCCCTTAGGAAACCCTGTATATACCATGAGGCTGCGACTAAAGGGGAAATTAACCCTTAAGGTACCTACACCTACAATGTACAGTGCTTCTGGTATACAATAGATGGCAAGCTCCTGTGCACAAAGCACTAATCATTACTGTTATAAGGATAGGGGGAACCTCTGGGCTCGTCCTAAGTTCACTAAAATAAAGCATTTTTAGCCATAAAATTTTTTAGATTTTAGTTTTTCTTTAAAACCTGAAATATACTCCTAATGGCATGGGTGAGTCCCCAACCACCCACAGTGCAAAACTGGATAACATTGGTGAATCAGAATCTGCCTCTGATTAAACTCACCTTACTAGCCAGAGGCTCGCTGAAAAACGGGGCTTGGGGGGCAGGGCTCCCTAACATGAAAAAGAACATTTATACTATAAAAGGCAAAAGTTCTTAATTTTATCTAGAACATGCTGTTACTGTTCAATGTTGATGATAGGTATTTCAGAAGTAACATCCACTTCTCAATGTATCACTGTTTGAACTATATTTTATATTTTAGATGTTGCGTTTATCAAATTACTAAACAATCTGTATGTAAATATTTTGCTCAAAGCTCAACCACGCTTACGGCATATGTTTTGTTTTATGTTTGATGTGTTATAAAACAATAACATTTTACCTATAAAAAAATTTCGTTCCAACAAAATGCTACTTAGTGTATTCAAGGTACTTGAATTGACTAATGCCATGATCATTAATAACCATCATTAATGATGCCAAAAATGCCATTTATATTAGGTGCAATTCACCCAGTGCAATTCACACCCACACTAACACAATTCAAATGCAGCCACCATGTGTATGGTGCCCACAATTAAAGGAGTTGTTCACTTTCAAACGAGTTGTTTCCAGATACATCACTAGACGTTTTCCAATTACTTTCTTTTTTCTATGTGTCACCATTTTTCTAATGTTAAAGTGTCATTTTTCACCTACTAATGCAGCTCTGGAGGGGAGGGTCGCCGACCCTGTAAGCTGTTCTAAATTGATACATTTAGTTGATACATTTATCTTTGTCCCTGCGGAGCAGAATCTCTGGGTTTCATTACAGGCAGCTGTTAGAATTGATACAATTATTGCTAATACTCCAGAGATGCTGCTGAGAAATGTATCAACTAAATGTTGCAAAATTGTAACAGTTCAGAATCTGCACCTGAATTACTGAGCTGCCAGACTGAAACACCAGAGACACGAAAAAAAACTAAGATTTTAGAAAAACAGTAAAAAATAAATAATGGAGAGTAATTGAAAAAAGTCTTTATTTCTGGGGAACAATCTAAAAACAACTAAACTGAAAGTGTTTGGAAGGTGAACAACCCCTTTAAGTTGTATTCTGGGCAATAATGCTGAATTGTGGGTAAAAAAAAACGTGCAAGGGTTCCAACTTTAAGTTGCTTTAAATGTGTTTTAGAGGGAAAGAACAGTTAAATATTTTCTATATACTGTATTACTTACATATAAACAGCCATAGCCAGAACAACTGTAAATTAAGTGTAAATGTGTGGCTTTGCACATATATCATATACTTCTATATATAAGTGGTTGATATACAATTGTTTTTTCTACTTAAAAAATAGATTGTGGTAGATGTAAGGTATGGAGATTCAAATGACAGAAAGACCGAGGACCTATGCATTCTGGGTAACAGGTCTCTTACCTTTGAAAACAGAGAAACAGTGTCATGTAAAGACAGTAGTAGAGAAATGGCTAAACTTATTTTTTTTAATGTAAACATCAAACAAATGATGTAGCTATAATCAGTTCAAAAACATCAATACTATATGATAATGATAAGCCAACAGTATTGCCATTTTATATTAGAAGTCCTAATAATCCTTTCAAAGTCACAAGAAAGATTAAGATGAAAGAACAGGGAGAAATGGGCTTTATTCAATGCGATTATTTGAATTCATGATGTACAAAATTGTCGATAGGTCGATAATAATAGGTCTCTTAACTTTCATTTCCTCTGTGTATATGGAACTATCAAGATGCATAACTGTTTTTCTAGCTTCTATGAAGGAAGTTACTGGCTCTCTTGGCAGTTGTGTTGTCTACAAGGGTTTACAGAGTACAATAGAATTAGAGGGCCCTACTCGTGAGAATTTACAACTAAAGATTAGGGTACAATTGAGACATTAGGATTTTAGAATACAGCATGATGCAGCAATGATTAATAAAGGTATATTGAATAAACTTCCCTAAACAGGTGAGTCTGGAGCGTTTGAAAGTTTGAAAAGAAGGAGAAAGTCTGACAGCTTGAGGCAGAGAGTTCCAGAGAAAAGCAGAAGCCTGAGAGAAGTTTTGTAGACAAGAATGGGCAGAAGTGATGAGAGGAGAAGCGAAGTGTAGGTCAGAAGCGAGGCGAGGGTTGCATTAAGGAATGTATTTGGAGATTAGAGACGAAATATAGGGAGGGGGATTCACTGTTAAGGGCCTTGAATGTAAATGTGAGTAGTTTAAATTTCATTCTAAAGGAGATTGGGAGCCACTGAAGGGACATGCATATGGGAGCAGCTGATGTTGAGCAGTGAGATAGATGAATGAGTCTAGCAGCAGCATTTAGAACACATTGGAGTTTGAAAGGTGACTTGTTGGAATACCTGTGAAGAGTAGTTTGCAGTAATCAAGGCGGGAGATAAGAGACTGGATAAGTATTTTGGTTTAGTCTGAACTGAGATACGGTGGTATTTGGGCACGTTGCGCAGATAAATATCACAAGATTTTGCAGGAGTTTGCATATGTGGTGAAAAGGACAGATGCAAGTCTAAGATAACTCCTAGGCAAAGTGCCTGTGTGGTCGAATGAAAGGTGATGTTGTGTGATATCTGAGGGATAGGGGAATATCTTGGAGGAATTATAATGAGCTCTGTTTTAGAAAGATTTCCACAGTCTTGGCTAAAGCAGGAATTAATTGTTAATTGTAACAAGAAACCATATTAAAACACTAAAGAAGCACAGAGATAAACTGGAAAATACAAATCAAAACACATTGGCTGTCTATCCTTGTCTTTCCTATATTGGCTTGTTTTTTAAGGCCCAGAGCTCTTTTATCAGTTAATTTAAACTTTTAATTGCAAAAAACATTTTTCAGAAAGGTCCCTCATACAAAACACTAATGTTGGTTATTTCTTAGTCCAGGCCATGAAAAGAACCAATGAGTCATTCTCCTGTCATAAGAAGCAATTATGATAGATTCCCTGTACATTTTGCCTCACAAATGTTACCAAGAACATAGCTATTTCCAGCTAAATTCAAAGAATGTTAAAATGATTAGGATGCTCAGGAAAAATATATTAAGCCATTTCAATGGCTTTCTGCTCTACAAATAAGAGAGAGCTCAAGTTCTATAATTGCCTATGTTATTAAAAGTATTATAGACATGCTGGCATAAAATAACTGTCAAGCATAAATATAAATATCGCTGTATTAAAAAACATGATATTAAGAATACACTTCTCAATCTTGAAATACTCAAAACTTAAAAGAAAAATGGAATTCTGAAAAAAATATACATGATGGGGTTTATTTATCAAAAGTACAATTTTATAGCTATGTGAGCTTTTTACAACCTCAAATTAACTCAAAACTCAATAGTTTCTAATTTAAGAAATAAACTTGATTCAGCGAGTTCGGGTTAATAACCCGAGAACTCGAAATGATCAAGTTTTCTGCGGAAAAAAAACTTGAATCACTCGAATTGATTGAGTTTTCGAGTGAAACACACCAAAAAAAAAACTTGAAAGTCCTGAAGGCTACCAACATCTTCAAATGGCTCAAGGGACCACTGCTGTTGACTCTTGCATGACCTCAGCAGGTTTTAGTTGGTGTTTTTTTTTGAGATTTGAGCTATTTCCAAGGTCGGAAATAATAAATCACGTTGTGATGGGCTTTACATTCTATACAGAGCAACTAATCATGGCAAATTCTAATTTTGTTTACAGTTAATAATACATATTTCAAATATTACACAAGTGCATGTTTAATGCATTTATAAAGACCTTTTTGGTATGGCCAGATACTTTTTATTTGCAGGGTTGTTTTCTAGCAGTGCGTGTAATTACTTCAGACAATAAACAGTGCTAATCGATGTTACCATAATAGTGCAGGTCCATGCAAAAATGAAAATCTCCAGGAATTAAGTACAGCTTCAGGAAACTAGCCCAAGCATACAAGGTAGTGAGGTCACTTGTTTACAAGATACTTTTTTACTGGTAGCACAACAGCAGACACAATGTATTAACCTTAATTATGTTCTTGCAAGGTAGCAGGCTGGATATTACTCCAAACCACCGCTCAGCAGCGTGGCTATTACTGTCTAGCAGTGATTGCTTATTCATTTAATGCAAGTCTGTTCTGCTACTTTTAAAAAGTCTCAGGAAAAAAAACATTTAGTGCTTGCATACCATGCACAAAACAATCAATCATTAGGTATACATTAGCATATAGTAATTAAGCCTACAAATTCAATGTCAAATGTACAAAAAAAAATTAGATTAAATAGTATATAAAAAAATTGAACAAATGGTTCACACAGCAAACATAAAAATTCACCACTGGTAGCTAATAGACATATACTTAAAGCAAGTCAAAAGAATATGCCACGGATACATAGAAGACATAATATACTGTATCTGTGCATTTCAAAATCACGTGTCTTCTTATGGATGGGTCAGAATAACAGCAAATCTGAGTCATACCCAATTATGTTAAGCAAATACTGCCTTATCTTAACACAACTGAACAACAACATATAACCCCTCGTCTCTGTACATATAGCTCTTAACGTTAATTGGCATAACAAGAAGGCCTGGTAACTGCCTCCCTCTACAAGTCTCATCCACAAGTCCTAATCAACAGTCTAAATTCTATCGGTGAATGTATAATACATTTGTCACTACGTATTTTGTGTAGTTCAGCTATAACAAATACTGTCACACAATGTAAGAGTATAAACCATAGGAAAGCAATACTGAATACAAAAATACCAAAAGTATTTTGGTACTTTAGAAATGTTAGAAAAGAATGTGCTGAATGAAGTTTCAGTTTTTCCTTATGGTGCACAGCTACAGTCTGTAACAATTTCTTTTTTTATGTGATGGGGCAGCAGGGGATTTGTGTGCAACCAGCTCTTTGCACTGCCAGTGCAACTGCAGCCCTGCACTTGCTACATGCTATAGTTTCAGGGACAGCATAACTAACCTAAAAATTAAGGGAACCTCTTCAATATTTGGTTGATTTGACTGATTCTAACCCGGAAAATTCGGTTTTAGAAAAGGGTGTCCGGGTCAAAACTGCTTTTCCGGTTTACAAATTAGGAAAACCAGGCAGGACTCTCCTAGATTGACACTAAAATTGGTCAATTGTCATTTGCTGTACCATAACCCTGCCCCTGTGATGGCTCTGCCCACCTCTGTAACATCACCACCCCGGCCAGTTTTCTGGAGGGTGAAAGGTGGCAAACCCTAACTGTACGGATGGGATTCTTTTATTCAGATGCTAAATTTTTCCCTGTAAACTATGTTGTGCTTTACCATAAAGCTCAAACATTGTTACATCTACATTACAATCTCCCATAAGCATGTTAAAAAGAAAATAAATTTGCATTAAAGATGTACCAAACCCTGCTAAATAGGCTTCAGCTAAAAATTGAACTAAATCCTCTTCACGTCCTTCTTTTATTCAGTTCAGCCAGGCTCTTGGATTCGGTCAAATGCTGCTGAAAAAGGCTTGGATTCAGCAAAAACCTTAACCGGACCCTGGCTTTGGTGCATCCCTATAGATTTCTGATTGGGATTCTCCAACAAAATCAATGATGTATAGTTAAACTGCAGACAACTGTATTAGTAAGCAATAAAGAGACAAATTAATCTATATTAACAATAAGTCAGAGATGGGAATAAAAATGAAAAGTTAATGCAAACCGACTATTTGCACTATTTATTACATGACTAATAGAGCATGAAGCAGTAGCTGTAATTATGGTAAACGTGCACAAGAAATATGGAGACTCCTGCAAGCCTTAAGGACATTGGAGTCTGCATACAACACCATTAAATTGTGAAGAAGCAGATGCAACCGTCTAATAGTGAATTACAATGTATTGAAACAACGATAAAGGCTTTTCTTTATTAATTTAAGCTGACGAAATAGAATTGATTTGTTTTACTTGCTTTGAGTTCACTTTTCCTTTTGCTAATTTGAGTTCAATAGCAATCACATTTCTAATTTAAACTTTTCAGTAAAATGTATTTGACTGAAATACAGAGTGAATCTATTGTATTTCTTTTTTTTTCTTTTCTTTTTTCTGAAACCATGCAAGAGATGAGCAACTCTTGCTTGTTTGTATGTATGCTGATTTTGGTATACTATCCGACAGACACAACCACCACACTACTGCAATGAAAAGCAGGATAAATGTAGACAGACAAGACCATTGCTGGTCAAACATAATTAGAATTTGCCATTGTGCCAAGCCCATAACAACTTGTTCAGTGGCCACGCTGATCTTTAATGCACCATATCATTATTCAGAAAGTTGGTCAGTACCAGAGAGACCTTCAACAATCACAAATCTAATATTTCATATTAGCAACATGAAGCCAATTGCTCATACATAAATTAACACAAAAAATAAAATTGAAATACAATAGCAACCTGAGGGATTTCATACAATGTCTTACCTTAGTCACCAACTCATAGCAAGTTGGGTCCCGGAGTATGTAAACAAATACAGTATAACCCCATTCTTATTCAAGATCCTACATATTCCACCACTACACCTGCTCTGTCCTCCAGCAGGCCAGTTACTACAGCAAGCCATTTGGCAATGTGAATACCAGTTGGTTCAGTGACTATTGAACTAAATGGCACATATAATTCACTCATACGAGGCCTTGTAGCAAGAACCTGCCTTCAGTTTATAAGGTTCCATTTTTAGGATCATGGTTCTGGGAAGATTGTAAAGTATGTAACCTAAAAAAAACACAGTTCTCCAGCCATATTATATAAATACATATATTAAGATGTTTTAATTATATTGGAAGTGTGGTCTCTGCAATGATTACCAAAGTTGTAATTCATCCAGGAACATCTTTAATGCCTTAATAAAGCAATAAATCAAGGATGTGGCATTCAGCACTCTAGGAGTCCAGAAAGCTTTAAATTAATTTTAAGTTAAAAAGATGAGGCTGAGGGAGTGAAGTTATTATTTTTTAATTAAAAACACAGTGCTTTCTGCAACACATTATATATTTCAAGTTTTTCAACGATCCTTTTAGTAGATCGCTACTAATCATTCTTAATGGGAAATTTCTCCCAATAGTGCTCTCCTAAAAGTTAAGACCTATCAATTGTCCCATTTTTTGGGAGTCACCCATATTTATATCTCAGCCACTGTGTAGCAAAATATGGTCAGGGTGGAACACAAATTTTACCTTTAGGAGGCAGATATACAAGTTGTGCCTGATAAGCGAGCACATCAAATAATACACATGCTTTTTTTTTCTTGGTACAAGTACAGCAGATAACATAAAGACCTTGCTTAGTTACATCACTTCAAGTAAACATTAAGACTGACGATGCAACAGGTTAGATAATAAAGTTACATAACATATCATAAAGAAACAGTGATGAGTTGTGAAAATATAATGCAATAGAATCAATATATTCTCGATATTTTGTGCAATGTTATTACATAATGCTTTTATGTGTTATTTCAAATATAACAAATGAAAGAGAATGGCATTTTCTCAAAATTCCAGGATTTTGCTCTGCTGTTACTAACTGTACATAACTACTAGCATTTGCTTTAGTAAGGGAAGGGGTGGAATGCAGGCATACACTTATAGTGGTGTGCAAAACTATTTGCCCCCTTCCTGATTTCTTATTCTTTTGCATGTTTGTGACACTTAAATGTTTCTGCTCATCAAAAACCGTTAACTGTTAGTCAAAGATAACATAATTGAACACAAAATGCAGTTTTTAAATGAAGGTTTACGTTATTAAGGGAGAAAAAAAACTCCAAATCTACATGGGCCTGTGTGAAAAAGTGATTGCCCCCCTTGTTAAAAAATAACTTAACTGTGGTTTATCACACCTGAGTTCAATTTCAAAGGTTATAAAGCCATTTCTAAAGCTTTGGGACTCCAGCGAACCACAGTGAGAGCCATTATCCACAAATGGCAAAAACATGGAACAGTGGTGAACCTTCCCAGGAGTGGCCGGCCGACCAAAATTACCCCAAGAGCGCAGAGACAACTCATCCGAGAGGCCACAAAAGACCCCAGGACAACATCTAAAGAACTGCAGGCCTCACTTGCCTCAATTAAGGTCAGTGTTCACGACTCCACCATAAGAAAGAGACTGGGCAAAAACGGCCTGCATGGCCGATTTCCAAGGCGCAAACCACTTTTAAGCAAAAAGAACATTAAGGCTCGTCTCAATTTTGCTAAAATACATCTCAATGATTGCCAATTTTGGGAAAATACCTTGTGGACCGACGAGACAAAAGTTGAACTTTTTGGAAGGTGCGCGTCCGGTTACATCTGGCGTAAAAGTAACACAGCATTTCAGAAAAAGAACATCATACCAACAGTAAAATATGGTGGTGGTAGTGTGATGGTCTGGGGTTGTTTTGCTGCTTCAGGACCTGGAAGACTTGCTGTGATAGATGGAACCATGAATTCTACTGTCTACCAAAAAATCCTGAAGGAGAATGTCCGGCCATCGGTTCGTCAACTCAAGCTGAAGCGATCTTGGGTGCTGCAGCAGGACAATGACCCAAAACACACCAGCAAATCCACCTCTGAATGGCTGAAGAAAAACAAAATGAAGACTTTGGAGTGGCCTAGTCAAAGTCCTGACCTGAATCCTATTGAGATGTTGTGGCATGACCTTAAAAAGGTGGTTCATGCTAGAAAACCCTCAAATAAAGCTGAATTACAACAATTCTGCAAAGATGAGTGGGCCAAAATTCCTCCAGAGCGCTGTAAAAGACTCGTTGCAAGTTATCGCAAACGCTTGATTGCAGTTATTGCTGCTAAGGGTGGCCCAACCAGTTATTAGGTTCAGGGGGCAATTACTTTTTCACACATGAAAATGTAGATTTGGATTTCTTTTCTCCCTAAATAATAAAAACCCTCATTTAAAAACTGCATTTGGTGTTTACTTGTGTTATCTTTGACTAATAGTTAAATGTGTTTGATGATCAGAAACATTTTGTGTGACAAACATGCAAAAGAATAAGAAATCAGGAAGGGGGCAAATAGTTTTGCACACCACTGTATATGTGTGTGTCTCCTACAAGGAGCCCTAACCACTTGTGCCCATAGAGGGCAATAAAATGTTGAGGAAGGAGTGGTAGAGTGAAAAAATGTTGGAGAGAAGAAATAAATTGAAAGTCTTTGTTTCCACGGTAGTGCCAACCAACATTGCCATTAGTGCAATACTTCTCCAAACTGGAAGCAAAACGGTCAACTAAGACGCTCCCCTCATGAAGGCTGTAAGAAATATGTTTTTCAGACAAGATAGCAATCTATTTTCCAGCTCTGATGATTTGTAGAGACTCTTGCTGTAGAAATTAGGATCTGTCTTTTCTTTTATTAATTCAACACAAAGATGTTCATGGAGCAGCTGCTATAGTGAATAAACTGCCAGAATTTCATAAAAGAATATTGCTGTGCATGTTTTAGTTCTTCAAGATTAATACTTCTAATCTGTATTTAATTACTAATGATATTTGTATTATCTGTTATAGTTCCAGAACCACTTTATATGTACAGTGGTGTGCAAAACTATTTGCCCACTTCCTGATTTCTTATTCTTTTGCATGTTTGTCATATTTTACCTTTGGTATGATGTTCTTTTTCTGAAATGCTGTGTTACTTTTACGCCAGATGTGACGGGACGCGCACCTTCCAAAAAGTTCCCAAAAGTCTTGGCAATCATTGAGATTTTTTTTAGCAAAATTGAGACGAGCCTTAATGTTCTTTTTGCTTAAAAGTGGTTTGCGCCTTGGAAATCTGCCATGCAGGCCGTTTTTGCCCAGTCTCTTTCTTATGGTGGAGTCGTGAACACTGACCTTAATTGAGGCAAGTGAGGCCTGCAGTTCTTTAGATGTTGTCCTGGGGTCTTTTGTGGCCTCTCGGATGAGTTGTCTCTGCGCTCTTGGGGTAATTTTGGTCGGCCGGCCACTCCTGGGAAGGTTCACCACTGTTCCATGTTTTTGCCATTTGTGGATAATGGCTCTCACTGTGATTCGCTGGAGTCCCAAAGCTTTAGAAATGGCTTTATAACCTTTGAAATTGAACTCAGGTGTGATAAACCACAGTTAAGTTATTTTTTAACAAGGGGGGCAATCACTTTTTCACACAGGCCCATGTAGATTTGGAGTTTTTTTTCTCCCTTAATAACGTAAACCTTCATTTAAAAACTGCATTTTGTGTTCAATTATGTTATCTTTGACTAATAGTTAACGGTTTTTGATGAGCAGAAACATTTAAGTGTCACAAACATGCAAAAGAATAAGAAATCAGGAAGGGGGCAAATAGTTTTGCACACCACTGTATAATGGGAGGTAGAGGGGTATTATTCAAGTTTTTTAACTTATTTTTTCCCCAACAATAGCCAACTCATGTTTCTACCCACAATACAAAGTTCTGCAATCAGATGTACCAGGAACCAGAGAAACAAAGATTTCCATGGTTATTATCAATGTGCAAAATCAACTTGTGTAAAACAGTCCTATTTTATAATCATAAGAAAATGCAGATCTGACAACTACATTTTCAATCAGTTCTGCAAATATGTTTAAAGGGTTGCTGTTATGAAAACCAAATTGTGTATATGCTCAAATGTTATTCTAAATATAATCAGTGACACCATAAACCTTTTGAGTTTAAATTGTTAACTGTTGTTGGATTTTGTGCATTAGGACATTATTGTTTTTAATACCATAGAATAAAATCAAATTTTACCCTAATAATTGGTGGAAGGAGTGCATGCCGGTTTGTCATACACATCACCCCCAGCTATAGGTTTGAGGCACTGCACCCGAGCCATCAAGGCTTGGGGAGTGCAGATATCTCTCTAACTTTTGGTTGTTAAAGCTGTATTGGTGTAGGGACCCCTAGGGTTAAGTTCCCCTATGGTCTGAAAATCCCACGTGGTTGGTTGACAACAGTGAACACCAGTGCTATGAGCGCAAAGCACCTCCTAAGAGCCAGAATGTCTGCTTCTACTGAGTCTGGACACTACCAGAGCATTACATCTGTAAATTGGACTGTAATTACTATTTGCTCGAGTTGTATCTGGCAATTGTACTATAATTTGCATTTAGGTACATTTTTGTATGTTACTCTGTAGAAAGAGCATGTGGTTGCAAATAGGTAATTATGCTCCATCACAATGATGAAACTTTATATACAAAAGAATAATGATGGCAACTTTTCGACAAAACAGCAAATGGTGATGTACAAAAACCTCTCTCCAGATATCCTATGCCTCCAGGAAATGCACTTTACTCAAAAGTCCTATCCGAAATTCTTTCACAAGCTATACCGCACCCACTATCTGGCTTCCACCACTAGCAAGCATAGAGGCGTTGCTTTATTTATCCACAAAAACTTCCCCTTTATCACTCTTGACTCCACTTTAGACGCCAATGGTCAATTTATAATACTTCGAGGTACACTATATGATCAACACTATACCATCGTCTCCAGTTATGCCCCGAATGATGACCCACTCCAATTTTTTGACTCGCTTTGTAATCTTTTGCCGGACTTAAATAATACCAGACTCATTTGGGCAGGAGACTTTAACTTGTCATTTAACCATATCCTAGACCGATCTCAATCTAGCCGCCCTATACGACATAAGACAACCACAAAGCGGATAGACCAACTTACTCCATACCCACAAGCTTATTGATTCCTGGAGAGAGGTTAATGGTCCGACTCGAGATTATACCTTTTACTCTCACGCACATAACTCCTACTCCAGGATCGATTACATACTGGTTAATGCTTCCGATGCCCCTTCACTTTTGGACTCTAAGCATATACAATGTGCATGGTCTGATCACGACTTAGTACTGACCACGCTAGACTTACAGGTCCCCTTGTTCAGGCGTCCCACTTGGAGATTGAATGAAAGCCTATTGGCAGACCCTGAATGTATAGACTTTATCTCGCAGGAGTTAACCCACTTCTTTCAAGATAATCTACGGCCCGAGACTTCGATAGATTGGGTCTGGGTATCGCATAAAGCCTATATCAGGGGTTGTTTAATAAAATATGCTTCACGTAAAAAGAAAGAGAGGATGCAGGTTCAAAAGTGTCTGGAAGCCGAATTAGCATCCCTAGAGCAATCTAATAGACTTCACCCCTCGAAACGACATAGGAAGCTGATAGATGAGACTAGGCAAAAACTCCATGCATGCCAAATAGAGCAAGCCGAGAAGGCTATCCGTAAGACTAAACACAAATTTTACAAGTACGCTAATAAAGCTGACAAAATGCTAGCTAATTTACTTAAATCTGAACTACGGCAGGGTCAAGTCCAAAAAATCAGGCTAACTAATGGAACGATTTCCTCGAATCCTGATAAAATAACTGATACTTTTATTTCCTTTTTCCAAAAACTATACACCTCCAACCCCCCTGGCAAGCCAGGTGAGATGGAGGCCTTTCTGAATCAGTATGCCCCTGAGCACCTCTCAGATGACCTGCAGCAGCTCATGACCCAAGATATTACCTATGAGGATATCGAGTATACGATTAAACATTTAAAGACAGGCAAAGCCCCAGGCCCTGATGGATTCTCCTCTTTGTACTACAAGAAATTGGCGATCCAACTCATCCCACAACTCCAGAAACTATTTCAGCACATCACCAGTGGTAGGCCCCTACCTCCCGAAATGAACGAAGCTAGCATCTCAATTATCCCGAAACCCAATAAAGATACCTTGAACCCCAAAAACTATAGGCCAATCTCTCTACTTAATTTGGACATTAAATTACTAGCCACTATCTTAGCGAACAGGTTAAATAGGGTCCTACCCTCCACCATTCATAAAGACCAAATTGGTTTCATCCCCACCCGCCAAGCCCCAGATAATATTAGGAAATCCCTGAACCTCATAGCGTATGCCAACAAACATAAAACCCCAACGTGCTTCCTGGCATTGGATATAGAAAAAGCCTTTGATACGCTTAGCTGGCCCTACCTATTCTCCCTTATTGATAGGGTGGGTCTAGGATCTACTCTAATCAATACACTTAAGGCTTATTATCAGGACCCACAGGCTTACCTCAATCTCCCCTCTACTAGCAAGGTAAACCACATCAAGATTCAGAGAGGTACGAGACAGGGGTGCCCTCTTTCCCCGGCCCTTTTTGCTTTAGCGATGGAACCTCTAGCAAGAGCACTCAGGGAAAATATCGATATTAAGGGCCTTTCTGTAAAGGGTAGAGAATACAAACTTTCGCTTTTTGCTGATGATCTACTCATGCATGTGACTAACCCCCTTACATCTCTACCCAACCTACTTAATGTCTTATCACACTTTGCAACATTGTCAGGCCTTAAGATCAACCCGGAGAAATCGGAAATGCTCCCCTGCAATCTTCCACAACCAATGCTTAAGCTGATCGAACTGAACTTTGGATTCTCCACTAGGACTGATTACCTACAATATCTGGGAGTGAAGCTGACACCTTCTCTCTCTACCCTATACAAGACTAACTACCCCTCGTTAATTCATCTTCTGATGCAGAAGCTATCCTCCTGGGATAAACACAGGATTTCCTGGATCAGCAGAATTCATTGTGTAAATATGGTGTTATTACCAAAGATCCTTTACCTATTCAGGACTTTGCCCATCCCGGTGCAAATAGCTGATATTCGAAAGTTGCAGGCGGCCGTTCACACCTTCATTTGGCAACATAAAGTACCACGGATTTCGAGGCGCAACTCATTCACTTTGCCCATCGACAAGCTAAACAATGCAATGACAGCTCCTTCACGTCAACTTGCTTTGAATCATTTTGCAGGCAAGCACCACTGGCACCAGGCATTCTCAGTTTAACGTACAGATTACTTAACAAACTGCCCACTGAATCCTTCAAACATAAATATATGCTGCAATGGGAGAGAGACCTCCAAACTACACTCTCGACCCAGCAATGGTCTCAATGCAGCCTCACGGCAAATTTGGGGAGTACCTGTGTTTCTAATAGAGAGACTTCGATCAAGCTCCTGCACAGGACCTACCTTGTGCCTTTGCGACTACATAGGATCTACCCGTCTTGCGACCCGCATTGCTTCAGGGGCTGCCAAGTCACAGGCTCCATGCTTCACATCTGGTGGACTTGCTCAATAGTCTCAAACTTCTGGGATCGTATCACTCAACTATTATCCAAGATCCTACACATTGACTTTCCCAAAGACCCCACCACCTTACTCCTGGGAAAAAAAACGGCCAAACTGACCAATTCATCCCATAGGCTGTCACAACACATTCTCACAGCTGCCAGGTTGATTATTGCTCGCAACTGGAAAAGGCCTACTATCCCCATTCTCATGCTTAAAGCAAAGATAATTGATATTGCAGCTAACGAAAGAATGTCTTACATGTTGCAAAACGATCTGGAGGCCTACGATAAGATTTGGTTGCCCTGGTTAGCATATGAAAATGATCCCTTGCTTTTCTCAGCATTGCATGTATAACCTGTCTCCTTTCTCCTGGGTCCCCGCACTGCCTGTGACCTTGACAATGCCCACGATTATTGTTCTTATTTGCTCTGACAACTAGTCCAGCCGCCGTCTCTACTTTCTTTTTCTGTTTTCTTATTTATGCGTTTTATTCTATACTGTTACTGTACTCATGCGACAATGTGATGTGCTTTTTTTATCTTTTTTTATTTATTATTATTTTTGGAAAATCAATAAAACTTTCAGTTTAAAAAAAAAACAGCAAATGGTGAGAAAATGTTTT
This sequence comes from Xenopus petersii, assembly GCA_038501925.1. Classification (NCBI taxonomy): domain Eukaryota; kingdom Metazoa; phylum Chordata; class Amphibia; order Anura; family Pipidae; genus Xenopus; species Xenopus petersii. The sequence continues at coordinate 91,556,829 of CM076680.1, read as the reverse complement.
TGCTGACAGAAAAAGAAAAGAAAAATAGTGCAACAATTCAGTGGAAAATGCCTGGTTGCTTTATGTGAATTATACACTTTTGTAAGAACTGTTATAAGTAGAAGAAAAGTAGTTTATGATAACACACACAAGCAAAAAAACTTTCATTCAGAAAGGGCTGGATTAATAATGGATTTTGTTGTAAAAATGTATTTGTTGTATTAAACATATCAACATAGATAATGCAATTATCTGTTTCATACCTTTTAGATGTTTTGCATTTAGGCACTACCTTTAGTTTCTGGAGGTAGTACTGAATTTAGGCAATGCACAGAGATAGCGGAGTGATTGTATGTGTAGAAACTGTGTGATGGGGAAATGGAAGGTACTAATGCACTGCCAGGGGACCTTGGGGCTCTGCGTTGTACTTCAAGTATTAGGAGGATAAGATATATTGGTAGATGTAATAATTGGTGGGGAATGTGATTAAATGGATTGTTCACCTTTAAATTGACTTTTAGAATGATTTAGAGTGTGATAGTCTTCATTTTTTATTATTTCTCTTTTTTTTTTTTGAGTTATTCAGCAGCTCTTCAGTTTGCATTTTCAGCAATCTGATAACTAGGGTTCAAATTACCCTAGCAAACATGCACTGATTTGACTACAGAGACTATAATATGAATAGAAAGGGGAGTATTAAAAAGTAGCAATAACAATAAAATTTGCCTTTAGATGGTATCAGTGACCCCCATTTGAACGCTGGAGGTCCAAACTAAAGGTTAACTTAAAGTGGACCTGTCATCCAGACATAAAATGTGTATAATAAAATTCCTTTTCAAATTAAACATGAAATCCAAAGGCCTCGACAAAGCTGCGCTTGGTGGCAAATGGTCGTTGAGGTTACATAGTTAAATTGGGTTGAAAAAAGACAAAGTCCATCAAGTTCAACCCCTCCAAATGAAAACCCAGCATCCATACACACACCCCTCTCTACTTTTAATTAAATTCTATATACCCATACCTATACTAACTATAGAGTTTAGTATAACAATAGCCTTTGATATTATGTCTGTCCAAAAAATCATCCAAGCCATTCTTAAAGGCATTAACAGAATCAGCCATCACAACATCAACCGGCAGTGCATTCCACAACCTCACTGTCTTGACTGTGAAGAACCCCCTACGTTGCTTCAAATGAAAGTTCTTTTCTTCTAGTCTAAAGGGGTGACCTCTGGTACGGTGATCCACTTTATGGGTAAAAAGGTCCCCTGCTATTTGTCTATAATGTCCTCTAATGTACTTGTAAAGTGTAATCATGTCCCATCGCAAACACCTTTTTTCCAGAGAAAATAACCCCAGCCTTGACAGTCTACCCTCATAATTTAAGTTTTCCATCCCTCTAACCAATTTAGTTGCATGTCTCTGCACTCTCTCCAGCCCATTTATATCCCTCTTAAGGACTGGAGTCCTAAACTGCAGCGTGCAGCGTTCTGGGAGAAGGGGCCCCTCTCCAAAGATTTGTGGTGACAAAGCATCTGGACCATGGACGTTGAACTCACTCATTCCCCCTAAGCCGGTTTTAGTGGCAAAACTTCAGGAATATGGTCTGTACTTATGCTACAGTATTTTGGATCAGGCAGGACAGTGCCATTATAGGATTCCATGAGGCCTGTTATTCATATCACTGCTACAAAAATCTTTTGTGGAATACAGCGATTGCTAAATCGCTAAGGATGTCGTTAGACTTTACACATATTGCCTTTTTAGAAACATTATCTGGATTATTCATGACATTTTGCTATTCAGGGATAAAGTCTTGGAGGTTAAGTCCCCTTTTTTAGGTTAAGATATTTCAAATTAGAAAGATATTTCAAAAGAAAAATGATTAAAATATTTTCTTCATATTTCATTATTAAAGGGGTTGTTCACCTTTGAGATAACTTTTACTATGATGTAGAGAGTGATATTCTGAGACAATTTGCAATTTTTTTATTATTAAAGGTTTTTGTTATTTAGCCTTTTATGCAGCAGCTCTTCAATTTGCATCTTAAGCAATCTGGTAACTAGGTTCCAAATTACCCTAGCAACCATGCATAGATTTGAATAAGGGACTGGAATATGAATAGTAAAGGGCCTGAATAGAAGGATCAATAATAAAAAGTAACAATAAAAATTAATTTATAGAAGGGAGTCAGCGACGGCCCAAATTTAAAGCTGCAGAAGAAAAAGGCAAACTATAAAACTATAAAAAATAAATAATGAAAACCAATTGAAAAGTTGCTTATAATTGGCCGTTCTATAACATGATAGAAGTTACCTTAAAGTGGAACCACCCCTTTAATGACACATAGTATATAAATATATTACAACTAAATGTCCAACAGTATAATGTATCAAAACATTTTTGTGAGTAACAAATTCTAAAAACAAGATGTAAAATACAGTTATAGCGTTATAGGTTCTTTGTATGTCGAAAAACTGGCATGCTCAGATCGGATGTTACATAAAAGATCTATGTAACACACACATACAAAAACAATCAATGGAAAAAAAACCTCCAATACATTTTACCCTTTAGCATCAAAAGCATGGTGTTTCACTGAGAAGTACAGTACAGTTTAGGATTTAAGGCACATTTGCTGCAGATGTTACTCAATGGGAAAAAAAACAAAATTTCCAGTTTAACACTATAATTGTGCTTTGTTCAGAAATTCACAAGAAATCAAAGTCATTCTAGAATATGTATTTAATATTTTCCAATATAGAAAGATTTGTTTAGTGGGAATGGTTAGCATTTCTTGATATATGATGTGAAATAAATTGCAGGGAAGTGGGTAGGTATAGGGGTTAAAAAACATGACAAAGATGCCAAAATTGTTGAACCTACCTGCACAGGAAATGTATAATCTTATAGAATTTGAGATGAATTTGAATGTGAGATGCAAATGAAAGAAATGAATCGTAGCCAGTGAATATGGGCATTTAAAATAAAAAGTAGCTTTTCAAAATGTAACATAGGGCCAGGCCGGGACTTCTGTGGGTTCTGGCAAATGCCAGAGAGGCTGCTATAAGGTGCCATAGAAAGTATTCAGTGGGCTGGTGGGGGCTGTTTGGGCCTCTGTCTACCTAAAATGGCAGGGCCTGTTTTAATTCTCAGTCCGGACCTGCATAGGGCTAACACCTGTCCAGTCTGCAAACAGGCTGCCTGGTTAAAAAACTGCAGCTAGGACTCCGCCCCGATTAGAGCACAAATCAAACAATCACAGCTGTCAACTCATAGCCCACCCCTTAACGTGATCGACCCACCTATAAACATCATCCTGCCTCCCATCCAGACTTCTTATCAAAGGCAGCAACCATACTGTGAAGTTTTTGTTTGCGGATTAAATTATGATAATAGAATGTCTTGAGCATCCAAGAAGTAGCACAGATATGGCACATAGCTGAGAGGTAGGCTGGGTTGTATAAAGAAAGTATTAAGGCTCATATTACTCAATCCAATTCCCCCTAAGATGTAGGCTTTATATATAATTTAGTGATAACAACTGCCTCTGAAAATTCAGAATCCATCACTTCTTTTCTTATCCATTATTTTCAGATGTCTATCTTCAAATAGCTTCAAATTACCATATATACTCGAGTATAAGCCGACCCGAGTATAAGCCGAGGTACCTAATTTTACCTACGAAAATTGGGAAAACTTATTGACTCTAGTATAAGCCTAGACACAACTACAGCCCTGTCGCCCAGCAGTGCACATTCTGCCAAAGCGACCCCCCCAGCGATCAACCGGACTTCTTTGCAAAGTTAATGGTGACAGAGAATTGCCAAACGGATTACTGTGTGCATTGTCCCACTGTCCCACTACCATGTGCAGAGGGTGCTGTTTGATATTGCCATCACTGTTAATCTTTCGTATAACCAACAGAGGGCGCTGTGTGATATTGCAGTCACTGTTATTCTTTCATATAACCAACAGAGGGCGCTGTGTGATATTGCAGTCACTGTTAATCTTTCATATAACCAACAGAGGGCACTGTGTGATATTGCAGTCACTGTTATTCTTCCATATAACCAACAGATGGCGCTGTGTGATATTGCAGTCACTGTTATTCTTTCATATAACCAACAGAGGGCGCACCGTTATTCTTTCATATAACCAAAAGAGGGTGCTATGTAATATTGCAGTCACTGTTATTCTTTAATATAACCAACAGAGGGCGCACTGTTATTCTTTCATACAACCAACAGATGGCCCTGTGTGATATTGCAGTCACTGTTAATCTTTCATATAACCAACAGAGGGCGCACTGTTATTCTTTCATACAACCAACAGATGGCGCTGTGTGATATTGCAGTCACTGTTATTCTTTCATATAACCAACAGAGGGCACACTGTTATTCTTTCATATAACCAACAGAGGGCATTGTGGGATATTGCAGTCTCTCCCCAAGTGTACTGTTGGTATAGGAATGATTAAAAGTGACTGCAATCTCAGCTATGCGGGTCGGGTACCGCTGACCCGAGTATAATCCGAGGTAGACTTTTTCAGCACATTTTGGATGCTGAAAAACTCGGCTTATACTCGGGTATATACGGTATGGTTACTGTCCTCTATCTGCCACTAGCATGCACAATCTCCATATTAAAATACTGCTGCAACTTTGTTGCCCCATAAAGTTTCAAAGTGAAATTTCAAGTGTCGCAATCAAAGCTAAAATTCCTCTATGCGTTCTGTTACACGGAATAAAAAAAAACACCTAGCAAACATCATTAATCCGCCACAAGAATATAACTTCTGTATTATGTTCGTCAATTTACCCACCTTGTTGGATATGGAAAGGCTTAGAGGTGTCCTGTGCCGGTCACTTTACCCTGTGACCCAGCATGACAGTGACCTACTTATGTACATGATTCCTGCACAAACTACTCTGTGAACTCCACTGTCATCTTCTTCAAAAGATTTTTTAGGGCAACTTTTTCACATTTCTCAAAGTAATTAGGCCCCTGTACTTTTTTCTTCAAAAAGGCATTTGTGGCCAGATACACAGAGCAAATGACAATTTCCATTATGGAGGAACACACTGTGCTCTCAATTACCTTTTTGATGGAAAAAGCAGGGGAATCATTTTAAGTGGCAACAGGGAAGGCAACACAATCAGTAAAAATGTGAGTTCCATTTTCACTTACTGTACTAACAGAGAACAAAAGTAATCCTGAAAATCAAGTGCATAAATAGTATAACCGGATAACAAACATTAAACCTACATTGCCAGCATCGTATACCGATTAATAGGGAAAAAATTACCAATTAAGAACATCTCTTTGTTTAGTGTTCAAAAAGCATTAACATATTTTAGGCTTTTTTTGTTTATCTCCAACAGGATTTAAAAACATAAGAAAAATATAAACTGAAATACAGAGGAGCTGGTTTGAATACAAAATTTATAAACAGGTCAGGCTGGCATTCTCCCAAAAATCCAACATTCTCCCAAAAATCCAACAGGAGTAAGGTCAATACAGGTGCAAGATCTATTACCCAGAATCATGTTATCCAGAAAGTTGCAAAAATAGCAACACCATTTCTTACTGTACTATATTTTCACATTTCTTCATTTCTATTTTTTACCTTATTAATAAAACAGGCTTCATTTACCAGGTGCAGAGCAAAGTGCAAAAATAGGGTTCATCTACATTTTAACATTCCACACTTACCTCCTGAAGTGCTCCATTCTGGAGCAAAAAGACCTGTGCTTCTCCCATAAATACTGCATTGCCTGAATTCAAGCAGTGCTTTATTCATTCAGGATTCAGGATGGGGGATGGGGGTATTAGGTGGATGTCCCCTTGGATGCCCCCTAGACTTGTACTTTATTTAGACAAGCAAGCTATAGAGTACAATCAAGTGATGCACAGTGAAATAACTGATCCTGGTCCAAGAGAGCACACAGGTAGACTATCATGGTTTCTATTCAGTATTTTATCCAAGTACTTTATCCAAGTTCAGATAATGTTTATGTACCATTTTCAACATAAGTTCAATTGAATGAGCTCAAGTCAAAAATGACAAGTATAGGTTTGCTTTAAATCTACAATGTTTGCAAAACAATCCTATTGGGCTTTTTAATCTTGAAAAATGTTTTACTACTCATTACTCATGGTGCACAACATGGAAAAGACTGAACTCATTCACTCAGAAGGAACGCTTTACTTAAAATAGATTCTACCCTTTAATACTCTTAAATCTTTTTTTGTGTACCAATATGATCATGATACTGATATAACACTTCTAAAAAGTAACAAAGACATCAACAGCAAATAATTATTTAAAAAAGATCAATGATACACTTCAGAATCAGAGTTAATAATTGCTAATTACAGATTAAGGAGAAAGGCAGGAAAATGAAGCAGGATAAGAGATGTGATACATTTGGCTTGGTAAAAAAAAGCATATTAATATTTTTAAATTTAATAAAAGCACCAGGAGCATGACAAAAAAAAGTTTATACTCCGTCGGGCCCAAATGACCACCCAGTTATCCGTCTTTTTTTTATAAATGGATTTACAAAAGTTACAACACTCACATATAGGGATCATTACAGAAAGAAATGCATTTGCAATGGACTTTAAAAGTGAGATTTAGTATGTCTCTGCACAGACACAAGCAATGCATTTAGGCTGTCCATTTATGGATCAGTAACAATTTGTTTTTTTTCCAAATTCGTTAGTATACGATGAAAAATAAACACCAAGACAAATTAAACTTTTTAATTGCAAAGCCTTTATTCAGAAATAACTTACCAAAACTCCACTTCTGCTCCTTCTGTTCAAATAAGGCGACAGGGCGACCATCCATCCTGCGGTGTTCGATTTCTCCTCCCTGGCTATTCTAATGACTGCGTGTGAAGGAGGCTGAGGCTCCACTCTGCAGCGCTTCCCCTATTCCCAGCAGCAGCAGGTACTGGGAGAGCTGAATCAGTGGGGTGTGCATACCACTTGCTCCCCATCGATGTGCCCAACTGAGTGTGCCCGGGGCTGGCAGTGCCTGCTGCTGCAGGAGAAGGCGGAGAAGCCATGCAGGCGCACACCAATCTGCTGAAGAATATCCCCAGGACCACGGTGCACAAGCGCATGGATCACTTGCAAGTGAAGACGCACAAATGCGACGCGGAGGAGCTGCGCAAACTCAAAGTGAAAAACTCCATCACTTTTCACGCGGCCAAGTGCACTCTGATCTCCCGGGAGGACACGGAAGTGCTCTACGCCTCCTGCAAACTTTGGCCGGCAGCCAATTAAGAGAAAATGATACCGCGCTTCTGCCTTTGAGCCGGCAGTGCTACCGGCTCGTTTTGTTTACTAAATAGCCAGGATCCCTGGCAAAAGCCCTCTAAACTCCTCTTCTTCCTCGTCGGAGGAGGAGAGGCTGGAGCCAAAGTCCAAATCTTTAGCAGCGAGCTCGGAGTAACAACTGGAGTCTGAGATCGGTGTGCGCCTGCATGGCTCTTCCGCCCTCTCCTGCAGCAGCGGGCACTGCCAGCCCCGGGCAGAGTGGAGCCTCAGCCTCCTTCACATGCTGTCACTAGAATAACCAGGGAGGAGAAATCGAATACCGCAGGATGGATGGTCGCCCTGTCGCCTTTTTTGAAGAGGAGCGGAAGTGGCGTTTCAGTAAGTTATTTCTTAATGAAGGCTTTTGCAATCTAAAAGTTTAATTTGTCTTAGTGTTTAGTTTTCATTGTATACTAACAAATTTTGAAAAAAAAATTGATGTTACTAGTCCTTTAAATGAAATATATTATAAGCAAATAAGATAAAGAAGTATTAAAGTGATACTGACACCAAAAAAAAGACTCATCAAAAAATTGATTGACTGTTACTTCTCTTACTTCTCAACCTGTAATATTTGAAGTTAATATGGTGGCCCCATGATAGAAAAACTTAGGAAATCAGACAGCTCAGCTGCTGTATGAGTTGACTTAATCACAAAAAGGGGTTCCAAGCCTAAGTAAAGTACTTTGGTTAACATGAGAACAGCAATCGAAGGTGAAAAAAAATTGCAGATTTCTTTACTTTACTTCTTTACTTTATTGGCAATTTAAGGCTGCTACTGATAATTTGAGGAATAGGGGTTGCGGACACCACCAAATGACATCACCACATGCGAACTAAGGTCATATAAAACAAATCCATCAGTGACCTTGTCGTCACGAAACGCGTCAAGCCTGTTTCCCCTGCCAGCTATTTTTAATTTGTTTAATAAAGATGAATTTGTTTTATACGACCTTGGTTCGCACGTGGTGATGTCATTTGGTGGTGTCCGCAACCCCTATTCCTTGGATTGTTGCTTGCCGCGGCCAGAGCGGATTTAGCGGCCACACCTGGCAGGCAGATTGCCTATGTGCGCTCACCGCTCTGTTTTCGGATCGCTCTCCTTCAAATCTTTACTGATAATTTGACTGGTTTTAAAAAAATTGGGTGGCTTTCTACTAATGGATTCATTCAAAAACTATATGAAAAAAAATCATTGTTAGCCAAAAAATGTTTTCCGCACCAATAGAGCTAATAGAGCCTGCACTCTGGTTGGGGAAATCTTTTTTTTTTTGTTTGAAAGAATGCCCCAATAAATCCAATTTGGGACAACTGGCAAACTTAGAAACTTATAAACTTAGATGGAATGTTTGTTTGATGTTGTACTTACAGTTTTGCAAAACTCTCCAATGGTTTTGAACTTATATGCAGGTTTCTCTTATCTTGCTTATGCTGGCAGATTCCCAGATGTACAAACCTGTGAAAAATATAACTCCAGCATGAATACTGCGCAAATCATTACACAATATTTTAATGAAATCTAGAAAATCCAGAGCTTCTCTTGGCTGTTAAAATTATGCCTATTAACACATATGGGTTGAGAATTATCTGTGAACCTGGCCAGGCAAATTTCTAGCATTTTGCATCTTAAGTTAGGCAAGATTATTTAAATATTAAACAGATAACTGACTTACAGCTTCAAATAATGCTCATTAAGGGTGTATCTACAGTTATATAACATGAATAAACATTATCACACCATTGCAAACAAATAATTTCTCAACTAATGAGTAAAACTGAAAATGATTATTATGTTGCTATGGTTCCCTCAAGGCCCACTGTGTATTGCCAAATGATTTTGTATTTTAAAGAGGATATTCACCTTCCAAACACTTTCTTCAGTTCAGTTATTTTCAGATTGTTCACCAGAAATAAAAAATGGTTTTCCTTTGTTTTCCATGGTTAATTTTTGACTGTATTTTGAAAAATGATGTTTAATATTGACAATTTCGAATTCATGTGGATTTCTATTATTGTAATAAATTCGAATATACTCACAATTCGACTGGCATTGAAAAAAAAATGTGAACGAATATTACTGACCCGAAAATGTGAATCGAATTCAAATCAAATTAGACTAAACTCGAATTTCTCATGAAGGCTATTGACATCTTCAAATGGGACACTGGAACTCTGTCAATGAACAACCACTTTAATAGCTATTTAGCTTCTTGAAGATGTGTTAAATCATTTTCTCCAAATAAATGATTACATTTTGCAATTTTTCAGCTGGTCTTCATTCTTTTATTGTAAATTGTTTTCAACTGAAAATGCTGTGTAGTTATCATGATCATCATTTATTTATATAGCGCTGTCAAGATACGCGGTGCTTTAAGTTGTAAGGACACAAGGCTTGAATTTAATTGCGATAATTATCTTGTGTTGCTTACCTTTCTATTCAGGCATTACTAACTGCTGCCTGGTTGCTAGAGTAATTAAGCACTAGAAAACAAATATCAGTAAGAACTCTACACCTAGGGTGGTCATTTACTAACAATCAGATTTCAATTTTTTTCCATGAATCTCTAAAATGTAAAATTGTAAAAATTTGAGATTTATGAAGTGTAAAAACTATGAAAACCACTAATATAAAAACAGTTAAAAGTTGTTGAGGTCCTATAGAAGTCAATGGGAGCTGCTCTGATCTTTTCGTACGTTTAGAGGTTTTCGTATTTTTTTTTGGTAGGTTGTCGGAAATTTTCTTTATGTCTATAGCATACAATAAGCCAATTTTAAGGTGTACTACCCCTTTATTTTTTCTTCACACATAAATATTCTATGCTGTCCTCCAAGTGATAGCTTTTCCATGGTGTCTTCTCTGCATCCCACCCAGTGGTGGCTCCATACAGTGAACACTGAAATCTGATAAGAGTCAATAATGGCTCTTCTCCATGTACTGGAGAAGGAGGGTAGTGCTCTTGCAAAGCTCATTATCTCTAAAAAAAACTGTGCCAACAACAGGTGGAGAGGTGGGGAGAAAGTCAAATCAAAATCAATATTCAGTGTTTTGTGATTAAAAAGTAATTCCGTAATTTAAAAGAATGAGTAAAACACATTTTTACCACATCTATGCATTGTCCTCCTGTTAAACAAAAGGGTATATAGAACTATAATTCCCCTTTAATTAAATTTCAAAATCTTACCTTGTGTATATCTGCAGGTCATTCTCTGAAGGAACATCTGAAAGATTAATTCCATATGAATCTTTTGTTGATTGCATGTAGTTCTGTTGAGGGAAATAAAGATGTACATATCACACATGCTGAACATTTCGAATCTGCTTATCCAAGCTCATACAACCTAGGGATATTATCTTTAAACAGCAAGGTGAACGGATGATAAACTACAGTGCTTCCCAGTAAATCTTATATTAGCATTCACTGCGGACATATGGATAAAATTAATCACGTCAGTCACAATGTCATGACATTAAATTGACTATTTTTATTTTACGTGTATTTTACCGCCTTCTTCAGTTCCTTAGCCAAACATGTACATGAAAATTTCTATGCAGCTGACGGGTGGTCAGAGAAAAGTATCTTGCTGTTGACATGTGCCCTGCTAATATTATTACTGAAACTAAGAATTGGAATACTCCTGGGTCAAGCCGTAGCAGGGTCTGTTCTCTCTTTAGTAGTGCTTCTGGAGGCAAGTGGGATAAGTAGGCAGCAGTGGAACATCTGGAATGTTCATACTAAAATAAGTGCACATATGTAGCAATAATATAGCATATCCAAGCGTTCGGGAATTTCCTGATCCGTGCCCACCCTAATCTGCATGATTATCTGATATGATTATCCAATGTGTCATGCAACTCCTAGAAAGAGGTGTTACTTGTGAGAGTTGCATGAATGGACATGTGAAGTGTTCTAAAACCGCCGGGGTACAGATGTTAGAACAGCATTGGATGTAGCAGACAGGTGGTGTCGAAGGCCCCCACCTTGACATGAATCGCCTCTTTCACGCCTCGTTCAAACCAGCGGTCTTCTTTATCCAATATTTGGACCTTGAGACTGTAAGAAATCGACTGCAACAAGATAACACCCTCAGCAGCAGAACGAAGCTCAGTCCCAACTAAGTATGTTTGTTGCTAGATTTGTGCCTTAACACCACATGGTTCATGTACAAGAACCTTTTTTATAGACAGAAACATGGCTGTGCAATGGGTTCTCCAGTCTCTCCTATTGTAGCAAACCTGTACATGAAGGAAGTGGAAAGGAGGGCCTTACTCACTTTCCAGGGAACTACACCGAGTCAATGGTTCAGGTATGTGGATGACATTTGGGTTAAGATCAGATCCAATGAAGTGGCGACTTTTACAGAACACATTAACTCAGTGGACAATAACATCAAGTTCACAAGGGAAGATGTCCGCGAGAACAAACTTGCCTTTTTGGACTGTTTGATATGCATCTAAGAGGGGGGTAACTTGAAGACGGAAGTATACAGGAAACCCATTCATACGGATCAATATCTATTGTTTGATTCCCACCATCCGCTGGAACACAAACTGGGTGTCATTAGAACTCTGCACCACAGGGCGGAAGTTGTGGCAACTGATACAGAGTCCAAAGACAAAGAGCAAAAACATCTTAGAGGAGCTATGAAAGTGTGTGGCTACCCAGACTGGGCCTTTGTCAAAACAGCAGCAACCAAGCCCAACAGGAACACCAATAGAAATAACCGCCCGGAGACACATAGTAGGCGAAACATAGTCTGGAGCTGGAGTGTCTGAGAAACTCAGGAGGATTTTTAACAAACACCAGGTCCCTGTGTTTTTCAACCTAGCAACACATTGAGACAAAAACTGGTACACCCAAAGGATCCAACTCCTAAAGAAAAACAAAGCAATGTGGTATACGGAGTCCAGTTTAGCGAGGAGTGCACAGATCTGTACATTGGGGAGACAAAACAACTGCTCACGAAGCGAATGGTTCAGCATAGGAGGGAGAACTCTACAGAGCAAAACTCAGCTGTCTTTCTACACTTAAAAGACAAGGGACACTCCTTTGAAGATAGCAAGGTCCAAATATTGGATAAAGACGACCGCTGGTTTGAATGAGGCGTGAAAGAGGCGATTCATGTCAAGGTGGAGAAACCATCCCTGAACAGAGGTGAGGGCCTTCGACACCACCTGTATGCTACATACAATGCTGTTCTAACATCTATACCCCGGTGGTTTCAGAACACTTCACACGTCCATTCATGCAACTCTCACAAGTAACACCTCTTTCTAGGAGTTGCATGACACATTGGATAATCCTATCACAGTAACTACACAGAATCTACACCTCTGTGAATTTCCCACACCAGTCAGTTGAACTGAAGAAGCTGCTCGGATGAGTAGTGAAACGTCTTCATTGATTACTCAGCAAGTCCAGTTGTTTTTAGATTCACCTATACTAGATATACCATGACCTGGATGAATGAAAATCTTCATAGTCAAAAAAAGAATACAGTGTTTTTTCAGAGTTAAATCTATAATGAAACAATAGCTTTATCACACCTCTGCATCCTCAACCAAGTTTTTGCTAATCTCATGCAGCCAAACCCAAAAGCAGCATAGTCTGCGACAAGGTGTCATCATAATCAGTCCCCAGTATGTTCCTCCTTCCTGACAAAGTCCGCCCCTAGCATGACTTCAGATCTGCATTCCCCCGGACGAGCCAATCATGCCGATTCCTTCCCACCATCAAAGTTGATGTCATAAAGATATGCCCTCTATCAGAAGCCTGCCATTTTTAATGATTTATGGGGAATGTAGTTTAAATGTGACATTCATTCCATTAGTATGTTTAACCCTCCCCCTCCACAGTTGCTTATAATGGGGAGCAGAGAGGAAATATGCCAATGTGAAAGAATGCTATAAACATAGCTATAATCTCAGGGTTTTACAGGCGTGAACAATACTGGGGGGAGATTACAGACATGAACAATACTGGGGGAGATTAGAGGTGTGAACAATACATGGTCCCCCACTCAGACAAGGAACAGCACTGCTGAAATGATCCTCTACAATCAGTTTGAAAAGTTATTTTCTGTTTCAACCAAACCAGAGGCACAAATGCAGCTCTTCAATAATCTGCCTGTCTGCAAACACAGAAGTGTTGTACACAGATGTGATGAAACTATAGGATGATGGAAGGGAAATATAACTCAGCGAACATGGGCGGCCCTAAGTGAATGTAACTGAACTGAATGGACACTCCTACTTTCAGATTCTGAAAATGGATCACAGTTAGAAATGAGTGATAAGAAAGTGTGTTTATAACACAAATTTGATGCAGTTGGGTATAGGTTTTATTGTACTAATTAATGTTATATATCAGTGAGAAAAATGGTATTGTTTATAGTTCGTGACAGTTCTCCTTTCAGCCTGGCCAAACAAGCAAGTTCTCTGTAAGTACAGATGGAAAAACAGTTCCCAAATAGTTTGTTCCAATTACTTAAAGTACTTACTTTACAAAGACATAACCTATGCTTCCATACTGTAATTAACATTTCCCGAATCAATGCACTTTTGACATTACAAAATGACCAGAACAGAAAAAGAAAATACCACAAATATAATAAATTCCATTTGCTCCTTTCACAGTCTTAAGTTTCTGACTAAAAAAAATTCTAAACAAAATACTAAATTCATTTAGATATTTTGCATTCAATGTGTATTTAGCAGTGTATTTTTTAACATTGCACTATAATTATATATTCAACATAGTTAAAACAACAGTGAATAACATTCTGCTACAATCCAGCATGAAAACCATGTTTAGGTTAAAGGAAAACTATACCCCCCAAACAATGTAGGTCTCTATTAAAAGACTCTGAGTAAAACAGCTCATGTGTAAAACCCTGCTTCATGTAAATGAATCCTTATCATAATAATATACTTTTTTAGTAGTATGTGCCATTGGGTAATCATAAATAGAAAATTGCCATTTTAAAAAATAAGGGCCGCCCCCTGAGATCGTAAGATTCACTGTGCACACAAACAAACCACATGTAAGGTCACATGAGCCAATTAACAGACAGAGTTCTGCCTTTTGCTTCCTCACTTCTTCCTGTTACAGTTAATGTTGTAGTATTTCTGGTCAGGTGATCTCTGAGGCAGCACAGATAGAGTCACGAAATGGTGGTTCAAGGCAAGAGATGTAAAAGGGCAATATTTATGTAAATGTATATTCCAGTTTGTTAAGATTCTTTAATATGTCATTCAATTTGATATAAACTATCTGTTGCTTAAGTATTCATTTTGGGGGTATAGTTTTCCTTTAACTATACTGGAGAAACAATATGATCATGGTCTTTAACCTCAACATACACACTGTTTGTATGTAAGTATGTGGAGGTAACTCAGTGGTGTTACTAAAATGAACCACTTGATTGCAGAAGGGAAGACTGGTAAGTAGTGTAATCCCCTCAGCTAATTTCCTCTTGCACCCACACCTCCTAATTTATACAGATGTGGGAGCAAGGTGTTTGTGGGTTGTATCCTGTGGGGCCCAGGCAAGTTACCATAAGTCACTGCGATTGAACTTTAATTATTTAATTATAGTTTTATTTCTATTTAAATAAACTTTTTAGCTAACAATATCCTTGAAAAAATATATATGACTTACTTCTGCATCATTTGTTGTATAGATATGTTTTGCTTTATTTGACACTAAAGTGAAAGTAACACTGATAGATGTTACTATAATTTTAAATAACTACCTGGGGGCTGATTTTACTTTTGAATTCCACCACTCAGCCTCACTGCAAGCCAAAGTTTGGAGGGCAGGACAATGTTTTAATAAGCTTGGGCATTGAATACATTTGTCATAAGAATATTGCAAGTTTGTCCTGCCCTCCAACTACATTTTCAACTACAGCAACACAATGATCAGGAGGCATGTCTACTGTACATGGGAAATTAACATTCAATGCAAGATTTTATAAACAGAAATAAAAACTAATTTGTTTGAAAGTATTCCATAAAAATTACAAGCTGTCCCTACAGGACAACCATAAATATTGAGAATACTGAACTGCCAATATATAACTGCCATCATACATAAGGGAACCCAATCAAATCATGGAGCTGGTTTGCAATATAGCCCGAGGAGTATTTATGGGTCAAGATATCTATTAAATAATTTCATAACTATATACCAGTATCAAACACGAGTTAGGCCTCAAGGCCATATCACATCTACTAGGCCACTATTTTAGCTTCTGTAGCAATTATCTGCAGCTCTGTAAACATCTGCCAATGTATTTGTATCATGTTGAGAAGACTTTTTAATTTGCCATAAAATCCTTAGTATTATTATCTGTAAGGAGGGCCAAGACTTAATTGTGTGTGCTAATAATAATAGAAGCTACCACCTTCCAGCAAGAATTATTGGTTTTTCATGGTCATGGTAACCATCACCCAAGATGGCTTTTCAATACTTCATATAAAGAGTTTAACAGCACAGTGGTAAGCAGACAGTAACCCCAATATTAAAGGTACATCAGAAAAATTCAGAAGGAATGCAGTAGCCTCAAGGAACACAAGGTATGAATGCACTGCCGGGAGATAGTGTAATGGCTAATTCTGTTAATGCTTTTAAGAGTGGCTTGGATGATTTCTTGGACAGACATAATATCAAAGGCTATTATGATACTAAACTCTATAGTTTGTATAGATATGGGTATATATAATTTATGTGAAGGTATGGAGGGGTGTGTGTATGGATGCTGGGTTTTTATTTCAAGGGGTTGAACTAGATGGACTTTGTCTTTTTTTTTCAACCCGATTTAACTATCTAACTATGTAGTAGTAGTAGTAGTAGTAGTAGTAGTAGTAGTAGTAGTAGTAGTAGTAGTAGTAGTAGTAGTAGTAGTAGCAGCAGCAGACTCCTCCACATAAACAAAGTAAAATCAAAAGTTTGAACAAGGGCTCAAGATTATTTGTTACCTAGTTTAATGCCTTTAGATTTCTTGTAAATCAGTCTCTCTGATCCCATTGTATTATTCCATAACCCTCATTTTTTAAATTATTTTAAGACTCAGGTTTGTTATAAATGAATGAAAAGAGTTGTATAATTGTTGGTGCTATTTAGATAAATTATGACAAATTTATATTATTGATATATATTTTATATCAATAAAAACATTTACACCATCAGATAATTAAATCGTGTTTAATCTAGGAGGATTACCTCAGATAGTTAAGAATTATGTAGCAACCAGTAAGACTGAAAGACAGGTCCAACATGAAGCCAGTGAATGGCAGGCCATTCTAGCAGATGCCAAAGAAATCAATGCACAACTTGTTAAGATTTGGTGGATGCTAACAATCATGTAAGTGTGCACATGATGGGCAAACATATACATTTTTTATATTTACTATTGACTATACCACAAAGTTACTCATTAATGTATTTGAATGCTCATGTACCTTAGACTTAATAGTACAGGGCATTCTAAGAGAAAAGAGAAATTAAGAGAACATGGGCAAAGTAAAGGAGATCAATCATATGGTCTAGTTACACATGCTTTGGCTGAACTAAATCTGAAAAAATACTAAAGATTTGGTGCACGTGGTGATTTGTGTGTGAGCTTTGTGCTTGCATTAGCGATTTCCATCCATGACCAGGATTCTGTTTTGTATGTGGATTAATCAGGAGAAAAGGATTCAGATGAACTTTGATTTGTATGTGCATCCCTACATTTTACAACCATTAACAAGCTAAGCTTGGTAGGTCTCAAGCTGTAATGTCTAGATAAGGTAGTACAAACATACCTAAGATATTAATTTAGTTTATGAATTATAACTGAAAGAAGCCAATTGAATTTATATATTTTTTAATCATTTCAGCAAGGGGTACTTAGTAAACAAATGGATTTTGTGATTTTTTCCTGTTTGGATTCCATATAATATAAAGGTTGGTGTAAAGAGATCATGGTATTATAGTATATAAGTAATATTTCTAAGTTACTTTTTTGAACTTTGAAATCGTTGCAAATGTAATTTTCTGGAAGGAAAGGGTCTTGTGCAACAGAATTATTGCACATTTAAACTATAAACTTACTTGATTTGATACAATAAGCTTTTTTTCAAGTTTTAAATTTCCTTTAGTTTTGTGTTCATTGCAGAGTACAAACCCCAGTATTTTGGTTGCACAACTCCCATTATGGTACATTTTTCTGTTGTTCATTTGTCGTTTATGCTATGTCAGCCATCAGGTTTTTAGTGGCATTATATGGAACATAATATTAGATGGTTTTCTGTCTTTGTTTAACTAATTTATCTTTCTTGCTTATTATGTTCCAGAACACATATTTAGCAAATTCACAACATAATGTTTTTTATGGAGTATGCAAGCATTCCACTCCCTTTTTGTTACATATACAGTAGTTATTGACTTGCCAGAAAGAAGAACCATGAAAAATGACTACTTACTGAAAATTACTGAGTTAGACTTAGGGAACATCTGTACCACTGTGAGGACTTTCAGTTAAGTCCTATTTATAGGCAAATATTTATTGTTTATGCTGGTGCAATATTGTTTTTTTTATACATATAAAATATAACACACAACAATATGTGGCTGTGCACTCTTTTATGAAGAACAGACCAAATGTACTTGTTTTATTGTGTAGTAAGTAGGAAGTTAGACAATGGAGTTGCTAACGCCTTGGATATAGTACTATGAGGAAAGTTTAGCTAACATTTTAGAAAAGTTGCTTAAGTGGAAATATGATCAATAAATATATAAAAGAGGACCATACACTAAATATCAGATACTGTCAAGGATTAGGTAGGGGGAGCTGTGGAGACTGAAGGGAAAGGGCGAGTCCTTGAGGCAGGAGCTGTATGTGCCTAGGGGAACTTGAAGGGAAGCAGGAACAGGTTGATGAGGGCGAAGAGTCAGACTGGAACAGGTGCAGAACAGGACGGAGAGGGCGAAGATCAGGACTGGACAAGACTAGGCAGGAAGAAGAGGGCGACGACTCAACAGGAACAGACAGAACGGGGCAGGAGTGGAACAGGAACAGACTGGAAGGGACAGGACGGTGCGGGCGTAGAACAGATCAAACTGGGGATAGAGTGCAGAGGGGGACTAGAGCAGATAGCAAGACAGGACTGGAGCGGAAGGAGATTAGAGTAGGATAGCAGGAGGAGACTGGAGCAAGATAGCGAGAGAGGAGACTGGAGCAGGATAGCACAAGAGGAGACTGGAGCAGGATAGCACAAGAGGAGACTGGAGCAGGATAGCACGAGAGGAGACTGGAGCAGGATAGCACGAGAGGAGACTGGAGCAGGATAGCACGAGAGGAGACTGGAGCAGGATAGCACGAGAGGAGACTGGAGCAGGATAGCACGAGAGGACTGGAGCAAGGTAGCAAGAGAGGACTGGAGCCGAGGATAGCAAGAGAGGACTGGAGCAAGGTAGCAAGAGAGGACTGGAGCCGAGGATAGCAAGAGAGGACTGGAGCAAGAGAGGACTGGAGCAAGATAGCAAGAGAGGACTGGAGCCGAGGATAGCAAGAGAGGACTGGAAGCAGGATAGCAAGGGAGGACTGGAAGCAGGATAGCAAGGGAGGACTGGAAGCAGGATACAGAAATCAGGAACAGGCAAGGCAGGGTTGGATCAAGGTCAAGGCTGGGAAGGTACAAGATAAAGTAAGCAGGACAAAACAAGACAAGGCAAGGCAAGGCAAGACAAGGCAGAATAATAAGGGAAAAGGGGCAAGAGCTAGAACTACCTAGTTAGGGGCGCTGCCGCAGTACTAGGAAAACCATGCAATGCTCAGGCAAGGAGTGGTCTAAGAGCTACCCTTAAATAGGGAATAGTCAGCCCTGATTGGCTGATGAAACTAGGCAGCAGCTGGGTTGGGGCTGTAGATGCCAAACAGGCTGCAGCTGAGCTGGGGCTGGAGAGGCCAATCAGGCGGAAGCTGGGCTGGGACTGCAGAGGCCAGGTTATACCTAGCAAGCAACCCTACAGGCTGCTCACCTGGCCAAATGGTTAAGGCATCGAGCCAGAAACCCAAAGGTCCCCGGCTCGAATCCCAGCAATACCTGACAGATACATATTAGATTAGAAGAAGGAAAGTTTGCATCATAAGTGTGAAAGGGCTCTTTTAAAGCTGTGAAGTTGCAGAATAATCTATCTGAAGTGGTTGTACTGGCAGATTCATTAGAACGGGCGAATGCCTTTTTAGCAAGAAACTACATTGAAATGAACACTGTAAAAGTGAGATTGTCCTTTGGAGTAAGGAAGAAATTTCCCCCCCCATCTGAAGCAAAGAGGAAACTATTAATATGGGTTTCCTCATCTTCATCTGTATTATCTGCAAGGCAGATTTCATAAGGACAAAACATTGAAACTGAAGGACACATTTTTTCAACCTATTGTGGTACTTAAATGAAGTTTATAGATATATATCCGGGGGAGAAACACATGAGATTTACTTCTGCAGCAGTTTCATGCTCCAAAAACACAGTCATGGTGCCCTGTACAAGAATCCATCTAGAAGTTTCTATGAATTGAAGTTTTAATCCATGGGCATACATTTACCTAAAATTGCAATTGTGACCATAATTTTGCCCATTTTTATAAACATTTGTGAATGGGTACTTACAAATCTCATTATTCCATGACAATCAAAACAACTGATTTTCTTCCTGCTTGATTGCTTTTTAAATAAAATTGTGCAGAATTGTTATGGCCTTGATTTTGCTGCAATTGACAGCAAAATCGTGGTTGAGTTTGATGGTGGCCATTGATTGGCCCCTTAATATAGCCTTAAAAGAAGTTTGCTTACTTCTGATGCTTTTGTATGGTCGCCAGTGTCCGTATTTTTTACTGGTGTTGAACGCTGAGAAACTGCTCCTTCATCCTCCTTATCTGTCCCAGAGTCATCTTCGGAGCTACTAGATACTGCTTCTTCACCATGGGGTGGTGGTGCACTTGCTGCAGTCTTTCTTTGTAAAAGAGTTTCCTCTTTGTTTGACTTATTTCTACAAAAATAAGAATTGTGTTTTCATTAGGAATAGTAAAAACCAAAATGTAGCCACAATTCATATACAATTACAAAGGTTTGCTCATTTTAAGTAAAATGCCTAAATATTGTTTTATTGTATAATATCAGAAACAGTAAATTTGTTACCTACAGCTAAAAAATACATTTCCTTGCATCCTTCACTAAAAAGCAAATTGGGCTGATAGGTTACATGCTGCATCTGGGTTGTAAGATCATAGCGTTAATAAATATCTTACTAAACATATTGAGTCAAGTGTAGGTTTACAAAATCCAAAATTCTGATAATATGCCTCTCGTAAAAAAAAATTAGGTGTCATTGCATATCCACAAGCACTCCATTTAATGACCACTTCAATGAATGAAGCAGGATAATTCAATACCACACAACACAATTTCACTGTGGTAGCTCAGACCAAAAAAAAAAAAAACTTAAAATTATCTTTTGCATAAGTTGCATATTAAAAAATTAGCAACATTCCGAATTCTGATTTTTTATTCCCCTCTAAAAAATGAGACGTCCTCACATAGCCTCAAACATACAATAAATGACCCTTTAAAAATGGATTGTTATAATGTATCCTTTTTCTGTGATCTGCAAATTATCATAATGAAGACTGAGAAGCAATCTCTTGCTCTAGGGCGAACATGTTCTCTATTACTTAACTTTCTGCAAACTAACCCTATAAAAACATTTCTCAGTTCACATCTTTACTAAAATCACATTTTTGAAGCTCACCTAGTAGTGAAAGATAGACAGAGCTAACTCTTAAGATAAAGGATGTTGTGAAAAGCAATGAAAACACTAGGTCCTAATGCACTTTTGCACATGTACAAGAATATGTCAAAGTCTGCATTGTCTACATTGTGTTAAACGAGTCGAGCTGATGCACGTACTGAGCCCACAACGAAGTGTGGTAATAACCACTAACAATGCCACATGATATTTCGAGGTATTAAAAATGTGTGTTATTATTATCAGAAGTGTCTTCTGATATCAAAATATTAATTTTACAATGTTATTCATTACTCTCCGTGCTTTTATAAAAGGCATCCTGCAAACTACAGAGAAATTATGTTCAGTGCACTTTTTGGTATGATTATAACATAAGTACTGCTTAAACGGACACTTGAAATCCACTTATAACTGATACAATGTAAATTCCTCTTGACACTGAATGTAATTACATTATTCAGAACTGAGACAGACTATTCAAACATATTAAAAGTGATTATATTGAAACATGTCAGAGTAAGAGATTACTAGAATGCCTTAGTAAATATGTAGGATACAGTGACCATAATGTCTAAATTCATTAACATGTATCACCTTGGCTTTCTAAAACTAAAAACAGCCAATAATGTTTAATACAATAGTCACAAAGAAAAGAGCATGATTAACTAATTATGGAGTATGAAGTAACGTTATTACAGTTAAGCCAAAAGAGGTGCAACACAATAAAGAAAGATTAGATTTAAGATTGATTTTTTAACTTTTTAATTGTTGTCACCTAGATTTAATTACCTATAAACTCATGCAGACTTAAACTTGCAGTTAGGTTTTGGTTAATTGAAAATTAAAGACATTATCATTGCGTGGGTATCAAAATATTAGGCTCCACCCAGTGTTTACAATAACTTACTTGAACTCTAGTGCTAGAGCTAATGTTCTATGAGAACTGCACCAGCCTGGAGTATTACTGTATACACAACATCACATTATTATTCTTCTTCCTGTGTCCTCTTAACAACTTGGTCCAAGTCCGCATGTGCAGTAGAGTTCAAAGTCTAACTTAGAAGCATAAAGCTCTATTGCATATGTAAAACCCAGCCCACGAGCCACAGAGAGGATTGAAGAAGAGGAATAAAACTGTGAATTATAACAATAGTTCCCAGGTAAGGCTATTTCTTCTTAGGGCATTCAAGCAGTTGATAACCATGTCTATGTACTATCGAGCAGTAAATCATTAAGGAAAATTATCAAACAGCATAAGGCAGTAATATTAAACTGCAAAGTGGGTTTATTTAAAGCAGTGGTTACACTAAGTGTTTTGGGCTGAGCCTTTATCACACTTGATACTTTAAAATTATTACCTTATGCTGTTTGATAATTTTCTTTAATGACGAAAACTGCGACATGACACCCCCTCTGATTATACATCCCCATCTCCTTTAAACAGGAATATATGGTCTCCTGGGATGTATTGAGGCTCCAGCATGGGCATTCATGTTTGTAGTGTTGTAGATGTTTATCCTGTAGATCTTATTAAAAGTTAATTATAAATTATTTTTTTCTTTTAAAATGTACTAAAGAATTTTTCCATTGATATAATTCTAATAATGCAAAGTGCATTGTACAGAAAAATGACATTACAAGTCAAAGCAATTTTGTTTTTGTCTTGATCAGTTCCCCAGAACACTGGAAACGGCTAACTTGTTTTTATACAAATTGTTCGAAGCCTTCCAAGTATTACTCTACATATATTCATAATTAAGGAGGCAGAACAATTTCTAGGGCTTGAAATTCCAAGTACTCTGATCAGTTTTCTATGGAATAATTAAGTTCTATATGATTACATGAAGAAATGTATCTATGACCATGGACTATACACGTCACTCCTGAAAAAAAAAATGGCTAAAAAGGTTTTTAGCAAATCTGTCTAATGCATTTTAGCTATAAATATATTTTTTTGGGATTATAAATATATTAAGCATTCTGTTGCCATCTCTAAATATTTTACTGAAATTACTGAAAATAGCTTACTTCTGCTCTTGTTATGAAATTGCTGATATGCTAGCCTATTTTTGCTGTTACTTTGTTGAAGCTTGTACTATTGTATTACAATCACTGTCTCTCATGCTTTTTATAATTTTAATGTACCATGATATAAGTTACAAGATGGAGCCCCTGAGCTCAGCTACTCTGCAAATTTAGGTCAGTGTGGCTGAACATTATGTGGGGTGGAAGCAGGGACAGGGGCCAGTGGAGAAGGCAATGAGGGCTTTTAGCTGAAAGGCTTTAGTTCTCCTTTAAAACAGGAATTTGTCTTCATTTTATTCCACAGAAAAACATGGACAGGAACCTAGGCAATGCAGAAATATAACACAAGTCTTTTTCATCTGAGGTCATAGTCTTCCTGACTGCCCCTGGGCCTTCTCACAGACAGGCCACAAAGCCAGATTCCAAGTTGTCTTCCATGAATGCCATTGTGCTTCTGCATTTTCAGAAAAGCCTCAAACCTCAATATTTACAACATCTTATCTTCCACATAAGACCAAAAGACATCATAAATCAAAACATGTATAACAGTGGTCATCTGAACAGTTTGAATCTCAAGGTGGAATGTAGAGACATACAAGCAACATCCAAAGCAAATTATTTGAGCAAAATTATCTCTAACATGTCTGCATATGGTACTCTGAAATACACCTGTAGGGATGTGAAAATCTTAGACATCCTTACACATTACAGACAGGCACATCCCTTGTAATATGGACACCTCAGTGGGTCCTTATGGGGAACTTGTGCTTATGTAACCCCTGCAGTTCACACAAGGTACACCAGATGTCACTGTGCCAGAGTATAAAAGGTTTAGGAACCATGTGCTCTGGGTCCATTGCTTTAGCCCAACCAAGCAGGCTGGAAGGGAATGAGTAGTGTCGACCGTAGGCGCCTTGGCCCTAGTAATTAGACAGCTATACTCATTTATAGATCACTCTAGGAGTGATAGTGAGGTTATTTAGTTGAGCAGCTCAAGGCTCCGCGAGGAGATTAGAGGGATTAAGATCCCAGGGTATTAATGACCCAGAGTAAGGAACCAAGTGTTGAGATAGGGATGTCAGGAGTTCCCCTAGTCTGCCACTGGAAGATATCCTGAAAACTGGGCAATATCCATCACATGCTGTCAACTTACTCTCTGCTGTATATTCCCTAGCCTGTGGCGATTCAGCCTAAAAGTGCTGTGAGTATATCCTTCCTTTATGCTGCTGTGTATGTTCTATACTCCATTGTGGATCAATGTGCTGAATGATCTATGTGCTATTGTTCAATAAACACAGTTCTTGGTTCAAACGTTAAAGAACTACTGGCACCCATCGTTGTGCTATCGCATTCAGTTACAGTTACACTACACCCTTGCCTTCACCGCGTTGCGAGGGCTTACCCGTGAGCAGGGCAGCCATCAGGGGGGGACAGGGGGGAGAGTTGTAGGGGGCCCCGAGGGTAAGGGGGGCCCGGCCACGCCGCACTTTCTTGATTAGCCGGCCCCCTGCTTTCTGAGAGCTGCTGACTTCAGGAAGGCAGGGCGTGAGCATAAGGGGAGGTATCTTCTGTCCATTACTTCCCCTTATTGGTCACTGAGTTTAAGTCCCTGAGCTGCTCAGGAATTGGATAGCTGAGGTTTGAACTTCTCCTCCAGCTCATCCAATCACCATGAAGCTTTACCAGGACTTGAAATTCTGTGACCAATAAGGGAAGAAAATGCTGTCATTGGAAGAAGATGCAGCCACCTGTGCTCCCCTCCTCCCTTCTGTAGTTGGCAGTTTACTAACAGCAGGTGGGCCACACTAATGAAGTAAGTGCAACATGGCAGGGCCCCCCTAAAGGTAACCCTTTGTGGTCCCTGTTGTGTGGTGGGGCCCTGGACACCAAAATTTTTTTAAACTTCTGGGAGGGGGCAACATTTTTCCGTATGGGGCCCTGCGATTTCTGATGGCGGCCCTGCCCGTGAGAAATAGAGCTCATCTGTGGTCTTAGCCCACAATGGAAAGTAGCTAAAACTGCCCTAGCACAAGTCAGTTTATTATAGCGCTACACACCAATGGCTAAAAGGCACACTGTAAACATTCCCTTTAACTTGTTTTTCCATGCAATAAAATTACCCTTTAATGTAATTGATTGTCTAGCTATTTATTCCTGTAAAATAATAGTTGCCTGCTTTGGATTTTGTTTTTGGCCTAATCCAAGAGTTCATGAATTCATACTGGTTTAACAATACTTTATCTTTCCCTTCAAAACTTTCACTGTCAGACTAAACCAATAGGCAACAATCAATTTAATATTTCACATTTGACTTTATTATATCTATGTTTAATGAGAGAGAATTGCCAACACTGTAAAAGTCTTAACAGACTATCGGTGTATACTTCCTCCCACTCCTTACTTCTTGTTAAACATCTACTTTCTTCTCTTGTTATGGCCATATTTCATGCATTCTGCAGAATTTCTGTAGAACACTGATTACAATATTGATTGGTCCTGTGGGCCATCTTTTGTTTTGACCAAATTATGCACATTCCTATTACTGGGTTAGATCATAATATCTTGGTGTAGAGCTCACCCTACCTAGACCACATATACAGATGAAGCCACTTGGATTTGTGAGTTAAATGCGTCATGACTCAGGGGTAATTGAAGAAATTGTGTTATCTTAAGTCATCTTAACTCATTTAATGCATTTAACCTTTTCATTAGCATACCAAAGCTCCATTGTTCACAATGGTGAATGCTTTAATTAGATGGGATGTTGTGACGCAGTTTTCTGTGTTAAATGAGATAAATGGGATATCTGTGTTTAGTTATTCTGTGTCAAACAGACAAACCAAAGTGGCTGCAACTGTATAGAAAAGAACTGCGCAGACAGAAGTGGGGTGCACTTAATGATATCATTTTTGGCACCCACATAATTTCCCACCCAACACTTCACTGTAGACCTGTGCTCTGTGCCGTTCTTACCGTCTTCTGCTTTGGCATGGTGCTCACACCAGTGACCTCTGTCCTATTTGCCTGCTGCATTTAAACAGACAATATCCCTGAGCAGTCAGTGATTGGTGTTTTTTTCAGCCAGCTGCAGATAGAACAATGAAAGCAGACTGATTTATTGGTTGCCACAGGTTACTGGCCAGGTAATTAAAATATTAACTTAACTTACAAAAAAAGAACATTTCCATTCACCTTATTTTCCTCAATGCTTGCGTAAGTGAATGGTGTTCTACATATTGGGGACAACTTCCTGGGATTTTTTTATACAAAGAGTTTGTACAGAGTCTTATACTAGCATGCATATACCAATGTATTACCGGTAAACATATTTCTGCTGAAAAATCGAATTATATTTTTTTTAAAAAAAAACTACTTAAGGAACAGTTTAAAAGGAAAGGTATGGCTGTTAGCAGTACTTTACTGAGCCAGCTGACAAGTGTTAATGGTAATTTTTTACCATTACTGTAAGAACACATTAACCTAGTATAAAAGCATCAAAGACAGTCGCAGCCCTTCTTTAAACTGAGTGTTTTAAGAAATGAAAGTTTGTAGGTACACATGAGGACAATCTGTACATTGTTTTTAAAGAGTCCTGAAATGCCACTTGTTTACATTGTTTTACGGGGGAATGTAATAAAAATCGCTAACGGAAAAACTATTCGCAATGCGAAAAGTTATGCCTTTGCGCGAACAAATTTTGCTTTGTGCGAATTTAATATAGCTTTTGCGAGCCCGGAAACTGTTTAGCGGCCACTTCCGAGAGTGAAAGACCGTTTGCGAATTTTATAGTTTGCGCCAATGCGCAGTCAATGTAATAAAACTTCTTACTGAAAAAGTCGTTATGTTTGCTCCAAAAGATTACGACACCTTCAAGCACTTCTTATGAGTGCGCAATTAAAATTTGCAGTGCGCAATTAAAAGTCGCAATGCGCAATTAAAATTCGCAATGCAATAACAGTTTAAGGAACAATATTACATTGCGAGATGTGGATTTTTAGTCTTATTGGTGCGAATTGTTTTGCTCTTTGCGACTTTTATTACATTCCCCTGTTAGTGTTATATTTAAAACTCAGCTAATGAGCCAAGAGTAATTCGCTTCATTAAAGTAATACCATTTGTTTTCTGCAAAAAGGTTTTGTGCAATTATTATAAAAACTGCTTTATGGGGGCGTGGCTTGATGGTTGCCTAGAACGGACGTACTTTGGCTGGGCTCCCGAGTCCCGCTCCTCGACACGCTTGGCCAATATTCTCCTGCGTTTGCGTTACTTTAACTAAAAAAGATAAAGAAATCAGGCATTTTTTTGCTAAAAACCCTCCGTCGCCTACTGTGGACCAGACCTCCAAAATGGAGGACGATGAGGCCCTCGACAATATTTCGGAGGTACCGCATCCTACCTAAAGGCATGGTGAGTTACCTTCTTGCCCCTTAACAGGAAAGTATATTTCCCTTGCCCTGCCACTTATAACATTACCACCGTACCTCCACTGATTTCTAAGGTACCCCTAGCATTTGAGGGAGCACTGCCTCTACAATATGCACGCCAATAGGCTGGGTGCTATTGGACTTAATTGGAACTATAATGCTTTCATCTGTGCCTCACTATTTACCACCCTGCCCATGAGCCCATAGGCTATAATCTCTGCCAGTACTCCTTATTACTGATGGCTCATGCAGAGTGACTTTTACACGGCTCACCAGTATAGAAGAATTTTTGATGTTAATGTTTCAGATTATTCTAGTTTTATGCTACCTTAGCGAACAGATATCTATGGGCCTTACATACTGTAGTTAATCATTGTTTATTATTATCTGCAATTTTCCAGCCACAAATGGATCTATACCTCAATAGTAGATTTTGTATAGCTATGATTTTTGGTCTGCATGGATCTTATATACGGGACACTACAACTTCATGGATTTAGGGGCCCTCCATCTGGATATGGAACACTGACATTCCGACTGTCATACTGGAACCCATAACAACTTCATCCAAAGGGTTAAAAAGGGGCAACTGAGGTATCGGATGACTAGCATTGCCACAGACTCTTACTGCCCACTTTTGTAAAGAAACATATGCCAGTCACATTATACAGAAAATATATAATATTTTGTACTGTGATAATGCTGAAAAATATGCTAAATGAAAATCTGGTATGCCTTGGCTAAATATTCGGTTACTTTGATGCTTACTATTTTTCTACTCCCTCTCTCCCCTTCTCCCTTAATTTTTTTTTTCTCTCTTTCTTCTCCATCTATGATCTTTTCTTTTCTTCCCACTCCCTTCTCTGGTTGTGTGTACATATTAAATAACTAAAGCTAGATAGAACCCATGTATACTATTGCTTTCATGTCGAAACTACATTGTGCACTGTACGATTTATGTTTTGTTACCTGTTTTATATAAGCTTATTGTGTTGTATAATTGTTCAAGAGTTTTGTGGGGGCCCCACCCTCTGATTACTTGCAAAACTCTAGGCCCACAGCCTGACTCCCCCTTTTACTACGTCATAAGCCACCCTGCAGGAGTAGTGCCTTGAGCCTATCCCCTGTATCGACGTATCTTGATCCCCTGTTCTCTTTTCTGCTACCTTCCCACTTCTCCCTGTACGGCCCCCTTACATATTCTATCATTCCCATCCAAGAGGTAATAAATGCCTGCCCTACACACCACACCCCGAGATAAGTCAAGCTCTTTTAAGATTGTTAGCATCAATGGCAATGGTCTTAATTCACATAAACATTTTCCTGAGCTAGTCACAAGTAAACCTCAGCCTACTAAAACACGTGGAGTTGCGATCACTTTTTCTTGTAATTTCAGTTTTTCGGTGACAGACAGGAAGAGTGATGCATCAGGAAGGTATATATTTGTGAAAGGACTTTTTATGGGTCGAAGTTACACATTTGCTAACATATATTTACCCAATAGCAACCAAGACCTCACACAAATAGAATATACATTGATACTCTTTGCAGAAGGTACACTGGTGGGTGGTGACTTTAACCTGCTTCTAGAACCACAAATTGATTGCTCCACCGGCAAATGGCTCCCGACAGTCGTCCCGCTGCAGACAAACTCTGCATTCTCTCCAATTAATAGACCCATGGCGCATTTTATACCCCAGTGAAAGAGACTATTCCTTCTATTCACAGACACAACACATATTCAAGAATTGATTATATTTTTCTGTCCCACATGGCACTGAATGACGTATTAGATAGTAGTATCCTCACTAGAACATGGTCAGACCATTCGATGGTAACCCTGACACTGCGTACACCCCTTCCCGCACCCAAACAGGGAGTTTGGCATCTCAACGAATCAACGAATGTGTAATTCGGGGCATTTAATCAAACATGGAGCCAACAATTGGAGCAAATCCACAAACATACACACTGTGATACTACCCTTGCCCAATTAACTGAAGCTAGAAAAGCCCTTTCCACCCATTTACATTTTTTCACTGTATCCAGACACAGACTGTACGAACATGGAGACAAATGTGGTCGTCTATTGGCTAGAGTTTTAAAACATAAACAAGGTAGGAATTTTTCCCCTGCTATTAAGAAAACGAATGGAGTTCTAGTACATACTCCATACGAATAGCAGAAACCTTTGAACAATTCTACAAGAGACTTTACCAATTGCCAGACAATTCCCTAGATGATATGCCTGAATATGGCCACTTCCTACAGGACTTTTTACAATCTTCCCAAATGAGACAAATATCCTCTGTAGAGGCGGATATTTTAGACGTGGATTTAACATTGGAAGAATTAACAATAGCCCTTCAAAATACGCCAATGGGAAAAGCACCCGGACCTGACGGCTTTACCACCTTATACTATAAAACATTTAAAGATAGTCTACTAACTTGCTCAAAGCCTTTCAGGGTGTCCAACAGGGTTCTCATTTCCATAAACAATCTCTAGAAGCACATATCAACCTCCTATTGAAACCCCGGAAAAAATCAGGTAGCTATAGACCAATCTCATTACTAAACGGAGATGTCAAACTTCTAGCGAAAATTATAGCTAACTGGCTGAATACCATTCTTTACAAAATAATTAATCCGGAGCAAGTTGTCTTCGGGCAGAGAAGGTCGGGATAATACCACCGGCTGATTGAAAAACCGGCTGATTGTAAAACATTTTACGAACACACAAATTACCGCTGATGTTGCTCTCTACAGATGCAGAAAAGGCCTTTGACCATGTTAATTGGTCCAATATGTTTTCCTGTCTGAAATACATTGGACTCGGCCCGAAAACACTGAATTGGATACACTCATAGTATTATAACCCCATAGCCAGAATACGCGCTAACTGCCAATTGTCTAACTATATAGATATACGTAATGGCACCAGACAGGGCTGTCCTTTATAGCAACACTCTATTTATCATGGCTCTAGAACCATTTCTCTGTCATGTTAGACTAAACCCAGACATTAATGGTGTAACTATCAATAAACATCACCATAAAACTGCAGCTTATGCCGACACCCTTTTTTTTGTTATGCAACCCATAGTTTCTATGCCAGTTTTAAACCAATTACTGACTCACTACGGCTATTTTAGCAACTTCAAAATTAACTTCTGTAAGTCTATGGCACTAAATGTATCCTTACCCTCAAGAACTATACAAGCTTTATTACAGAGTTTTCCATTTAAATGGTCTTCATTGGATCAATGAATCAATGGATCATATTACATACTTAGGGATTAAAATTACTAAGGACTATGATGAATGGATGTCAAAAAACCTAAAAGAGCTCCTGACAACCATTACTAAAGATCTTGACTCTTGGATTGATAAACCCCTCTCATGGTTTGGCCGGATGAATGTTATCAAAATAAATATTATCCCTCGCATCTTGTATATATTCCAAACCCTTCCATTACCAGTGGCAGAACATATATTAGATTCCCTGCAAACTATCATCACTAAATGTATATGGCAGGATAAAAAGAGTACATTAAGCTATAAAACTCTTATAAAGACTAAGAAACAAGGTGGGGTATCTCTTTCCGACTGCAGGCTTTACTATTATGCAGCGGTGTTGGGTCGAGTTGTAGATTGGTCTCACCAAGTAGATTCCAAGTTATGGGTTGAAATAGAACAACAGGCCATCTACAGCTACTTACTTCACCTGCCATGGCTAGATGCAAGACATAGACGCATTCGGAATACAGAATGGATGCTGTAAAAAATTTGAAATAACGCAATTCCCCTCTCCACTTATGCCGATAATCAATAACACGGCATTTCCGATAGGACAACAGCCAATTTAAAATTATTTCATTTCCTCGAAAAGGGAGAGTTCATAGATAAAGAAAAGTTTCAATTTGTTAAACCTTTCTCAAAAATCGATCACCTGAAATTTGCACAAATGAAGCACTTTTTTCATAGCCTGGGAGGTGCTTCCATATTGGGTAGAGATCAGACTCCATATGAATCCCTGTGTTCAGCAGAACTTCCCCCATGCATACTACTTCACAAATCTATAAAAACTTACATTAATCACATGCTTCTTCTACCCCTTCAATTGTTGACTTATGGGCCTCAGATTTATATATTCACTTTCAAGAAGACCAGTTCGGTGATATCATGACTAAATTATTTAAGAGTACCAGATGTTGTAGAATACAGGAGACCAATTACAAAATAGTTTCACGATGGTACTTTCCCCCAGCCAGACTAAAATTTATCTACAAAAACACTAGTGATAGATGTTGGTCATGCGGTATAGAAAAAGGCTCTTTATTACATATATTCAGGACCTGTCCACTTATTAAGCCTTACTGGAATGGGGTGAGGCTAGCTATACGCAAAATTTTAAACTTTGATATTCCGGATGATCCAGCGTATGTTTCATATTGACAAACCACTTGGTATCTTTACAACAACAATTGAGCATCATTTATTAAACGCCTAACTGTTAATTCCATTAAAAAATGGAAACAAACCACGGCTCCCACAATATGTGACTGGTACTCAAAAGTAGAAGAATAACATAAATTTGAGGAACTTTGCCTTTTTTTAACGGATTCTCATGATGCTTATGGTGTGATGTGGCTTAGATGGCTCTCTTTTAAAGAGTCTCTTTTAAAGAGTCAGATTATTATTGTACATTTCCCCTTCCTTCTCTAATCTTGTCAATTCCTTTGTTACCTTCATGTTAGAGCTCTCAGAGCTACTCTGACTTACTCTTGAGATTGTAATTTTGACTGTATGCATTTCATTTTCCCTTTTTTACTTCTGTACCCCTGATTTCTTTTGTTTAAGAAAACTTAATAAAAGTTTAATTGAAAAAAAAACAAAAAAAACTGCTTTATGCAAAAGACATGCAAAAGTTTTTTTCTGATGGAAACAAAAACGATTTCTGGGGTTGTTCAACTATAAATTAACTTTTAGTATGATGTAGAGAGAGCTATTCTGAGACAATTTGCAATTGGCTTTCATTTTTCATTATTATTATTATGGTTTTTGTGTTATTAAGCTTTTTATTTAGCAGCTCTCCAGTTTACATGTTGCATCAACAGTTATAACTATTCTCCGATAAATGCTATTATTGTATAGTTGTTGTATCATACAGAAAATGTAACCTTCACATCTTCCATCAATTACTGCCAAATATGTGCTTTTGTTCGAAGGCATGTACATAATGTCCTAAACTAATGGCTAACTGGATGAGAACAAACACACACAGGATAAACTGGAATTCTGCCATTCTTACCCTGAAACAGATTTCCCTGTTTCATCTGGCTTACGAACAGTAAATGGACTTGGATCAATGGCAACACTCTTTGGCATAAAGTCTCTGAAAGAAACAAACATAACACTGATATAAAATCACACAACAGGTTACTCTTAAGTCATAAAATGTTATATATGCCATTATTTTTAGCACTGATAAAAATGCAATTGAGATCTTCCATCAGGTGTATCCAACTATTAATTCAGAAATATTTCAATAATAAATAAGTCACAAATCACATTATAATACCTTGCAGAGTTTGTCATAGCCAGGCAAAATGTGTCGTCAAAACTACTCAATTCATAAGGTCGAAAAAACTCATTATAAATATTTGTTTCTTCGTTGCACTTGCTACATTTTTTAATAGTCATCTTCTTTCGATTTTCAGAATTATGTACTAAAAAGAGAAAGAATTAGAGAGTAAAATCAGAGAGCATCATCAGAGAATGATATTTATATATGTCTGTCATTGACCTTTAATATTGACAATTATTTGCAGGAAAGCTGTCACTTTATTTGCTTTAGGACAGGAATATTTTACAAATTTACAAATGCTGTTTAGGGTCATCTTAAAGACAGAGGATGGTGAATCGCGAAAACTGCAGATGTGGATGAGACGCTTCAGGACCCTGAACTAGGGGAAGGCAGACAAAAGTGGTACATGCCTAGAGTGCCCCAATGTTCTACCCTAGGCATGTGCCTTTCTGCCTACCCCTAAAGTTGGCCCTGGAAAGAGGAATAAAAACGAGGCATGTACGAGGCATTTGACTTGATTATCTTCTTTTTTTCTCTCTCTCTCAATCTGGTTGCTAGGGTCCAAATTACCCTAGCAACCATGCATTCACTTGAATAAGAGACTGGAATATGAATAGGAGAGTATTGTTGCAATAACAATGAATGTGTAGCCTTACAGAGCATTTGTTTTTAGGTGGGTCAGTGACCCCCATTTGAAAGCTGGAAAGAATCAGAAAAAGACATATAATTCAAAAACTAAAAAAAATATTGAATACCAATTGAAAAGTTGCTTAGAATTAGTCATTCTATAACATACTAAAAGTTAACTTAAAGGTGAGCCATCCCTTTACCTGATTGTTACATGATTTTGACTATTAGAAATAAGAATAAGAAAGCACATTGTTATTTTTTTTTTTACACATTGTTATTTTAAAACATATTAGATGGGTATACAGGCAGGGGACCTGTTATCCACAAAGTTTGGGACTATTCGTGCCCCAAAATAGTTTGGGACTATTTAAAGGCATCCCCAGCTTGGAGCTCATTTATAAATACTGGGCATATTTGCACCTGGGCTCTAACCCATAGCAACCAATCAGTGACTGGCTTTTTACAGGCAGCTGTGAGTTGAACAATGAAAGCAAACATTTGATTGGTTGCCATAAATTACTGCCCAGGTGAAAATTTGCCCAGTGTTTATAAATTAGCCCCCTTTAGTTCACACAATAGAGATTTTAATCCATACAAAAGTGCAAGACATGACTACGGATGTCTAGGAAACATTAAATGTGGCACTTTATTTTTCTTTGTAGGCTGGTAAAATTTTCCACAAAAGGTAGCATGAGTCCTGGGGAAATTGCAATGACTGTATTCACTGGGGAGTTGCCTACGGTACTGGTATGCCCCTGCCACTGTGATTTAATTTCTGTCTCCTTTCCCATCAAGTACAAGGTTCTTTAAAGTTACAGGGAAAAAACAAATAAGTCAATAATTAAGAATTGCTTGCTTAAACATTACACAATGGTAAAATGATAAATCCTTTATCTTCTAAAATATTAATTACATTGCAACATGATGTTGTTTCAAGTGTAGCGAGAGAAAACGTGTGCTGATTGAACATTGTCATCACAACAAAAGACTTTTTTTGAGTATCTAAGCAACAGAAAAAAATACTTTAATTTTGGGAGTCATAGCCACATTTTCAGTGTGCATGTGTACATATACTTCATATGAATCAAGCTTTCTTTTCAAAAGGATAGCAATATTCTTGTTCATTATGAATTATTCTGTCTTTATGACACAGCATTAGTCATAGGTGAGTTCTAGTCATACCAATTATCTCACTATACATTAAAAGTACCCAGCTACAGAAATAAACATAAACAGTGAAACCAAAATCACAAACATGTGATTTTAAGAAACCTGATTGTGTAACAAGAAACTACAGATCATTTCACAGTATTTAAACTATGCAAAATAAATACACATACTACATGATGACAGTATTCCTTTAACAGATTGCTCTTTATGCACGTGTTTGTGATCAATTGTCTTGTTCCCTGATCCTACATCACACACATGTGCATAATAAGCAAGTGCTTCAGCTTGGTCATTATGTGCATGTGTGTGTGACAGCATTGTTCCCTGGTCACATGTATGTGTATAATGAGAGAGCAGGGGCTTCGCTCATTATGTATATTTGTGTGTGCAGTAGACCATGTGTGTTAGAAAAATAATGTGAATATATAACACTAGGTATAATTGAAAGGTTAACAGTTCCAGTAATGGCCTTATTGCATGACATGTCCACCTTTTTCACCTTGACCTAACATAGTTATTATAGTCAAGATGTGTGCCTCAAAATTACAATTAAGTTTACTAGAATGAACATGTGCAACAGTGATCTATAATTTAACAGACAATGAAGTAACAAGAACAAAGAGAATGCACGACTAAGGCATGTAAAATAACCTATTTTACATGCCTTAATCCTGCATTCTCTTTGTTCTTGTCACTTCATTGTCTGTTAAGTATAGATCACTCTTGCACATGTTCATACTAGTAAACTATGAGGAAAATATAGTAATTTACAGTATATCATGTAAGAGGAACAATAAGTCCTCACAACAAATGTGTCAAGCCCCCAAGAACAATGCAAAGGGCAATAATTGCAAACAAATGACTTTATGAAAGTCAGATATTAAATCATTAAATAAAATACATTTAGAAAATAGAAAAAAAAACTGGTGTAGGATTTCTTTCATCACCAGATAGTACTCCAATGAATTAACAGCGAAAACGAAAGGCAATGTGCTTTGTTTTTGAATGGGCAAACTGCACTGATAAACTGCAACGATAAACTGCACTGATAAAATGGACTAGCCCACTTTGTGATTGGTTAGACCTCTTACTGCAACTGCAAGCACATGCAACTCATTGTTTGCTGATAAGCCAATACATATACTGAACTTGACTGAGGAGAGTCCACATATGGTAAGTACAATCCATATTATTATTAGTTATACGTCAGGTACATTGTAAGGATTGTGTGACTGTGTATTTGGCTAAAATACAAAACTGTCTGCATTCTTCTCAGAAGTGGCCTGGTTGTGAAAATAATTCTAGATGACTGAGCATTGAAAGAATAAGCAAACTAAACTTGGACTGAGCCCTGGTGATTTTGTTTTTAAATATACAAGGCTTCGTTGGCCAAAGCTATCATTTGGGGGCAATTCAAAACAACCACATCTGTCAATGAGTGGTCATTGCCATTTAAGCCTTTCCTAAACAATATTTTAGTATTTGAAATTATTGGAGCAAAATACAGAATACAGTTACTTACAGCAGACGGCCTGAATTATTTATACTGATAATTTAAACAAGCATTTTTACATGTGGCTTTGAACAAGGGTTGCTTGATTGATTTTCCTTTCTTGAAATTAGCTGATGCTTCTTCAGCAATGTACTTGGAAAAAAAAACCTAGTCACTTGCCTTAAAAACAAACCCATGCACTCGAAACCTGTTCTCAACAAGCGGGGAAAGTAAAAGGTACAATCTCACTGGTATGCCGACATTTAGTGTCAATTAATATTGAGGTCCCTTTGAAATACATGGCAGATTGGGAAACGGATTTGGGACACTCATTTTCTCAGCAAGAATGGAATGGGATTTAGAAACAATATATCCAAAATCTCCCCTAATACTGCTTTGAAGGAGTCAGCTTATAAAGTGATGATGCGCTGGTATATTACCCCAGCTCGGAAACATAAATATGATCCCACTTCTTCTAACTCTTGTTTTCGGGGCTGTACAGAAGTGGGTGACTTTTATCATATTTGGTGGACTTGCCCCATAGCAGTAGCATATTGGAGGGATGTTTTTCAGACGATTGGAAATGTATTTAATAAATCTATTTCTCCTGAGGTCACTTTGGCGCTTTTAGCCCGACCAACTAAAGAACTTACTAAACAACAAAATGCTTTAATGGGTCAAATTTTAGCAGTAGCCAGAATCAACTTGGCAAAGAATTGGCTCCAAAAAACTATAGACACTCGAGGTATGGTAGAAAAAATTAGCCAGACACAGAATCTGTTATATTTGACGGCTTTATTGGCAGACACAGTGGAGAAACATACACAAATATGGGATCCATGGAAAATGTTCCTGCATTTGTGAGAATTCTGTACAAGTAATGTATTTGGTGCCAAATGTGTTGAATGAATACTGGTAAGAACAACTTTGGGTTATTGAACTCCTATACTAACCTTCCCGATCCTTCAAGAATATTATGCTACATGTAATGTATACGTTATCATTTGTCATTGCATTTGAAAATGTTAAAATAAAAGAGATCTAAAAAAAAAAAAACAAACCCATGCAATTGAGGTGGATATATAGTTTTTGCACGACATATAATCTGTGCAGTAATTGACAGGCAACCTCTTTAATGGTAATATTTGGGGAGATTTTACGGATAGCCCTGCATACAAGTATTTTAGCCCATTAATCTGAGGACCTGGAAAGCTGCAAGTAATCCTCCCAGACTTTCATCAAGCACAGATTATATAAATCTGTATCTGTCAACTCAGTGTAAAAAGTGGAATATTCTCCTTGAACCCTAGTGC
The DNA here is from genome assembly GCA_038501925.1 of Xenopus petersii. Classification (NCBI taxonomy): domain Eukaryota; kingdom Metazoa; phylum Chordata; class Amphibia; order Anura; family Pipidae; genus Xenopus; species Xenopus petersii. The sequence goes on along the minus strand of CM076680.1, from coordinate 91,519,088 downwards.
TTATTTATAAGCACAAAAACTGTTCCTTTAGGGTGGATTAGAAAACTCAGAGTGGAAAGAAAAGTGTTTTCAAGGTCCACCTATTTAGGCAGAACTGGGTGGCTATGCCACTGAATTAAAGGTAAGCGCTTAGGTGCCCTGTAATAGATTTTCAGATGTGGCTAAGAAATATGAATCTGTGACTAATCTGCATAATTTCTTTAGAAGAATTTGTAAATCGCTATAAAGAGGATTGAATACGATTGAAAATCTTTACTCATAACAGTAAGGACAATTTAATATCAGAATTTTTAACTGAGGCCTAGGGATAAAAAATAATATTACCCATTAAATTTGTATGTAGAGAGTGTCCTTGGCATTGTAAAAATGTGAATGAGTGGAAGGAAATGCCAAGTTACAAATACAGGTTCCATATGCAGAATAAAAGGTAGATCTGACCCATTAAGGTATCCCAGGCTACCTTGATGGGCCAGATGTCTTTTTATAACAGATGAAATTAAAGGAGAAGGAATCCCATTTTCTACTTGGGGGTGTCAAAAGTTAGGCATCCCCAAGTGACTACTATTACTTACCTGACACCCTGGGCCGGTGCTCCTATCAGCAGAAAACTGCACCACCCGGGGTTCTTCTAGCGAGCACCACGGAGTGATCCTCTTCCTGCTTGTTTGGTTTTTAAATTTCCCAGGGCAGACGCAAGCTCTGTGGTGCTCACTAGAAGAACCTGGCCCAGTTCGGTTTTCTGTTGATGGGAGCACTGACCAGGGGTGTCGGGTGCCTGGGGATGCCTAACTTTTGGCACCCCCAAGTAGAAAATGGTATTCCTTCTTCTTTAAAATAGGTAAAATATCAGATTTTCAATTGTAAAGGTTCAGAATTCTACCTTTTGAAGTTTGATATTAATAAGTAAGGCATCTGTTTTTGAAACATTCATTTGGAAACCTGCAATCTAAATACATTTGGGAGACTTTTCAGGGGGCTTGTAATGTTAAAGCACAAATCAGTATAAAGGTTGATTTTATAAAAACAATTTTATTTTCTATATCCCGATATGTTAATGTCAATATTTTGGTTAGAGGTTTGACAGTCAGCACAGCAATGGGGGTAATATTTGACATCATTGCACATTCCTCATTTAACCATTAATGTGCTGCGATTGAACATACTGTTTTGCAGGGTTGTGTTTCCCCTGTGGGAAAAAATACATTGCCTTGCAACGTGCAGCAATGGGCATGACTGCTGCACTAAGTGCTAGCCAGAAGGAGGGCCTGTGTTTCAGCAACACTGATAATATAATATAAATTATTTACTCACCTTCATCAAGAGGCAAAGGCAAGTTCTCCAAGACCTTTGGAGTCCACCAAAACGTATAACTAGGGAAAAAAACACATATTTTGATCTTCTGATCTTTTGCCTACAGTGTTCTCTCATTTTACCACATAAAAATATTACATTAAAAACCTTTATTTGCAATGGTGACTTGGCTAAAAATTAAGAATTGACTATGGCCTTGACTTATACTAAAAAGAAAAAAAAATCAAAACTACTTTCTAATCAAATGTTTCAAACTAATAAGAAATAAAAGACATTCTATGCAGGTGGAAAGACATCATGAGGCTTCTGAATAAAACAGCTGGATAGAGTACAACATTCTTATTTGTTTATACACAAAAAGTGCATCTGGGCAATGAAGATTTGAATAAATGTAATTAAAATGGAGACAATTCTATTTAACAGGTGCCTTTTCTTAGAACTGTCATGCAGTCTTGGAGACAGCACATTTCAATACCACATTTCAATAGTTTCTTTACTGAGCCCTTCTTTCACCTAACACGAAAGTTGTATCAGTGCCAGCAACAGGCAGGATATAATTACGATGGCAACCAAAAGAAGCAAACATCAAAATATATTCAGAACCTTTTAAATCATCTCCATTTCAAACTTTGAAAAGATGTGCTTTCATATATAATCGACAAAATCACAAGAATGCAACAATTGTTTGACAAATAAATGGATGGTATAAATTCAGTTTGTTCACATGGGTCTCACTTCTACGGATATTACATTGTTTTGATCCTAAACATTTATTAAAAACAAAAAATAACAGTATAGAACATTTTTTAGGAAAATCCTTACCAAATGGCACATCTTAAAAGATTCAGTGACAGTGTAAGTAATGCAAAGCTATAATTCTACAGTTCTACATTCTAAATAACACAGTAGCAATTCAGGATCACTGTTGCTTAATATAGTACACTGCAGACTTGGATGTGCATTTTTAAAAATTATTTCTTTTTTTCTGTACAATGTACTAAAAATATAAGGGCAAAGATTTTTTTAAGGGTGTGCCGGATTGAAGTTTTGTGCACATGTAAATTATAACTGTGCGCCCTGAATTATACAAATTTCCTGGGTTTTGAGCACGGATACTCGTTTGAAGTTGGCAATAAATGTTTTGAAGCAGCTAGTCTGTATATTGGTGCTCTTCCCATTATCTGTACATTGTGGTAATATTTGTGGATTAGCCTCTGGGGATTGATGCATCACCTCTGAAGGGCGGACAAGGCTGAGTGTCTAAACATCATTTAATTGATTCAGCCATTCCAAAGCATTAACCTTCTTCTTCTGTGTAAACCATTCTTTGGTAACTTGATTTGTGTGTTTAGAGTCACTGTTGTGCTGCATGATCCACTTTCTCTTGACTCAGTTCATGGACAGTACCCTGACATTTTTATGCTGAATATGGTGGTACTATTCAGAATAGTTCCATCAATGCTGGCAAGCATCCTGGTCCAGAGATAGCAAAGCAGGCCCACAATGAAGTTGCCACTACAATGGTTACAGATAGGATAAGATTCTTATGCTTGAATGCAGTGTTTGTCTTTTGACAAACATAAGAATTTTCATTCAGGCCAAAAAGTTCTATGTTGTTTAAATGTGGTTAAAATTGGTGACTAACTTATCATTGTGGTCTTTAGGTCTGTAGATTGAGAGATATATTATTTTTGGATAGCAGTGGGTTTTCGTTGCAATTCTGCCAGAGTTTCCCCAATGCTGTTCATTTTTCTCCTGATGGTGGACTTGATGGTGTATTATATGGACTTGATGGAGTATTATATGCTGTGCTCTAGGTGTGAGCTTTGTAGGACAATGACTCCTTGGGAGGGTAGCTATTTTTAACATGGTGCACAGTGGCACACAATGCCATAACATGTCACAGCTTTCATTCTAGTGGTAAAGGGTTTGATGATCTATTTAGAGTGATTATCATCTCAGTAATTTGTTTAGTTTGCTACATACAGTACATACAACTATATGATTGGATGAGCTTGTCTAATATATATGCTTGGTGCACTCTTTGGAAAATACACCAATGAAGGATTTGTTTTAAAGAGAATTAAAAAAAAAACTCTAAGAGAAAGCAACATAGTATCATAAAGGCAAAGTAAGACTTACAAGGTAAGAGTAAATTCTTAATTTACCCTTATTTATTGAATTCTGAAATTGTGGATTTGGTGCATCCCTAATTTAAATATGATTTCTATCTTTTAATTGGAATTTTTGGTAGCAGCAGAGTTTCACTTCATTCAACTCATCTCCAGTTTCATACATCAGTATCCCAAAATAAAGTCAACAGAAACTAAACCAAAATGGAAGTTCAGTGTGTATTTTATGTTTTCTTTGTGTTCCCTCCAAAACTGTACCTTCTTTTTGCATAATCAAGTCTCATGGTGTTCTTGTGATGTAAGTAAAAATCTGTGGGCAGCTCCCAAAGATGCGTTTTACCCTCCGCTGGTTGGAAAACACCCAGGAAAAGATTGATGGAGTCTTGTCTGTCTGCATCTGAGGCACAAAACATCATCCCTTTATTTTAAAATAATTTTCTATAATAAATATGCAAGTATGTATTTTGGTCTTTGAACTATATCCTTTTTGTATTATTGATTAGTACTACTATAAAACAAGATGTACACAGAGATTTTTTCAGGAAGTTACAGGAAGTCCCTGTTATGCAGAGAATATCAATTTTGCTGCCTATGGGCCAGGCCCAGGAAGATTAATTGATATGAAATAATACGTTTACTCATTTATCAAATTCAGTCCTGTCTAGGGATGCACCGAATCCAGGATTCTGTTCGGGATTCAGCCTTTTTTTAGCAGGATTCGGTTGAATCCTTCTGCCCAGCATATGCAAATCAGGGGCGGGTGGAAAATTGTGTGACTTTTTGTTACAAAACAACGAAGTAAAAAAAATTTACCACCCCTAATTTACATTTGCAAATTAGGATTCAGATCCAGTTCGGTATTCAGCCAAATCTTTTGCAAAGGATTTGGCCAAGTCAAAATAGTGGATTCGTTGCATCCCTAGTCCTGTCTGATTCATTGACTAGATACTTTGTTCAAGGATTGGTTCAACTTTAAGTTAACTTTTAGTATGTTATAGAACAGCCAGTTCTAAGCAACTTTACAATTGGCCCATAGCAACCAAGCAGCAGGTAGCATTTACAAGTCTGTTGTGTGTTTTTATTATTGCTCTGTAAATTCTACTGAGCACTAATGATAGTTACCGACTGGTAAAACTTTACAGAGCCCTTCAGATATTACATATTTCCAGTGTTAAAATTAATTGTTGGAATCTTTTTTCCTGCAGGTAATTTGCATCAGGCAGTTAGAATTCAGATATGCAATAGTGTATACTGATGCTTTGAGCACTATAACAAACAGCGCATAAAGGCATAAACTGCTCAAAACTGTTTTATGGATCTTTGCTTCCAGGTGGTCACTGCAAAAAAAGCCTATTTACTTGAATGCATTTTTAAGAATTTTCATCATTTCATAAATTTTTGGCAAAACAGGACAGATTTGCTCATCACTACTGGTCAGCTCTTTAACCTAAAGACTTGATTGGTTGTTATGGGTTAATAGATCTGGGCAAACTTAAGATAAAGAATAAATTCCTGACAACCAGCCATTAAAAGGTACATCTTTGGACTTGATTTTATTCTATAATATTATCATTGAACTATTTATTTCAGGTAATTCTAACTTAATGTAATTATGACTTTTTCAGATGAGAAAGTCATAAGGGCTTATTTTTTCTGAAATGGAGGGTTGAGTTCAAAGTGCAAAAAAAAAAAAAAAAAGGTCACTAAACTCAATTTCACAACACTTTGAGCCCTGCCTTCCACTCTCCTTGAATTAACACAGGCAGCACAGTCCGGCAGCTGGGTCTATGAATACAGCAAAGATATGTGTATAAATACTGACTTGCCTGAAAAAGCATTACTGTAGTATCTAGAAAGTGTTTGCATGATGTCTTTAGAATGCTGTGTCCATGGAGCAATCTTTCTATAGGTTTTAACTCTATGGACAAGCTGTGATCCCCCATACTGAAGAGAGAGTGTGTCCCCATGATCCTCATAAAGTTCTTCAAATAGCCTGTTAAAAAACAAAAATATTTCAGTTAACTTTAACCATCATTTGTATAAATGCTACTTTAAAGTGTAACATGAGCATATAAACACACTTTATTCAGTAATTCAGGATTAGGTCCCTAGACCTTACCTCTCTACACTTCCCCTAATGATTATACATCTCTTATCTTACCAGCAGTGAGCAGATCTTTCCACGGTACTATCTACACTGGCATGAAACTGTGCAAGAAGTCCATCATGGTAGGGCTCAGACACCACTTTTTAGAATCCTTTAGCTCAGACAGGTATAGGATAAATTGTTTGCTTTGCTTATTGGCCTATGTATGGGGTTCGCGGAGGGGCCTCTCCGACTGATATCTAGGCGAAAATTGGCCACATGTTGATTAAGCAGGTATAAAAATCCAGTTGGCGAGAGACACATCGGCAGCAACTCATGAAACAAGTGGATCTTTACATGTATCTCCTACCTCAAATTGGCAACCTCATCAAACCAGAGTATCTTTACATTTACAAAATGATCGCTCAGTGTATAAGATTAACTTACAGTATGCACACATCTATGACTGGCAATCAGTTGGTAACGTGTTTGGCATATTTGGTTGCCATATTTTTACACAGCATAATAAATAGGCACCTAAATGGTCTGAGATAAAAGCAGTTTTAGACAGTTTTACACTTAAGAGCTCTCTTTGAAGGCCAGAGTGTCAGCAACCTTATCTATGAACTTACTGTATTCAGTTAACCCTCGGGTTTCTGACTAATGTTAAGTACAAAAGTGTTCAGATAAGCAACATGAGTAAATTTACATCATGCAGCATGAGCAACATAGTTTACTTGGCATTTAAGCAATACGCAAAAAGTATGTTCAGCACAAGCCCTGCTCAATGAATTCATTTAATCAAGGGGGACTACAAACATGGTGTTCAACAATTAAAAGAATGGTTAACTATTTTTAGGTATATTGCATTAGATAGACAATGAACTATGCCACTGAGAATTTGTAGGGTGGATTCTGACATCCATCTAAAACACTCATTTCCTTTGCATAGAAGCAAGAATGTATTAAGATAAAATCCTTTGATGTTTTATATAAAGTTGATGGTAATAAAATGTTTAGCACCATAATTTTAGTCCTTTGCACTTGGGATGAAGCATATGTCCTTCTACAATAAAAATAGCACGTTAAGACAAAACGCAACGTATATGGGTGTAAATACATTTGCATGAGTATATATGTATAAATGTTTGACTGATTTTTGTGTAAAATGGATATTTTAGTGAATGAAAATATACAAAGGATGCCCCCCTTGTAGCCACACCTCATCTAATGAATTGCCCAATAGTGAAATGGAGCACAGTTCCATTGTTTGGTATGATATGATTTTATTGTTTAAGAATAATGAACAACTAATAAATGTAAAATGTGTGTAATGGCTATGTGCTTGTAATTATTAATTATCTAAATAGTTTGCCTTAAAACTGACCCTAAGGGGCATGTTTACTAACATTGGAGATAAATATCTGGAGAGATTTCTGGAGATGTTGCCCATGGCAACCAATCAGCAATTAGATTTAAACAGCCACAGCCAAGTTAGAAAACAAAAGCAAAGATCTGATTGGTTGCTATGGGCAACATCTCCAGAAATCTCTCCAGATATTTATCTCCAATGTTAGTAAACATGCCCCTAAGTAGGGTATATTCAGTGACAGTTTGGAAACGTTACATTTATTTTTCATTATTCTCATTGTGTTAGGTGTTTCTCCAACCTGAAATTCAAATTCAATTCAGTTACTATGGTCAGTGAGCCAGATGGCCTAATAAACTGAAAAGAAACATTTTTATCAATATTTTTATTTTCATGTTGAGACCCTTCATTTTTATCTTCTAGTTTGCAATTCAAAATACTGTTTAAGGATCCTAAAAAAAAAAAGACTTCATTTTTATAATTTCAAATGCTAATTAGATGGATTTCACTAATATATATCTTAAAAATTTAAATAAAAAAGAGAATTTGTAAAACAAATGCCATTTGTTATAGAGCACTTTTAAAGCAATGGTTTTCATTTTCTCTGTGTAAAATGGTAAATGGAGGAGATATATTTCTCTCTGGTTCATTCCTTAATCCTCTATGTACTACAATCCTGAGCGGGATAATTCCTCTGGGTTGTCTCATCCGGAGAGACCACAGTGAGCTGAGAGAGGGAGAGTTTAGAGATGTGTGGATAAACAACAACAGTCTGGAGTTCTGTTAGCTTCCAAAAAGGACTGAATTTTGTTGTCCAGTTATGATCCCATTAATGGGCCTGTCCTAAAGAGGACATATCCTATGTCTTTATTAGAGCCCAAGTATGGTAAGGGCAGTGGTGTAACTAGATATTGCTGGGCTCCACAGCAAATTATTTTTCAACCCCAAAAAAGGTTGACCAGTATTTATTCAAAATGTATCATGGGGCCCCTATACCTCCTGCTTTCTCTAGATTTACGCCCCTGGGCGTCTGTTTTTGTTTATGCAGTGTAAGTTATTACAGACTGGAACTGGAAGCAATTAAAGGAACAATTTCATTTTAAGAACTGCGTATTTGTCTGATGCAGGATAGTTAGCTGTTCCATGTAGGACCCATACCAGAGGGAATCATAAAAACAGATTTAAAAAAAAAAACACCACCAAAAACAACGGCTAATCACAGTAGAGAGATTTCAGTAAATTAAAAAAATTAATAAAATTAATAAAAAAAACTTAGAAAGAAGAACAATATATGGCTTGGAAGGCAAATAGGCAGCAACTGCCCTTAAAATCACATAACAATGGGTTCTCTTCCACCTGCATGCGGTGCCTTTTCAGGTCCAAATGTAATGCCAGAATATTACCTCTCACTATACCTGCTGATATTTGCTTATCATTTTTTTTTGCTTCATTAAGGCTATATATCAAAGAAGCATATTCTCAGGATGGTGCAAATTTGTACGTCTATAGGAAATGCCTCAGCTGAAGTAATTAGTAACGTTGAGTATAATCAGATATGAAAAGCAGGTATGTGTACACAAAAAAGTACTGTGTACTGTGGTATAAAGGTTAACTAACATGATCATAGCACGATTTCAGAAAATTTCACATAATTATCTTTTGCTATGTTATGTTTTTTGTTATGTTTCCATATCAAAACTTCTACTCTATAACTTTTTGACTGGTAAGCACAAGACCTTTGTCTCACATATATCATTTGCATTTTAAAGAGGTTGTTCACTTTTGAGTTAACTTTTAGTATGATGTAGAGCAGTGATCCCCAACCAGTAGCTTATGAGCAACATGTTGCTCCCTGCCCCCTTGCTTCAAAGCAGGTGCTTGATTTTGAATTCCTGGCTTGGACTTGGAGGCAAGTTTTGGTTGCATAAAAACCAGTTGTATTGCCAAATAGAGCTTTCTGTAGGCTGCCAGTCCACATAGGGCTGTCAAATAGCCAATCACAGTCCTTCATTGGCATCCTCAGGAACTATTTCATGCTTATGTTGCTCCCCAACCCTTCTTACATTTAAATGTGGCTCACGGTTGAAAAAGTTTGGTGATCCCTGATGTAGAGAGTAAAATTCGGAGACAATTTGCATTTGGTTTTCGTTTTTTATTAGTGTTTTTTGAATTTTTTAGCTTTTTATTCACCATTTATTCACTTTTTAGTCAATTTGCAATTTCAACAATCTGGTTACTAAGGTTCAAATTACCCTAACAATCATGAACTTATATGAATAAAATACTGGAATATAAATAGAAAGATGAGTATTAAAAAGTCACAATAACAATAAATTTGTAGCTTTACAGAGATTTTTTTTAATTTGAAAACTTAAAAGAATTAGAAAGCAAATAATTAGAGAAAATATAAAAAATACATAATGAAACAAATTGAAAAATTGCTTAGCAATTCTATAACATACTAAAAGTTAATTTAAAAGTAAACCAACCCTTTAAGTAGGGTTTAGTACAGCTGGGCTGGGGGACAGTTTAGCGGCAGGTTTGCATGAAAACAACATTGAGGAGCTTTGTGTTTCTATTAATCATTGTGTCACTATAATTTTAAATGACAAACTTTTATTGTTCAAGGAGAAGAATATATCCATCATCAAAATAATTTAAAGTATCACAAATCCTTACCTAACTGCATCCGTGTCAAACTGCAAATTGGGCTTGTCTATCAGTCCTAAAGAGTACAATTGATAAGCCAAAGCACATTTCCCAACCATGAACTGAGCCGTATTGGTTCGATCTAAGCAGTCTACACAGTTTGTTCGGAGCACACCAGTCTAAAAAGAGATAAATAAAAACACACACTCACAAATGAGTAACTATGGAGGGAAGCACATTCTATAACCAAATAATTGTATTATTCTTTTATCTTGCATTCATCCAGTATATACAGTATATATACACACACACACTATATGGCATAAAAAAAAAACCAAGACACCTGTATGTCCAAGATTTTATTCCCAAACCAAGGGTATTGATATAACGTTGACCCTCCCTTTGCTACTCTTACTTCATCTACTCCAACACATTGTCATGGTTTTTTAAAAATCTCCCTGATGCGCAGGAAAGAATTTTGTGACTGTCCTAAAATTCCAATTGTGGGGTATTTAGGATTTCCCAATTTTTGTTTTAGACATCTATAACGAATTGCAGGTATTCATTTATGACACTCAGAAGTAAAGAGTCTTGGCTCACTCTGTGGTTGTATATACAAGGCCAGCAACATAGCTGACAGGCTGTTTATATGCAGCAAAAATCAACCTCAGTTGTAAAATAAGCCATGAAACTTCCCAAACTAGATAGAAAGGGATTTAAAGGAAGCATAAGATGAAGGAATGAAATATACCAGTCTTCACACCAAGTAAAAAATAAAGGGTAGAAGAAAGTACATATAAACATGTATGAAATATGAAGGTATGGACAAAAGAGCAAGCAAAAGAAAGGAAGACTGAGAGAAAAGTAATACAGGATAAACCCAAACAACATATAAGATACAGAAGGAGAACATTTATCAGCTGCAAAGAAAACAGATTTCCAATTTTATTTATGTCAAACGACGAAATAATTAGAATTTTGTAAATATACTTCTTTGTCATAGTGAATCGAAATACAACATAGTTTAAAGGGGAACTCCACAAAAACATACAGTATTTTTAAGCTTTATGAAAAGTAAACATAATTTTAAGCAACTTATATCAATTAAAAAATATGCAGACTTTTCATGATATTTAATGGTTTGGAAAAGTTCCCTAAGACTACTAAGCTGGCTGACTACTGTTACTTTATATCAACAGCCAGCTGTCCTCAGCCTGCATCCTCCAAACCCCACAATTCATTGCACATGTGATTTTAATAAGGAACAGAACATCACAGTTCAATGCATTGTGGGTTATGTAGTTCCTGTATGCTTTCTGTTAGCTGTGGATAAGTTGTTACAATTTGTAACAACAGTGTTTCGTCCCTCCTTCCCTGCCAGGATTTCAAATGATGCAGAAAGAGAAGAACTGTTAAACAGCTGAATTCCAGCATAGAAAATGGCTTTTATTCATACTTTTTGAAGAAAGTTAACTGTGATGGGTATATTATGGATTTCTGTGTTATGTGGGCTTCTTTATCAAATTTTGGTTTGGTCGGAATTCCCCTTTAACTAGCTTAACTGTGGTTCCACAGCATTTCCCAAGAACTGGTAAAGGCAAGTAATGGTTTGGTGGGATGTGGGGAAATTGCACCGAAGTGCAGAGAACTAAGTGTATCATGCAAACCAGCATAGCATTAAAACTAGCTAACTAATTTGTCACTAATTAAAGATACCTAGTATACAATGGTTTAAATATAAAACACAAATAGCATGACAAAGGCCATACCTGTAAACGTCCAGATTGTCCTACTACTCCTCCAAGTTCATTCCATCTATGATAAAGAAGGCAAGCAAATTGCTTCACTTTTGATATCAAACAACAAACAACATTACCATGAATAAGTTAATCATGGAGACAAAGATCAGACAAGTTAGGTGCATGGATTATCTATTTACCTGGCAATATCTTTTTTGGCTTAATAAGTATAATTTTATAATACTCTCTTTGGCCTTGATGGTTTTCCACTTTACCAAGAAATATGTGGAAGATACTGCTGAAATATGGAAGATTCATAACTTCAAAGCAAGCAATCTAAGAAATGATTACCAACTACAAGATTGCATATGCCGCCAGAACATTTCTTCTAATATGCTCCTTTCCTTCTCTTTTGTTTCTAAGTTACACAAAGCACACAATTTAGGAGGTATAAAAAGGGTAGGGAATGAACTAGCTAGATTAACCAATGATCAATTGCCTTCATGGGCACAATACTTACTAATAAAAATGCTTAACTAGTTCATATGGATTCCAGTTCTGTGCCTACCCACTTGCTCCTGAATGTAATCAGCTTTTGAAGGAGGACACATATAAGGCACAAATAGGCAACTGTAAATCATGTTTAATTAAAACACGTCAATATGGCTTCGGCTTACATATTTCTGGGGACACGTGGAGCTTTGGTCCTAAAGTGGCTGCAGTAAAAGCCAATATTATAATCATTTTTACAATTATATGTGCATGAGTGCCCATGTAATTATGATTTTTCAGAACAGTAAGTCAACTGCTTATTGGATGATAGGGTATAAAATAACATTATCAACAAAGTAAATGAAAAATACAAATATGTTCTTACTATTGCTGTGAGACTGCAACATGTTTAAAAAGAAAAAGTAACAAAAATTCACCTTCTGAAAGGTTAGTAAACAGAAACTATTTTGTGCATTCTTTTACTTTATACAATACCTACTTTTCATCTGGCCGTAGGACACTGCAGTATGGATCTGGCCGATTAACAAAGAAACCTGTTTTTTTCACAACACTTTCAGCAATCACATTTAAACGATCCAGTACATTACACAGTTTGCTGAAACACAGACAAAAGCAAAAGCATTACAAACCAGTTTTGACTGCTTAATACCTATGTTGTAGACAACCACCTGGACAGTGATTGGGTACATGAGATTTGCCAAACCCACCTTTCCCTTTGCAGGAAGCAAACAAATTACCACCCGAATAGCAACATGAATAATTCATACAACACTTCACTGTGACAAAGTTGGCATAAAACATCCTAACAGTCTGCAAAGAATGAAGTAATTGGTGAATAAGCAAGAATAATTATAAAAAAAGGAAATTGAGAATAAAAGGAGTTGGATATACATACATGCATGAATAGCTATATTAAAGATAGGGATGCACCGAATTCACTATTTTGGATTCGGTCGAACTCCTGAATCCTTCATGAAGGATTCGGCCAAATACTGAACCGAATCCTAATTTGCATATGCAAATTAGAGGTGGGAAAGTGAAAACATTTTTTACTTCCTTGTTTTGTGACAAAAAGTCACACAATTGTGTACAGTACACCAGAAGGCTTAATCATTGATCCAGCAATTTTGTATTAATATTTTATTAATGTTAATATGTTTTAATAATTAACATTAATAAAAAATATTACTAAACATATGCACGAACAATGATTATTAATATTGACAAATGTTCACCACTTTATTACAAAATGTTAGTATTCTAACTAAAGAGGATCAATTACCTCTTTGTGTATTTAGCCATATCCCAGGGTATGTAGACAATCCAGTGTTCAGGGGGTAAAAACTGATTTAAATAGGTAACCGCAGCAACTAATTCCTCACTCAGTATCCTCTCATGCTTCCTCTTTTCACGCTCCTGCAACAAATAAGCAGATGACAAATACTGTATATTAAATGCATATATCTATACAGACATAGCCTTTAAAAACATATATACCGTCCAAGTTATCAACTGTCTGTAAATTTTAACAAGCAGTACCAATAGTTATTGTTCAGAAAACATAACGAACACTTTCTAATTGAACTATATATTTATAATACTCTTCTTTTGCTCCATAGCACAGAATGCCATTCAATTGCTGATGCAGGCAAACACATTCTGATAGCCTGACACTGGCACCTACTTTGTTAATAAATGTTTAGTCAGGTATTTTTTTCTGACAGACATTTTTTAATGAACTGACCCATTTATCAAAATGTATAAAGTACATGCATTAATTCATCACTTCTAAAGTCTTCTAAAGCATTTTGCCTTAAGGGGTGATGGCATTAAAATGTTTTTTTGGAAAGTGTTTAAGTGTCAGACTTGGTCTGCCAAGGCTCACCAGAGAATCTGACAAGGCGGGCTCAATCTCACAGAAAGTTATAAATGAATAGTGCCTAAATTCATCATAAGGGTCCATGGTGCAAATATTGATAGGCAGATGGGAATTGTCTAAAGGTGGCCATAGACACACAGATCCGATCGTACGAATCGAGGATTCGTACGATTTTCGGATCGTGTGTGGCATGTGCCGACTTCTTTCGTCCGGCGGAGATCGGTCGTTTGGTCGATCGGTCAGGTTTGATTTTGACCCGACCGATCCCGCCGGAGCTCATGGCACATCGTAATCTGATCGTTCGGCCGTACGGCCGAACAATCAGATTACCCCCGATATAGCCATGCCTGTTGATGGCATATCGGGGAAAGATCCGCTCGTTTGGCAACATCGCCAAACGAGCGGATCTTTGCATCTATGGCCACCTTAAGGCTGGGCCCCCCTGGTTATCTGGTAGGCCATTCCAACTTTGTTTAGTTGATGATTCATAGATGGCCCAGTTGTTTAAGCAGTGGACCAACCCTTACACTTCAACAAAGTCAAATTAAGAGATTATAGTAGATAAAGTCTTCTAAAAAATAACCCAACCTTAAAAGCAAAATAAATAATACAAGGAAGGAAACTGGGCCCCTGTAATAAATAACTTTGGTTGCCTATACTTCCAAGCACCATCCTAACTCAGGCCACTCAATTTATAAGCATGAATCCTCCTGTAACATCACTAATACTGCATACATCACTTTAGGAATAAAAAGAGCAGTGGGTTGGGGGGGTTCAAGAGCCACCTCAATACACTGTCTGTAAGGACTCAAGCATCCTTCCACCATGCCATTAAATACAGATCAAGTCTATTACCATGCGCTCAACAGAAAATCCAGTTTTTTTTTTACAAAACGCTTAAACCATACAGCTTTCATTTACTGGTAAAATGAATAAACTCCTTCAACATTGTGTGCCATTGCCTTACCCTGTTTTTTTCCTCATAGCTGAACCCTAACCCCGTCTTCTTACTTTTTCCTTTGTATCTCAACTACTGACCCTTCTTCCCGTCCCCTGCAGCTAAGCCATTAGTGTTTTCTCTAGTCCCCACAAATACAGGCATTGTTTCCCCAATCCACTACAGCTCCACGAACCCCTCCTAATTCTTTTGTATCTTGATACGCAAGAAACTAAGCAAAACATACTTCTGTCATTCTTTTTAACATTTAAATAGATGGTGGAAAATATTTTCTCCCTGTCCCAACTTTAGTACCTTCTCAGAGAGAAAGGGTAAATGTTTAAGCCTGTATTGTGCAAACTACTGTAGTTCTTATTTGCTGGGAACAGCAAATCTTTACCTTTTAGGAGTTAAAATAGAATTAGAAAATTGAAAAATTTATGAAAGTATAACTTTAAGACTTTCCAATGGCTGGGTATGCAAATAGTAAACTAAATAAGACTGTCCCTAGAGAAAAGAAAGGCAGTTGCCATGGTGATACTTGTAGTTTCACTTGCAGATATTTCCTTAAGATTTATATTTCAAATCCCAAGGAACCTAAATGTCTTTAGACTGTAAAAAGAAATGTAACAAAGCAAAGAGATTGTGATAGTTCTAACTGTTAATATTTTGGAAGATTAAATGTAGATTTTCACTTGATTTATTTTCCGTACCAGGGCATATAAAATATGGAAAATAGTTGCCCTAACATGTTTTATAATATTCACATTGATATAAAATTCTTAAACTTTAAATGTTATTGGATCCTAGAAACCATAATGAACTCATAAAAAAAAAAAAACTCACGAAAGAGCACTGAATTTCTGAATTCAAGCATACCCAATACAGATAACCAATTTACAATAGTCATAAACAGGAAAGCTATGCCTCCAGATGCTGCCACAAATACGAGAACATGAAAATAATGGCAGCACCAGCGTAAGCACAATTTTAGGACATTAATGCTGCATACTTGCTGTGGAATCCAAATAAATAGGCCACTCTGAAACCATAGCTCATTTAATCATAGGTCTACCCTGCTGGTTAGTGAAAAAGCTTTGACGATATTGCACTACTGACAGTGGGGCTCATTTATCAACACTGGGCAAATTTGCCCATGGGCAGTTACCCATAGCAACCAATCAGTGAATAGCTTTTTAAAGCCAGCTTGGTTGCCATGGGTTACTGCCCATGGGCACATTTGCCCAGTGTTGATAAATGACCCCCAATGACTATTACAGACTACTGACTATTAGCAAACACAGAAATATTTTGTAAAGTTAATGTTACATATCTTGACAGAAGTTGAAGTGATATAAGTACTAGACAGCATAATCTATTTTGAACTCTGCTTGTCCTTAGCTGTGCTTGAACTAGGACTATCACACTGCTTAAAGGAGCAGTAACACCAAAAAAATTAAAGTGTTTTAAATAATGATAATATCATGTACTGTTGCCCTGCACTGGTAAAACTGATCTGTTTGCTTCAGAAAGACTACTATTGTTTAATTTATCGTTTTATTGTTTAACAAGCTACTTGTAACAAATGCAATAATAAGTGTCTGGTGGCAGTTTTCTGGCAAAGACCAACAATCTTAATGAAGACCTGGTAACCACAGATCAGCCTGTTGCCTTTAAAGACTTCATTGTGCTGTGCATTAAAGGAGAACTAAAGCTTAGGGCATAAATGTTGTACATTATGTTTTGGGCTTCTGTACAAGCTCAAGGTAATCATGGGCCTTTAGCAGTAAATCTGTGCCTCTGAATATGCTTTAAATTTTATTTTCTGCGGATTCATTGCACATGCTTTATGCTGCTGTCAGTTGCCAGAGTTTAGGGACCGACCTAACACACTGTATATACAGAATATAACGTGATACGACTAATTTGAAATTAAGATTTTCATTACATGGCAACTCCAAACCAGGGCAATTAGCATCAGAAGTTAATCAGTCCTGAATCATCAGCTGGCTAATTTTCTGCTTGATAATTTGCAATGGCCACTAAGCTTAGTTTCACAGCTAGTTTAACAGCTGCTTAGATCACACTGAGCATGTGTGTGTTGCTTCAAAGAATAAATTTGCCAAACGCAAAAGGCTAGTGTAGCAGGGAAATCCCCTGAACGTTTATTTAATCATATGATGTAAATTTTTATTTAATCATATGATTAAATAAACGTGCAGGGGATTTCCCCGCTACACTAGCCTTTTGTATTTGGCAAATTTCTTCCTTGATACAATTGGGAGAGGTGCCGACCCCTCCAGCCAACACTAGGCAATTATCGACAGGAGAGAATCTAGGGGAAATAGGTATTGTTTTACTTCATGTGTGTGTTGCTGACACTACAATATCCAAGATGGTGAGTTCCTGTGACAACTGTGGAGGCCTAGATCATTACTACTACAGAAATACTGAACCTTTAGGCTGTTACAGTAAGTTCAGTATATAAAATATGGCATTTCTAGCCATTCAGTTATCCTTTAAAGTTTGCTCTTCTCATTGTGAACACTAAGCAGGGACAGATAATGGGAAATATGACCAGTTTTAGCTCCATGTTTCTAAGAGTACTTGGTTCCTCCTATTTCATCAATGATCCACAGGAGGAGCCCATGTAAATTAAAGTATGCACATTGGTTATCAGGAAAAGCTCACGAGGCATTCTGCTAGCATATGTCTGTATTCTGCAAAAAACGCGAACCTTGTGAATGACTCTGAGGCTGCTGTCACTTTCATTGGACTACAACTGTGACAAGTTGTATTTAGTTTCAGTGTATTCATTAGCCAATGTCTGCACTATGCATTTATCTATAGAATATAATCCTTTGACAAGACTTCAAACTAGTCATGTGCAGGACGAGAAAAACTCGACCAGCACTAGACTGGCCCGGCTTCCCCAATCAATTTATAGACCAGCCCTATCCCTTTTGTGATTTCATTGGCAGGGTCGAGTTAGTACAGGTCTATAAATGTAGGGTGCGAGGTCTGGTGGGTTCAGGTCTAGTTTTTTCTCAGGGCAGGCAGCACCTATAAAACCAGAAGCTGCCGGTCTAAGGTTGTGGGCGCGAAGAGCAGGCAGAAGAGCTCAACTGGAACCTGCCCGCGGTCCCACAGGCATCAGGCCAGCCTGCACATCACTACTCTAAACCCTTCTTTATAATCATTCACACTACCTCGACACCAATGATATTGTGATGAGGTTGTATAACATAAGCACGTATTTACTTATATCATAACTAATATAAGAGAGAGAGAACACTGCCCAGTATCAGTCTTGTTTGCTTGGCTTGTTTGCCAGTACCTGCTTTCGCTAAAGTCCCAGCTACCAAATCCTGATGGCATTGGGCCCTGATATTAACCAGGTTTTATCCACAATGTGGTAGCATTTTGATATCAATTAGAGGTTTAAGAATGTATCCCCAAAATATAGTTCCAGAATACTGAGCCATAGGTTTATCCTGATTTTGTGATGCCATAGCCAGACTCAAAGCAACCAGTTACAAAAACATCAAGGCAACCTTATAACATCAGCAAATCTCTTCCACATTTGACTGTAGGGTTATTTTCTCTGAAGGCTACATTTCTATCCTGTAAACAAAACGTTTATTTGAATTGTTAAGGTGTGTTTGGCATACTAGACTTGGGCTTTCTTGTGCTCCTCTGTCAGAAGTGGGGTCTTCCTGAATCTCCTACCATAGAGCCCCCCTCCCGTGAGTTGGTGAAAAATGGTGTGATAAGCCTGAATATGTCTAGAAAATTATCTCAAATGCTCGATAAATTTTTTCCTTGTATCCACATTTAGAGAGATTGGTTATGGCTAATGGTTATAGTGACACATATTTGGAAACTGACTTGTAGCCTCAAGTTGTCCATGCTGTTCTGTCTCCCCACATTAGACAGATGTCTGCTTTTCTTTCTGTTCTCCATGTTTAGTGTGGTGCATACTATACACACCATACAATACAACAAAATAAGGAACAACTTTTCTGAATCAGACTGGCTGAAAGTGTGCTTTTTATATTGTAGTTAACTGCAACCACGCACACAAGACTCACTTGCTTGGGGGCAAATTCACTAAGATGCGAAGTTGCGGCAGGCGCAACTTCGCTGCACTTCGCCAGGCGTAGTTTCGCCAGCGCTCCGCAAACTCACTAAAATCTGAAGTTGCGCACAGGGGTAGCGTAAGGTTGCGAAGTTGCGCTAGCGTTGATTCGCTATGTAAAGCGAAGTTACGCTAGCGAAGGCTAATTTGCATACGGCGCGAAATTCAAATTTCAATGGAGGAATACGTATTAGCACTATAAATGCCTAGAAAACCTTCAAATCAGCAAATAAAAATTGTATTTTGCCCTACACATGTGCCCACTGTCTAGGTAAGTTGCCATGAGTCAGGAAATGTAGGGGGAAGGAGGGTAGCCCCAAAAATATTTTCAATCTTTTTCAGCCTATCACCCATCATGTAGAAAACACGCCAGCGTTTTTTGGGACTTAGAAAAAAATTTGACTTTTTTTGAAACAATCCCTATCTACTCTATTGCGCTTCGCCAGGTCTGAGGTGGCGAAGGAAGTCTAGCGTAAAAGGTAGCGTTCAGTACACTGCGCAAGTTAGTGAATTTGCGTAGTTACGTCGCTAGCAAAAATTCGCCTGGCGTAAGGGTGTGAAGTAACACTAGGGAAACTACGCCAGCGTTCGTTAGTGAATTTGCGCAGTAACGAAAAATGCCAAACACTAGCGAATTAACGCTAGTGTTCGGCGCTTAGTGAATTTGCGCCTTGGAATCCAAATATTTCTTTAAAAGTCAGCACTAATTATGCCCTGTCCATGTCAGAGAAAAAGTTTGTGTTCTTTTACTGTAAATGAAATGAATATATATATATATATATATATATATATATATATATATATATATATATATATATATATGTGCGCATTATTTCATCAACTTTCTGGCTGAAAACTGCATCAATTTTTGGCAGTGACTGCAATGCATGAATGAAATGGCACTTACATTGACTTTAAAGTGTTTTTTAGTAATACTTGTTTGTTGTTGAGCATAAAGAGTCTTAAACGTTGGTTCTGTCAATAATAAAATAAAAACATACATAGAATTTTAGTGTAACTATGTCTCTACAAAAGAGCAAATTTCATCTGCATTACAATTGCTCGGTTAAAAAAATGGAGCACTTAACAAGTCACATGGCAAAGCCTGATGAGTCTAAGCTTTGCATTCATAGTTGACCTTTGAAGGCTGAATCTATAAATAAAAACAAAATCCTTTTATTTACCAGCAATATTTTTGTTTTTGTTTACATGAATCTGGTATATTGATCACTTGATATTTCACAGCGCTAAAGCTCTAAGCTGAACATATTTTAATTATCCCTATATTTTATTTTTACTATGCCAACCAGCCAGTATCTCATAAATGTCTTACAATGAAAAACTGGTTAATGAATATGCAGAGTCTTTATTCAGTTTTCATTCAGTAGAGATTAAATAATTATAATCCCCTGTCCTTCCTAAGGACGAGATTTTTTTCTAAACTTGTGAAAACGATGACAGAATGCACTCTCATTAGTACAGGTAATAAATATTTACCGTTTACTGTGTACAGTACTCATCACTTATGAGAAATAATGTACCAAAGCTAAACAATGCATACTATATAAGAAGACTCGCCAAAGTTGCATAACCATCAGCTTGAGTCCTTTTGATGAGTTATGGATCATAATAATTTACGTCTAATTTAGAAAGTATACATTAGTAGCCACCAATCAGGTCTATGCTTTTATTTTCCAACCTGCAGTAGAATGCGCAAATATAATTACTGATTGGTTGTTGTTGGCAAGGACAAGTGGCACAGCATTACCCATAAAGTATGTCTGAATGGAAAAATAATTCAAGTGGGGGTAGGGTAGTTTCACTGAAAGCAGTTAAAAAGCTTGGCTTCCTTCTGACCATTCTATTGGGCTTAATTAATTTAATAAGAGATTTAAAAATGCATGGTGAATGACCCAGGTCCCGAGCATTCTGGATACCTGTACTTTATATTCATGTCAAAAGCTGTCTGGATTGTCTACTTGTATGATGAAGGATTGCTGAATCTCTGAACCCATATGGCCCTCCTATGACTGATAAAATGCTACTCGTTACTTTAGTATTCTGCGATCACATAATTACCTGCTATTTTATAATCCAACTGAGTTTTTTTTTATGCCATTTACCAATGCTATTAAAGTGGACCTGTCACCCAGACACAAAAATCTGTCTATAAAAGTCCTTTTCAAATTAAAAACAAACCTTTCAATTAAAGGATAACTGTTCCAGACCAACGTCTTATAAAAAAATGAACATGATTCAATTATACAAGGCAATACTGGTAAGTTTTCTTGCAGAAAAAAGAGAGACTCGGAAGTATCAAGAACTACATTTACCTACACAAGCATTAACATTTTCATAACATTTTCAGAGGAATACAAACTAGAGCCTCTATTTCTACAAAACTTCACACATTTAAATTTGATAACAATACCCTGCTTAATATGAACTAGTATTTGTAAATGTACATTAAGGGGCTGATTCACTCAGCTCGAGTGAAGGGTTCGAATGAAAAATACTTTGAATTTCGAAGTATTTTTTGGGTACTTCGACCATCGAATTGGTTAAATTCGATCGAATTCGAACGAAATCGAACGATTCGAAGTAAAAATCGTTCGACTATTCGACCATTCGATAGTCGAAGTACTTGCCCTTTAAAAAAAACTTCGACCCCCTACTTCGGCAGATAAAACCTACCGAAGTCAATGTTAGCCTATGGGGAAGGTCCCCATAGGCTTGCTAAGCTTTTTTTGATCAAAGGATTTTCCTTCGATCGTTTGATTAAAATCCTTCGAATCGTTCGATTCGAAGGATTTAATCGTTCGATCGAACGAAAAATCCTTCGATCGATCGATCGCAGGATTAGCGCTAAATCCTTCGACTTCGATATTCGAAGTCGAAGGATTTCAATTCGAGGGTCGAATTTCGAAGTATTTTTAACTTCGAAATTCGACCCTTAGTGAATCGGCCCCTAAATGAGAATACAAAACCAAGAAAAATTCTTGTGGTACATTATATCACAAATAATTTTCAGCAATAGTTCAGTTTGTCAGACCTTTGGAGAACTGGAACAAGATAGAGCAGACGCACACCCACGGCAATCTCCTGTTGATATGCCCGGTGCTCAGTAATAGAGGATACGGCAACCTCCAAATATGGTCTGGAAACAAAGATACCGGCACACAAGGCTTGCTTGCAGGGAAATCCTTGCTTTAATTCAAAGGTTCGTAAGTGCAACGTTTCGGGGACACGCCCCTTTCTCAAGCATCATTGCTTAAGAAAGGGGCGTGTCCCTGAAACGTCGCACTTCCGGACTTTTGAATTAAAGCAAGGGTTTCCCTGCAAGCAAGCCTTGTGTGCCGGTATCTTTGTTTCCAGACCTTTGGAGAATACATTTGTGAAACAACCTGTAAACAGTAACTTTATGTATCCAAAATCCATCCACTCTCTTTGGTATCCATACTCTTGAAAAAGATTTATGCATCAAGTTGTTGTAGTACAAATAACTGAAAATCAAACATCCTCTTTAGGACAATATACAAAAAAGGACTGGAAAATACTTTAGGTTAAATGGACAAGTGTATAAAAATGCAATTTAAGTTTTATAGTAAGTTTGAAATATTTGAATAGATAAACTTTTAATTTCCAAACATTAATTATAAACTACGAATATACAATTTAATACATGTATGAAGCAAAAAAAGAGTGTATGCCCCTGTCCCCTTTTCACTCTCACTCTTTGTTTCATATCATTTTAACTGTTAGGAGTTTTTTTCTGTTGGGTTCGCTAGAAAAGTCGATTAATTCAAGTGATTTGAGGGCTTTTTTTGCCGAAAACTCGATTAATTCGAGTTTTCGTGTTTTTCACCCCAAAACCACCGATTCTAGTTTTTTTCATAAATTAGAAGCTAGGGATGCACTGAATCCACTTTTATGGATTCTGCTGAACCTGAATCCTTTGCGAAAGATTTGGCCGAATATTTGCATATGCAAATTAGGGATGGGAAGGGGAAAACATTTTTTACTTCCTTGTTTTGTGACACAAAGTCACGTGATTTCCCTCCCCGCCCATAATTTACATATGCGGATTCGGATTCAGTTCAGCCAGACAGAAGGATCCTTACAAACCATTAAAATTCGACCTTTGATAAATAACCGCGTAAAACTCAAATTTTAAAGTAAAAAACAATCCCCATTGTTAAGACAATACATTTATGTTTGTGTTTTTTTTCTGATTAGCCTGCAGGAAAAATAGTATGTAATTAGGTGAGTAATATACATGAAACACGTCCTCACAAAATCTATAGCACTGCAGGATGTTGTAGAGAACAACATGGCACAAGTGCTTTGTAGAGAATAGATAACACTAGATTATTTATTTATGCTCAGCTGTAAAACATAAAACCTGATAACTTAACCAAAGCTTTACATTTCATCTCAGTGTTGAATTAAATCATTGACTAATGCTATCTGCCTGATGACTAATGCAGCTCAACATGTGCCATGCAGTCACATTGGCGAAGAGACTAATGTATGAATACAGTTTGATCTCCCTGGGAGCCCTTCCTCAGTGAAATGAAGTCACCAAAATTTAAATTGCAAACTCTGTGGGGGAGAAGAACACTGCAAAGACTGTAGTAATCAATTCAGTATTTATACAGTACACAGAAGCTGCAAAAACAATGCCTTGGGCTCTAGGTATTACAAAATAAGCTGATTTCCCTTCAAACAACTAGCTAAAAAGCAGGATTTTATATTCCAGATACTTTCAATAGTTGGAAATGGTATAACAGTACACAAGAAACTTAGCTTAGAGTCCAAAATTCTTCGTGTAGCACCGGAACTATGTCAGAAAGATACATAGGTGCAGGCAGAATACCCTTTATTCACCAGATAAAGTAAAATGACCATGAAGTATTTTAAAACCCTAATATATTCTGTAGCACAATAACATTTTGAGTACAAGGAAAAATAAATAAATATATAAATAAAACCAAGAAAGACACTAAAAGTGAGCAAGAATTAATTTGTGAGAGGATACAAGCAAGTTTATGACCTAACAAAGAGAGGGAAAACGTTGTGCTTAGTGAATGCATGCATGCAAATTTAAAAACCCTGAAAGCAAGCCAACTAAAGTATAAATGTAAGTAAATATTAGCCCAGTTAATTCCATCCAGGATGTGGCATCCTTGCAATACGATCTTGACAAACTGGCAATCTGGGCAGCTAAGTGGCAAATGAGATTCAATGTTGATAAATGTAAAGTCATGCACCTGGGATGTAAAAATATCCAAGCCACTTATACCCTTAATGGGACTGTACTAGGCAAATCCATTATTGGAAAGAAGCTTGGATTCCTTGTAGATGATAAACTTGGCTGTAGCAAGCAATGCCAGTCAGCAGCATCAAGGGCAACTAAGGTCTTGAGCTGTATTAAAAGAGGCATAGAATTGGGGATGTTCACGCTGTAGAAGAGGTGCTTAAGGGGAGATATGATAACTATGTATAAATATATAAGGGGATTATATAATAATCTCTCTAATGCTTTATTTACCAGTAGGTCTTTCCAGCTGACACAACGTTACTCATTCTGATTAGAAGAAAAGAGGTTTCGCCTAAATATTCGGAAGGGGTTTTTTTACAGTGAGAGCTGTGAAGATGTGGAATTCTCTCCCGGAACCAGTTGTACAGGCTGATATATTAGATATCTTAAAGAAGGGGTTGGATAGCTTTTTAGCAAGTGAGGGAATACAGGGTTATGGGAAATAGCACATAGTACAAATTGATCCAGGGACTAGTCCGATTGCCATTTTGGAGTCAGGAAGGATTTTTTCCCCCTATGAGGCAAATTATTGGAGAGGCTTCAGATGGGTTTTTTTTTTTTGCCTTCCTCTGATTCAACTAGCAGTTGAAAAAAAAACTCAAAAAACTAAAAGGTTGAACTTGATGGACATGTGTCTTTTTTCAACCTTACTTACTATGTTACTATGTATCACTGTGCAATAGCTTAAATTTAACCCTATGCTGATGAAGCAAACAATCTAACCCCATACTGGAAATACTGAGACAGGGTTATATGAAACTTTATGAAAGTAAAAGGAATTGGTTTTTCTACAATAGCAAGTTAGAAAAGGCAATACTGAAATAATGCTTTTTTGGGATTTAAAAAGTAACTCAGGTAGAAAAGACACTTTCTTACTGTGTTATTAGTTGGTGTAAGAAAGAGATAGCCTGTTGCGGTCAACCATTAGGCAGAAAGAGCTTTATTTCTATGTTCTAAATGTTAACATGTGTGAAAGGTTGTATACGGCTTCCACAATGGTAAAGCAAACTACCACCCACAGACACCAAACAAACATATTTCCACCAGCTAAATTCTCATAAACGGGTGCATTTCTGCCTGCATTTACAAACAATTATTTTGACAAACCACTTATGAGACAGGTGTTACTTGTCTGTATTTAGCAAGAAAAGCTCATTCTTTGATTAATTCTGATATTGTAGGTGCTATATTACTACTGTAATAAGAAAAGTTATTGCATACCTCCCACTTATTCCTACTCAATAAAGCAAGAGGTTTTGGGAAAGAACAGGACATAATTGAACATAAATGTGCATGAGCTGGGCAGACAAGGCAGGACCTAGAATGTTCACAATTATTTATAAAGAACGT
This sequence comes from Xenopus petersii, assembly GCA_038501925.1. Classification (NCBI taxonomy): domain Eukaryota; kingdom Metazoa; phylum Chordata; class Amphibia; order Anura; family Pipidae; genus Xenopus; species Xenopus petersii. The sequence goes on along the minus strand of CM076680.1, from coordinate 91,493,665 downwards.
TGGGCTATTCTGCATAGCACTGTACTCCCTTCTCTTGCATCTCGCAATGACTATTCCGATAAAAAAGTGAAGCAACAGAATATCTAAGGTAATCTACAAGATTGGCCTTAGAGCGATAATGTACATCTGTCCCTTTAAGAAATGCATTCCTATAAAAGAAAATCAAAGATATAAAATATATTCATTTCTCACCACAAAAACTTCAATAAACCTTAAAATATTAGCTGAAATATATTTTATTTTACCTTAACAAGATTCAGAATGATAATCGGTGATCCAAATCTTTGAAGCATTTTGTCAAAATGAAAAGCCGCAGCATAAGCGAAAGGATCAGCCTGGTCTACTGCAAAATTAACAAGAAACACAAACAAGTAACAAATTAACTATCTGAGACCATTCCGCCTTAAAGGCACCTTAAACAATTTCAATCAATTTGACCCTGCGCCCATGAGAAAGGAAGACTGGTTACAGTGCGGACACCTGGCACACACACACGCGTTGGGGCCTTTATCAAGGATCAATTGCAAGTGAGGTAGGGGTCATATATACCTCACTTGCAATTGATCCTTGATAAAGGCCCCAACGCGGGCCAAAACGTTGGATGCACGAGTGTTATGGCAATAAAGAAAATTTGAACACTTGAAAATTTGGTGTGCTGGTCCATTCTGAAGGACATACATTATTTTGACCATAGCACCCACAAAGAAAAGCAAAGGCAAGAGTGCAGGTACTATCTGGACATTTTTATATATATATATATATATATATATATATATATATATATATATATATATATATATATACACATACACACACGTATGTATGTACATGTACATATATACATACATACAACACAGAGGTGCACACCAAACAATGTAAAAAAAAAGCTGCCCAGGTGCAAGAAAAATAAGCGAAGGAAGTTCTGTACTGATGGGTCTTTGGCAGATAAATTTAGAAAAAAAATGTAATCAGTGTTCCCACAAACAAAAACAGGACCTTCTTTGCGTACATATAAAAAGTCCAACATTTTGGATCTTTCTCAACCTTACGTCCCCAGTTTACGTACGAGATAGGGTCCGTTTCTTCTAAAGTTGAATTTGTATGTAAGTTGAAACATATACGTTTGTCTCAACATAGTATTTATTTTTACCTTCCTGTGCATATGTAATGTTACTTTTCAGTACTCTGCAGTAGACAACACCCACCAGAGGGGATTGGGGCAGGTCGTTTTTTGAAGCTAAATGCTAATAAAGGCCAAGCAAAACACAGTACATTACTGTAATAGCATCTGCTTGTAAGTTGTATGTAAGTCGGGTGTATGTAACTTGAGGACTACCCAGAATGCTCGGGACCTGGGGTTTTCCAGATAACAGATCTTTCTGTAATTTGGATCTTCATACCTTAAAGGAAAACTATACACCTCACACAATGTAGGTCTCTCTAAAAAGATATTTTATAAACAGGTCATATGTAAACCCTGCTTCATGTAAATAAACCATTTTCATAATAAACTTTTCTAGTAGTATGTGCCTTTGGGTAATCAGGCCCGGATTTGTGGAGAGGCCACCAAGGCCCAGGCCTAGGGCAGCAGGATTTTAGGGGCGGCATGCTGCCCAACCACACCCACATTGATTCACAAACATTGGACATGTGCATGAGATACAATAGTTTTTTAAATTTCCTGTGCGCCAATCCCCATTGCTCTGGTGAAAACGATAAATATAATGAAGACTGAAAATTTGAGCAAATTAAAGGGAGGGGACAGGGACGATGAAAAACAGCGGGCCTAGGGGCGCCTGCTATGTAAATCCGACCCTGTGAGTAATCATAAATAGAAAACTGCCATTTTAAAAAGTAAGGGCAGCCCCTTGGGATCGCACGATTCACGGTGCACACAAACCAAACAAACTATACTTGTTCGGTCACATGAGCCAATTAACAGACAGAGTTCTGTCTTTTGCTTTCACACTTCTTGAGTTACAGTTAGAGTTGTAGTATTTCTGGTCAGGTGATCTCTGAGGCAGCACAGAGACCATCACGAAATGGTGGTTCAAGGCAAGAGATGTAAAAGGGCAATATTTACTTAAATATATATTCCAGTTTCGTAAGATTCTTTAACAAGCCACTTAATTTGATATAAACTATCTGTTGAAGGTTTCCCTTTTATGTTCTCTAAACCTTTATGAACCTTTGGTAATATATGAAAAATGGGTATCTTTGGAGTTTTCACCACTATATCATTTAATTGGTCCATATTAAATACTTTGGCAATTACACCAAAGTTAAAGATTTGTTTCAATATTGACTGATACTCGCTTGTCGGATTGTATTGTAGGGGTTCATAAGTTTCATAATCATCCAATTGTCTAGAATATTCTTTGAAATAGTCTAATCGATTCATTATCACTATTGAACCACCTTTAGCAGAATCTTTAATAATGATGTCCAAATTACTCTTTAGCTGTTTTAATGCCATACGTTCTGATCTATTCAAGTTTTCAGATTTCTTTTTGTTTCTGGATCTATTTTTTAGATTTTGGGCCAATATAATGAGATCTTGTTCTACAAGTTTTTGAAATAATTCTATGTATTGTCCCCTATTTGATGCTGGGTAAAAGGAAGAGGTAGAGGGTACCCTTATAACACTTGTGGGGACATTATTATATCTAGTTGTGTCTTTTTTATAATATTGTATAACGATATGTCCAAGCTGTAATCAATATGACTTGTAACAAACAGTACTTTGAGTGTCTGTTTACATGTTTTTATATTGGAGATTTTTTTAATGAGCACAGGTATATAAGGCACAGGATATCCTGTGAGCTCATCTCTGATGAAGTGCCAGAAAGAGGCATGAAACGCGTCAGGTCAGGTAATCCAACAGGTCATAGAGTAGGAACACATCAATAGATGCCTGTTTGTTGTTTTAATCAAACAAAATAAAGCCGGACAATGATTTTATTCCAAATGTGTGCATTGGCTTTCTTAACCCACCTAAACCTTCTACATGTAATGCCCACTGGATGGAGACCAGTATGAGGAAACCACCACACTGCTATGGACTGGACACGATACTAAAGTGGCTGCAGTAGGGGCATGTGAGTTTTCTTTTTATAAACTATCTGTTGCTCAAGTATTTATTTTGGGGGTATAGTTTTCCTTTACGTCTACTAGAAAATCATGTAAAAATTTAGACCCAATAGGCTGATTTTGCCTCCAACAAGGATTAATTATATCTTAGTTTGGATCAAGTTAAAGCTACTGTTTGATTATTACAGAAAAAAAAGGAAATATTTTTTTAAAATTTTGATCATTTAGATAAAATGGAGTCTATGGGAGATGGACTTTCTGTAATTTTCTGCTCTCTTGAGCTCAAATTCACACCTTTCCATACTGCTATACAGGTACCATGCAAATTCATATAATAGTTATATACAAAAGAAAGATCATTTTTAAGACTGGTGCATTTCAATGTGCCTTTTACTTTTGCCTTTCTCCTTTTCTGACTGCTATCTTTCTGTCCCCTACCTTGGAGTTCTGCATGGATCATGGTCAGCAGATTGGCAGAGGACACAAAAAGTAAGAGAAGAGAAAGGATATGTTGAAAAAAAAAAAAACAAGAGAAGTAAAATGTGATGGCACAGGAAAAGGTCCAACAGGTTTGAGCACTGGATAGTGGTGCCCTCAAATGCTCAGGGCTTATGGGACTTCACAACTTCCACTGCACACTTTGAAAGCAATTTGTTTTGTTTGAACTGTGTAAGTAATGAAAGGAATGCAACTCTTGTAGGAATCTTCCATGAATAATAATAATATTCAACACAGTAAAATAAATATTTAACGTTTAAAGATTTGCTTTCATATGAAATGAATTGCTATAATCAAAAAATTATATTGGCTTACAAGTAATGGGTGGCTTGGGCATCATTGTTGAAATATCTTGAGACCAGTAGAGAGGAACAGATCCTCGCACTTGCACATAAGATGAATAACTTCCTGCAGTGAAGGACATCACTGAGGCATCATGTACAATTTGTTCTGTCTCTACTTCATTAGCAACATCTCCCTAAGGAAGAGGGGAAGAACATGAATTGACCCAAACAGTATATATAAAGAATAATGAACTTTTTAACTTAATGATTAACTTTATCTAAACACATATAAAAATGTTGCTAGTAAACATTACAGACAAAATATCACATTGGCACATTGTTAGCATTTAGCCACAAAGACTTGAAATCAAGGAGAAATATAAGAAACTGAATGCCCAGTCATTATGGTATTTTCTAAAATGACATTTTAGATATTTCCACCTCCATAACCTCCTCTCTTACTTACTGTACCTACTTTTAGTTAGTCTGTGACATAGTATGACAATATAGAATTGCCTCTCAGCACACAATTCAACCTTAATACATGACCAGAAGACCTACAGACCTTAAGTATAACAACAATATGGCTGATGGTATGGAGCAGAGCTGACAAAACCTCACTATATTTAAGAATTGCTTATATATAGATGGTACTACACATCTTCCAGATTAGCTCATTTCAAAAGTGACTTTTCACCCGTCTTTGTGCTTTGGAAGATATGGGGAGAGGGGGTATCTTCTTAGACACCTGGTGGACCTATATGGTGGTCAGTGCTCTTGGAAATGTTAGCAGTATACAGGCAACTGCCTGCAGACACAAAATACAACCCAAGCCTTCTGGAAATCCTAATCTGTTCAATTAAATCGCCAACACATTTTATTGGTGACTGGCAACCCACATTCTGACTGCAGCAATGTCTATAAAAGATGCTGAATGTAAAAGTGCTTCTCTGCAGCCCCAACAGGTCCTAATCTCCTAATCTCTATAGTTGAATGGATCAGGTCAATAGAATCCATAAGGGAACACCTACAGGTTAAAAGCTGTGGCCATGCTGTTATGGTTACCTTGGACGGAAGTCAAGATGGAAGATACACTTAGGTGTTGGAAAGGTAGACACTTAAATGTTCTTTAGGGACTAGGGTATGAACTCTCTTCATGCACCCCTACCTTCCCTTGATGCAGTCCTTTGCAAGATTTATACAGCTACATAGCACTAGGAAGAATTCGTATCCTAGAGATCTAGCTAAAAAAACTTATTGTGACCTGAGTTAATACCTCACTATGACTCAAAACATATCTGTTTTTGTTCAATGTATGTATTTGTTATACAGTAGAACTCCAATTATTATGTCCCCAGAATAAATTGTCCTGGAATTTACTTTTCTGTGGTCCCATACAGGCAAACTGCATTAGGGTTCTAATGTATACATAATAAATGCTTAATGATAAAATAATTACATTATATGTCTGCATAATATTATGACACATTACATTTTCCAGTTTCTTCAATTCTACAACAAAATGCAGTTAGATTTTGAATTACTGTTTGACAAATGTATTTTAGTTGTAGCTACAAAAATTAAAGGGGTTGTTCATCTATAAACTAACTTTTAGCATGACAGAGAGTGATATTCTGAGACAATTTGCAATTGTATTAAATTTTTTTTTTATTATTTGTAGTTTTTGGGTTATTTAGCTTCTTATTCTGCAGCTCTCCACTTCTCAGTTGCAGCAATCTGGGTGCTAGGGTCCAAATGCCCCTAGCAATCAAGCATTGCTTTGAATAGGAAACTGGAAAATGAATATGAGAGGGCCTGAATAGAAAGATGAGCAATAAAAAGGAGTACTAACAATTTATTTGTAGACTTATAGAGCATTTGTTTTTAGATGGGATCTGTGATACCATTTGAAAGCTAGAAAGAGTCAGAAGAAAAAGGCAAAATATTCAAAGATTCTTTTATTCCATAAAGAAAGGCAAATTGAAAAGAATTATCCATGCTATAACACACTATCTTAAAGGTGAACAATCCCTTTAAGGTGGTAATATAATGTAATGAAAGTATTGTTTTCTAGAGGTTTCTGGTCAATGCATGAATGTCTGAAATAAGATTTGAATTGTTGCTATGGGTTCCTAGACCAGGGCAAAATTGCATCATTTATTAAATTTCCTGTATACATATTCTGTTTAACTAGGGGCACTGCTAACATGAGGCAAATGCAGCCTTAGCTGTGTTCAATAGAATTCAATAGATGAAAAACAAGAATACAAAAAGCAAATATTAAAATGAGACATTAAATATTGCAGTTTTTGCACCTTAATTTCAAGAGAATATAAGAGTGGAAGGTTTCAGATTAGAAGCTGTATTTTTACCTCACAATTTGCTCCTCTTTTCAGGAAACGAGTCCCAGCAAATCTACTTGATCTTCTAGCCATTAGAGTCACGTACACTGGACGACCATAAATCAGCAGTTCTTAGAAACCATGATTAAGGAAAATCGGATGACAGAAATCACTTTTCTGAAGAAAATGATTTATTTGACATTACCTAGCAAATGTTTTATGCAGATCAACATACCAGGGGTCATTTTATTTATCACAGGGTGCACGTGCCCACGGGCAGGGTGAAGTCCCATTGTGTGGAGCACAGAGCAGCATCAGAGGCAAAGCGAAGCCTGTGCCATAGGGCAGGCGTTAAAGAAAGAGCATCGGCCCATGGTACTATAGCTATATTGCTGTGTGATTTAATCAAAAGACATGCATCAATACTCAAATACTGTATCTATGTAACATTTAAGCATTTCAAGATATTTCACATTTTCTGTGCTGCTTTGCTGAAGGCTAAGGTGTTTTTTAACAGAATTTTTTTTAATCTTCATCTAACTTCACCCAAGCTCACCAAAATTTGCCAGGTGTATTTTCACAAATCGGAAATACACTTTTTCAAGAGAAAAGCAATGAAATTTCTCCTAGCGTAAAATCTCTGAAAATTTGCCAGTATATTTTTCCATACCATAGTAGTCAATACACATATATGTAAGAAGCTGAAAAATGAAACTGAACACGCCAACATGCATACTGAATTTTAAATAAAGGTCAATCCAGCAGTGCAATGAGGACTAGCCAGCAAGGCTAGCCTTAGGCCCATTGGAGTGTTTAGGCCCTGTACCTATTGGTGGCCCCACACAGCACTGAATGCCCACTACGGAGTGCTTGTTACAGTCTCAGGAGATAAAACTTTATTGTAAATCCCTACATTATATAAATTTAACTCAGAGCTGCCTCAGACAAGAGGTCTGAAAAGAATTACTGAGGACAGAGTCTGTGTAGTGCTCAGGAAAGCAGTAAAGGGTGGTGTGGGGTGTTGTCATGCTAACCAGCAATGACAAGTAAGGGTCCCCACCAAAATTGTTCATATTGGGCCCTACACTTGATAAGATCAGCCCTTCCAACCAGATTCCCGAAAATATCAGTACCTTTTTATTCCAGCCTTAGACAGCGTTGGACTAGTCCAGTGGGTACCAAAAGAAAACCCAGTGGGCCCTGCCAGTCCAGGACCATATAGTGGAGAGCTTGCATCAGGGGCAGGAGGGGTTCATGACAATGGTAGGAAAACCACGCAGCAGGTGGGCGTCTGAGATAGCGGCCCCGGTGGGCCCAGCACACCCCAGTCCAACACTGGTCTTAAGGTGGCCATACATGGAGAGATCCGCTTGTTTGGCGATGTCGCCAAACGAGCGGTTCTCCCTCCGATATGCCCATCTTGAGGTGGGCAATATCGGGCTGATCCGATCGTGGGCCCTAAGGCCCAACAATCGGATCCTAGCGAACGTGAACGGGCGGTCGGATCGCGGGACCGCATCAACAAACAGATGCGGCCGCGATCCGACGGGATTTTTAATCCCATCCGATCGAGATCTGGCCGAAACGGGGAAGCCCGTCGAGGGCCCCCATACACGGGCCAATAAGCCGGCAGCTTTTATCGGCCCGTGTATGGCCACCTTTAGAGGACCTCTACTGTACAGGCCAGTCGGCCTGCAGGCTGAAAGGACAGATACAGTGTGAGGGGCGAAACACAAGCCTGGGCCCCTCTTCATTTGTTTTTAGCCTACTGATTTTTTTCATCAGGACTAATAATTCTTAATCCACCAGGATGTGAATGCGCTGATTCTTAATTAAAATGGATACTAGATTGCCCACAGAATCCATGGATGATGTAAAGAAGCCAATCACGATGTACTACATCCCTCACATTCTGCAGCAGATCGCCATTCCACACATACTTCATGTATGGCTCACTGCATATTCCAAAGACACCTGAAATAATAAAAATATATTAAAATACAAAACAGTGAAAGAGTATTTAACAACACTAGAATAACTGGTTGCCTCAGAAAATTAAGAATGATCAAAAAAGCTAACAATATTTAGGAACAGGTTATTTAGGATCAGATTGCAATGTATAACCATTTCATTGTAGTTCTTCTCTCGTTTAAGAGAACAATTAGATGAATTTTCTTTTGTTCAGACACTCCAAAATGTTCTATTATATGAAGAACATCTTTTGAAGAACTACATTTCTATGCATTATTCTGCATGCATGCATAAGTTGTTTCTACAGAATACTGCAGAACTATTTTGCTCCATTTAGTGCCAGGTTGGCGGGGCACAGTGAAAAAACTTGGTGAGCTTCACCACCCCAGAGCCACTGGCTGTCCTGCGGCAGCTGCAGACAGACAGCGGCAAGCAAAAAAAAAAAGTACCTAGCGTTGTTTGGAGGTACATGGGTGGGGGTGAGGGAGATGCGGTGGGGGGAATTTGCACTGGTGTAAGGACCCCATGGCTGGGGTGGTGGGCCCTCCAAATGCCAGCCTTGGAGGACCCTGAGTATCCCAGTCCACAGATCTATCTCCATTAACAATACATAATTCAAAATGCTAACAAAACCAGAGTAGCCTTGCTGGGTACCATTTACACTGCCAGAAAAAACCTATCATGCCATAACTACGCCACCAAAATTAAAAGAAAAAATAAAATCACTATATGCATCAATCAAATGTGAGTTAAAACCAAAGACAAATATGTCACATCCCTGTTTATAAATGACAGGGAAGAAAATAAGGAACAATGTACTGATCTGCCTTAAAATGTAGTGAACTAAAAATAGAATAATGTGCATTTGTCAGATTCAGCATTTTGATTCCTGTAACAAGATAATAATAGATAAGTCAATACAATCTAACAGTGCATGTGACAGTTTCTTCTGTATAATTATAATTAGAAATATAACAGCCTTTGACATAAAACTGAAAAGTGTAAAGGTGAAGAAAGCAAGAACAAATGATTCAGCCTTAAACTATCTAGAAATAGCAGAAATGAACTTGTCCTATCCTGCAGTACCAATTTCCGGTTTGTATTTTCTACATGTAATACATTGTACAAAATTATTAAATGCCATAATTTTAAAACCTTGTTATTTTGGAACATAGTGATAAGAACTAAACACTTGTGCAGTTCTTTTACTAAAGCCACAATCTGGCACAAAATTTTGTACATGCTGCTAGCAAGCAGTGCAGCAGGATTCGGTTCAGGATTCTGCCTTTTCAACAGGATTTGGATTAGGTTGAATCCAACCGCCTGGCCAAACCAAATCTGAATCCTTAAAATCATGTGACTTTACCTCACACAAACAAGGAATGACATTATTTTTTTTTAACCGAGCGAGCAGCAAGTGGTTCTCTTTGACTTCAACTTGTGGGCAAAAAAACCTGTACCCCCACCCCACGTAGACCCCCCTCCCTCCTACCCCCAGGCTAACTACCCCCCCCCCAGGAAATGCCCCATACCCCTCGTCCCAGATTCTTCCAGCGAAGTTCCACGCATCCATCTTCCGGCTCCTCTTTAAGCAGACTGAGAGATCAGCATTTCTGTGCATGTACATTTGGAGCAGTTTGCCGATTGCGACAACTGCACATGCGCAAAATTACACGAACATTGACGATCTCCCAGTCATCTTACAGAGGAGGCAGAAGATGGATGCGTGGAACTTCGCTAGAAGAATCTGCGACGAGGCGCAAGTATGGGGCATTTCCCCGGGGGGGGTAGTTAGGCTGGGGGGAGGAGGTCTACGTGGGGTGGGGGGGGTACAGGTTTTTTTGCCCACAGGTTGAATACTCATTTAAAGGATTCTGTCATGATTTTCATGGTGTAGTTTTTATTTATAAATTACACTGCAAACAACTAAAACCAACAAGCATATTTTTCTTAGTTGTTATATTGTTGTGTAGGCAGTCATCTCCGGTAATTTTGCCTGGTCATGTGCTTTCAGAAAGAGCCAGTGCTGCACTATGGAACTGCTTTCTGATGGGCTATGGTTTCTCCAACTCAATGTAACTGGAGTTGCAGTGGGACATGAATTGTTACTATTGAGAGCTGCTCTAGATCTACCAGGAAGCTGTTATCTGGTTACCTTCCCATTGTTCTGCTGATGGGCTGCTGAGGGGAAGGGAGAGGGTGATATCACTCCAACTTGCAGTGCAGCAGTAAAGATGACTGAGCTTTATCAGAGCACATGACTGGGGGTGCCTGGGAAAGTGACAATATGTCTAACCCCATGTCAGATTTCAAAATGAAATTAAAAATATCACTTTGCTCTTTTAAAAAACAGATTTCAGTGCAGAGGTCTGCTGGAGCAGCACTATTAACTGATGTATTTTCAAAGAGTATCCCTTTAACAGTTAGCACTGTAACTGTAGTTGCTATTTACACTTTTTTTATTGTATTGACCCATTTGTTCTATTACAGTACTTGCTCACTAAAACATAAGACATGGAAGAGCAAGGCAACAGTGAACTGCAGAGAAAGCACACCCTTCGGGTTTTTTTTCACGTCAGGGATGACCTGCATTTTGCGTGGACAGGCGCATGGAAAAAAAACATTCTGTTTGGGGGATGGGGGCCCGGAGAAAACATTCTGCTTGGGGGATGGGGGCCCAGAGAAAACATTCTGCTTGGGGGACCGAGCTCCAAGTGTTATGCCACTGCAAGGCACAAATACTGTAAAAGCTAACAGTTTTACACCAGCATTGCCTGGTAAAAACACCCTGTTTTAAGATTGCAAGATGGAGAAAGAAGGGTTTTGTTTAGCCAGTAACTATTCACCACTGGCAGCCAAAGATCGCAATGCGATGGATCCCATCAAGTGAAAAATGAAAATGAGGGAGATCAATAAAGACTGGAAGAGCACATACCAAAAAAACAACAAATCAGGATTTTATGGGAAAATATGGTCGAGATATGATTATACAAGAAATTACAAAAATAATTGAAAACAAAACAAAATTAGAAAACATACTCACCAGACCCACCTTGGTTGCTTAATTCTTCATCTTCAAAAATATCAAAGCCTTCTTGTCGGGTATGGGGTACTGTTTCTGGCTTTAGCATTTCAGCTGGCATTCTTAGTATAGTTAGATTGTACTGAAGAGAGTGGCTCAAATCATAGCTGTAGCTAAGAAAGGAAATTAGGACAAAGGTCAGGCCTTCTGGTGCAATACGAGTATATTTATTAGGCGTAACGTTGATGGGGTTTTGGTAGGATAGGGAGCATGTCTTGATAAAACTAGGAATGACTTGGAAGCATCAGGGAGTGGCATGCTGCAAAATGCTCAGATTTTTAAATGCTCTTAGGCAGTGCTGTCCAACGTCTGCAGCAAAGAGGGACGTAATTTTTCTGGGCAACATGGTGGAGGGACGATAATGGAAGCCTGTATTGACGACTCCCTGTTTTAAACCATACCAACTTTAAACCACACCCATGTTACCACAAGAACTTTTAAGATCATGTCTACATTAATGGTGGTAGCACATAATGGTTGGTGCTCACTGCAGGGATATCACTCATATGGGAAACAAAAAAACTGGGCCACCAATTGGACAGCACTGCTCTTAGGTATAGTATGTAAAACCATATGCTATGTAATTTAACTACATAAACAGCACCAGTGGTTTACAGAAGCCCAGTTTATGAAAGGGATGTGTAAGGTAGACAGCTTTATATAAACAGCAACATAACATTACTGAAGATCAATAAGAAATGAAAATGTTAAATTCTAAGTATTTAGGAATGAGTGCCCCTAGATTCTTGTTACTGAGTCACAAGATTTAATCATTATATACATTAATAATTTAATTCTACTCTTATTTTACAATTAGATGAATGAGTGCACAAATGCATGAAATTATGTAATTTGTGCCTAATTTATTTTAAATTAATATACATTGATTTGCTGTAGTTAAAAAAAAATGTCAGACAAACTGCCTGATGACTATATCATTTTCTTAGAATAGATAATAGAAAAGAAGCATGGTTCATTGGTGGAATTCTTTTAATTTTATTAAAAATACTAAAAACATAGTTTGTTCCACAAGCATTGCACAACTAAACATCATCACCTAATAACCCATTTGATACTGTTTAATGGCCTTGATAAAGAAAGTTGTATAAACACAAATGTTTTAAAATGTGTAATTAAAAAAATAATTATAAAGCATCAACACATGCCTGAACTGTCAAGCTAGGTGACGCTCCCCAGATATTTCCATTGCCCCTCTCTGCCTTTGAGCTTCACACTCTTACGGGTTTGACGTAATCATTGTAATAATATCTAAGACAGGACAATGTGTGAGATACGTGTCCCACTACAAGAGAGGGAGAGGGTGCTACTTGCAGGGCTTTAAATAAAAAGTTATCTTGTGCGTGTGACCAAAATATTCCAGTAAATTACCAAAACATCCTTTAATTCCCCCATCATATAATGTGCGATAACATACAAAATTTTCTATTCTTCTAAAATAACGGATTATTAGTAAATGAAGATATCGTACTAAATTACCTGAAGTAGAAATTGCTGGACAGGTCTACATTCTGAAATATCCTTTGATACCTAAAAGAAAAACCAAAATCATCAGGTAGGGATTTGGTTTTATTAGGGATTTGGCTTTTTTTTTTAGCAGGATTCGGTATAATCCAAGGGGCAAATTTACTAACCTCCAAAAATTCGCCAGCGACAGCTTTGCTCACATCGCAACACTTCGCCAGGCGTAGATTCGCCAGGACAACACTAATTCACTAAAATCCGAAGTTGCATCCAGGGCGCTGAACGTTGGCAAAGTTGCACTAGCGTTACTGCTGCAAGTGCCTCATTTGCATATCGCGGGAAGTTGAATGGACGTATATGTTGCAGCAAATACTGTACATTACACTACATAAGCCCATGTGCCATATGTTAGGAAATGTAGGGGAGAAGCTGGGTACCCCAGAAAAAAATTACCATCTTTTGCAGTCTATCAACCTGAAAAATGAAAAGTTGCCAGCGTGTTTTGGGACTTAGAAAAGTTTTTAACAATGTTTTGAGGAACTCCTATCTACTCTATTGCACTTTGCCTGGTCTGAGGTGGCGAAGGAAAGTCTGGCGCATGAGGTAACTTTCAGTTAAATCCGCATCTTAGTGAATTTGCGTAGTTATGTCCATTCGCCAGAGCGCAAATTCGCCAGGCGTTAGGAAGCGATGTACCGCTAGAGTCTTCTTCGCTAGCAAAGTTACGCCGGCGACCGTTAGTAAATTGGCGAAGTACAGAAATGAAGTCGCGCTGGTGAATTTTCGCTAGCCTTAGTCACTTCGCCACTTTTGCCCCCACGTGTCTGGATGAACCAAATCAAAATCCTGTTTGCCACATGCAAACGGAAATTCCATTTTTTTTTTGTGTGCATATGCAGATCTTCTTAACCCTTCCTTCCCTAATTTGCACATATAAAATAGGATTTGGTTCAGAATATGGTCAAATTCTTCATGAAAGATTTGTTCCAATACCAAAACAGTGGACTGGGTGCATCGCTTTTATATAGAAATGTATCTGATTTGTATATAGTTAGAAGCTGATATTAGTAATCAAGCGATCCACAGCTGCAGTTAACTTCTAAAGTCTGCCTTGGTTAACTCAATAGTCAGTCTTGCACACTTAAGGTGGCCATACAGAGATCTGCCCATTTGGCGATGTTGGCAAACAAGCTGATCTGTCCCCAATATGCCCACCTTGAGGTGAGCGATATCGGGCTGATCTGATCGTGGGCCCTAGGGCCCAACGATCAGATCATAATGAAAGGAATACGGGCGGTCAGGTGGTAGACCACATCAACGAACAAATGCGGTCCGCGATCAGATAGGATTTTTAGCCCTGCCCAAGGAAGCCCATTGGAGGGCCCGTGTATGGCCACCTTTATGGAAAAATTTAGCAAAACGTGAGATTAAAGTTTGCCACAGAAACACTCATCAACTTTCTATTCATTCCTATGGTATATTTAGGATCACATTTATCAATGAGTGAAAGTCAGTTCTAAAAATCCCATTGCAATGAATAGAATGTTAGTGAATTTTTTTTTATGGTGACCTCTCTCCCATTTTGGTAAATTTGCCCATTACCGTCAAATGTCAGTGCATCTTCCTATGGTAGAATATGTATTTTATAAAAGTTATTAAGGAAAAGAACTGTGCAAGCGTTCATCATACATTATTATCCCTTAATTATGTTTTTATATTTCAATTGAACAGGTAAACTAATTACCGTACCAAATATTGTTGATTACTTGTTTTCCTAGTTCAGCACCTTTATTATAGAGTCATACTAAAATTTCAGCCTTACTTCAGAGGGACAAATAGATTTTGACCACACAGCCTAATTACCATGTTTGTTTTACAAAATGTTAGGTTATAAAAGTTCGAACAAATCTCTGTGGTTTTTGTGTGTTTTTACAGTTTTGTTAATAAAGGTGAATTGCCAGTATTGCCATTTTCGATACAGTTTGTTGCATTTAGGAGATAATAGAATTGTAAATATAATTACATTCATGATGGGTCCAGTCCTCCAGTCTCTTACGCTCATTATCTAGCATTGGCCCCCAAAAACTAGGAGCCCACAAGGAATGATAGCAACTCCATCATAGTTTCCCTCAAAAAACTATACATTTTTATTCCTCACATTTCTAACATTTAATAATAATAAAAACATTTAATTATATATAAATATAATATAAAAAATATTAGGTTTAACCCACCCTAATGCAGTCACCACCTTGCCATTAAAAGGGTTAAAGTCAACCATGTGTTTTTAATGAACCATTACATCGAATACTTCTACCATTTGCCTGTGATCAGCAGAAACATGGTGTGGATTTAATTTAAATTATTTTGTATTAATTATACTCCTCCCGTTTTTTTTTTTGTTTCTTTGTTGCTGTTTGTGAAATAAAATGTAATCATGCATTAACATTTGTAAACACACTGATACCTGAAATAGTTTCACAAAATTAACTAAATATGTATTTTGACAAGGGGTGCCCAAAGTTTTGCATTTTCATAAGTAGAATTGTGAAACAAGAGGGATTGCCAATTTAGTAGGCACATTTAAACATCTAAGGAGAGAGCCAGAGTGTTAAACAATCTGTACAGATCCAATTCCAGGCATCACGCCTGATGCATTTTGTATGCATAAATGCCTGTACTGAGCCACGGGTGCATCTTTAAAAACCTGTCTGTCACCCCAGAAAGCTTTCTGGTGGTAGGGATTTAAAAGCCCCTTCTCAAGCTCAGGCAGTGCTCAGTTTGAAAATCTCCAACCTGTGCATTACTGTTGTATAAGATTCTTGTGAGTACTGTCCACCATTTTCTGCACATCTCTAGAACTTTGCTGTGAACTTGGGAATGTCTGCATGCACAGTAGAGAGAAATGATACTTTATTTGTGCCCAGTCAGCCCAAATCAGCCACAACTAATCCTTGGGACAAATTAGAAATGCAGATGGGGGCTCACTAGAATAGTAACCTGGGACTAACATATTTTCCGGTGCATAGAAGTGCCAACCCAGGGTCTAATAACAGACACTGCTGTGATATGCTGTAGTAAACCCACAACATTTATCAATGCAGAATAACAGTATATTAAACGGAATTGCATGTGAAATATTTTCATTTTTTGGTGTTACTGGTCCAATAAACTTCAGTTCATAAAATTACCTTGCTTCATCTGGATGGGTAACTCGAACAGAATCATTTGGAATATAAATCATGCTTGTATCTTCAATTTTATAAATTGCATGCCCTCCAATATCAGCCATCTTTCTTCTCTTTGTGATCAGCACAATGTAATAACCTTCTAAGAATTGTACAAACCCTGTGAAAATAGCAGATACATACACACGTGCAGATTAGAATTTAAAGAGTAGTTTCAAATTTAACAAGTAAAGATCATATTTTAAAAGAACATTTATTGAACTGATGCAAACAATCAGGAAGAAAATGTGTGTAGGCTTTAAGAAAAATGAACAGTGTATGGCACTGTAATTAACATTTGCCAAGCGTGGGAAGCTAACATTTGATTGATCGCAGGTCTTTCACATGCACAGCTGGACAAATGACGCTTAAATGGCTTTATTTGTTGACTATTTTCATACCAAGGGGAAAAAACACGTGTAGACTTTGGGTCTCCAGATTTTCCAATAAAATGACTAAATTAATAATAATAATCAATATATAATGCATGCAATAATTTTATTAAAACTAGCATTTAGACATGCCACTCTTTTTGCCTTTAACCCTTCATAAGATAATATTCCAGATGAAAATTATTAAGAAAAAAAAGGGTCACATTGCACACATAAATGTCACAAGTCATACTGACAAAAAATCCACATATAGATTTTATACATGGGCAGTATTTAAAGGGAAAATACGCAATATAATGTCATTCTGTGTGAAAATTTAGAGAAGGTGCAAAAACACCATTGGGGTCATTTACAATGAAGAATGCAGATGCAAAAAGAACACAAAGTGCTGAATGCCCCTTGAATAGATCTCAGCCTGCATTAGGCACAGGCAGATAGGTGTCCCCCTCCCACATAGTTCAGATTCGCACGTAACGGAGTGTCATGAGGCACCCTTAGGCAGGTGGTCAGGGCCAGATTTACTCTCAGAGGGGCCCAAGGCCTCAGGGTCCTAGCCCTCCGTCCACGAGCACCCCCCCAAACCCCCCTCCGCATGAACATGGGTGCGCATGTGCCATAGCGCTGGGAAACTGTACGTTCCCAATACACAAATACCCAAAACACGTCTATCTGGCTGTACCCAAACATTGTTGTGAACAGGGACATCTATCCATGGAGGTTCGCTTTCTGTATTATAGCTAGTCTTGAAAGCAAAGGAGGCAGGACCGTACATTATTATTAAAGAAAAGTCTTTTGGATCAGTAAATTCCAAACCACTCTGGACAAGAAGATGCATTTATTTGTATAATGAAATTGTACTATGCACTGTGCAGGTGATTAAGAGGGTAGTGGTAGGGATATACCCATAAACCCTTACACTGTATAAAGTAACCGAATTGTAACAATGCTTTATCGTTAACTAATTGATGCTAGAGGTGTGTGTGTTCTTACCATATATTTATGTGTGCGTATGTATTGTTTTTTTTTTTTAAACCAAACACATACCATTTCCCAACCCCCTTAGGCTTACAGTACAATGCTACCCCTCCCTCATCTTTTACTTAAAGTGATGGATTCAGGTACTTGAACTCTCTAATTTTTATAATGGGTGGTGCGCAGATGCCGCAAGTTCCAGAATATATTACTTGTCTTGTATAGTATGCTTGCACAATAAGTCACCCAAGCCTCTCTTAATTGCATTCATAGAATCTGCCATCACAAAATCACCCGGCAGGGCATTCCACAATCTCACTATTAAGAGCCATTTGTGCTGCTTCAAATAAAAGTTCAGTTACTCCAGTCTAAAAGGGTGGCTCTGGTTATTAGCTAGCAGAGGGGTGATTATTATGCAGAAGGTTGTCTTAGCAGTGGAACGTGGTACTACTGGGGATGCCAGAATTAGCTGCCAGACGCAGTAGTTAATAATGCTGTAGTGGTAAACAGAGAGCAGAATTTATGGAATTAAGAATATTGCTGAAATATGAGTGGACAGAAAGGCAGCCAGGAGTTTATCTTACTATCATTCTGAATGTAGTATATGTATATATGTGATTCTGCCCTAACCATGAAAACTACATTATAATGTCAATATATATGACCAAAACAAATCTAACAAATCATGTTATATGAGTCAACTACGAAGTTATTATATATAGCATTACAGTAGGCTGAAGAATTAAAAAAAAATGACAACATCAACTATGAAATAAATGTACTCATAGTGCGGGTCGAGAAAAGCTGGACCCACACCCGACCCGAACCCTCTTGCCCGCACCCAGCGCCTCTCCTCCTTTTAAAGACCCACGCAAACCCGCCCTACTGATGACATCACAAAAGGGGCAGGGCGGGCAATCGAAGGTAGCGGCCGGGGAGAGCACACAGACAGCAAACAGCACAGCGACCTCCCCCAACCCACCCAACCTGCAGGTTTCAGGCTGGCAGACACATAACTAGTACACATTATCCTTCTAACCAAGGCAAACATTGTAAACCTGACAGTTAATGATTTACAAAAAAAATGTTACATTGGGTTTGGAAGACACTCATCTATCCACACTGGGCAAATTTACCCATGGGCAGTTTACTAGAGCAACCAATCAGCGATTAGCATTTTAAAGCTAGCTGCAAGTAGAAAAATGAATGTAGCAATCTGATTGGTTGCCATGGGTTACTGCCCATGGGCAAATTTGCCCAGTGTTGATAAACGACTCCCAGCGCCTTACTACCATTTGTTAACTGCAAAACCCCTTAAATTCTACTCAATCAATAAGGCTCCCAACAAAATTTCCTCCAACAAACTAGAAGTCATGCTATTTTTGTCCAGATTCCCAACATTGTGGTATGAACAGAGAAATAAGTATGTAATGTAAGATGTGGTAAAGCCATGCAAGTTAAAAGCAAAATAACAGGGTTTCTCCTTATATATCCATTCTGCTATGTCTGAAATGTTGGCTGGAAACACCTCAGATCAATAAGGTCAAACCCCTTTTTATGTGGTTACCCAACTTGCCAGCTTCCTGTAAGTGATCCGGCTTAATCACGGGAAAATGCCTTTTTCCCCACAAGTTATGTACTTTACATGAGGAATTCCAAATGTCAGACCAAGAGGAAGCTATTTCCAGGAGATTTTTTGCATGTGGTAGTGCAGATTTACTGTGGGCACCAAATCTGGTCTGCCATGGCCCTAATTGACTCCTGCTTATCTGTATGATAAAGGCCCTAATGGGGGCCGAAACCCTGAAAATGCATCTAAGAATAAAATAACACTGTTTTATTTACTGGAAAATGGTGTGCGAGTCCTTCTATCTTCTTGTATAACTAAAATTGACCAACGCCCCCGAAGTAGCCAAAAATCTGGTAAGAGTGCATAGACACAAGCCCTTTGCATTGGACTAATTTTAAACAAAAGGGTATACAACACCTATTGAGAATCTGCCACGTCACCTAGTAATTGAAAGGAGCAACAAAAGCCCTGCAAAATACAGTAAACGTAACAATTTATCATTAGTTATTTCAAATATATGGAAAAAAGGTTGGAGCTTAGCAAACAGTAAGCAAAATATTTGTGAAAAAGTAAAGGTCTTGCAAACTCAAACGACTTCAGTGGTACATAAAAATGTTTTATTTTCTCAGTATGCTTATGCTTACACATACAAAGAGAAGATAAATCCATTAAGAATAGGTTGACAGTTGCTAGTTTATTGGTTACCAATACATACAATCTGGCTATTTTTATATTTCGTGAGCTGCATGATACGTACGTGAATAAGAAAAAAGCCTTGCTCTTTTAAATTAATTGTTCATTATGAAAATAAAAATTGGGTAAAAAGAAAGGCTGTGCAAAAAAAAAAAATGTTTTCAACATAGTTAGTTAGCCGAAAACGTACTGTATAAAGGCTGGAGTGACTGGATGTCTAACATAATAGCCAGCACACTACTTCCTACTTTACGGCTCTCTTGGTTTCCACTGATTGGGTCAACAAATGGATCCCAAATACTTGC
Source organism: Xenopus petersii (assembly GCA_038501925.1). Taxonomy (NCBI): domain Eukaryota; kingdom Metazoa; phylum Chordata; class Amphibia; order Anura; family Pipidae; genus Xenopus; species Xenopus petersii. Next base: position 91,473,757 of record CM076680.1, on the reverse strand, counting down.
CAGTTTTTCAGCTCAGGTTTGCTGCACCCAAATGGGAACTACAGTGAAACTTAGAAGAACATGAGGAAATTATTAGTTGCTTTGGAAATTACTTACTCCCAAATCACCAAAACCTTAGGGAAGATGATCTTATTTGTAGAAAGTGAAAAGTCAAATATGTGACAGTTAAGATCTCTGTTGAGCTCTATATTTCTTAACCCCTCTGCAGTCACTTTGCCAGTGGTGAATATTGTTACATCTATAAACCAGCATCTACTAATATTCTGTATTGTAATTCATTCCTATAGCTTTCCTGATAATAGTTTCTAAAAGCTTATTGAAAGGTAGAGCATCTTTTCTCACACTTGGGTAACTATACAGATTAAATACGAACTCCTGTGGCTTCAGCTACTTCATTCACACATTTAATTACTTGAAAACCTTTGCTTTATAAAAGCGCACGTGTATATTTGAAAAGTGGATAAAGCTACAGTGAAATATGAGGCATTACAGAAAAACACTGGGAAAGTGAGGAAAATGCTCCCCTGCTGATGTGCATGCCATCTAGCAGCTGCTTTTATCTAAGCTGGGTTTTAGAATTCTTTTTACAGAGCTTTCTGTTCAAGGAACCTAAAAAAAGCTTAGTACATTTAGCAGTTTCTATAGCTGGTGATTTTATGGTCATCACACGGCTTCATGTGCTAAGTCAGTATGCTTTCACACTCATCAGTTCATTCACAGGTTAAAATACTTCATAGGACTTAAAAAGAATAAACGTTACTGAACGTTAAAATATATATTTTGCCATATATTTGTAGAATCACAGGCAGGATTGTTCCAGAAATGAGGCAAGGTGATACATAGATGGTAAAAAGCTTTGTCTGGTAACTTTAAGAACCAAACTTCGGTTTATAAAACTGAAATTTCTTCTCTCCTAGTGCAGAGACATACATAGACACCAAAGTACAAACCTAGAATTGACCTAGAATAGACTGATGCTAAACTGGCAAGGTAATGTAAAAGGTGTATCATGATGGCGTCCCCCACCCCTTCCAAATTAATTGTAACCATACTATGTTATGTACTAAAATGCTGTAATGTGCTTCTTTTCTTTTGAACATTAATAAAAACAGTATGGAAATAAAGTACACACTCATTGCAGCACTGAGTGTGTGTAGTTTCAAGTGAGCCTGCATGTGTCCTTCATTGAAATACGAACACTGCGGTCAAATTGATAAAATCAAAATCAAATAAAAAAGGGAAATCAAGCTTGTAGACACTATATATACCTAGAATGAGTATAAAGCTGGCCATAGACGGAAATATCCAATCGTACGAATCAACCATTCCGATCAAATAAGAACAGATCAGCCGATGTCCTGCCCCTGACAGCAATCGTACGATAGTTATGTCTGACAAAGCTAGTGACAGTCTCCCTCTGAAAATCGTACGATCGGCAATACATGCAGAGATATTATCGACAGCCAACAGAAATTTTCTAACCAAACGGCCGATCTCCGCCGGACGAAAAATGTCTGGACTCTCCACACATGCTCCGAAAATCGTACGAATACACGATTCGTACGATTGGATCATTGCGTCTATGGCCAGCTTAAGGAGGATGCCCCCTTCCTTTAAAGGAAAACTAAACCCTAAACATGAATATGGCTACAAATACCATATTGTATAAACTGTTCTTATTGCATCAGCCTAAGGGTTTAGCTTCTCAATAGCAGCAATGATCAAGGACTTCAAACTTGTCACAGGGGGTCACCATCTTGGAAAGTGTCTGCTACACTCACATGCTCAGTGGACTCTGAGCAGCTGTTGAGAAACTAAGCTTAGGGGTCGTCACAAATTATCAAGCACAAAATGAGGTTGCCCTGTAATATAACCTGATGCTACAAGGCTGATTATTAAATTCTGATGCTAGTTGCACTGATTTCTGTGCTGCCATGTAGTAATTATCTTTATTAATTACTAATCTTTATATTATATTTTGACATTTCTATTCTATATCTATTGTAAATTAAGAGTCAGCCCCTAAGCTCAGTGACCGCAGCACAGAGCATCTGCAGTGAATCAGCAGAAAAGAAGATGGGGAGCTACTGGGGCATATTTGGAGACACAAATCTTGGCTGTGGTTGCCTTGGGCTGGTACAGAAGCAAAAAAACAATGTACAACATTTCTAGCTGCTACTTTAGTTAGGCTTTAGTGCTCCTTTAACATCTCCATAAGTACTGCAGACAATCTTGCCACATTAAAAGACTGCTAATGAATGTTAACATACCTACAATCCCAAAAGCAGACACAGCTCGTGATAATCCTGATGAACCTTTCTGTCCCATCTTTGTCCTATTTCCAAGATCAAGACGACCAAGAAGCTCTCGCACTTCTTGCTGAGTGTACACATGCTAAGAAATAAATAAAATAGAAATAAATACATTTGCTTGCAGGCAGGCTGTTAGAAACAATTCTGAAAATTATAATTTCTGGTGATGTATTTGATTAATAAAAGATATTAATGGAGAAGTAGACTCAAAAATACAGAGGGTGCCAATTTTCTAAATTGCAATAATCCGACCAAACATTGGACTAGGTCCCAAACATTGGAACCTAGTCCAAATAGTGGAATATGAATAGGAGGGGGCCTGAATAGAGAGATGAATAATAAAAAGTAGCAATGACAAACAATGTGTAGCCTTACAGGGCATTTATTTTTTTAGATGGGGTTAGTGACTCCCATTTGAAAGCTGGAATGAGTCAGTAGAAGAAGTCAAATTTATAAAAAAAGAAAAAACGAAAGACAATTGTAAAGGTGCTTAGAATTAGCCATTCGATAACAATAATAAAAGTTAACTCAAAGATGAAACACCCCTTTAAGGTATACAATCAAAAATGTGGAATACATTTTATCAAGATAATAGAATCTAAAACAAGTGAAGGAAGATCTAATCAATATAGGAACAATATATCAAGAAGATTCCTGAAAGTTTTACATAAAACTACAGAACTTTGCAGTTTATATTCTGCAAGCCAAATATGAATTGTAGTAGGATGTTACTATTACTAGCAGGTATGGGACCTGTTATCCAAAATGCTCTGGACCAGGGGTTTTCTGGATAATGGATCTTTCTGTAATTTAGATCTTCATACCTTAAGTCTACTAGAAAATACCCAATAGACTGGTTTTTGCTTCCAATGAGGAATAATTATATCTTAGTTGGGATCAAATACAAGCTACTGTCTTATTATTACAGAGAAAAAGGAAATACATTTTAAAAATCTGAATTATTTGATTATTATTGAGTCTATGGGAGATCGCCTGTCAATACGAATTGTGCAATTATTTTAAATTGGAACTCAGAAAACTTGATTTTATCAAATTGTTGCTGCAACAACTCGAATTTATTGGATTATCGGACAAAAGCCAGAATGGATCACGATGTCAAGAAACATCTTCGGGGACATCTGCCATTGACTTCTACATGACCTCAAAAAGGGTTTAGCTGGAGTATTTTCAGATTCTGATTTTTAACAACTTTGGGAAATAAGAAATCTGTACAAATTTGAGGGTTTTTTTCCTCTAAAAATTTGTTTTCCCCCTTAAAAAATGGAACGGAAAAATGTGATGTTTAATAAATAGGCCCAGTAATGTGAGCACCAACACAAACAGCAACAAACAAATCTTTTGAAACCACACTCATACCCAAGTTATCACTTGTGTTGCCATACTTTAAAATGCATGCTCTGCTGTAATTGAGTTTTGAAAATTTCTCCTGCAACTGAAAAGTGTTCAGCCAACAAGCAGGCTGTCATAATAGTGTTATAGGTGGCATATGCTAGAACATTTTATATATGATTAATTCTTAATTGTCTATTTTTAACCCTTCATTTTCCATGCTAATCTGTAGAAATAAAAATAAGCAACACTGATTATATTTCAGATTCTGTATGTCTTAGGGTCACTAAATCCCCAGATTTTCCATCAAAATTGTGCATAATTCAGAGTACATCTATACTACAACGTCAACACTAACTGCAGTCCAAGAACTATCAGGTAGGGGTGCCATTTGCAAGGGCACACGCTTGTAGTTAGGTGTTGTTGCCTGGCAAGGTATACAAGACTGGATACGTGCCTCCACTTTTGTATCAATTCCTGGAAACCACACCTTCTCTCGTAGGAGCAGTTTTCACCATGCCTTGATGAGCCTCATGAGCAAGATCAACTACTGTGTCCTGCAACTTTACAGGGATAACAAAGCGATTGTCACGCAGAAGTAGATTGGAGTCAGATATGGAAAGTGAGCGTTGAGCATTGAAGAAAGCTTGCAGGTATGCAGTTTGTTCTGGCCATTGGAGACGAGCCTCATCATTTAAAGAACTCCAGTTTTTTTACCTAATGGTTTCCATGACTAACTGGAGGTGAGTATCAGCATCTACTGCTTGTTGGATTTCAACAATTGTCATTGTTTTGGGCACAGCATGCGCCACAACAAAATTCACATGTTCCTCTGCTAGGATGGTTGCTGGAGTGTTGTCCTTTGCAGACTGTAGAGGTGGATGTCTGGAAAAATAGTCGGCAGGATAGACACTTCCTGCTTCATAACGCAAATGAAAATGGTGGTTTTGTAGAGTACCCAGCATTCTATTAGCGGGGGAGGTTTGGATGAATGTTTGTAGTTTGAGTACCCAGGGTTCTATTCGCAGGGGAGGTTTGGATGAATGTTTGTTGAAGAGTGGAATCAGTGGCGTGTGGTCACTTATCACAGTAAATCTGAGACCAAAATGGGGGTGTCTGCATTTTCACCTTTACCAAACAACTGTGAGAGCTTCCCTTTCTGTCTGTGAATAGCGTTGCTCAGTCTCTGTTAGTGCCTTGCTTGCATAAGAAATGGTGTACACCTGGCCAGTTTTAGAGATTTGAGTAAGAATTGCACCCATGCCCACTGAACTGGCATCTACTACAATCTCTGTAGATTTCAATGGATCAAAATAAGACATTACAGTGTCACTAGTTAGGTTGGATTTTAGTGCATCAAAGGAATTTTGATGCTTAGTGGTCCATGACCATGGAACATCTTTTTTGGTAAGCTGTCACAAAGGTTCTGACACAGTAGCAAGATCAGGTATGAAACGGCCACAATATTTTACAAGGCCAAGAAAACAGCGGACCTCAGTAATATTCTGGGGCTGACTGGATTTTATGGTGTCTACTTCCTGAGGGTCTGCTGATATCCCATTTTCAGAAAAATGTAGCCAAAGAAAGTCAGAGATTTCTGATTTTACTGACATTTTGAAGCATTTAATGTCAGGTTGTAGTCTTGTAATCTTTGAAATACTTGATACAGTCATGTTCTTGTTGGGAGGTGCCATACACAAGGATGTCATCACTTACATTGAGGACACCAGTTATCCCAGAGAGTGTTTTGAAAAAATATTTTGAAAAATGTCTGCAGCTGATGATATGCCAAAATTTAGTCTCTTATATCTCCAAAGACCCGCATGTGTGCTAAAATTTGTAATATACCTGGATTCGGGGTGCAGCTCCAGCTGATGATATCCCGAGTTAAGGTCAAGCTTTGAAAATATATTGGCTCCATTTAAATCTGTGATGATGTCATCAATAGTAGCTGTGATGTGTCTTTCTCTTTGAATAGCCTTGTTTGCATGTCACATACATAATCTGATTTTACCAGGCTGCTTTTGTTTAGGTGCAACAACAATTGGAGAGACCCAGGGAGATGGGCCTTCCACTCTTTCAATAATGTCAAATGTTTGCAGTTGCCGTTTTCTCCACCAGCTTGCGAACATGAAAGGGAATGCATCTGTGAGGCTGAACGGAAGGTGGTATTAACTGATCAATATGAAGTTTTTCCTGTAGCCCCTTTAATTCGCCAATGGCATTACAAAGTTTTGTATGTTTATGCATTGTCTGGAGCATGGGGTTCATTTAAGCTGCTCACTAGTGTAACAAGATCGAAGGCCACTGCACTGCTGCAGCTAAGGAGTGTGTCAGCAGCACATTCCACAACATAGAAAGAGACAGTTATTGAATTTTCTTTGAATGTCAGTTCTGACTGATATTGACCACATATAGGCAAGGCATTTGATGAGCCATAAGGAAAAATTTTCAGCTCAGTATTTTGTAACGCAGGTTTGCTTGTAAAATTCTGGTAAGTGATTTGGCTTATGACATTCACAGATGCCTCTATATCAATCAGAGCTTCAACAGGGTTGCCATTTATTAGAATTATCCGCTGTGGATTAGCAATTGCATGTACATTAAAATAATTTTTTTCAGTAACTGAGAATAAGTATGTGTTGCCTGTATGTTCAGCTCCCACTGGTGTCACTGTGCTTACTCTCTTTTCTGGAGATGCTTTAGCAGGTACAGGTAACTGTTTTTTTGGAGCTGATCTGCATACTTTTGCAAAATGATTATGTTTTCCACAGTTATGGCATATTAACCCTTTTGCTGGACAGTTTTCTTGGTGGGGATAAGGACCCCCGCAATAATAGCAGGTTGCAGTAGATTTATGGGCTTGATGTTGTTTTGGTGTGATATTAGCTAAAGAGAATGACTGATCTAGAATAATGTTATTTTGCTCAATCATTTTAGCTTTTTAGCTTGATTCTCATCGTTAATGCGGGCAGTCTCTTGTAATTTAGATAAAGTCATTGTGGGGTCTCTGAGCTTGTCGTCTAAGTTTAGTTGATGTGCATCCCTGTATAAGCTGCATGCAAATTTCCTTGTCCACAGCTGCAAATTCACAAGAGACAGCAAGATGTCAATCTCACATGATACTCATCAGTGCTTTCATTTGGTGACTGTTTTGACTTTCTGAACTTGAAATTCTCGAAAACTGGATTTTTATGTGGAGAAAGGTAGTTTGTTAGGGCTGTTTTGCATAAATCATAATCACTATCACCTCCTGTGCCTGGCAGAGTTATAAATATATCATATACCTGCTCCCCTGCATAATGTAATAACATGGCTTTCTTTCTGGCATTGTCAGTAATGTTCATGGCTTGGAGAAATATTTCAAAGCGCTTTAGCCACTTATTCCAGAGTGTTCCTACGTTTGCTTGGGACTGGTGCACATCAATACAGGTAAAGTTAGGCAGGCTGGCCATGCTGTGTGCTGGAATGCTGATAGTACTGTGGATTGTGAGTTGTTTTACTGTGATACCTGCAGATTATATGAATCCTCGTCACCAGTTGTGATAACCCAGTGCTGGGTGTTGTGGAACCAGAATAATGTACACAGAAATGCCAGACTGCAGGGTAGAAGTCAGCTTTAATCCTGGCTGCTCTCCCCCCCTTCCAGTGTCCATAACCTTTCTCATTACTCCACCCAGTGCTAAGCTGCTAATGTATATTAAAATGAACATTTAACATCACAGGAATGAATGGAACAACATTACACTTCACATTCTATAAGAAATCCTTGTGAGGAAAAATGCAGTGTACAGTCCTAGTCACACTCTCAGTGGCATCAGGCCAGACCTCTACAGTTCCAAACCATGCCCCTATCTACCTAACTGGGATTAAAAATATAATATGAACCCTGTGGGAGATGATGAGAGTTTATGGACACTTGGTACAGGGACAGCTCAGACAAGGCTGATATTTTAAGCTAAGCTAGCAAAAACACAGAATGTTTGGAAAAAGCAATTAGAATAAAAATCAATATAGTCCTTCAGTATACGTCGGATAAGGATTCACTCTCAGTTTTAGACCGATTCTTACTGCTTCTGTCTAATGAAGCCTTATAATTCAGTCAAGATTAATTATAAGAAGTCAAACGCAGATTAATGCAGCAAAATTCCGGGTGCTTTCTATTAACATACTACATGTTTCAAGCAATGCTCTTTTTCAAATGAAAAAGGACGTTGCTTGAAACATGAAGTGAGTTTGCTCGAAACATAGTGTGTTAATAAAAAGCACCCGGAATTTTGCAGCATTAATCTGCATTTGACCTCTTCTCACAATTATCCTTGACATCAATATAGATTCAACAGGTTTGTAACTATAGAGAAAGTAGACCCTGTGACTGCTGTGGGGCTAGAGAGGGACTGATGGGCTAGTTACTGATAACTGCTTTCCATACAAGTTTATAAAAAAGTGTTATATCCCAAGTCTGAGGAGACCAAAATTAATTTTGCTGTGAGGCCTTGTAACTTTTAATTACACCACATATTCAGCTTTTAATATTTTTAGGGAACATAAACTACAGTGGTATACTGTACCTTACACTTTAGGTTCAAAAATCAATTTTTTAACAATATTTTTCTGGTATCTAAAACAGGCTTTAGGTCCATGTGCATACCATACATGTGAACATTACAGTGTTACCTTGGATGAACATCAGACTGGCAGATATTAATGCAATATGGCTAACAATGCGAACATTTCCTTCCATGCTGTCAATGGTGAGTAGTGATGGGCGAATTTATTCGCCAAGCTTGAATTTATGGCGAATTTTCACATTTCACCACCTGTAAATTGTTTCACACAACTACTGCAAAAATCTGCCGCAACAAAAAAGTCTGTTGTGTGTAAAAATTGGCGTGTGTCAAAATTCACTTTAATGCATTTGGACAAAAAAGTTGCACATGTAAAAATTGCTGCACATAAAAATGATTTTGATGCCCATTGACTTTAATGCATTTCCACAAAAAAGTGATGCATGTAAAAATTGTTGCGTGTCAAAATAATTTTGACGTCCATTGACTTCAATGTGTTTGAAAATTTTTGGGCGAAGCGAAATGGGACAGATTCACCCATCAGTAATGATCAGCGATGATCCAGGACTTGTCACAGGGGGTCACCATCTTGGAAAATGTCTGTGACACTCACATGCTCAGGGGGCTCTGAGCAGCTGTTGAAAATCTAAGCTTAGAGGTCTTCCGAATTAACAAACAGAAAGTGAGGTTTACCTGTAATATAAGCTGATGCTACAAGGCTGATTTTTAAATTCTCCTGCTAGTTCTACTGGTTTCTGTGCTGCCATGTAGTAATTATCTGTATTAATTACTAACCAGCTTGATACTGCGACATTCGTATTCTATGTGTACTGTATATTGTGAGTGGGTCCCTAAGCTCAGTAAGTGACTGCAGCACAGAGCATGTGCAGTGAATCAGCAGCTACTGGGTGTCTTTGGAAGCACAGATCTTCCCTGCTAAAGGGCTGTGGTTGCCTTGGGCTGGTGTAGAAGCCCAAAACATAATGTACAACATTTCTAGCTACTTCTTTAGTTAAGCTTTACTTCTCCTTTAAGAAACTTACTCTTACATACAAGAATGAACATAGTGTTGCCACATTTATTAAAAAATTTTACCGGCCAGTGGGTGGCGGGCACCAAAAGGGGACGTCCGTGATGCTAAAAGGGCCCGGAGCTACGCGGTGTGCCGCTAAAAGGGCGGAGCTACGCGGTGTGCCGCAAAAGGGGTGGAGCAACATCGCACAGCGCAGGAAAAAAGGCAAGTTATTTTCGAATTGGGGGCAGGCCAGGGGCTTTCTTTAAAGGGTATTTCAAATTACCGGCAATTGCATTGCCAGTAAATTTGCAATACCGGCCCCGGCCTTGGCAGGTGTTTTACCGGCTAGGCCGGTAAAATACCGGCTGGGTGGCAACTCTAAATGAACAGGTGACACACAAAAGGGGATGTTCAATTATAACTACTCAGAGTCAGTTTTTTAGATTAGACTTTTTAAATAATAAGGAATACATTTAAGCATGTGGGACTATTAAACTGGAATTTTCTTCAGAGCTTTCGTATGATACACCTGTTCTGTCAGATGACATCCTAATATTTAAGTTAATAAGCTGTTCCCCATAAGCATAGAAATATATAGATATGCCAGGTACACACAACAGACAAAAAGGAAAAATATTTACAAAAAAATGACTAATCTAATATGCTGCAGAACATAAAACTGACAATCTGAAATTCAATACACCATGGTTTATTATGCCCTGTTTTGGGTTCTCTGTGTTCCTAAACTGCATTACACTTACCTTATCATCAATAACAACCAAGTCCTTCGGCTCAGTACGATCAATTTTCAAAACACGGTACCTGGTTTCTGCATGATTACTTCCAACAAGAAAATACCTCTGATAAAAAAAAATGAGATAAACATTTAGAAAAAGATCATGTGCTTTCCTCATTGAAAATAATGTTAAGCTGATATTGAATATTTACTATTACAGAGCCTCCCACCAAGGGCTTTCATGAAGCAAAGGAAATTTTCTGTTACTGGCTGAGTGTGGAGAAAACCAAATGCACAAACATATTAAGAAATTCAATTCAGGTACACTGGAATATGCAAATAAGAATCAGTCTTAATATCTTTTTCTGTTCATATTATAAAGATGGCACAAAAACACTAAAGAATAACATTCAAAAACATATTTTAAAAAGATCAAATATTTAAGTTTCACAAAATTCTGTTTAACTGCTGCAATTCCCATATAGGTGGAGAAAAAATATGTAATTACAGAACCAGTATAGCCAATTCAGGAGGTACTGCATCAAATAGTAATCCACCTGCATTTGGTGCATTTGTTTGTTCCTGTGGTCCCCAGTGATGTAACACAAAGGATTAACTGCAGGGGGTGCAGGAACAAAAGCTGTGTGTAAATGCCCTAATATTAGTGTTAGCGCCGTAAATACAGGGAAAGCAGATGAGTTTCCAATGATCTGATAAGGGAGTGGACTCATCCAGGGGATCCCTTTAATATTAGCACTAATTATGAGGTTAATTTAGCCAATAATGAATTTCCTGCCATATTGGATTCATTTAGCACAATTTGACCTTTACAAGCAAAAAAAAAACTTGCAGAAAAATTATTCAAGTGATGGTGTCTTCAGTGAGACACCAATATTAGAAAAGAAACAGAGAGATAGTACTGATATTGCCCACAAACTAGTTAAAGGGTTTTTTTTAGCTTTGAGTTAACTTTTAGTATGACATACAGTAGAGAGTGGTGTTCTGAGACAATTTACAATTAGTTTTCATTTTTTATTTGTGTTTTTAAGTTATTTAGCAGCTCTCGAATTTGCAATTTCCGCAGTCTGGTTGTTATGGTCCAAATTAGCCTAGTAAACATGCATTGATTTGAATAAGAGACTATAAATGTGTAGCCTTACAGAGAATTTGTTTTTAGATGCAGTCAATGACCCCCCCCCCATTTGAAAGCTGGAAAGAGTAAGAAGACAAATAATTTAAAAAAAAACTATTAATAAACAATGAAGACCAAATGAAAAGTTGCTTAGAATTGGTTATTTTATAACATACTGGCACCACTTTAAAGGTCTAATGGAAGAATGGGAGAGAGGTACGTAGTGATAGAAAAACCCACAGCACAGAAGTCAGTCGCAGGAAATTGCATCTTGTTTTCCTGCCAAGACACAACCCAGAGTTTTTCCAGGTATAGGTTTTTTCTGGGAATCCCATACATGCACTCTAAGATGCAGATAGGGTTGTCACCTGGCCGTTTTTTTTACCGGCCTGGCCAGTAAAAATGATGGCTGATGTTAATAATAGGGGGAAACAATATATAGGAAGGCCGGTATTTTTTTCTAGAAAAGGTGGCAACCCTAATCGCAGAGAGGAAGACATTTTTTTAGACGAAGACTAAAAAATGCCTCGCGCTGTATGTGTAATGGGTGTTTTTTTTTAAAATTATAAATAAATAACAAATGAAAGAAATTTAAAATAATCAATAAAGTATCTGCTCTTTTTTTATAGAGCTCCAACAGACCTTTCCATAGATGTTCATCTTTTATTTAATACTTTAGGGCTAAACTAACAAAAGCTCTTTTTTCTCCTCCACAATGTATTCTATGATCTAAAAACAGATTCAGTCACATGGCTTTACATGTTTTCTCACTCTTTTGAACATAATCAATGTCTGTACCCCCCACAGAGCAACTGGAAAAAAAGAGCAACTGCCAATAAAACAACACTTGTCCTTGCATGAGTTGTTAACGCCACACAATGAATTGTTGGGTAGTTTTCAGAGACTATGGAATGGAGAAACTTAATTGACCCTATGATTTTGGAGTAAAAAGACCTTTGAAAACTCCTAAGGGTGTGTTTTATCCATTATCATAGTACGTTCTATAGTCCTCTGAAACTACACAATAGTGCATTTAGATATCAGGCATGTGATTTGTGGGTAAACCCATGTCAGATTGAAGTTCTCTTATACTGTGAAATGGTACAATCTGATGGGCAGCCATGGAGTTTTCTCTAAACATGGCAGACTGAAGCTCAGCACTAAAAAAAACTCTAGGGGGCAGATTCATTAAGGGTCGAATTTCGAAGTTAAAATTACTTCGAAATTCGACCCTCGAAGTGAAATCCTTCGACTTCGAATATCGAAGTCGAAGGATTTAGCGCTAATCGTTCGATCGAATGGTCGAATAGTCGAACGATTTTTACTTCGAATCGTTCGATTTCGTTTGAATTCGAACGAATTTAACCAATTCGATGGTCGAAGTACCCAAAAAATTACTTCGAAATTCGAATTTTTTTCATTCGAATTCTTCACCCGAATTTTGTGAATCGGCCTCCCCGTGTATTTATTGTACTTTGCCACAATATCCAGCAAAGTAGTTACATTATTATTATTATTATACTATGGGGTGGTGCATTCTCATTGGCCAGATGGGAGATATGTTTTAAATGGTACATGTTGTATCAATAGTCACAAAAGACTCTTGATTAGTTCTGAAATACTGTAAAATATAATCTGATTTGAATGATGGGATACACAGATGGGCTTGTCTAGATATTGGAATGTGATGGGGAAAAAGGGGAAAGGCACTGTGGCTCATTTTTCAGCACTGGGTAAATCTGCTAGTGGGCAGTTTTATGTGGAAACTAATCAGTGATTTTTCTGTTTCAGTCTGCTGCAGGTAGAGCAATTAATACAACACTCTGATTGGCTCCCATAGGTTACTGCCCATGGGAAAATTTGCCCAGTGTTGATAAATGATCTCCCAAATTCCAAGCATTTGTTGCCATGGCACCTACTCTGCAGGGCAAGTGTCTACTGTTAGCAGGGGAGGTTGTCTGTAGGTAACTTAATAGGGATGTAGGGAATGCAGGTACATGTACATATATTTAATATTTCTGCACACACACTATTCTGGGCACAAGTACAGTGTCCAGTGAGGACAAGACTGTTAAGGGCCACACCCATGTATAATTATACACGTGTGCCATGTGATAAGAAATCAGTGTCGGACTGGCCCACCAGGATAGCAGGAAAACTCCCGTGGGCACAGGTGTCAGTAGGCCTCTTGCTTCTAACCATTTAGCACATTTCATGGTCATTCCCTATTTCTTTATGGAGAAAAATCCTCAATAATGGAAGATTATAGAAAGTAGATATAAAATACTAGGAGATTAGGAGAGGAAAAATAATAGTTTGGAATGTGGGTCCATGGGCTAAGGTTTTCTGGACCATGGTCTAAGGTTTTCAGGTGGGCCCACAGCATCCCAGTCCGACACTGTAAGAAATACATATTGGCAGTGAAATATGTCCTACTGAAGAAGTCTGTGACTTTGAGCAAGGCAGAATCATGATTTGACCTGGTCAACCACAGGGAAACATCTAAACACAACATCAGTTCAATACTAAGGGGTCTGTTTACTAAAGTGCGGTAAAAATATTCGCACAAAATATAGACAAATTTTTCGCCAAATATGTTTTCACCAGTTTACTAACCTGCAGTAAATATAAATTTGCAAATTTTCTTGCGCAAAAATATGTTTTCGCCAGTTATCGCATTTGCTGAAAATAACGTTACGTACACATTAACGCCTGGTTTACTAAACAGGGAAATGTGCAAAAAACTAAATTTACGCAAGAATACTCTCAAAATTTTACCGCCACCTATGTAGTGGCGTATAAGTATTTTTTCGCCAGAAAATTCTCAAGGGGCAGGAAATATCCCATTGCTGACAGGATGTTTTGGCTTCTGCTTCTATCTGTTGCAACAGCAGCAGTTTCAGCTCAGAGGTGTATTACTGGCAGCGGCATCACAGTCCAAAGATTCGTCAGCCTCTACGCTTTTTTGGTTTCAATGTGATTGGCTACATTACACTGTGCATTTCTATAAAGCAAAGAGATTGACTGGTATGATTTCTTGTTCATATGCTTCTATAAGTGTTTATATGATGCAGACATGTTTGATTGGTGTTACTCTAGTAATGTTGTTGGATGGTATAATCATCAGTGAATAAAGTTTATGAGTTTTGAAGATGCATTTCTGGCCATAAATGTCACAGTAAAAATTGCCATAATAACCGCCATAAAACAAGACTATTTTATAGCATAAATATTCACAAAAACGTAATTTGTCGCCAGAAAATTCACAACTCGCTAAAATTACCGCTAACGTAAGCTGGTTCATTAATGTAGTTATCGCTGCGAATATTCTGGCGTAAAAATATTCTCAGCGATAACATGCGTAAACTTAAAGTCAGATTTCCCGCACTTTAGTAAACGGACCCCTAGGTTGCAGTTCACAAAAAGCACAAATCAGTGCCCAGCCTCACAAAGGGCTCTTAAACATGGGTATTTATACATGCCAATACCCACAAGTGTCTATGCTTGGATTTTTTGTGTATTCCAATGCATGGAAACACATGGATGGGTTAATGGTGCCCATTCATACCTATGTTGTCTGATCCAAGCTATCACACTAAACAGCGTTGGCCACAGTATCAGTATCACCAATATTCTCAAGTGGAGAATAACCCTTAGTTGCCTACTATTATAGTTTCCCTGTAATGCCTTTGAGATTATCACATCATAACATCCAGCTGTTAAACTAGGATTTTTTCGTTTCTGCTACCTTTTCACCAGCCCACATCTACAGTACAGCCTACGCAGAAATTTTATTGAGAACAAAATCCATGATTCTTTTATCTGTTTTCACATAATTTGCCCACCAGCACCACAAACAGTCTGGATTTAAAAGAACACATATGTTATAGCAGATAGGGAGTAACATATGGTGATTAAAGAAGTACACGTGAAAGACTAACACATGCAGCTTATCATTACAGTTTATTCTTGTGAAAGGTAATGTTCAGCTGGGGGATCACATAAACTGTTACATACAAATGCAGACTAGTTTAGTATGACAGAGGGCCCTGCTCATCACAGAGTATCATTTAGAGAGTGGAATCTTAACAGCTTCAAATAATAGGTGACAGTAGCTTAGTAATATATTAAAGAGGACCTGTCACCTAGACACAAAAAGCAAAATATATCTCTCTCTCTCCATTTATATCTATCTATCTATCTATCTATCTATCTATCTATCTATCTATCTATCTATCTATCTATCTATCTATATATATATATATATATATATATATATATATTAGGGATGCACTGAATCCACTATTTTGGATTCGGGCGAACCCCCAATCCTTTATGAAAGATTCGGGCGAATACCGAACCAAAAACCCTAATTTGCATATGCAAATTAGGGGTGGGAAGGGGAAAACATTTTTTACTTCCTCGTTTTCTGACAAAAAGTCACGTGATTTCCCTCCGCCCCTAATTTGCGTTCGGATTCGGTTCGGCCAGGCAGAAGGATTCGGCCGAATCCGAATCCTGCTGAAAAAGGCCGAATCCCGAACCGAATCCTGGATTCGGTGCATCCCTAATATATATATATAATGCACAAAGATGCCGGCACTCTCGACAACAGAGTTTAATGTGCCTGGGTGCAGAGTCAGAGAAATCCACATATAGAACAGAAGATGAGCCGCACTCATAGGACTTAAAAAATAATAACTATTGATTTATTTAAAGTTTATGACCAACGTTTCGGCCTCCTCCAAGGCCTTTCTCAAGGTACAGAAAATGGTAAAATACGTGCTTTAAATACATGGAATGGCGGGAAAAGACAGCAACCCCGCAAATGACGTATAATTTACGTCAATGCCCAGTGACTATCATTAACATAAATCACATTAGCTGTATAC
Organism: Xenopus petersii; assembly: GCA_038501925.1. Classification (NCBI taxonomy): domain Eukaryota; kingdom Metazoa; phylum Chordata; class Amphibia; order Anura; family Pipidae; genus Xenopus; species Xenopus petersii. The sequence continues at coordinate 91,457,752 of CM076680.1, read as the reverse complement.
TATGTATATTACCCACACTAAAGATTAAACCATCAATTACCTATACCCCTATATCACACCTCACAGTTAATCATTATCATGATCTTAAAAAGGTTGAAGGAACTCTGTTAGTAACGGTGAGGAGTAGCCATAGTACAACGGGTTGCAGGTATTAGTCTCCTGGTTATACGCTACACATCGTGTGGAAGAATAGGTATCAGGTTACAGGGGAGGCACATTTCTTGCTTTCACTCTAGGAACTTCCTCAAACTAAGACATGTAGCAACACTTAGAACAATATCAATTTGATGAAACAAATGTGTTACATTCTTGCTTTGTTTTTAAAATTTTTAACCTTTTTAAGATCATGATAATAATTAAACATGAAATTCAATTTCTATTTTTTATTAAAGCTTTCATAGCTGTTGTAAACTCATTTAAAAATCTCAGCTGTCAATCAAATATTGCCTGCCCCTCCTCTATGCCTTAGGCATAGAGGTGGAGCAGACAATTACTTTCACTTTCCATTCAGTACTTACTAGATGTAACTGCTCTCCACACATTCCTCCGTTCTCTTTACCATTTAATTGTGTAGCCAGGCCATAGGAATGGACATCAGGTGCCCCATTCTGGTGCACAAACAAGATTCTGAGATGATGCAAGGCTTGCCTTATTAACAGTGTCCACAAAATGCTCCTGCCTGATTACTATAATTATGAATTCCCAGACTGAATGAAACAAGATTTAAATAATTTATATATTAAAACACCACCATCTGTTGTGTTCAGTGGAAATTTATACAATTCACATTGATGAGCTACCCTACCAGGTATGATTAAATTAGAATAACATGTTTTCTGAAAATGGGGCCAAAATTTAGACAGGTTAACATTACAGGGTTTGTTTATTAAATGCTATGGAAAAAGCAATAATATGCTAATTGTACAATGAAAGAGCACTCTGTTCCATTGTACTTTGCCCCACGCCCATTTATTAAATGTGCCCTTCTATGCAAAAGTTTATAGGTGATTTCCATTATCTGGTGTTACTTGTGATTTAAATTTACCTTATGCCCCATACAATTAGAACACTTGTGCAAAGAAAGTGGTTTTCCAATTCAAATCTCTATAACTAATACAGGTATGGGACCTGTTATTCAGAATGCTTGGGACCTGGGGTATTCAGCATAACAAATCTTTCAGTAATTTGGATCTTCATACCTTAAGTCTACTTGAAAATCATTTCGACTAAAAGTAAAGTCAATAGTCTGGTTTTGCTTCCAATAATGCCTAATTCTATCTTAATTAGGATCTAGTACAGGGTACGGTTTTATTTTTACAGAGGAAAAGGAAATCATTTTTAAAAATTTGGATTATTTGGATAAAAATGAGTCTATGGGAGACATTGATCCTGTAATTCAGAGCTTTCTGCATAATGGGTCCCATGCCTGTACTATAAAGTATGTACAAAGGTGGCAAAACCGGTTATTAAAATACTTTTGTTGTGCAACTGGGTCCAACGTCATGGCAAAGCATGGGTAACTCATATTTTCCAATGGCTCTGAACCCACAAGCATGGAGATCAACACCAAGGGGCCTATTTATCATACTGTGTAAAATGTTTTATACCAGAAAGAAGTGTAGAAAGATGGTAATCTTCCTTTACACTGCCAATCACTGTGCTTATATTTATCACATAACCCCCTTAAAGGCAAGTGGAATAATTCAGAATGCAAGTAAATTTCAGTGGTAAAAAACTGCATAAAAATACTGTAGCAATTGCAAGTATTTTTATGCTGGAATCACAGTGAAATTGAATAGACAGTGTGATAAATACACAGTTTTTTTACACAAAGATTTCTGAAGAAGAGTAGCGTAGAGAACAAAATAAGCAAGAAACATGTTTATTCTGTTTAGCAGTTATCTCTGTTTTCTTGGTTGAGGACTCATTGGAAGAGCAGTCGATGCATCAACTTGTGGTGGAATGATTTAGAAAACATATTTTAATAATATATTTTGAGTACCTGTCATAAAAGATTTAAGTATTTAGGGTGTATTAATGGGCAACTTCAGCCTAACATTTAATTTTTCTTTTTGTTTACGGCTGCAACTGACATGTTTTACTAAAGTGTATTCAAATTATCACTCATTAATGCTACAAGTTTTTAAGCATTTATATTAACACAGCAACCATGTTCAAGTGGAATGTGTCTAATTTGTCCTGCAATGTTAGTTATGAAAACATAAGGCCTAATACCAGTGTTAATTGGTACAAATTAATATTTTTTTTGAATAGTCAATAAATGATGGCCAAATAATATCACTTGTGAATTTTTTATACAGCATTTTATCAATGAATTCACTAATGTAATATAAGTTAATGCACTTTTTTTTAACAATTAAAAATCACTAACAAACACTGATCATGTGAAAACCTGATACACAGTAATATCTCCCCACAAGAAAATCTTTCAGTGTTGCTCAACAAAATGGAATATAAATTGTCACTTATTTTGGTGGTACGAGGGGGTGAATGATACTGCCACAACAAGCAAACTGCCCCAATTATTAATCTGGGACTCCAGTCCAAATACATTTTTTGTAAAAGTACACAATGTTACCTTGTTGTCATGCATATTACCTATATAAAAGCTGCTCCTTGCACTTCATCAAAGCCTTTAATTTATTTTTGAGGCTACAGGATACACAATTTAACACCTTGACAGAAATGCAAGTATAGTCATTCCATATACAGGTATGGGACCTGTTATCCAGAATGCTCTGGACCTGGGGCTTTCTGGATAAAAGATCTTTCTGTAATTTGGATCTTCATGCCTTAAGGCTACTAGAAAATCATGTAAACATTCAATAAACCCAATAGGCTGGTCCTGCTTCCAATAAGGATTAATTATATCTTAGTACAATGTATTGTTTTATTATTACAGCGAAAAACAAAATCATTTTTAAAAATTTGGATTATTTGGATAAAATGGAGTCTATGGAAGATGGCCTTTTTCGTAATTTGTAGCTTTCTAGATAATGGATTTCTGTATAATGGATCCCATACCTGTACTTGTTTTTCATACAAAACAAGAACCAGATAGATCAATAGAAAGATTATTTGACTTTTACATAGTGGTTACATAGTTTACAGAAAAGAAGCAACCCTTTAAAAAAACAATTTAGCAATAGAAAACAGGGGATTAATTATCAATAACCAGTCTAGATGGAATTATGGATTATATAATTAACTTCAGTGTCAAAGTAAGAAGGTTCATATGCAAAGGCCAATGCAACTTAAATCAACTCGATAGGAAGCAAATCATGTTCTCTTTCATTACATCCATATTACCCAGTGCATCTGGGACCCCCACAGATGACCTTAACTTGCATTCAAGAGAAAAACACACACACATCATGTGAATGGATTTTATTATGTTGTGATTGGATTTGAAGGTAGTTGTGGCCACAGTGCTGTTAATTAAATGCAATTTCCAAGATTACATAATAAAGTAATAATAATAAATACTTTGGTCTGTTGTATCATTAAAGGGGGTGTTTGCCTTTAAGTTAAGTTGTAGTATGTTATCAAATGTCTTACTCTTGGCAACGTTTTAGCGGGGGTCACTATGCTCAACAGTCAAATGCTATTGCTCTGTGAGGCTACAATGTTATTGCTATTGTTATTTCTGTATTTATCTTTCTATTTAGGCCCTCTCCAATTCATATTCCAGTCTCTTGTTCAAATCACTGCTTGGTTGCTAGGGTATACTGGACCCTAGGAACCAGATAGCTACTTGAGTTCCACTGAAGAGGTGCTCAGCAAAATCTAAATAATTCAATAAACATTAAAAAAAATGAAAACCAATTGCAAATAGTCTTAGAATATGAATGACAGACAACTTGGTGGGGTGGTGGGGCTCCTACAGTTGCAGCAGCCTCATAACAGTTTTATGCCTTAAAAATTGGGTTTGGTCTTAGACAGCTCTACCTATAAAACCTTCAGCAGGGAATAATCAGACTGTACTTTGGTCACAAGACACTTCTTGCAACCAAAAAGGGAGGATCAGTCTATGAAAAACATGACCTGATGCATTATGGTGATTTCGCAATTTTATGATTTTATGACTTTTTGCAACGTGGGCCAGATTTGGTGAGGTGAAAATGTGTGGGGGCCGACCATTCAGCCGGCATTCTTTGAACCATTAACATTATATTACAGAAATCGCGTAGCCGTACCAGTAATATTTGGGCACATTAGTGAAATGATCTGCCAACTGGTCTATGCTGCTGCCTGTGTGCTGAAGGTGTTAGCAATAGACACGTACTTGCATCGGAAAGGCCTCCTCGGGGTGGTAAGGTATGTATCTTTGCCTAACAATGTATTAGATCTAACTATTTCAAAACAATTGACTCTGACACAATATAATTGATAATATTTAGATAAGCATATAATAATATAATATTTAGATAAGCATCATATTCCGAGATAATGCCAATACTACATTTTCATTTTTGCAACAGTTCCCCATTAAGTAGAGATAGATCACTGCAGAGGTATATCAGTAGCATAATATTTTAGTAAAATGTATTGTTTCAGCTAAAACCAACATCATTTTGTAAATGTGCTTCCCTTATGGAGTAGGTGGGGCCACATATTAAGACCCTGCATGTTGCCCAAAACTGGGCTATGGTCAACAGTACATCTGTTTATTTAAAGGATTTAAACTCTTCAGAGTGTGTATTTTATATTGTAGCATATTAGCATGGCTTATAATTGGTTTGATTATGTGGTGTACAAATGTATGAACAATATTCATAATTCATATTTGTTATCCAAAATGAAAAAAGTTAATTGCTCATGGTTGCAAAGAATTGATTGATGTTCAATGACATGTAAAAGGTAGATATTTAGAAAAGTAAATAATGTGGGCAGAGACAAATAAATCATAAGCCAATCTAAAAGCATATAAAAGTGCATTACTTCAGGAATAACATGCTGGTCTACCAGCTGAGAGCCATAAACACAGAATGTCACAGACTAACACCTATTGAGGGTGAAGCACATTAATTGCCTCAGCAGTCTAAGCACATGCACACCACACATTCAGTCAAATTCAGCTGGGCTTACATGTGAAATGAAATAACACACGGCACTGTTCTTCCTCTAATACAGCTGGTGGTCTGTTCATAGCACTGTATCATTTAAACCATTTATATTGCTAATTGCTAAATATGTGAATAGCAGAGCTAAAACAAGTATTTTAGTAATATATACACTGATTACTAATTAAAGTATCAGCAAACTGTAAGAGGGAGAAAGTTTAAAGGCTATGTCCATCATAAAATATCGTAATCATTAATTATTACTTTTTTTATAAATGTAATAAGTAGTGATATGCTGGTGAGGAAAAACTCAACCTGCACCCGACCCTAACCCACAAAATGTTGCCATTGTAGGACCCACACCCAACCCATAACTGTGCCTGCCTCTGGTTCCAAGAGAGAGAATCTTCAGGAGTAGTGGTGTGTACTGCCTTAGTGTGACCCACACCCAACCCAAACTCGCAATGGTTGGCCAAATTTTAACCCGACCCCATCCAACTAGTGGTCAACCCACACTTCAGTAATAATTACTACTGAAAGCAAAACTTTGATTCTCTTCTCTATTCGCGGAGCAGAAATCAGCCTGCTGAAACACATAGGCCAATTTCAGCCCATCGATGCTAGCAGAATCCTCTTCTTCGTTCGTGTCCGGATGCCTTGGCTCAGCTCCAGCACAAGCATACTCGCGGATGCAAAGTCTTGTGTTTCTTTGCAGGAGCCGACACAAGGCTTCCGGACGCAAACAGAGAAGAGTTTTCTACTAGCAGTGAGCAGTTGAAATCAACCGGCGGATTTCTGCCCCTAACCTTAGACACATCAGTTATTTACCTTCTCCTGTCTATAAATTACAAAATGTGCAAGGAATTGTGGAAATAACTTGTGCACAATGTGCAATAACTGGTGCACAATGTTTTTTTGTTGTTTTTTTTTACCAACCATGCATCATTCCCCCCTGCATCCAGTGTATTTGGATTCAAATGCATTAATACGTGTGACAACTGTGTGTGTGCTTCAATGTGAACTGGTTGCAATTGCAATAAAAAGGGGCTCCTTGTTTGGCATCTCTGCATTAGCTTTTAATAAATTGTCCCAATTGCCTCTTCTGCTGAAGTACTTTACTTTCTCCAGTCCCCAAACTTGCAATTACAAATAAGTGCAATAGGGCCACCGAAAAATGTCTAGAAACTGGGCTTCTTTCATCTTTATTGATAATGTCTCTCATATGTACCAGGAAATATGCCTATTTTCTGTAGGCCCAGTATAGGTTTTGGAAATGGAATGTCCAAACTGTTGCATAACACATGTAAAGCCATTATTCTGGATTTAAACTTTTTAGCAATGTGAAGCAACTAAAAACAATTCTATTCATTCTGATGCCTTTCCTTTTTTGATAAAAAATAATGGCTACACTGACAAATCCCCTGAGTTAACCTAAACCTGGGCCTCGTTTACTAAATCAGGCGAGTGCAAAAAATACATAGGGGGGAATTCACAAAAGTGGAGATAAAAATGTCAGAATTACCACAAAATTCACAAACTTTTTTCTCCACTTTTGTGAATTCCCCATGCGGTTCATGTTTCCCATAAATCAGTGTTTTAGCCATAGTCTATAGTACTTTAGTTTTCTACTAGTCACTGCTAAACTTATTTATATAGAGAGAGTGAGTGTGCGTGTGTTTGGGGGGGGGTGTGTATAAATCTCACACAAATCAGAACAGAATCACAGGTTCTGAATGTGGATGTAGAACTGCATGGTTTCAACAAAGGCAAAAAAAGCAAGTGCAAGGACAAGACAAAGAAGAAGTCCTGTAATTTATGCAAGCAGTTGAGCTGTGTGCAGCACCTCAGTTAGTGGACTTAATGGGTCAATTGGCACAATGCAGAAGGAAACATGCTGTGTGTGCGCGCTTTATGAGCCACACAAGCATGAGCAGGATTTTGTGCCTAGCTTATAATCACAACGCACCCACTAGAATTTATGAAGTGTCTTATGGACATGTGCATGAGTATCTGGATTATCAAACACAATTGTATACAAAATGAGACACATGCTCTAAATCATATTGTATTATATTGTACATGCTTGCAAATATTATTTTATGGTTAGATCCCCACGTCAGATACATAGCTCACATTTGTTGAAAGGGCAGTATAATTAATGTAAATTGCATTTGCACATATAAATACGGTACACAATAGAAAATTATCAGCAAAACCACATAAAAATCCTTTTAGAAATACGGTAATAGAATTTTCAAGTAGGCACCTTGTATTTAAAGGAAGGTATTGCCCCCCTCATTTATGGATAGGGCTAATTTTTTTCAAATTTACACCGGCCCTCCGGCTCCATCATGAAATTAATAATAATGAGCCCCCCCAGCACAGTGTGATCAGGAATCCCATAGCAGTAATATTAAGGCACGTTAGTTAAATGATCTGCCACTTGGTCTATACTGCTGCCTGTGTGCTGAAGGTGTTAGCAATAGACACGTACTGGCACATAGAGAGGCGCTGTTTTCGCTTACTTCTTTAGGGCTGAAGGTGTCAATAGACATACTGACATGCCAGTACAGTAAACTAAAGAAGTATGGCGTCACTACTTTCCAGTACCTGTCTATTGCTAACACCTTCAGCACACAGGCAGCAGTATAGACCAAGTGGTCGATCATTTCACTAATGTGCCCAAATATTACTGCTTAATGATTCAAAGAATGTCAGGCTGAATGGTCGGCCACCACAAATTTTCACCTCACCAAATCTGGCCCTCATTGCAAAAAGTTTGGGCACCCCTGAGTTAGACTATTTGTAAGTGGGGAAAGAAGAATCTTCCAATGCAATACTGAAGATGAATTTTACTAAACAATTAGGCCCTTCTAATTTTGTGTATAAGTATATTTTTAAATAATTAATACTTTTGACATAAACAGTATTTAAATGAGAAATATTTTTGATGGGAGAGTGGGGACACAGGTCCCGAAACGTTACTCCACTGGCTGAGATCTTTATAAAGGTGCATTCATGCTACAGTTGTCCTAGATCCCATCTAGAAAGTTACAATACTGCAAGATTTCAAACACTAAAGCAGCTTAGTACAGTGGGCATTTCTATTTTCACTACTTTATTGGGGAGCTATCCATGTCAGGTAGAAGTCATTCTCGTCCCTTTGTGCCACTGCACACTGAATTATTTGGCAAAGTAATTGAGATAGTATAGCTTACCAAGGCAAAGAAACAACCTCAAACAAGTGTTATAATCGGTGACTTGCATGCAGTAAAACAAAAATGCTTAAAGGTGTGGTTCGCCTTCAAGTTAACTTTTAGTATGTTATAGAATGGCCAATTGTAAGCAACTGTAAAATTGGTCTTCGTTATTTATTTTTTATAGATTTTTAATTATTTTCCTTTTTCTTCTGAATTCTTCCAGCTTTCAAATTGGGAACCCAATATAAAAATCAAATGCTCTATAAAGCTACAAATATATTGTTACTGCTACTTTTAATTACTCATCTTTCTATTCAGGTTCTCTTCTATTTATATTCCAGTCACTTGTTGAAATCAATGCATGGTTGCTAGGTTTATTTGGACCCTAGCAACCAAATTGCTGAAATAGCAAACTGGAGAGTTGCCGAATAAAAAGCTAAATAACTTAAAAATCACAAATAATAGAAAATGAAAACCAATTGCAAATTGCCTCAAAATACCACTTTCTACATCATACTAAAATTTTACTTCAAGGTGAACAACCCTTTTAAAAAGGGGATGATGGTATCCATTAATTATATCATCATTGCCTATCCTACTATTCCTAACTCTGTTGGGCTCCTGGTTGTGTATGAATCAACAGGACTATAACAGTGATGAAAGTAGCAATTAAAACTGTTTATTACGGTCACATGAACCCCATTTTACTAACACCTTAAAGGAATTGTTCAGTATATAAATAAAAACTGGGTAAATAGGCTGTACAAAACAAAAAATGTTTCTAATATAGTTAGCCAAAAACGTAATGTCTAAAGGCTGGAGTGACTGGATGTCTAACATAATAGCCAGAAAACTACTTGCATAAAGGAGTTATGATACTATTATTTCTACTTATTATTTAATCCTATTTATACTGTTAAAATGTGTTTATGACCAGTTCCAAAGATATTTTCAAATGATACGTGCATAGATTATTCCTTTGATTAAGAAACCATGATTGTAAGACATGAAACATTTAGCAATTTAAAGGATAATTCAGTAAGACTTCATCATTCAGGAATTGGTGTTCAGAAAGATTGTGATTACAGGTTTTTAAAGGAATTGTTCAGTATAAAAATAAAAACTAGGTAAATAGATAGGTTGTGCAAATTAAAAAAAAATGTTACTAATATAGTTAGCCAAAAATTTCAGCTTCCGACTTCCGGTTTTATAGCCGCGTGCCTGCTCGCCCCGCCCCTTTTGTGACGTCATCGGCGGGCCGGATCTGTGGGGGTCTATTAAAGGAACCCAGAAGTCTGGCGCAGCTGGAGGGAGGGCAGTGTCATTTTTCACCTTTTAAAGCAGCTCTGGGAGAGGGGGTCACCGACTCTGTAAACTGTTCTAAATTGATTTAGTGGTTACATTTCTTATCTTTGTCCCTGCTGAGCAGAATCTCTGGATTTCATTAAAGGCAGCTGTTACAATATAAAAATAGTTGCCAATATTCAAAAAAATCTTGCTGAGAAATGTATCAACTAAATGTTGCAAAATTGAAACAGTTTAGAGTCTGCACCTGAATTACTGAGCTGCCAGACTCAAACACCAGAGAAAGGAACATTCAACTTTAAAGGGGTGGTTCACCTTTAAGTTAACTTTTAGGGGCAAATTCACTAACATCCGAAAATTCGCTCACATCGCAACACTTCGCCAGGCGTAGATTCGCCTGGACAACGCTAATTCACTAAAATCTGAAGTTGCATCCAGGGCACCCAAATCTACAAGCGATACTGCGGCAAATGAAGCGAAGTTGCACTAGCGTTGGCTAATTTACATATGGCGGGAACTTAAAGTTGAATGGACGTATATGTTGCGTCCATAGCTAGCAAAGTTACTCCCGCTCCCGTTAGTAAATCGCCGAAGTAATGCATTGACGCCACGCTGCTGAATTTTCGCTAACTTTAGTCACTTCCCCCTTTAGTAAATTTGCCCCTAACAGCCTATTCTAAGCAACTTTTCAATTGGTCTTCATTTTCTATAGTTTCTAAATTATTTGCCTTCTTCTTCTGACTCTTTCCAGCTTTCAAATGGGGGTCACTGACCCCATCTTAAAACTAATGCTCTGTAAGGCTACATATTTATTGTTATTGCTACATTTTATTACTCATCTTTCTATTCAGGCCTTCTCCTATTCATATTCCAGTCTCTTACACAAATCAATGCATGGTTGCTAGGGTAATTTGAAACCCAGCAATCAGATTGCTGAAATTGCAAACTGGAGAACTGCCAAATAAAAAGCTAAATCAGTCAAAAAGCACAAATAAAAAAGGAAAACCAATTGAAAATTGTCTTAGAATATCACTCTCTACATCATACAAAAAGTTAACTCAAAAGTGAAACAACCCTTTTAAACTTAGATTTTGGAAAAACTTAAGAAATTAAAAATGAAAAGTAATTGAAAAAAGTCTTTATTTCTGTAGAACAATCTGAAAACAATTGAACAGAAAAAAATTTGGAAGGTGAACAACACCTTTAAGTTTGTAAATCCAATTTGAGAGTTACCACAAAGAGAATGGAAGCTCACTGTACAGTTTCTAAACTACAGTGCATCTAATAGAAATAAGTATAAAGCAACTGGACTTTCTGAGTTATCTTGAAAACGTAGGGAACTCCTTGATTACTGAACATCTTCATAGATACAATAAATTAGCCATATGCACTATTAGAACTATTTGTTTCAAAAGCATCAATCTACTGGTATTCATAGACATACAATAACCTACTTACCATGATAAATAAAACCCAATCAGCTCCAACATACCCTGCAAATCCACTTAAAGGGGACCTGTACAAGTTACTCTTTAATATCTCACTCTTCACAACCCGACTGAGGTCTGGGTCAGCAGGTAGGTCTAATAAGCCTTCCAGGGGGGCTTCCTTTCTTAGCAGAATAACTCAAATAACCAACTCCAGCACAAACAAAAGGTAACAAGTCAGCTTCGCTGCTGCACTTTCACCTAAACACTCAGCATCTCTCTACTGTCACAGCATATATAACAAAGCCTATTAACAAACCAACTGCAAGTGGTAATAAACAAAACACTGTTTATTGTATCTATAGACCCATGCAATACATCCCACTTCATTTATGCAGTGAAAGTCTAAAAACAACTACCTGTAAACCCTAACAGAAGTATACTATAAAGTAAAAAAGAGGGGTTTTTGGCCGCTCCAGACTCGCCTCCTGTGTGCATGGTTAGTGCAGCTCCATTCTGCTCTAACGGGTGCTCAGCCACCAGCGTTCCCACTGTAGTCAAGCTTGCAAAAAAATGGAAAGGCGGCACTCCGGTTAAAAAGAAAAGAGTGGTTTATTGCAACGGATCACAGACCAACATCACCTTACGCGTTTTGGGAAATGCATAAGGTGATGTTGGTTTGTGACCTGTTGCAATAAACCACTCTTTTCTTTTTAACCGGAGTGCCGCCTTTCCATTTTTTTGCAAGTATACTATAAGTATCCATCTTCCAGTCTGCATTAAGTTAAGATTTTCCACTTCTTACAACAGCTGCACACTCACCACCCCAACATCAGAACCCAACTGGCCCATAATCCTGTAACCTGAGCCAAATAAGCAGTTAAACCTACCTGTACCTTTAAAAATGGTCAATGATTGATTTACTGATGTATTTATTCCCTGGCATTTAACACTGATACATATCAGCCAGTCCCCCAGTAGATCTTACCACTAAAGGCCCCAATCACTGTCTCACACACTATGGTCAATTTAAGCTGGCACCAATTAACCTGCCTGTATTTTTTGGAATGAGAGAGGAAACCACAGAGACATTGGGAAAACAAACTCCTTAGAGATCCTATTTAAGGAACCCAGTGGTGTGAGACAGAAGTACTACTCACTGAGCCACCATGCTGCCCCTAGTGATGGGAAATAAATGCTAAGTATTGGCCAACCTGCTGAAAAATAACATGAGCTATGAGATATTTTATGCAGAACCCCACTTTATATAATCCCCTTGAATGATGTAGGTTCTCCATCCATCCTCTCTTGAGAATAACAGAGATTACGTCTTACATAGAGAGTTTAGCAATAACTTGATAGAGTATGAGCCATGGATTTAAAAACACAGGAAGCAAAGGCCTACCAGATAGTCAAAGCTTTTAGTGTACTCCTTAATGTGAGAACAGCTTCATGCAAAAAGTGCTTTTAAAATAAAATGACTTTCTGTAAATAGAATTCTAGTTTTAAAGGGTACAGAATGTATGCAGTGAAATTGCAACAGGTCAGGAATTCAAACACTGAAAGCAGAGCAATTCTCTGTTCCTCATGATCTTTGTCTGCTTATAAATATGTGCTTCAACAGAGTGTCACGTGGAAGGTCCACATGCTGCTCTGTTTTTTCAACCACCAATTCTCTATTCAGTAAGCCTGCTCCAACAGAGACAGGTACAAGAAAAAGATGGAAAATGACATTAGTCAGATTTTATTCGCACCCTATTATATTTCCTTAATTAAGACACCTGAAAATTTTACATAAAGAACACAAAGCTAAGGAAGCACAATAAATCATTGTCTGACATTTCAGTAACTGTATGACCTGCTTTTACATTTATAGCTATATACACAGTGACACCTGTTGGTTACATCAGAAAATGTAATGGAGTTAAACAGGAACCAGAATAAGGGCTGAAAACTGCATTCTTGTTATGGTTCTGATGTGTAGGGGAAAAAAAACACAGGTTGGGGGTCAAAATGATTATTTATTATAGCCTACCTACAAAGTTTGGCTCATTTTAACACACACACCAAGCTCTGTAAAAACGGTTTGAAAACGTAGAAAAGAAGACCATGCATCTTTGAATTAAGGTAGGAATGCAGTAGCTTAATTAGAAAGTAAATACCACTCTATAGCTGGTAGCCACACAAAACAGACAAGCAGCATGTATTTATTCCTGCTGCAAAAAAAAGAACACAACAACCTACATTGTAAGGTCACGTGAGGGCATCCATGTCAGTTAATTAGAAGAATGGGCATAGAGCTGAAATTTTATATTCCTTTTAAACTTTATTAATATTAATGTTTAAAACCCGCCATTGGACATAAATCACACACAACTTACACCTAAATGGAATGGCAACCTTCTTTCACCAGTCTATGCCATTTATTTCCAATAATTGAAACTGCACTTACAAGTATGAATTTTTCTATAACCAGTTCAGAACTATGCATTCTGCACCACTGTATTACTGGAATATCTGGAGTTCATTGAAAGGGACAAAGCTGTTTTAGTTTAGGGCAATATCTATACAAGATGCATTTCCTTTTGAAAGTATGGATGTGTAAGATGAGCAAGAAAATAACATTAACCATTAGATAAATACTGTGAGAAAAGAAAAGTAAAATAATAAAATGACATGTATTATCTAGAATGTCTTAGAAACCTGAGCTAACAAACTAAGCAATGGGGTTCAGTGCCATTCCCCCAACTGGCACACTCAAATAATGGCCATAAACTGCTGTTGTTCAAGCTCTGTTTTTATGGGTCGAATAGTCAATTCGAATTTTCAAGTTAAAAAATTCACACATTCGAATTTTAATCCCCCTATTTGAATGTAAATTTGAATGTGAGATTTATCACACCTCAACCATCGAAACAGTCCTAATTTGAATATTTGCATACCCAATGAACACAATTGCATCAAATACCCTTTACACCATGTGACCCATCATGTGATCCATAAATTTATCTGTTCCAGTATAGCCCATCGTAACTTAGATACTTTATGTTTATTCTGAAAAAAATGTTTGGCCACTGACAGTTCTGAGATATAGTCTTTTTTTAGTCTCTTGTTTCATAATCTCTTCAACATCAGGTACATAATTACTTATACTACTCTTATGTTCATTTAAAGAACCCTTATAGAGCTGCTTGTCTGTCTGAGGGCAATCCACATGGACATTTTATTAAATTAATTACTCCAATGCTATTACATGTAAATTGCCCTTGATTTTTATAGGAGAACCGTTGGGGACGGTGCTATTGTTACAATGGGTTATAATGGAACAGGTAAATTCAGTAAGAGGAGGCAATATATGGAAACGGCTTTTACAGTGCAAAGCAGTATGGATAAAAAGATTAAATTCTCTTTCACCTCTTTCACTGCGTATCCTGACAGCGCTATATAAATAAATGATGATGATGAAGTTGTAATCTACGTTGTTTTATATAAATTTGGTTGTACAATGTATTTCATGTTTTAAGTTGATACAATATTTATTCTTACAAATGATAGTGATTTATAAAATACTTTGAATTGCAGTCCATACTCCTCACATGGTCTCAGCAAATCTCCAGTTATACAGTATTTCCAATTAACTGGCCTTCGAGAAACCTACATTCCAAAAGACCCTTTTAAAATGCAACATTCCCATTAAGACTAGTGTGGGGGGCAAAGTGTATCATTTAAAGAAGTTGTAGTATATAAAAATACATGAAATGGTGTGAAAAATAAAGTGTGTGTAATCATGTCTCTGACACAAAAGCTTTAAAAATGCCCAGCTTACTATTATTGTAGTGAACAGAATTTTGAACACAGCACAAATAAATTTAAAGGACAATATAACTTATTTTAAAGAGAGTGTATTAATCATTTAGCTTGCATAGATCAAAGCTACTCTTGCAAAATTAAACAATCAATAGGTAGTGAATTGCAAAGTATTTGAGCTACTTCCATACATTTGAGCGCCAGCTGTTATACTGCTGTATTGGATGGGACATTCTCCATAAACAGTAAGAGAAAAGAGACACTTGTTTCTGACAACACTTTTGCTTCTTTGTTGTTTACATAACAATATTTTGCTGTGATGTGTAAATAGCACTGTCTTGTCTGAGTGAAGTAAAGAAATCTATGGCAAAGCCCCAGCTAGAGCATCAAAGAATTTAAGCAAACTTAACATTTCAGTTCCCTTTTCAGCCAATGGCACTTTTCTTAATTTCAAAAGTGTTACTTTGCAATAACCAAAGTTTCATATTATTTGTTTGTCTGTAAATAGTACATTAACTTCATAAAGGGGATACAGGTGAACAGTTATTTCTTTGTTCCTTCTGTATAAAGTATGTCAGCTAACAGCAAATTGAGAACTGCAAATTAAGAAATTGCTTTATAATATTACAGAAAGCACAATTAAATCAATCCATTGGATTTTTGTTGAAAAATATGCCATTAAATGCAAATAATTATATCACAGTACAGATTAACCTAATCATTAAGAAAATAACACACACACACCAACATAACACACTATTCAGTACTTACTGCTCGGGTCTCATAAAGGATCAGCTTCTGAATGCCACTTATGATAGGAGCAGCAGGCAACATCTTGAAGGTATCGCTTAGGTGCTGGGTTACATAAGTACTTTATCTTAATCGCAAAAAACCTGCATAAAACAGACCAGTCACAGTTTTTAAAAATGTGTTTCCTACCTTTTCTCAGGTACCAAAATTAATTTTCGGGACCGACTAACAACAACTAATTTGTTTTTATTCCCTTATTCCTTACATTTATATAAGTGAACACCCAGAATATGTAAAAGCTTCTACAAGTTCTCTTTTTAAAGGGGCACTATACACTTTTTCAACCTTGGTTGACTCAATGGGGCTTGTGTTGAACACACTTTTTGCCTATTGTTTTAATTAAGAAATATACATGGGTTTTGTTATTTCTTTTGCTAACCAGGGCAAAATCTGAATCTGGCTTTTTGCTTTGATAATGCTCCTCAGAGCAGGAAACATAATATTATTCACTCTCAGTTCAGATTTTGCCATATTAGGTACAAGTAATAACATATGTAGAATACAATATCAGTTCATTCCTTCAGGTTGTTATAATATGTTAGTTTTATGACAATTGTGCACCTATGTTTTTAAATAGTGCTACAAATTCTCAGTTGGAATGAGATAAGGGATTTCAGTGGGTAAATTGCTTTTGTGTTCTTAAGCCAATATGGGGTTATGTTGGCCTAGTGTTTGCCTTGCCCAGTTGAAAGAAGCATCTTCATCCAAGCTTCAGCTTTTAATCATGCTGAAGAAGGTTCTCGGGAAATATTTTCCATAATTCATTTCTCCTATTTTAACAAGATGACCAGTCCCTGCAGATTAAACGTGACTGTCCAGCATGATGCTTGTACCAAACAGTAGAACCCTTATTTTAAGTTTTCCAGGGGGTAGAGTCAAAAAGGTAAAAAGTAAAATTCAATACAAAAATATGCCACTTGCCTCTATTGGCAAAATGGCTTACATTTCAGGAACACGTAAAAATGGAGTACGTAAAATCTACATTCTACTGCATTTCTCTGTAGATATGGTTTAGTTGAGGTGTAGGCAGGGTTATATTTGGTTACACCATAATGCTTTAAAACTAACAAAAAGCTCTGTTTTAGTCTCATCTCACTGGAAAATGTGTGAGTACTGGCTTCTTTTGCACCAGTGTCCCATACATGCCAATGATATGTTGGTGGTAGCATCATGCCATTATAGGGCTAGCAGCACACATACATAGTAAGTTAGGTTGAAAAGGGCACAGGTCCATCAAGTTTAAACGTTTATGTCTATATATAACCTGCCTAACTGTTGATGATCCAGAGGCAGATTGTCCATTAAATTACATCATACAATTATGAGGTGATTTAAAGATTAATAAAAAGAGTAATTCACTAAGGCTGGCAATATATTAGGCACCTCCTAGTGCATTAAATCCCTCGCTTTGTCCCCACGCTAGTTTTCCTGTTCATTATTGTACTGGGGGGATATGGCTTTCCTATCTTACCTGTATTTTTTCCAAAGCTTCTTCAGAAATGTTAACATTTTTAACATGCCACAGAAATCTTACACACTAATAATTTCATCCACTCCCAACAAAGTCTCCCACTGAGTACTCCACTTCGACCATGGTCTCCCCCACAGAATTCTCCACCAGACCACTACCTCACGTACGAAATCCCATCACTTTCTCCCTCTGAAAAATACTAAAGTTCCACCACTGCCATCCTCTAAAGAATCGACTCTCTGCTCCATCACATTCTTTCCCACCAGCCAGTTTACATAAATAATGGTCCATGCCACCTGAAGTTTTTTTTATCCCACACCATTTTCCCTTTTCAAAGAACTATCCACTTGCTAAACTAATAGGCCTTTCACACTTACTACTCTCTCAGAGCACGTCAAAACTTACTTTTGCAAAAATGTATAATGTACCATAACACAAGGGACAATAACAAGAGTTGCAACTAACAAATCAACTTGCTGTGGCAAATTAGGGGCATGGTCTTTTTGGTCTTTTTGGTAATGGGCATGCGTTATTGCAGTTAGTTCATCAAAATGAATTATTCTTTATATAGCACTGACATATTTTGCCAAGCTTTGCATAGTTTATACATCATTCCCATAACAGTCCTAGTGGAGCTTACAATTTAACCCTATATTACACACACAATCTAGGGTAACTTTATCAGTTTATACTTCATTCCCATAACACTCTGTCCCAGTGGAGCTTACAATTTAACCCTATATTATTCACACACTCTAGGGTCAACTTTATCAGGAGTGAATTACCCTGCCTGTATGTTGTTGGAATGTGGGAATAAAACACAGAGGGACCCCATACAGGGTTTTTTTTTTATTTTTTTTATTTTTTACTAGCTGCACTTAAACCTTGTAAGATTCACTCAAAAGTTGCCATACACTGCCAGATCTGCTTATTTGGTGAGGTTGACAAATATGTGTATCTGGACTCAATTTGGCTACCCGTGCACAGGGCCAAATCTGTATGATCGTCACCATGTACATCTTAAAAAGGGGAAGCCATTTTATCAATGCAAAACTACCCAATAATAAAGAAAACACAGAGAGCATGACTACTGCTTTCCTTTCCAGCCACCCCACTCGCAGATTGCCAGCCTGTATAGTCAGCTGATGTTCAGTAAGATTAGGCAGAACAGCAGCTTCAGGCCCCTCGCCCACCCCTCCCTCTGGATTTATTGAGCAAGCTGGCTGAAGGCTATTTTTTCATCTTGGTACCTAAACTATCACCATTCATAAACAGGAAGGGGAATGAATACTTTAATTCAAGGAGAATTTCATAGTATATGTTTTTTCCTCTAGTAAAGATTACTGCACTTAGAAATACATTTTGTACACACATTGTGAGTCCCTGCTGTCTAATTTACAGGCTGTCACCAGTGTTTTCAATCAATCAACAGACCTTGCACATCTTGCCAGAACTCATCTCTTCTAAACCTTTTGTACCCAGCAGAATCACTCACCTAAGTAACACGTCCCTGACGTCAGCACCCACAGCAGGAAGTAATACACCAAACTGAGCATGTGCGCTTGCTAGAACTTTTTTTTTTCAAACAAGCTTTATTGAACCCTGACAACCAAACTAAGCCACAGCTGATACAGATTGTAGTTGGTAGAAGCAGCACGGTCATCACATTTCAATCGCTGGATGTAAATAGGTTTAAAAGTCGTAGAAATAAAACTGTTCTGTGAGCTTTAAACAGTTTAATAGTAAATACCATCAGATTTTATAACCGCGATGCCAACTTTATAATAGGAGTGAGAGCTTAGAAATGGTCTCGGGCACAGCAAATTTTAACCCAGCCATGTCTAGTCTGTAGTGCCCATGGTACAGTTTAAATTGGTTTATAAACGTGTGGCCAGTAAAAAGTCGCAACTAGCTATTTGTGGTGTCTGTCATCCCACTGCAGCAAGGCTGGTCAGAGCACAAATCGTATTCTGCATACATGTCAACTCACCTGAATTTTATAGGAGGCTCCTGGTTTTGAACCCCCTCATCTGCACTCTTGTAATTGTCAGTCACCCCTATTTTACAATTTCACCCAGCAAAAAATGCTTATTTTTGTTTCTCTGGAGTAAAGACGTTCACATGCAACGTGTGCACAGTTTTTATTAAAAAAAATAAGTGCAGGATCTAGAGGTAGGCTAGGGTTGCCACCTTTTCCGGAAAACAATACCGGGCTTCCTGTATATTTAACATTTTTAACTATTTTTCCTATATGTTTAAAAAAATTTTGCAATGCACAGTGTACTTTCCAAGCAGAATCGGATCTGCTCCAATCAGCTGTTAAGGTGGCCATACACGGGCCGATAAAAGCTGCCGACAGACCAAGTCGGCAGCTTATTGGCCCGTGTATGGGGCCCCCCGACGGACTTCCCCGATCGAGATCTGGCCAATCTCGATCGGATGGGACCCAATTTGGGTTCGCGTTCGATTCGTTCGACCATTCGACCATTCGAATTCCTTCGACCGCTAAAAATTCGTTTGAACGATTGTAAGCATTCGATCTAATGAAAAGCATTCGATCGAATGGTTTCGATCGTTCGATTCGAATGAAAATCCTTTGATCGAACGAAAATCCTTCGATCGAATGATTAAAATCCTTCGATCGTTCGAATCGAACGATTTTACTGTTCGCGAACGTTCGCATTTTTTGCCGGTGTTCGCGAACGGCGTTCGCGAACACCAAATCGGCAGTTCGCTACATCCCTACCGATCATTGGGCCCATGATCTCTACGTCTATGGCCACCTTTAGTCCATGTGTGTCAGGCAAAGTGCCTACTTTGACAGCATTTTAAATAGGCCCCTTGGTGTGCTCAGTCTCGCTTTAACTGAGACATCATTACTCAGCTGCAGACAAGCTTCTGAAACCCAGAGGGAGGGGTGGGAGCGGATGCCTACCTCCTGGTACAGTAGCTTATACAATTCTAGCTCTGCCTAAGCTTACTGTGTGTCAGCTGAGACAAGAGACCAGCGAGAAATTAGACATGGGAAGGGAAGCACACTGCTTTTTATTGCTAGTTGGCTGTGCTCTGATAAAATGCTTCCTCTATTTAGAGAAGTGTTACAAAATGTTGTTCCAGCCTTAGACCTCAGGTAGTGAAAAAATACAGTGGAGAGTGCATGTGCTCCACACCCCGTGTCACTGTGGGGTTCCTCTGTGTATTTCAGTTTTCTCTCACACTCAAGTTACTAGCATATCTACAGACAGACACCAGCAACACCCCCGCCCATTAACTGTCATGTGACTCTGTTCCTCTCTAGTCTCGCAGCTTGGGTGGGAGGAGCTGTTGCCTTGGAAACAGTTGAGAGGGAGGTAGGGCTGCAAACAAATCAGTGCTGAGCAGCGGAGAAGGGACAGTGCTGGGAGCCAGTGTAAGTACAATCCATTTTATCAGGGTGGGAAATAAATAATATCCAGCATGATCAATGCACAGTCTCTAATTTTCTGTGGGGCCATTATTAAAAGACTGACTGATGTCTTCAACAGCTCAGCACTGAGCTACGAAAAAGTGTCCCTTTCCATCAGAAAAATTGTTGAAAACATCTTAAACCAGTTAAAGAAATGTCTTCTTTAGCCAGAAAGACTGGGTAATGGTATAGCAATAAACTTGCCATTAGATAATTTCTAATATGAACCAAACACATGTATGGTCAATTTTGCTTTGATTCATTCCCAGTGTGAACAGGCTGCAGGTTTGTTATTGTTTTTGGTAATGCACACAGATTTTATCATCAATAATTAGAGTACCTTCTGCAATGGAGCTCACAATCTAATTTCTAAACGTGCACGTATAATAAAGCAACTGTCCACCAATCAGAATTGTATGTCCTTGGCTGGCAATGCAGGTTGGAAAACAATCATTTATAAAGTGGCTCATATTCTGCAGCATTGTACAACAGAAGGTATGCATCAAACTAGATAACAAGGTATACAGATACCAACAGAGACAAGGGGTAAAAAGTTTTCACCTGTTGGGGAAAACTATTATCCCCAACCAAAGACACTCCAGTCGGGGGTAACAGTAGTTTTTCTTTTTGGTTGGGAATAATATTTTTGCCCAGCAAGTGCCCTTTAACAGAGAAGGGGGCATAAGACACAAGGTGTGGGGTTGGGCAAGATCCAGAGTCAGCATGTCGCATTTAGTACTGCACTTAGATGGTGGCAGTGGCATTTATACCCAGGGGGAGGAACAGCCACATGTGGCATTAGCCTAATAGATCACTTAATGCCTGATACGTTGGGAGAAAGTCAGGTGGAACATGGTAGGGAACTCAAAAAAAAGTGGTGCAGCTTTAACTTTAAACTTTTAATTAAGTTAGTATCAAAAATTCTAAATAAATTATCTAAATGAATTATTGGTGAATCTTATTTCCTGTTATTTATATACTGTGGTTTACATTTCCTTTGTGCTTTGCAGAGATTATAAATTAGCCACATTAGCCCCTGCCCAAGTAGACATTACAATCTAAGGTCCCAATCACACACACTATGGGCAATTTAGTTAGAAACCAATTTACTTGCCTGTATGTTTTTAGACTGTTTTTAGACTGTGGGAAGAAATGCATGCAGACACTGGGATAGCATATATATTCCTTGCAGTGGCTGGGATTTTATTCAGGACCCCAATGCTACAAGGAAGAAGTGTATTTTAAGAAAATCCACAAACAGGATACAGTTCTTAAAATTGGCATTCCTGGCACAAAATCGAGTTCTGACTGAAAATGGTGTTGAAAACAAGAATGACAGTATACCTTTTTGGAATTCGTTTTAGGGGCCTTTCTGCTTCATACAGTTTTAGCTTTCCATGTCCTTTAATTCATACAGTAATGAAATTGCTTACATGTTAACAGTGACATCTGGTGGCAGGTCACGGTGAAAAAGAATACCAAAGAATCAACTGGCACACAGGTAGGGCAAGGTCAAAAACACACGGAATGAAATAGCATACAGGCAGATAGCATGGAGACAAGTTTCAAAGCTTTTATCATGCCACTTATATCTCAATGTTTTCTGGATATCCCAGGGGGGAACATTATTAGTTATTTTGGTTAAAATGTATCCCATAGTTGATCAACCGCTTCATCTGTAGTGCTGAAGCTGTTGCAGACTGATTTGAATGGATTTAGCTTGAATGTTTTTTGTCAACTCTATAATGAATTGATGTTTTAAATGTAGTTCAATTTGTTAATGTAAGTAAAGTTGCTGTAACTATAGTTTATTTTATAATACTTTGCTTCTTTATTTACTTTACTGTGCTAGGTTAAGCATGGCTCTTCAAGAAAAGCAACACCTTCTAAACTTTGCTGATATATTTGATGAAGATGAAGCACAGAGATCCTTTCTCATGTCCAAACCCACTTGCTTCCTCATTGTCGGCAAACCTGTAAGATTTCTGTGTTTATAAAACCGTTATTGTGAATACAGAGACACCCCTAAAGGTTTGGTTGCAGATTTGGCCTGATATATTAAATACAAATGAGGACCAGATATAAAAAAATAGAGAGGGCTCCTTGCAGTGAAGAAAGTCTGTACTTAATCTAAGAAGTAAAAAAAAACTAAAAAAAATCACTAGCTCTACTTGACAGCTTTTGTCTGTTGGTGGGATGCTGTAAATCAACAATAGCTGGTCAACACTGAAGTCCATTTTAAAAATATGTAAGAACTGTAGTTTCTTCTTACATTCTGATTTCTTAGGGGTCTGATATTAATTATTTTTCTGCCCTCCCTGTCTCAGAAATGTCAGGTCAGGCCAGGATTTATATACTGCTGTGTTTCCAATTGCCCTTATGCTTATTTCAGAAGTTTTGGTGAAATCAAGTGAATATATGCTTCTGTTTTTTCCAGCAAGTGATAACATTTCTTTCTTTGCAGGGAACTGGAAAAGCCACTTTAGGGAAGATGATTTCCCAGGCATGGAACTGTATTTTTATTGAGGGTAATATAAATGTATAGATTGCATTCATTCTTGTATTGATATTCATTGTAACTTAACTATTTTAACATTGAATTGTCTCACAAAGAAAACAAAAGAACTACATTGTCATAATTTAAAAACATTAGCCTCACAGTTATATTGTTTGCTGGTCAAATATGAAATGTAATACAAGAGTACAATGTAAATAGTTTTAGAGACCAGTTTATTTCAGCTTCCTTATTAAATACTAGCAATAGTGAGCATGTTGGTCTGAACAAAACGTTTATCTGTGTATTGGGCTACCATATCACCAGAGGCACTTCACCCCAGAACCAAGGATTTGCTTGCTGCATTGAGCAATGCTCCTTCTTAAACTCTATGTGTTCAAGGGCAATGTTTAATTCTCTGGAAAAGGCACTTAAAAGGAACCTGTAGAGATACAGAATAAGAAAAATATTGAAACTGTAAGGCTGACGGGGGTAAAAAGTATTTTCCCCGATAGACATAGCCTTGCTATGAATGGACAGTGTTGTGGATAGCTTGTTGGTCAAGACATAGACAGTTATGAGGTACGGCAGGTTTGTGTAAAGTTCCACTCCATATGTTTTTAATGAACTGGAAATAAAGGATTATTTTGAATATAAAGATATCCTGTTGCTCCGTAATACATATTTTGTTGAGGTGTGATGTGAGGTTCCACCACAACATTCTAATGTATGCATTCTAATGTATGTCTGTATACACAGATCACTAAAGCTCAGTTTACCTTTTAAAAAAATGTAAAATATTATATTTCTTTTCCTGTTCTTGTCATTTTGATGTTAACACAAATAATACGATAATTTTTCAAAACAAGTTTCTGAGGCTTCAAGTGTGAGAAATAAATAAGTAAATCAGAACTGTTATGCTGGCAGTTCAACTCCCAGCATCCACCATGCAGCATCATGTCCTGTGAATGCTGGTAGCTGTAGTCCAACAAATGGGATACAGAGATTATCATGAAGATTAAAGATATAGAAAAAATGACTTTAATAAAGTAATGCTATTTGTACATATATCAAAGTCCTACCAGGGGCCCCATTGCTCTACTATACAATCAGCTATACCTATATATTATAGTATATAATATACATTACTAGTGCTCTGAAGTTAGAAAAATGCACAGTTTTGGTTTTTGTACACTTTTGGTATGATATCTCTGTTTTATTTTTGTTTTGATTTCTTACAGCTAAGGAATTGATTACTGATCATATCAAAAGAGGAACAGATCAGGGCAATAAGGTGAGTGACATTTACTGTGGAAATACATTCTGCCAGTTACTGTTCATATCTATCAATTGATATACTCCTTTTTATAACAATAAACCGGAATGTAGGTCTGTATCCAGCAACTGTTTTTTATAAAGTGAGGAACATGGATATGAGGGTAGTGTTGTAACATATTCTACAAACAATATTTCATAAGCATTTTATGGACTTGTTTAATTTTTCTAACAAGAAACATGTATTAATATAGAGCCAGCAAGTTACACAGCGCTTTAATTTATAACAAGCATGGTATTTACAATGTTGTAACAAATAAGGGTGAGAGAATAACTCAATGGGGCAACCCCAGTAAATATAATCACTAACCTTAGACCAACCTGGGATACTATTCCTGTTCAGTGTCCTTGGCACCATACATGTGCTATAGAGTCAACATTGGTATTTAAAGTTGAACATTTTACGCTACTGCACATGGTGCTGTGTTGTGACAGGAATAGATCCCAGTCTACGGTCAGGGATGCTGCTGCCATGAGGCGAGTTGAGAAAGTCACCTTAGAAGGCTGGCAAAAAAGTCACTTCTGGTAATTTAAGAGCCAAAATTCCAATTTTTAAATCAAAATTACAATTACACTCTCCTGTCCTCCCTTAACCCCATGCTGTAAGCATAGGGGGAGCGGCAAAGATAAGGCTGCCTCAGGGTGGCAAGGGGTATAGAAATGCCTCTCTTTAAGGTTGGCATTTTCACTTTACTTGTCCTTTTATTTTTATTAAGCATTATAAAACTATTCAACTCATTTTTCATATATAGTTCCAGATTCAATTCAGTAAAGGTTTATCAAGTGAAAAATCATGAGATTCAATTTGAGTTGCAATTCTATTCAGAAAACCTTATCTCGCAGTTCATCAAGTGAAAACTCTTTTGAAGTCGAACTGAATTTGGAGAAAAGTTTTTCTCCTCAAGTTGAATCTTGTTCATGAGTTTTCATGTGATAAACCATGAGAGAACTTTTTCTCACTAAATTGAATCTTTTCTCAGGTCACTTTCTATTGTAGTTAATTTTCACAAGTATAATATAGGCATGAAACACATAATAAACTTTAGTAATTCAGGGCTAATGTAATGTATTTTTTATCTGAATTATGTGTGTGCCTGTGTTATGTGAAAAAGAGTACAAATATAAAATAATTTATCAATATTATTAATATTGTAACACATTAAATTGCAGATGCAGGAGCTCCTTTATCAGGGCTTGAGCATTCCTGAGGAACTGGTAACACATTTAATTTTGGACAAGATAAATTCTCCAGAGGTTGCTCATCTTGGTAAGTTTTGGTCCCTGTTCAGTGCTACATTTATCATGCAACATACAAAGCTCTGTGGCAACTATGTCAAATATTGAATGCAGAGCCCAGTAGTGTAATTTTGGGGCTCTGCACAGGGGTTTAATTTCCCTTTAATAAGCATTTATTATTATTGATGTTTAGGGATGCGCCGAATCCAGGATTCGGTTCGGGATTCGGCCAGGATTTGGCCCTTTTCAGAAGGTTTCAGCCGAATCCTTCTGTCCGGCCGAACCGAATCCTAATTTGCATATTCAAATTAGGTGCAGAGAGGGAAATCGCATGACTTTTTGTCACAAAACAAGGAAGTAAAAAATGTTTTCCCCTTCTCCATCGGTTCGTTATTTGGCCGAATCCTTAGTGAAGGCCAAATCCAAAATAGTGGATTCAGTGCATCTCATTCCCTATTAATGTTACACCACTGAAATATTCTTGTTATTGCTATATCCTATAAAAATAATTCCTTTGTGTTACAGGATATGTGCTATGTGGGTTTCCCTCTATATGTGAAGAATATATAAAGATCTCCCAACAAATTGAACTGATTAAAAATTTCAAGTTAACCCCAGATATTATAATTAATATTAAGGTAAGATGACTATGAAGATTTTCATTCATCCAGGTCATGGTATATCTAGTATAGGTAAATCTAAAAACAACTGGACTTGCTGAGTAATCATTGAAGACGTTTCACTACTCATCCGAGCAGCTTCTTCAGTTCAACTGATGAGTAGTGAAACATCTTCAATGATTACTCAGCAAGTCCAGTTGTTTTTAGATTTACCTATACTAGATAAAATATTAAGGTAACTTTAACAAATGTAATATATTATTCATGGTATGGATATTACTTTCAGATATAAAACTTGCAGTGATTTGAATACAAGAAGAGGACCACCACCTGCAGGGCCGGGCCAGGCTGGCCGGGCGCCCTAGGAAACCCGGCCGGACACCCCCCGCACGTGTGTGTGTGCATGTGCGTGCACCCGACCATGACAAAGGGGGAGAGTGACAGAGGGGAGGGAGGGGAGAGCGGCGGAGGGGAGGGTGACAGAAGGTAGGGGAGAACGACAGAGGGCTAGGTGACAGAGGGAAGGAAGGGGAGTAAGACTGGGGGGGTGTGAACACGGACTAGGGGTAGGCAGAAGACAGTTTTAGAGATAGCGGCCCAGTTCCCCCCTATCATTGCGCCCTAGGCAGCTGCCTCTTCTGCCTACCCCTAGTTCTGGCCCTGACCACATGATATCTGCTGGTGGATAATGGCAAGAAAATATGTTCATCCATGTGAGCAGGTGACCCTCCAGCTGTAACTGAAAAACAACTGCTGAAGTCAATTGTTCTGTGACAGCTGGAGGGCCACATGCAGTAGCATGCCTTATTGTCATTACCCAGTAGCATGTCAGAAAGTGGCTCTCCAGCTGTCCATGAATAACTACCTCCAGTCAGGGGTGCACGCAGGTCTTCTGTTATGTGAGAGCCCGATATGCTAATGGATACAAGCATATTCCTTAATGTGAGAAGGTGGTCTTTAAGATGTTAAAGAATTGCCTGTACCATTGGTTGGTAGGTAGTTGATCTGTAACACATGCACATCAGGAGATGGACCTCCAGCTGGACATACTAGCAGAGCTACTGCTGCAATGAAAGGAGTATGTCCTATGGGTGACTGTTGTATACAGCAGACGATGTGCAAAAAAAAGTGCAGGGGATGAGAAATATTAGCTGATATTAGGACACAATAGAATTTTAGTTTGAAGAAAATGCTGCAGTTGCACTAACCATCATGAGCAAGAACAAAGTCACACAGTTTGATGGGGCAAGGAGCAGAGAGACATGGGAGTAGGACATGATCATGTTGGAAGCAGAGAGATATGGGGGTATTACTTGGTCAGTCTAGGAGAAGGGAGACTCCTGTGCTTTTCCCGGGAGTTACTCCGTTTTCGACTCCCTACCCTGGAATCCCATCACTATATGTCATCCTCCTTGAGTTTTCCAGTTTCCCTGCCCAAATTCAATGTGCTTGTGTGCAGAAGCATTCAATGATGTCAGAGCAGCTTGTGGACAAGAACACAGAAAAAAATCTTATATATAATCATATTAGACTAACTGAAAAATCAATGTTATGTCCCCTTTAAAGCTATTTGTTGTTGGTCATACATCAAATACAAGGCAGTAGTGGATTAAATTATTCGTGCTGATTTTATTGCTTTGTGGACTATCCACTCATCTGTAGAAATAAGATGAGTGTAGCAACAATGACTTTTTTTCTCCAACCTATAGTGCCCAGATGCAGATCTAGGAACAAGACTGTGTGGCCTAAAGCAAGACCCAGGCACAGGCATTATTTATCAGAGAGAAGACTGGGATCCTGTCCTCAAAGAAAAACAGAAGAAAAAACCAGGAGGAGAAGGGGAGGAAGAAGAGGAGGAGGAAGAGGAAGAGTTGGAAGAAGAACAGGTATCATCTTATTACATTTATCGAAAAACTAAATATATATTAGAGTATATACTGGTTTTAGTTTTTTATATTCATGAATGTATCTCCTTACTTGGGCAACAATTATAACAACAAAAGTTGTTAGGGCTGATTATTCAGATAAAATTCAATTATGAAAAACACTGTCTATTTTGATTATTTTTTTTTTTTTTCACTTTAAGGAAGAAGAAATGTCACTAACCGAAAAGCTTGTTTATAGGCCTGAAGACTTTCCTGAAAATGTTGATGAACGTATAAAGATATACAAAGATATTCTTCTACGCCCTGTGGAGGTAAATTTTATACAGATATTTTATATACTGCAATTATTATCTTAGCATATATTTGCCATGAAGCATTCAGCCACAACATTTTCTGCCTACCATTAGGGATGGGCGAATTTGACCCGCTTTGTTTCGCCAAAAATTCGCATTTTTTTGACACGAGTCTTTTTTTTACGCACGCAGGCAATACAAAGTCTATGGGCGTTATTTTTGCGGCGAAACAAGATGAAAAAATTCACCCATCCCTACCTACCATATATTGTTACTTTTTGAGATACTTTTAATGTAAACATTTTTTGATGGGAAAAATACAGATGGGTAACCTAATGATTTTTACATTGTAAAGTTTGACACTAATGCTGTGTTACATTTCAGGATCTAATGATTGACCATGATCCTCACTATCTCATAGAGCTGGATGGAAATATGAAACCACAGAACATTTTTGGAGTAAGTGTAATTCACAGGAAGGCTACTGGGTCTCTTTGTTAACAATTACTTACCTATACAAGTGGTATATAATATATCTATCTATGATGTATACACCTGCATAAAGGATTTTGTTTATGTCTGAGAATCCAAATGTCAAGTACTCTTTCAATACAATGCAAAGAAACCCACCAATGGCTCTGCAGTGCATACACTGTGCACAATTTATTTCAAGTGGCACATGGGTGTGGCCATGCGTGCCAGAATGATTTCTAGTCTGTTAAATAATACAGGTTTATTACCCAAATTTCTAGTGTATGTAGTATGATCTGTGGGTGTTTATGTCTAGTTTAGTAAATAATGCCCAAGTTGCTTTTAGGGTGCAAAGTATATAATTTCCATAGTGTGTGGTCTGTGTGTGTAGCTGTAACTCGCCAAAGATGCACTGGAAGTACATCCTCAAGGCAGGTGTCAATTTAAGAGGGCTTCCTTTTGTTTCTGCATCTTGTACAACAAAAACAACCAGTATTTTGGAGCAAAGTAGAAGTACAAAGAAGGGTACGTTAACATAAGAGGAACAACTGAAGAAGGGCCATGTGGTCGCAAAACATTTGATCTTTGTAAAGTATCTATATCACCATGGAATAAAATTGGGATCACCCTGTTTGTAGATAAATAAGGTATTGGCTCTCATGTTACATAGCCAGTAGTCTCAATTTATCCTTTATTGCTGTAGATTACAAACTTTGACCAGTCTTTGACTGGTTTGCATGTTCTGTGATTTATGTTCCTGCTTTAAAGACTGTGCTACAGAATGTATCATAACTATTATTTTTTCAAATATTGCTGATAAACTATGAATTTTTACTGCAGGTAGTAATAATTTGATGTAATTTCAGACAGTATTATCCCGTCTTGAATCTTTGGGGCTTCGGCTTGGATCAGTTGTGACGAGGTTGCAGAATTCTGAGGAAGAAGATACACTGCAGGAAACAGGTGGTGTAAGTTCTTTTCTTTTCACATAAAGATTACGATATAGTAATAGACTGAAAATATGCAAGCCCATCAAGTTTAACTTATTTTCAAATATTTAATACTGGAACACGAAGGCAACTGGTATATCAGAAATATTACTACGATGATTAAATGGTAAAATTCATGCCATTGTTGTTCTAGTGCTATTCTTATCTGTCTTACTAGATAACTATTTAGTAATAGGTGGAGGGCACACCAATTCAGCAAATGCTGTAGGTAAACAGTGCAAGAGGTGCAAACATCAAAAGGGTACCCCTACAATGGGTACCCCACAACGTAACAGTATATAGATAGATATGCACACTCAAAAGATAATAAAAGAAGGCAAATATGGTACATTTAAAATAAAGCTTTACTTATTTATGCAAATAATACACACAAAGCCACAATAGTAGGCCTGTATAATACAATACATAAGCTTACATGGTATATACCTAACGTTTAAACATAGCCACAATTACATAACAGTAAACAGTAAGTATTACAATTATACAGCAAGGAGCAGATACACCTACCACCAGTATGAGAATGGCCCCAACGTTTCGGCGTAAGCCTTTGTCAAGGGGATTCTCAGAATCCCAAAAAGGTAACGGATTTAGAAGTGATCTGTAAGGAAAGGTGGGCATAAAATTCCTACAACTAGAAGTGAAAGAGGCAAATTTACTTATGTGCGAATTTCTGCTTCGGGAAACTTCGCCATACTTTGCGTAACTTCAACAGACATTATTTCATAGTGAATGTGCATATTTATCAAGATGCAAAACAATGAACGCTGGTGTACTTTCAGAGTGAAAATTCGGCAGCGTTAAAGTTTCTTTTCTTTAGTGTTACTTTCTTACTAGCGAAACTTACACTTACATCAATTTAAATATGGCGGATACATACAGGTCATATGTATGTCTTTATTAGTGATGTTGAAATTGGTGGAAGTGGTCACTTATTAAAAATGTCCAAGGAAGCAAAAAAAAGACTACTGTTCTAGACATGAGACTAAAACAAATGTGGCATCAGCTTCAAATGGTTAAAAAAGTGTAAATAACATATACAGTATTTAACAGTTACTACTTGTAAACATAATCCCACATTTAAATATGAAAAAAAACTCCAGCATTGTGTCTTTTTTTTTTTACTTTTTTGGAATACAGGATATGATGTCACTGACATAATAATGTTGAGGATTTAGCTTCATCCTATCAATTCCTAGTGAAATAGATTTTTCAATACACAAAGGTTCGTCTGGCAAAACAACGTGAATTGTATTCTTTGCCTTTTAGTAAATTGGTGATGTCCCTGCAAATTGTCATTTTGTTGAATTTTAGCTAAAAAAAAACCCCTTCAGCCCAAAAGGCTCTTAGCTGGTGTACAAGTTGTGATCCATGCCAAAGAATTTAAGCATTATACATAAGAACCATGGGTTGAAAAAAAAACATTGGTACAGCAGGATCAAAACATGGTTAAGAGTTTAAAAAAAGTAGAACCTCTCCTAGTATCATAATAATGTCAGTTTGAAGAATACACTTTTTTACCCTACAGGAGCAACTCCTGCGATTACTGGCATCTAGCTCTTTGATTGCCCCAAGATATAGGTGGCGCAGAAGCAGATGGGGTCAGACATGTCCTGTTGCTTTAAAGGAAGGATATATTAAAAGAGGACTAGCAGAGCATGCTGTTAGGTAAGCATAGTTTGGTTAACTACATTTACTTAGATATTCTTTCTTGTGCTGACCTTTTTGGTTCTTTTTCCAGTTTTCTAGATAAAATGTATTTGATGTCTTCAGAAGAGGCACTTAGAAAATTTATGCAAAATCCTCGTCAATATCTCCTTCCTCCTATGCCACTGCCACCTTGTAAAGTAGCAGTGGTTGGACCAAAGTGCTCTGGAAAAACCACCCTTTGTAATTTGGTAGCCAGAAATTATGCTGGAAAGGTAACTTTTCAAGAGAGATGCATTTAAAGGGGAATTATTGCAAAAATTAAAATTGTATATATGATTGATCATACTGGTATAAGAAGCTTTATAAATATAATCAATAAAAAAATCTGTATCATTTCTGAAATAATCAAGTTTATCTTCACTATTCCTCAGAATTTTTTTATCTTCATGCAAGAGTTGGGTGTCAGATTTTTATCGACAGTTAGATCAAATATATATTTTAGAGGGGCTCCCTTTCCAGGTATATTAGAGCTAATACAAAAAAACCAACTCCAACTCAAACAAAATGTAACAAAATAACTGACTTTGGCACAAACCCTGCATGTAGGGAAACAAGACTACAGGCATAACAGTACATTCTGTTCCATGAAGGGCTAAACTAGTCATGGGTCTGTTTAATAATACTTATAATTCACGCTAATGATAGTTTACCTTTATTCATTTGTCTAGGTCCTTGATATGTCTGTGCTTATAAAACCATTTGCTGAAGAAGCAAAGAAAAATGTTATAGAAAAGGTTATGGAAGAAGCAACTGAGCTGGCAATTAAAACAGTGAAAATTAAGCTACAAGAAGAGAGGATTATGAAAGAACAAGGTACATTTGTGTGTAGCTGCATCAATTCAACTGCATTGTTGGTTTCTATTGAACAGCATTGCTGGTGTCCATAAAATAGCCAAAAAAAATTAAAAGCCCTCTGCACAAAGTAGGGAAAGTTTATTACAGAGTAATACGCAATATGTTGGCGCTATATAAATACATGTTAATAATAATGTTAATAATAACTTTTATTTATTCATTGATTATTATGGTAAGGATGAATCCAGTGAAAAATAATTCTTCTGCTAATATATTTACTTCCTATTGGATTTCAATGCAATTGTAAACAAAAATGAAGTTACAAGAACAAAATAACTATGTGATGCTTTATATTGTAGAGGACTCACTTATGAATTCATATGCAAAGTGAAAAGTTCAAAAGTAAATCAACATTTTTTTAACCTCAGTGCAGCATATTTCACAGAACTCCATCATAATGCTGAACAACACTAAATCGTATGCACTTGATGCATTAATATGGATGCAAAGTAGAGGCTGATTGATAAATTACACACAAGTTACAAGGCATACTATACACAGAAACGTTTACATTAATTCAATTCTGACATATCCCTGTTGTGCCGATGGTGTGGTGATGAGGAGGGGACCTTTATCCACTTGATATTGGAAAGCAAACAACTCCATGACTTATGACCCAAAATTGTTGATTAAATGAATAAACTACCTAAAGTGAATATGTGTTCTATTAAAAAAATTCTAGCAAACATGTCTACCTTAGGTATCACAGAAGCCTTTTTTTCTGGCCATAAAACTCATAATCATAATTATAACTATAATGAATGAAACAATACAAATTGAGAAACTAGAGGAGAATTAAAAGAGCAAAATTGCTCAAATTATACATTAATTAACTCTGTGTTTCCGCTATATGCATTACAGTCTTAGTTGTACAGGTAGTATGTCTGTAATCCTTACTTTTCAGTAAACTTTGCCTGAATTTACAACATGATTTTTCCTCTGCACTTGTGTTAAAATGGTTTCACTTGCATTGCATGGCACAACGATACTAACGGCATTGTGTCTAATATACTTGATATACGTCAGTTGTGGCTGTTGATGCAGCCCAGTAAACTTCCCAGTAAACAGAGCCTGCATCTTAAAAATAATATTAAGCCATTAGACATTTTGGTGCAACTAACCAGCAGAGAACAGCAAAATGATGGCAGCATCAATCATTACACCTATGTATGATGTTCTAGGGGACAATAAGAAGAATGTTAATGAGGCAAGCACTTCCTACAGTATAGAATGCCGTCTCACTCTACTTGAAAAGCAGATGGCAGCACTGAATCTCTGGCCTTATTCAAAGGAAGCACCCAAAACAATGTTGGGAGAAAAGATCAAGTCTAGCTTCCTAATGCACTTTTGGGAAGTTACCCAGCTAAAAAGTAAGACAGAAGTCAATACAGATGGACTCTCCATGGCTATGAATATGATTCAGGAGTTAGCGGCCATAGTTAGAAAACTCAGGGAATCCCAGAAGGAAATGGAGTGCCAAATCTGCACTTTAAAGGAAAAATATGGAAATTTAGAGAGTGAGTTGTATAAAGCACAAGAATCTCTGGGTTTTGTACAGAATGACATGTTAGAACAATTAAAGCAAATTGAGATGATGAAAGACAATGCAAAACCTGAAAATGAAAAAACAAAAAGAGAGCATTCAACAACACACGCACAGATGGCTAAAGGGAAAAAAACTGGAAGTGAAGTAATCATTAAGCTACAAAATGACCTGATGAGCCTTCAAAAAAGAGTATCAGATCTTGAAGAGAGGTTGGAAAAATACTCCAGCTCAAATGAAATTCAAAAGCTTATGAAATCTGTCAAAAAAGATAAGACAGTAATGAGAGATAGTGTAGATCCAACAAGGGTACCTATTAAAGCAGAGACTCACACTGATACTTTTGTTGACCCTTGCCCATCAAAACACTCACAGAAGTTGAGTGCCAAAAAAACACCTACTCCTGTGCAGCCATCTGGGACTAACAATTTGAATCTCACTAGTAGGAAGTCTGTGAAGACTAGAAAGATTAGTCAAAAGACTGATTCTAATCCACCCAGTGAAGGCCTTGTTATTAATCTTCCATTGTGCAGATCTTCCCACCCAACTAAGGAGACCAGCCCTCAAACTACAACTCATGAGCGGCAAAGCAAAAATCCTAAGGGCTTTACACAAGAGACTTTAGATTATAGCTATATATCCAAAATCCAGAGAAATGACAGGTGCTACAAAATGGGTTATTCTTTTTCCCATTGTTTGAAGCAGAATAATATCAAGGCCAAAATGGATTCCAAGGATGATTTTACACACACATTGGATAATGTGCCTGATACTTGGAATAATGATAGTATTCACACTGTCACCTATTCACTTTCCCACCTTTCCAAGAGAGTTAACTTCAAGCCTTTTATTCCTGAGACACACATTGAAGAACTTGATATTGGCCCAAATTTTCTGCATTCTGTAGTTCCTGCTTTTTCTACCGAGTCTTCCCAAAATTCTACTACAACTTGTAAAAACAATGTTGCTTCCACCCAGCACAAATTTGTCAGCACTATTGGAACCCTGCAAACCCTATGGAACTAATAGGTTTGTGCTTGAAATACTTAAATTATGTTCTTATATGAATATAATAAACATTGGATTTTATTGTGTCATTTGTATAGATGTATCTAATGTAAAAGAAGGACTTTTTCATCTTTCTAGGCTGTACAATTACTAATAACATTTGTGGAGGTACATATTATTAATTATGTATCTTCTTTATAACTGCATGGGAAATTATAAATGGTGGTCCTTACAACTTTCTAGGCTTTGTGTTGAAGCAAAAGATGAAGGGAAGCTATGTGCCACCCATAAAGGCATTTGAAAAACACATTACAGGTCACTGTTCATATGCCTTGTGTAATGTGTGTGGATATAAAAATTTAAAACTGTGCAGGGGCTGTGATGGACTCCACAGGAGGATCCACTAACACCCCCCCTTTTCCCTACTGACAGATGGAGTATATCAATAAATATAGTCCCAAGTTGCTTTTTCAATTCCCATTGTTAGGAATTAAAAATTAGGTATTAAAGGACATGTAAATCCTACATTTTCATAACATGTATTTTCATCTGGCACATCTCCCCAACCTCCCCCGCAGCATTTGTACTGCACATATCCCCTGTGTTTGCCAGCACAATCACATTTTCTTAAAACAAATAGCAACTATCACCCAGCACCATTTTTCCTCTGATGCATCATCAGTGACATTTACATCTGCAAACAGAACATGTGCGCTGTAGTTCACGCAATGAAGAATGCAGAGTTACACAGGCACAACTTATTTTGATAAAAACAAATTCTGCTTGAATTGAGCACTGTGATGGTGAAACTGAACATAATTAGGAGCAGACAGTTAGAGCATAGTTTCTATGTGAATCAGCAATGCCATCTCTTCATTAGCTGCTAAACTGGAGGGCAAGTCACAGTTGAGAAGAAATGAGCATGCTCAGTAGTCAACGTAAATTTCCAAGGTAGGTGGGTTAGAGGAGGAGAGGGAATCCTAAGTGACTAAGTGGATGCTGCAGCCTTACTATTAACCTATGCATAACCAGAGTGATAAGTATTTAAACATTTCAAAGAGACTGTTTAATAATCAATTTTTTTTGTGCAGGGTTTACATATCCTTTAGTACAACGCTTTGACCAAATCAGTGACCACATCAAGGCACTCATTGTGCATGAGCACTACACTGCCTAGCAGTAAAAGCATGAATAAGTGGGTCAGAAACTGCTCTCATTGTGAATACAACTACCTGTATGTTTCCTCCCTGTTTTTGAAGATGTAATAGAAATGTGTTCTACATCTTGGTATATGTTTTTGGTGGTGTCTGATTTGGGTTATGTATCCTCTGGGACTGTGAATGCATTATATTTGGTACTATATAGCAACATTCTGCTTCTTGCAATACACTTGATCCCCAGTTAATTAAAGGAACAGTAACACCAAAAAATGAAAGTGTTTTAAAGTAATGAAAATATTCTGTACTGTTGCCCTGCACTGGTAAAACTGATGAGTTTGCTTCAGAAACACTTCTATAGTTCAAATAAACAAGCTGCTGTTTAGCAATGTTGGAAATTGAAAAAAGGCTATATGGCACAGGTTAAATGGTGGATAACAGATAATACCATTATGTTCTACAGAGCTTATCTACTATCTGCTGTGTAACCTGAGCCTTTTCTCCATTGAATGGCTGCCCCCATAGCAGCTTATTTATATAAACAATAGTAGTGTTTCTGAAGCAAACACATCAGTTTTACAAGTGCAGGGCAACATTGCATTATATTTTTATTACACCAACTAAAATAAAATGCCCTGTCATTCACTAAGGGATCTATTTACTAACATTCAGATTTCTTTTTAGAGATTTAAGATTTTTTAAGCCATTGTTCAGCATTTTTTTCTGTTCGTACTTTTTTTATTCTAATCTTTTAATAAATTTCATGACATTCGTGGTTTTTGATCATTTGAAAATGCCTATAATTTTGGTTTTAAAAAGCTCTAATACTACTAAAATTTGACCTTTAATAAATGGGCCTCCCCGTGTTCATTATGCCCTTGATATGCCCTGACTGAAGGGAGCTGTAATATCTTGCCTGGAGTTGAGCCAGGGACCTGGTGTTTCTGGACTGTCTGACACCAGTGCTCTATGTGAGCAGACAGCTCTTGCCCTGGTTCACTCCCATTGCTATATGTGTAACTGCAAGTAGGGCAGGGCTTTTTTCAGCTCTTATCTATCTGGCCCATCTGGTCCCATGTGGTCCCATGTGGTCCCATCAGTATAAGCCATTAGACTGCATATACAAACTACTGCCCTGCACTGAAACTTTGCCCAATATAGGTTCTGTTTACAGGTTCCTGGGTGTGATTACTATTATTGATAACTGTGTTTGACCCTCTGTCTGATTGACTGTGATATTTTGCTGCCTGTCCTGACTCTGGCCTGTGACCTCGACTTTGCTTCTGTTCCTGATTTGGTACTGTATTGTCTGATCCTTGTTATTGACCCGGCCCTTAACTACACTTCTTGTCGTCCGTTCCAACCATGTGTGGTTCCCTGGCTTGCCCAGAACTCTCCCCCTGGTCCTCTCACACTAAAGCTGGCCATAGACGCAATGATCGTACGATCAGACTTCCCCAAAGCTAGTGACAGTCTCCCTCTGAAAATCGTACAATCGGCAATACATGCAGAGATATTACCCGCAGCAGAAATCTTTTAACCTGTCCGATCGACCAAACAACTGATCTCCGCCCGGACGAGAAATGTAGGGACTCTCCACACACGGTACGAAAATCATAAGAATCCTCAAATTGTACGATCTGAGTAGCTGAGGGCTCCTCCTGAGGCCAAAGGTGGCTGCTACAGGCGGAAGACTAAGCAACAACCGGGACCTTGGGGTTTGTTCTGGGTTTGGGATCGTTACAGGAGCAAAATTAAATATCAGCACACTTCAGTTAGTCTTTGATCTCATTGAGATGATTTTCATGCATGTCCACTATATATAATTTGTGTGCCTTATATATTACTACACATGGGAACTGAGAGACTTAATGGCCTGCAAGTAGACTCTTCTCAATTGTTCCTGTTTAGTGTTCTACTAAATTTTGCTACACCAATGTGTCATACTGATTTCCTCAAGAGCTTGACTATACACAATTATTTTTACAGCCACCTTTCTTGCAAGCAATTTGCACCATTATTATTTTTTTTTCCACAGACAAACCAGAAGAAACAGAGGGGACACAAGAGCAGGAAGATCAAACGGAAATGCCAGAAACTTTAGGTACCAGCCGCTATCCATAATGACAAAAAACATGTTTTATTTCAAGAAAAAAAGTACACTGTGATGTTAGTAAATTTGTTTCTTATTTTAAATGGTAATGACACACACAGAGACCCTACAGAGCTGCATTGTAGTCAATGTCAAACGTTTTTGCTGCTTCTTGCCAGGCCTGAAACAGCATTTCCAGGCAGCCAAACAAGTGCTTTAAATGGGTTGTTCACTTTATTTCAGTTCAAGTTGAGTAATGAACCTCAGGGATTCTGCTCAGCAGGGTCAGAGATAAGAAATGTATCAACTAATTTATAATTTACCACAGTATACAGAATCAGTGTAATAAACATATACAGTATTATCCCGTCAAATCGTAATCTAGATGATTTTTTCTAACTTTCATGGATAAAAAGAAAATTTCTAGTTAATGCTTTCTCATTAAAAAATAATTATAGTGATTTATAATATTAATGATATAAAATCTTTCTGGATTTGCGCAAACACGATTCTGAATACAAAGTTCTGGTGGCAAGATAAAAACTGGCATCTTTAAAGGGGTTGTTCACCTTTCAGTTAACTTTTAGTATGATGTAGTGAGTGATATTCTGAGACAATTTGCAATATTATTTAATTTATTATATGTGTTTTTTTTCTTTATTTAGCTTTTTATTCAGCAACTCTCCAGTTTGCAATATCAGCAAAGGGTCCAAATTATCCTAGCAACCATGCACTGATTTCAACAAGAGACTGTTGAATATGAATAGGAGAGGGCCTGATTAGAAAGATCAGTAATAAAAAGTAGCAATAACAATACATTTGTAGCCTTACAGATCATTTGTTATTCGATGGGGTCAGTGACCCCCATTTGAAACTGAAAAAAATCAGAACATAAAGGCAAATAATTAAGAAAACTATTAAAAAAAGAATTGAAAAGTTGCTTAGACTTAGCCATGCTATAACATGCTAAAAGTTAACGCAAATGTGAACCACCCCTTTAATAAACACAAAGATCCAGCCACATATTAGTCTTTAGGTTTTACTAAAACTTGTATATTATGTATGATTGCAGTCGATCCAGCTGCTCATGTATATAATGAATTAATCAAGTGGTTATGGGGCACTAAGCATCTATAGACTAACCTTGAAATCACACAGGATATCCTCACTAAATGGTGTGGATGAGTGGAATGCACCAATACTCGTGATTTCACAGTGAGTGGATTTGTGTTTGGAGCCCCTGCAAGTACTGAAAATAGACAAGCAGTCAGATTTATTGCAGTTGCTTATAAAACACTTTGGGGTCTCATACAGATATATATATATTTGTATTTGATCCCACGCCAAACCCCACTGTTTAATTAATCTGCTTGGTACAAGGGCCTAGGCAATAATTTATATAGACTGTATTCCATATAAACAGCTGCAGAGGAATCAGAAGAGATTACTGCTGATCATCCAGAGGTCCTAGAAATAGTGGCTGAAGCTGTGAAAGCTGCAAGTGAGACACCGGTGACACTTACTCCAGATCTGTATGTAGCTGCACTAGAAAAAGCAATAAATGAGGTACTTTCAACTTTGGTTACAGGGGTAGCAATCAAAATAATAATAATAATAATAATAATATATAAAGCAATATATACTGTATGTATCAGTAAATCAACTCATTTGTTATCAGCAGAATGATGAACATGTAGCTTGATTTAGCACACTGTTTATATGACTTTTTTATTTAGTCATAATTACTCAGGGAGCGCAGAAAAATTATTGTGCTTTAAACTGAAATGTTTCATGTGAACTTAAATGATCTTTAAAACATGATTTAGTAAGTTACAGGAAAAGGTTAGCCATGTGCTAAATATGCCAATTTCTTGAAAAA
The DNA here is from genome assembly GCA_038501925.1 of Xenopus petersii. Classification (NCBI taxonomy): domain Eukaryota; kingdom Metazoa; phylum Chordata; class Amphibia; order Anura; family Pipidae; genus Xenopus; species Xenopus petersii. The sequence goes on along the minus strand of CM076680.1, from coordinate 91,417,617 downwards.
GTTAAGGACATTTATTGCCGTTTTTACTGTTACACAGCCTTGAAACATATGGTGACATTTTTCGGTTTAATTTGGCATTTTAAGGAAAGTCTCTATTCAGTTTTTCTCTATTAAATGGAAGGTTTATGTTTAAACTTTTAGTATGAAACTGACATTATGGCACATTTTGCAGATGGTCTTTATCTTATTTAATATCTTATAATATAATAAATTTCTGTAGTTTTTCTTATCAATGCCCAGCTACTAAAATTATTTCTGTGGCTGTATTTGTATGAGTATATTATTTTAAGACAGGATACCTATTTTTAGTGGTAGTGGGTACAAATATAAACAGGTTTAATGTTGAATATCTAAATTATAAGGTTTAATGTCGAATATCTAAAATATAAGGATAAAAGAAGGCATCTAATTAGTAAAAACTTCAATATACCAGTTATATTTTGTATAAACTACTGCATTGTTTGGTAATAAACTGATTTTTGGTGATACACATAACAATACTTTTCAGTTAACTTTTTTGTATGGTATATAGAATGTCCTATTCCTAGCAATTGGCCTTCATTTTTTATTTTTTTTTACCATTTGTAAATTATTTGTCCTCTTCTTCTCATGCTTTTCAGCTTTCAAATAGGGGTCACTGACCCTGGCAGCCAAAAAAAAACTATTGTGATTGATATTGTGAATTGATATTCTTACTTTTTATTACTTAATTTCTTATTCAGTACCTCTGCTATTCATATTACAATCTCTTATTCAAACTACTGCCTGTTTGGGTAAATAAGTCCATAGCAACCAGATAGCTCCTGAAAAAGCAAACTTGAGAGCTGTTGCAAATTGTCTCAGAATAGCAAAATCTACATCATACTTAATGGTTATTTAAAGATGAACAACCCCTTTAACTCTATGGCTTGGAACATATTATTAAAAAAGTTAATAATTACTCATAAATAAACTTTTTTTATCTTTTTATTTCTTGAACCAGAAATGGTTCCGTGGTTAATAATTTTCTCAAACTAACTTTTTCTTTCCCCTCGGCAAGTGGCTCAGCCATGTTGTCTGTTCGTTAAGAAATCCAACTTGCTGAATCATGCTGGGACTAGCAAAACAGAGTGCCACACTAATGTTGAGTGTTTTCTCACCCAAGCCTTTTGTAGTCCCATGGGAGTGCACAAAATGCTCAAAATCACTTTCAATTTTACTGTAAGAAAAATGGCTATTTGTGGAACAGATTTGTAAGACATCCATAGTACAGTTTTGTGATGGTTGTCTATGAAATCAGCACTGTCATTGCTTTTGTGCGCGATAGGCAATCTGTTTACCATACTTTTGCCATGAAATTTAGCGCAACTTGACCATCATGGTCCTCTACATAAGCTCAGTGGTCAAAGAGCCCCTTGTGCTATAGGCCACCACTTTTTGTTTTCACAAAATATTCATCATGCAAATATTTAGTTACCTGCTGCACATCATAGAAACTAAAGTGCTGGTTGTTGATACCTGGCTATCAGCCCTGTAGATTCTATGTTTCTGGAGTTTTTAGCCAGAAGCTCCCGCATACCATAAACATTTCTCTGGGCCCCACCATAAGGGGAAGGGGGGAGGGACAGGAACAGCATAAACCAACAATGGCTCAACTCTAACCCTTCGCTCTTCTGTCAAGGAATGGGGGAGCTGTCTGTCAGGGGGCAAAAGGCAAGATATACCATTACATTGAAGATTTATTTCTAAACTTTTTATTCTTGCAGTTGCATGAAGAAAATAAAGAGAAATTTAATAGTGATCCACCTGCTGGGGGATGGGTACTGGATAATTTCCCTAACTCTCCAAATTGCTGGATAGCAATAGCAGACAGGGGACTTCTCCCAGACACTGTCATTTGTTTAAGAGATTCAGCAGATAACGGCAAGTATATGTTGTATTAACTCGGGCATGTATATTATATACATCAAAAATAATATGATTCATCATAAAGTATGAAGGTGCTTTGGCTCCATAATAACAGTTTCATCCTTTCTTGAAGGAAAGTTATTAACAAACTGACACTTTTTTTTTTATTAATGCAGTTGAATGTGTCAATTTGTCAGAATGTATTGGGCTACTTTGAGCATCTGAGCTCCATAAAGAGGAGGAAATGGAGGGTGAACAGCTGTCATGCCAATTTCTTCACCCATACTTGGACCTTAACTCTGCCTTTCTTAAGCCAAATAGTTTGAGCACTGATTCAAATTCCAAATTACATGAAATTAATCCAAATTTAGAATTTATTGAGATATTCTTCTAAATTACATATTGTTTTTTATCTACTAAAAATTATTGAATACTAGAAACTAAGGATGAACCAAATCCAGGATTCAGTTCAGGATCCAGCCAAGATTCAGCTTTCAGCAGGATTTGAATTCGGCCGAATCCAAGTGCCTGGCCAAACCGTATCCAAATCCAAAACATTTTAGCCATGCGCTGCATGCATAGTTCTCTTTCCTCCTTATTTATCTAATTTGCAAATTAGGGTTCGGATTCAGTTTGGTACTCGGTTGAATCTTTCACAGAGTATTCAGGATTCACCGAATCATAAAATAGTGGATTCAGTGCATCCCTACTTGAAACATGACAAAAAAATGTATTTTTTCAGGCCACATCTTTTTACACTGAAATAGAGCTGTTGTATATCAGGAAATGGTAATCAATATCTATGAACACATTCCCTGTGTAATTTAAATCTCATATTGACAATGATTTCAGGAAAGTACTTGCTGAACAGATTGTACCTTATGAATGAACAGGACATCAATGATAATATTATTCAAAGACTTCAAAAAGAAAGAGCAAGGAAGCTGCAAGAAGAGGAGGAGGCAAGGTATTCACAGTAACATCCTAATAAACCTTTAATGCAACACCATTAATTGTCCAGTTTCCTTGCTAGTTACAAAAGGTTATAGGACTAGAACTGCTTTCTATTCCTAAGAATGGTAGATTACAGTTTTTTGACCATGATGATACAGTGGTTGGAATTGCTGCCTTACAGTTCTAGAAGTTCATTTTGAACAGGGCATATCTGCATGGAATTTTTTATTTTACCCTTGTCTGCTAGGATTACCTCTGGGTACTACAGTTTCTTCCCACACTCCAAAATCAGCTTTATGTCTATGGATTTGTTGGCTCAATGCAGTCTGGGCCAAAGCTCTAGATGCAGGATTGTTTTGTAGGAATTTAACAGCACTTGGGAACATACATTTTTCAGTTCTTTCACTAAAATGTATGAATTTAGCTTCTACTTTGGGGTGTGCAAATACCCTTCTCTGAACTTTATGCAGCTAAAGACTTGTACAACAACAAAAAAGGTTTATTAATAGACTGAAAGATTATAAACACAAAAGCTAGATAATTATGATTTCAACCAGCACCTTGGAATTGCTGGAGATGTTTTTTTGTGAAATGCATAGAAAAAATATTTATAGCTTTGCTGTATTTGGGCTTACATGAAAAGACAGATAGAAGTGCTGGTGTGTTTGTAGATAATGAATTATCTGGATATAAACTCTAAAATGCTTTAAAGAATAGAACAGTGTGCAGTACTCCATGACTTAATACTTTATTATGGAAAGTGCTTATTTGTATTTCTTATGTAGTTGGAGGTGGCATCTTAGCAAGGAATTCATTGTGTATTCTTTAAGTCATCAGAAACAGATAATGTACATTAAAAGGAGCATGCACCTGTATTAAGATGCTCCAGTAAGATGTGATAATTTTTTAAAGGAATGAACAGCTACAAATAATGAGACTGCAGCAAGAAGAAAAACAGAGACAAGAAGAGCATCAGGAAAGCTCAGAGGATGGAATGGAAGTGTCTCCAGGTAAGGTAGCACTGTTCCACTAGTTTCAGCAACACATCTATGACTGCATACTGACTGAATAGTTCAGTAAAATTGACCCACTAGTGGTTTATCTTTACATAGTACCACATTCTTTAACAGTGTGTGACATTTGAGGCAACCAGTTATACCATTTGCACTGCTGCATAAAAGTGGTCACTTACAAAGACCCAGGGAAAAAAGTTCATGAAGACCACTCAGAACACATACTTTAGTGCTCATGGAGGGAGCATATCTTCCTCAGGTCTGGCTGTGCTGTGCACCTTGCAGCAAATAGAAAATTCAGCAGGATATGCAGACCTAATTGTGAATGGGCACATGCCAGCCCCCTGCCATACCACATGTGGCTGTCAGTGCTCCCTAACTTGTACATCTGATGTGCCTCCCCCAACCCCTCATGAATACAGTGCTGCTGAAAGCAGAAGATTTATAGTTAGTGTTGGAAACAAGCTTTCTGAAACTAAAACTACTTTGAATACATTTTCTAATTTGTGTATTTCTCTGACTTGAAAAAGCCATTTGTTTATCACGGGTACCGTTTTAGATCTCCAGAATCTTGGTATTAACACCTTTGCTAGGTTATGTAAGATAATTCATTGTTATAACAGTGGATGGGTCTGTCAATCTTGTGCAACTGCAGAGCTGTTGGTTGAATTGCCATGTCTACATTTGAGAGAGTCTTGGTGATATTTTTGAGAACTGGCCAGTAGTATTGGATTTTTGATAGGTGACAACTGTATGTCATAGTGATCCTGGTTCATTATGGCATCTCCAGCAAGTCTGATACACTGGGAAACATTTGTTTAATGGGGTATAAATCCATTGAGATAATGTAATGCAGCCTAGCGTGACATCTTTGCTTGAGGGTGGGCTAATGTTTTACTGTATTTCATCGCACATCTTTAATATTTATTATGTGAAAATATATTATAGAGGTTTGTTTTTCTTACAGAATCAAGTGAACAGCCATCTCACATTGTTTCAGAACAAGCTATATCTCCAGTACCCGTTACTTCAAATGAAGAAGCTCAGAGCAACATGTCAGAACTAGGTGAACTAAACATCTAACTCTCATAAAGAGCTGTTAAAAATAAAAAGTATGCCTCTTTAAATCATATGTGCTATGAGATATATAAGCAAATTAAAACGTTCACTCTTTCTTATTACAGGAATGGTTCTATTATTTCTATAAATTGAATTACCATACCATAAGTACACTAAAAAACATAAAATAAACTCAATAGGATTGTTTACCATCAATTAATGCTAAGTTAGTTAGTTGTGTGCATAATCAAATGTCAAATGTTTACCAATTTGCATTCTACATTGAAAGGCAGGGCCAGAACTAGACATGGTAGGTACTGTATGTGTTTAGGGTGCACTAAAGGGGGGGGGCAGTTCCAGTCGCACAGACAGACTGGTCGGAAGGCAATGTAAGCAAGTGAGTGAGTGAGAGTTTCTCAACTTAAAGGAGAAACAAACACTTAATAAAAAAACCTATCCTACATAGACCCCCTCCTCCCCCCAGCCTAATTGTTACCCCAGGCAAATACCCCTAAGTCTTTACTTACCCCTCCTTGCGAATTCTGTCCAGTGGAGTTCACGGATGGCATCTTCTTCTCTTTGATAATCTTCGGAATAAGACCAGTGAAGCGGCACATTCGCAAGTGGAGCAATTATCTGCTTCGCGACAACTGCGCATGCGCTGAAATTCCCGAAAATTGCAAAGTGACGGTCTCATTATGAAGATTACCAAAGTGGCTGAAGATGGTGCCTATGAACTCCGATGGACAGAATCTGCACGGAAGGGTTAGTAAAGAGTTAGGGCCATTTGCCCGGGGGGGGGCTAGGCTAGGTAGAGGGGGGTCTACGTAAGGTGGGGGGTAGGGGTTTTTATCTGCTGTCACCACTCCAGCAGGGATCATCGGTTTGCAATGCACAAATGATAGCATGGTTGAGTCTATGTAGGATAGGGGGGTAGGGTTTTTTTTATTAAGTGTTTGTTTCTCCTTTAAGTTGAGAAACTCTCACTCACTTACTTGCTTACATTGCCCTCCCACCAGTCTGTCTGTGTGATTGGAACTGCTCCCCCCCCTTTAGTGCACCCTAAACACATACAGTACCTACCATGTCTAGTTCTGGCCCTGCCTTTCAATGTAGAATGCAAATTGGTAAACATTTGACATTTGCTTATGCACACAACTAACTAACTTAGCATTAATTGATGGCAAACAATCCTATTGAGTTTATTTTATGTTTTTTAGTGTACTTATGGTATGGTAATTCAATTTATAGAAATAATAGAACCATTCCTGTAATAAGAAAGAGTGAATGTTTCAATTTGCTTATATATCTCATAGCACTTATAAAAAATGTTATGTTAAGCACACAAATAAATCAATTACATCTCAACTTGTAAGAAAAAAATAATACAATATATCTGTGAACAAGATGCTTAAACAACCACTACCGTTTCAGTTCCCCTTTAAGAATGGTTTAAGAAACCACCTGTAGTCTCTTTGTTGCCATAATTGGTAGCCAAGGGAGATCCACAAGTATATATTTGGGTGGAGTGAAGATGGCAGATGCCCTTCATTTGGTAGTGAGCATGTATTCACAGGTTTTATAATGGAAATACTAAGGGGCAGATTCACTAACTTCGAGTGAAGGATTCGAATGAAAAAAACTTCGAATTTCGAAGTTTTTTTTGGGTACTTCGACCATCGAATTGGTTAAATTCGTTCGAATTCGATCGAAATCGAACGAAATCGAACAATTCGAAGTAAAAATCGTTCAACTATTCGACCATTCGATAGTCGAAGTACTTTCCCTTTAAAAAAAACTTCAACCCCCTACTTCGGCAGATAAAACCTACCGAAGTCAATGTTAGCCTATGGGGAAGGTCCCCATAGGCTTGCTAAGCTTTTTTCTGATCGAAGGATATTCATTCGATCGTTTGATTACAATCCTTCGAATCATTCGATTCAAAGGATTTAATCGTTCGATCGAACGAAAAATCCTTCGATCGTTCGATCGAACGTTTAGCGCTAAATCATTTCAATTTGAGGGTCGAATTTCGAAGTATTTTTAACTTCGAAATTCGACCCTTAGTGAATCTGCCCCCAACTGTGCATACATTAAACATTGTGATGAACAGCTCTTTCATTCACAGACATACTACATAACCAGTACTTTGCTATCTGCAATCACAGTTACACTGACAAATACATTTCTTTAATTGTAAGTTATCTTGTTTCTAGAAATTATTTTGCCAGAAGTCTCAGAAGGTGGAATCCCAGATGTGCCAGAAATGGAGCCACTGAAAGAGCTTATTACCAAATTTAATGAAGGATGGCTTCTGATAGAGCCGATATTTAATGATACAACAAACCAGATTCTCACATATTTGGAAATAAAAGAGAAATCGCCGGAGACAATGCTACAAGAAACTGTCAGTTCTATGGAGAGTGAGTCTGGAGGATATCTTTGACATTATATGGAAAATAGCAACTATTTGTCTAACAAAGCAAACAAATCTGCATTTATATTGTGTTAAACCTACCATGATAGGGTATTCTAAGGATACAAAAGGTTATTTCATTTTCTTACAGGAAATAAGAGAAAGCACCCCTCTCAAATTGCTGTGAACTACAGTGTATGCCAGCATGCTGGCCTTGTAGTACACACGAGGGCCACAATTCTGATATCACTGGTTTAAAGTATCCTTGTCTCTTATAATTAATGAGATGGTGATTCACATCTCTGCTTTACCCTAGAACCATTTAAGTATTATGGTTGGGAAATGACATCAGAAGACATAGATGAAGAAGCTGAAGACATGCAAGCAGAGCTGGATTCTGAGGAACAAGAACAGGAGGAGAATGAAAATGAGGGAGGAGAAGAAGAAGAAGAAGTAAGATCTCACTGAATTATCTGTTCTTTTATTTGATAGTGTGTGTTTTTAACAGAAATATAATTTAAAGGCTTGCCTGGCATGATTAATGTAATACATACAAGTTAGTTATAGTGACTTCATCTGACTGATCAGACTACTGAACATTATTTATTTAGTCTGACTGCATCACTAAAAATAGATCCCAAACATGGTCTCACAGTACCTAGCAATACAGCAGCCTATTTCCTGGTGCAAAAATACACAAACATTTTTAGTTGAAGGAAAACTTTCGTTGAAGTAAAACGTTTTTTATTTTATTAAAAGGAATGACCAAGTTGCAACATAATTATCCATATTTCATGTAACTTAATGCTGTAAAAGGAAATTAGAAACATCTGCACTGGCATAATGTAAATAGATTTGATCTGTGATTAAACAAACTGAGCTATATGGAGAAATATCATAAATATGGCAAGTCCCTTTCACACCACAGCATAATCTGAAGGCATACTTTTTTCTAGAATGCCAAGGATGCACACTTGATGTTTTATCATCTGCCAGAAAGTTGTTATCCAGTAGCATACAAACCTGGACCAGTACTGTATGCAGCAAAAGGAGGACATGTTCATATGAAAGAAATCTGTACCCTGCAGATTACAGCAAATATATGTCTCATCAGGCTTTCTAGCCATGGCCTTTTTTTGTTAAAGCAAAAGCAACAACAAAAAATCAAAGTATTTTAAAGTAATGAAAATATTATCTTATGTTGACATTAAAGGAAAACTATACCCCCAAAATGAACACTTAAGCAACAGATAGTTCATATCATATTAAGTGGCATATTAAAGAATCTCACCAAACTGGAATATATATTTAAGTAAATATTGCCCTTTTACATCTCTTGCCTTGAGCCACCATTTCGTGATGGTCTCTGTGCTGCCTCAGAGATCACCTGACCAGAAATACTTCAACTTTAACTGTAACAGGAAGAAGTGTGGAAGCAAAAGACACAACTCTGTCTGTTAATTGGCTCATGTGACCTAACATACAGTACAGTGAATCCTACGATCCCAGGGGGCGGCCCTTATTTTTTAAAATGGCAATTTTCTATTTATGATTACCCAATGACACATACTACTAGAAAAGTATATTATTATGAAAATGGTTTATTTACATGATGCAGGATTTTACATATGAGCTGGTTTATGCAATATCTTTTTATAGAGACCTACATTGTTTTGGGGGTATAGTTTTCCTTTAATGTTAATGTTGATCTGTTTGCCTCAGAAACACTACTATAGTTCATATAAACAAGCTGCTGTGTAGCAATGGTGGAAATGGAAAAAAGGCTAGATGGCACAGGTTAAATAGTGGACAACAGACACCACTATTATGCTCTACAGAGCTTATCTGCTGTGTAACCTGAGCCTTTTCTCCTTTGAATGGCTGCCTCCAATGCTACACAGCAGCTTATTTATATAAATAATAGTAGTGTTTCTGAAGCAAACAGATCAGGGAAACACTGCATTATATGTGTATTACTTTAAAACACTTCCATTGATGTTACTGTTCCTTTAGCAATGTGTTTTAGTTACAGTTGTTCATAGAAATCTCTAATTATGTTAGGAGGGGGTGACTACATGATGCACTCACCTTTCTTTAACCTTATGTTCCCTCTAAAATTCTTCAATCTGACCTGTTTTAGTCTCTTTTCTTTTGCTTGCATGAATCACTTGTACTCCACTATTAACATAATTTCTACAGTCTTACATTTCTTCTACTTACTCACTTTATGCCCCTTCCATATTCTAATACTTTTTGCTTTCCAGTTCCTTTCCCTTCATCCAATATAAAGAAACAGTTAAGTAGTAAAAATGAATTGCAGTTAGTAGATGAAACTTAATGGAATAGAAGGACTATTCCATTACGTTTCATCTACTAACTGCAATTCATTTTTAATACTTAACTGTTTCTTTATACTCCCTTAACGCAGACGGATTCATTGTATTCAATCTGAGGACCGGTTCCACAGTTTGTTTAGTAATGCAAAATGTATGGATTTTGTTACTGCTTGAGCTAAACAGGGCAAACAGGCAAATTGAAGCTACTAATTGTTAGGTCCTTGCTAGGTTGGTAATTATATTACCAGTATACAACTCCCTTCAACCTTTGTTGTGACTGTTTTGTTAGGATGTTTTGCTAATTATTTACCTGGCAAGGACCAAACACTGAATACCTAAATCTTCCCATTTTAACTCAAGAAATAATAAAAACATTTTTTTTTGGGATTAACGCAATGTTGATAAAGTATGCTCAGCAATAACCATATTTATGTTGAACAAGATGGTATACTACCCATTTAATTTACACCTTCACTTTGGGGCACATTTACTTAGGGTCGAATAATGAGGATTAATTAACCCTCGATATTCGACCATCGAAATAAAATCCTTTGACTTTGAATATCAAAGTCGAAGGATTTACCGCATTTCCTACGATTGTATGATTGAAGGAAAAATCGTTCAAACGATTTTCCTTCGATCAGAAAATTGTTTGGAAGCCTATGGGGACCTTCCCCATAGGCTAACATTGGACCTCGGTAGGTTTTAGGTGGCGAAGTAGGGGGTCCAAGTTTTTTCTAAAGAGACAGTACTTTGACTATCGAATGGTTAAACTAGTCAAACGATTTTTAGTTCGAATCGTTCGATTTGAAATCTAAGTCGTAGTCGAAGGTGGAAGTAGCCAAAAAAATCATTCGAAATTCAAAGGTTTTTTTATTCTATTCCTTCACTCGAGCTAAGTAAATGTGCTCCTTAATCTATATCTTCTTGACTGCTTCAGATAGCCTTTTTATCCACTCCCTTAAATTTACTTCCCTTCTCATTTTTTTCACTCCATTTGTCTCTTGTTTTTGCTTTTCCTCTGCAATAGTACATTATATTTGTTTACTCCTCTTCTCCATTCATTCCACAAGGGACTGGTTAGTCAATTAAAAGCAGCAGTGAGTAATAAAACAGGTACACTTTGAAGCACAAGCTATGTATGTGCAGAAGGAGGCAATTTTAATAAGGGATTAATGTTTTTTGTTTTTCTTGCATGCAGGATGAAGATCGTATTCGTGAAAAGAAGAGAAACTATGGGGATTCCAAACACTTTTGTCCAGTGGCTCTGAAAGATAATTGTGTTCTCTATCCTGGAGAGTCTGAAAATGCAGCAATATACAGGGAGAAGATTTATTACTGTTCAACTCCGGAGGCAAGGGACACATTTATAGAGAATCCTGAGAATTATATAATTAACAAAGAACCATTAAAGGTTAGCCTCTGACTCTGTTTCCTCTATGGTTTGACTTTCTGACCAGCTGAAAAACTTAACTTTTTGGCCTAGGTTATTGGACACAATGCCTTGTAAAAAAAAAAAAGCCTTGTAATCTCATGCTTAGATAGATAATTTTCACTCACAACAAATGGTAGCTTTGCCCAGATTCATTATAAATGTGTGCATCTGTTTGTTTTTTTCTTTTTAATTTCCATTAGGCTCCACCTCTGAGAGTGCTGTTGATTGGAAATAGTGGTGCTGGCAAAACAGTTTGTGCAAGGTGGTTGGCAGAAAAATTAGGCATTTTTCATATACAGTTTCATGAGTGCCTGCAAGAGATAATGCTGTCCAAACTTCAAAAAAAAATTGGACCACAGTATACTGAAGGCGTAAAAGACAATCCAAATGAGGAAGCTACTCTATTGGAGCTAGAAAATAGTGACTTAAGTAAAGACACGGCAGAAGATAACACTTTAGAGGTAAATACTGTATGTAGTAACATTTTACAATCCAAGATCTTACAGTATGTAGTTCAGCTGTGCCATTATGTACACAGTGAAGTAGCATTAACACAATGAATTGTAAATTTATGGGGAAAAAACAACACATTCTAGATGTTAGATGCTATGTGGAAACTTTAATTCCTTAATAAATGTACTTCATATATTTACTTCAGGTTTAATGCATTGTACATACAACATGAAGATCAAAAGAGTGGATTAATGGTAGTCTTTTTTCCTTTTAACAAAGGAAGAGGTGGTTTTAACAGATGAAGAAGAAGCAGTCAAATCATATTTAGAAGATGCATCTCCATTGCCAACAGAGCTGCTGGATCAGATTGTAACAGACTGGTGGTCAGAAGAACCTTTTCGGTAATATTCTGATATTGTCTGATTCCTTAAGTTGGCAGCAGCCAAAAAGGTTGATATGGCATTCCTAGTGTCAAAGTATTGGTAAATTATTTGCAATATGGTGTAGCAGCTATGCCCCTGTAAAATAGCCTCAGTGACCCTATTTCATTTTCTCTCATTAAGAGACGGTTGCATTAGTAATTTTACTTTGCATGGCCATTGAACCATGACATTGTAGGTTATTAGAGGCCATAAGCTATCTGTCTTGTTCACACCCATGTTTAAGCTGAAGTATCATATAAATAATAAAGTCACTGGGGGTCATTTATAAAGTTCGCGCAACCCATATTTTTCGCAAATGTTTGTATTGCGCATGTCTTTTCCTGAACATTAATATATTGCACTGTTCTGCCTGTCTTTCTGGTTTTTGCGAATTCGCAGTGTGAATACGTTTTCGCACATGGCGCGCAAATGAGACTGGAGTTTATTTTACTTTAACTTATTAACTTATACAACAGCACAGGCCAATACATAATACAGTAGTTTATGGTAATGCTTTTTTTAATTAATTTTTAATTCATAAATATATATCTTGTCTTTTCATACAGCTCAGCTGGGTTTATATTAGATGGCTTCCCCAACACAGCAGAAGAGACACAGTACTTAGGAGAGAAGGGCTTTTTCCCAGATATTGCTGTCTTTCTTGAAGTAGAAGAAAGTGCCATTTGTGACCGACTTCTTCCTCCACGTTTGGCAAAGTGGAAAGAACTACAGAGAAGAAAAGAGGAGCGCAAACAAAAATTAAAAGCACTAAAGAAAAAAACAAGGGTAGGTTTTTGAAAATTTGATGATTTTTTGGGGGGTTTTTTTTTGGGACTAGAAATTAAAGGGGTTGTTCACATTCCAAAATTTTTTTCAAATGAGTTGTTTTCAGTTGTTCTCCATAAACAAAGACTTTTTTTCAATTACTTTCCATTTTTTTGTATTTTTTATTGTTTTCCCAAGATGTAAGTTTAAAGTTTAATGTTCCTGCCTCTAGTGTTTCCGTCTGGCAATTCAGTGATCCAAGAGCATCTGAACTGTTACAATTTGCTCCATTTAGTTGATGTAGTTAATTGATATTTTTCTCAGCAGTATCTATGGAATATTAGCAACTATTGTATCAATTCTAACAGCTGCCTTTTATAAAACTCAGGGATTCTGCTCAGCAGGGACAAAGATTACAAATGTATTACAGCACTGATGCACAGTTTTGCATTTCTCGATACACAATGGGGAAGAGCTTAGTTGTGGAAACTGGCTGTAATTGATTGGAAGAGCATTAGGCTAAACTTTTTACCAATTACAGACAATTTGTAATCCTACTAAGTCTACTATAGGTCACAGTGACCTATAGGGAATAATAGTACTATTCCTTGTAGCATTTAGGCTAAAGGTAATAGTTTACCTGGCTTGTCAGTGCAGTGACCTATAGTAGACTTAGTAGGATGACAAATATTAAATGCAAAACAGCACAGGGCAATCACACATTGCGATTAAGATTGTTTTGTTGCACAAACGATTTCCAGCTCAGCAATATAATTCATTTAAATTGTGTGGGCAACAACACACTCTGCCAGCCGTAAGTAGTCTTATAGATATGTATTCAGATTAACAGATAAAGGAACAGATAAAGGAATCAGCACTGTGGTGTACGTTATATACAAAATGTCTTTGAATAAAAGAGACTGAACCAATTCTTACCTAAATGCTTTGCAGTTAACTAAGCTATTGCCATTTGTTCTTTTACAGGATGATCAGATTGCAAAAAGAAGGGCTGAATTAATAGCTGAACAAAATAAAATGAAAGAAGAAAAAGAGGTGAGAGCTCCTACATTATTCACAGTACCAGTGCTATACCCCTCATTGTATATTTAGTAACATAAGCATGGTCTGCTTTATTATTTATAGACTTAAATTACAATGAGCTCATTAACAGTATTACTTTCTTATGGAAACTGTGACTTTTACTGTAGGATCAAGAAGACCCAGATGAAGAGGAGGGGGAAGAGGATGATGAAGGGGATGACATTGACCTCATTCTCTCTGAAGAGTTTCCAGATGAGGAAGAAGATGATGAAGAAGAAGAGGAGTCAGAATATGATGCAGCTGAAAGAATGAAGAGTGAAATAGGGGAAAAGTATGGAGCTGATGCAGAGTCTCTAGAATCAGTAAAGGTAGGGACTTTTTCCAGCAACAATTCACAAAAGAACTGCATTAAATTTAAAGCAAGTAACTATCAAAAGAAATTGCAGATATCCCAGATTTGAAATACATATAAGGTAGATGGGGGGTTTAATACTGGTTTCCACAAAATAAATCAATACAACAGCTATAGAACGGGGCATTATTCTACACAAGGGGAGCTTATGAAGTATTTTAAAATATCACAAGAATGTTCTATAAAATAAGAGTTTCAAGGCTGTGAATGCAAAGCCAGAAATGGGATGTTCCTAGAAGTATGAAAATAGACATTTTATTGAATATTATGGGACAGATGTATCAAAATGCAAGATTAGAGTTTAACACAATAAAATTCACCCACTTTCAATTCATTCCTATAGAATATAGACGTGTATTTATCAATGGGTGAAAGTTAGAGTTCTGTGGTGAGCTCTAATCTCACATTTTGACAAATCTGCCCCTATATCTCCTATAGTGGCTAGCCTACTAATTCTACTAAGTCTACTAATTAATAATAATGCACTATACACACTGTATTATAAAACACTTGTTAGTGTTGATGTCTAAAGCCCCATCTACATGACTCCCTCACCATATATCTATGTTTACAGGGATATACAGAGAAACCTCAATTTTACATACCCTCATTTTTTGTGGCCCCAGTTATGTTTTATGGAATACAGTTCTCTGATTTTACATTTGCTGGGAATTCACATAATTTTTTCTGGTCTCCTGAAAAACATAAAATGGGGGTTTTCCTGTATGTTCAATTACCATGAGAAAATAGTAACTTAAATGGAATGCAGAATCTCAGTACATGATTGAAGCCTCCCCTCTCACAGTAAGTGAATTAGGGTGAAGACACACAGAGCTACAAGCAGCAGCTATTTGTCATGACTAGAAAATAGACAATAGTGATAATTGGCTTTACTATGTGCTTTAGCAGAGGCAATTCTCAGTATTCTTTATGGTAGGGCATTTTTTTGGCAAGTAGCTGCTACTAGTAGCTCTGTGTGTCTTCACCCTTAAGGGTCAGGGCACACAAGCCGATTCGGGGAGATTAGTCGCCCAGCGACAAATCTCCTCTTCTTCGGGGTGACTTATCTAACCTCCCCTGCCTTCCGACGGGATGGCAATTCGTTTTCCGAAGTCGTCTGAAGTTGCCTCATGGGGAAACTTTGGTCGACTTCGGAAAACAAATCGATCCGAGTGCCATCCCACCAGCGATTTACATTTTATCAGTCTTGATGTGTGCTGTTGTGTCATTCATGTTTTTTAAAGGCACTGGCATTGTTCACATCTTTACCCAAATTAGAAACAAGTGCTGGGTTTGCAGAATTATAGGAACAATTTGTTATAAAGTTTTTACTTTCCTCATGTTGTGATCTGCCATCAGAAAGAAGTATCTTCTATGGCAAGAATAGTGTCGGCACCAACTGTGCTAGAAAAGCCTGCCATTGACATCTTCTTAAAAGTCAAAATAGCAGGGTCATTGGTTTTATTTTAAATGTATGTTGTAAAATCTTTATTGAAAACATTTTATTTCTGCCTTCCTGGCTTATATTTTTATAAGAGAACATTGCTGGCTGCATAATCTATAGGTTGCAGTGGTGTACAGAAGAAGGTAAGTGTTCCTCCCAAAATGCTAGCCAGCCCTGTTCACCATAAAGGGAAGATTATTAATATGACAGAATCTAGTTCAATCGATATGAAATGTTTAATGTCTCTTTAGTCTTCAGCCTGGAACTAAATTGCATCCAGTTAATCTCTATGGAAATAGACTTGTCCCCATTTTCCTTCACAGGACGATCTTCAGAGACTTAAGATTCCTATTGTGACGATAAATGGAGGACGGAAGCTACATATTGTGCACTACCAATTATTTGAGAAGCTGAAGCATCTTGTAGAAAACCGTGAAAGCCTATTTGAAAAAAGCTACCCAATTAGCCTTGCCATTGCTAATAAGATGCTCCAAATGTCCTACAAACAACCTAGTGTCTTTGGACGGTGGGACCCAGTCAAGGTAAATTTGTAGATTTGTACCTTTACAAATCATGAGTAAATACACCACACAACAAAGCAATTTTTGCTACTGAAAAGGCATTTGTGATTTTAGGCAGATATATGAAACAGTTTGATCTGACCAGAGCACAGTGGCTTGGCTTGGATAGATCACAATAGATATATATATGTATTATAAAACATTTTTAAAAAATATTTCCTTTGTACCTATAATAAAAAAACATACATTATACTTTATCCAAACTAATTAATCCTTATTAGAGGCAAAACCAGCCTATTTATTTTTATTTAACATTTAAATGATTTTCAAGTAGACTAGTAGAAGTATGAAGATCAAAATGACATAAATATCCATTATCTGGAAAACCCCAGGTCCAGAGCATTCTAGACAGGTCCCATACCTATATATATATATATATATATATATATATATATATATATATATATATATATATTTTTTTTTTTTTTTTTTTTTGGTCCTCATTTGAATAAAGTTATTTCTATTCAAACTTTATTTTCAGCTAAACCAAGGAGAAGTAATAAAACCATTTTTCACACAAGAAAATCCTGGCTTTCCCTTACTATACCGCCAGTATATTTACTTCTTTTCAACAAAGGAAAACAGGAACATATTTATGAAAAATCCTATTAAATACATGCAGCAGCCGAAACCCAAACCATCAGTGCCAATAAGAATAGCTGTTGTTGGGCCTCCTAAATCTGGAAAAACTTCAGGTAATTCAAAGCCTTTACAAAACAAGTGATTTATGCTGTGGAATTTAATGTGAGTATTTATTACTATACAGTATTTATAAGAATACTACGCTCTTGGCACTTCTGTATAGTTGCACTCTGTGGTGCTCAGGCCTTCCTGCCTTCCATTCCAAATCAGGCACGTCTGCGCCTATTAATGCAGGGCATTCAGAGAACCCTGGAGCTACTGCTGCAGCCAATCACCACAGCACATTTGCGCCTTAATAATCGGGGGCAGGTGTCACTTGCAGCCGAACAGACTTCACAACTGCATCTTATTGGCGATGAATGCATGCACAGTTGCACCTATTTTCTTGAAACAAACACAGTTGCAGTAGACACAGCACAGTTGTGCCATGCGAATTGCCCAAACGTGCCACTAGAATTCTGTTGCATTGTGGGATAAAACATGGTGATTGCATTTTGCTCACTGCGTCAGCAGAAGTGGGCGCATCCTTATGTGTCCCACCAGGCCAGAAAAGCTTTTTAATGCATACAAATAGTCAAAATAGTTATTTATTTCAGTTATTTATCCATTTTGGTTATTTTATTTTTATTAATTATATATATATATATATTTTTTTTTGCAGTTGCTAAGATGTTTGCAAATTTATATGGACTAAAGAGACTTTCAATTGGAGATGCTATACGCTCAGTTTTGGAAAATCAGCCAAACACAGAATTGGCAACAGAAATAAACAGTATACTTAGGAAAGGATTGGTGGTGCCTGATGATCTTTCCATTAAGTGTCTAGAAGTAGCTCTGATGGATTTAACTTGCAATACAAATGGGTACATTTTTATTTTAACCTTAAATAGATACTTGTCTTAAACTGCACTTATAATAAGCGTATAACAATATATGCACAGCTGCATTATTTTTCCTTTTGGTTTGATTACCATTTTCTAACCAGGTCCACAGAGACAATTAAGTGAACGTGCTAACCCACATGTATGTAGGTACCCGTTGCAATAAGTGTGATGAGTTTGACTGTTTGGGGCAGGTGTGGTTTTATCCTCAGGTAAGCTGCCTTGACATTTACAATCGACATAACAGGAAGCACAGAAACATAGGAAGCATATTTACTAGTGTAAATTTTCTCTTCACCTAATTTCACCACAATTTGCCTCACTTCGCCAGCTGTGTTTTCACAACACATCTCTGTATTTACTAAAAATGACCTTTTTCAAGAGAATTGCGGTGAATTTTCTCCTGGCAAAAATTCTCTGTGAAAATTCACCAGTATATTTCCGCATACATATTGATAAATTACCGGATTTTCGAGAATTTTTGCTGTTGAAAATTCACTGGGGGAACAGTGCAAAAGTTCTCTAGCGCTGAGTTTTTTCGTTGTGAATTGTCCTCTTCGCCTTTTAGACACTATGCAATGTTGTGGCAAATTGTCTTTTTGGCAAATTTTCTCTTCATCCACAATTCACCCTTTAGTAAATGTGCCCCACAGAGTTTACTATAAAGTATCAAGTACATTGAAGTTTTGAGAGCAGAGGCAACTATAGTAACAGGCAGCTTTCATATATAGCCAATGCACATAAGAAAAATCTGTGTCTGTTGATGGTGTCTGGTGTGGATGGGTTAGTGACTGCTCAGCACTTTTAGATACTTTCTTGCACTGACCTTACTTGGATTTATACAGTATCTACTCTAAAGTAATTACCCAGGCAAGTTTGTGCTAAATAAACCCTCATTTACAACGCAGTTTGCAAAGTCAAAAAGGGGCAGAAATCAGCATTTTGCAGGCTGCATTTGGCACTGTATGACTTGCTGCAGAACTCTGAGCTCAATTTCAGAGTGCAGAGACCTGTGGCTCTCCTCTCTAAAACAGTGCTGACTGTAACAGGGCAGGGTGCAAAGTGCAAAAAAAACTGTTCAAGTGGGCATGTTTTTTACATGTGTCTGTAAGCTTAGGTCCTTGTACTACAAAATAGAGCAGAAGGCCCTGCCATTTACTTATGAATACAGTGCTGCCTGCATTTGGCATCACTTTATTCATATGGGCACGTGGGGGAGGTGCAGTGGGTCAGATTCTGAGCATCTTAACATCTCTTGCACTTATTTCCTAGACTTCTGTAAATGAGGCCACTGGTCTTCAGAATGGTTTTGTCTACTTCATTTTGTATTCCTCCTATGTTTGAGAAAAGCAAAAATAGCAAGGTTTGCTTAAAAAGGGGACAGTTGCTGTATGTTATTTTTTGTTATGTTACAAAAGACTGACAAGTCATCTCCTAAATCATTTAGGCAACAACTTAATTGTATGTTTTCCCTTCACAGAGTTGTTTTTGATGGATTTCCTGTTACTAAACATCAAGTAGATCTTTTGGAAGCCTGCAGCATAATTCCTATAAAAATATTTGAGCTGCAAGCCCCCATAAAGGAAGTGTTAAAAAGAGGACTGGAAGACAAGAACTCTGCCAGGTATCATTGTACTCACATATATATTTATTGACTTTGTTCATTTTGACTGTTGCCACATGCAGTTTATACGTGGAGTAAAAACATACCAATAACAAAGTGCATAACAATAATGATATGTGTGATTCCCAGAACCCTTCCTCATTGGTGGGTCATGCCTTTGACTGCCTCCTTCCCCAATAATATGTCTTCTTTTGTTTCCAATTTAACATGATGGTCATTGCAAGGCTGCCGTCAAAAAGCTAGAGGCACCATACAATTAAATGGGTGGGGCCCCCAATTTAACCTGTGACCAGAGCCGTTGTTTACATTTCAAACATTTCCAAGTCAGTCTGCAAATGAGTCTGATGTTAATGAATGCATATGTTGAAAATCATTGTTTTAACTGTAGGCCTTACCCTGCGCACGATAGCACTCAGATTCTTGTCGTACGCAACTCCTGTTACAAGCAAGAAATCGCTCTAATCAAAGAACACTACTCAAGGCTGCATCAAAATTGGTGTGACATTGATTGTTTGAGGAGTAAATGGTGGGTTTCCAACAAAATTATTGGAGAAGTTCAGAAAAGTATCAATCAAATACAGTCCTACTTGGAGAGAATAAAAGAAGGTATGACATTATTCTTAGTAGTACATGATATCTAAATGCCATATTTACAAAACCATTGTAGTACATTTTATGTAATCAAATTAAGCAATTAGATTACAGAACCGTGTATTACTTACCTTTTATTTGAATACTTTACATTGTTACACCCAACCTGCACACCAGTGTATGTTGTTAATAATCCTTATACAGGTACTTGCAAACAGTGGTGTAACTTGTAATAGCAGGACCCCCTGTGAAAAATTATTTGGTGGGCCAGACACAAGCAGTCACTCTGCCCTACCCAGAAACTTCTCAGGGCTGCCCAACCACTTACTGCTTTAATGGACAAAAGTGACTGGGGAGAAGAACTAGCATGTAGTGGGCGGAGTCCGCCAGTTAATTCGAGCCACCCTGTTCTCTGTGTTCCATGTGGGGTCTGCTGTATGGTAGTTACGCTACTGCTTGCAAAATGTCTAATGTGGTCTCTCTATTATTGGCAGTAGCGTAACTTATGTATCCCAGGCCAGGGTGTAAGTTGTGCACCTCCTGCACCCCACTGATAATTGCACACAACAAGGATTTACTTCCTTGTTCTGCTCTAATCCATAGGATGAAAGAACATTAAAATGTTTGAATGGATAATAGAAACAAAAGATAAAACAAATGAGCCCATTTTGCAAGATCAATAGCAATCTGTCGGTTACATTCATTAACATGGACTAGATTGATCAAGGCATTTGGCTTTTGGCTGATGCACTAGAGATAATATGCATCCATTTGTAAAAGTGGGCTTCAGGCTGATATATAGTTTTGATTTTAGGATATTATGTTTACATCTTGTGTATAAATATTCTAATTCCTAAAATTAAAAACATATTCAATCCCAGTATGATGAAGAAGAAAGTATTTCTTATTAGAAATGGAATCATGTTCATTAATAAATCATTCTAAATTCATTTGGTGGCAGTGTTATTGCACATGTAAAATACACTCTCTGAATGAATTATTTGAACAGGTAAAGCAGCTGGCATTGCTGACTTCTGCATCACTCCTCAGGAGCTAGTTTCGCGGCTGGGAGAGTTTGGACAATATTGCCCTGTGTGTCTCGCACAAAGGGAAGAGCTTGTTGACTGTTCTGTAAATCCATCCCTGCAGTTTGCAGCAGAATTCCGGGGACACTATTACAAAATGGCTTCACAAAAGGAGCTAGATGTAAGTAGAATTGTTTGGGTATGTACACTGCTTGTGGTAATATGTGCAGCATTTTATTCTCGTTAAAATGTTATTTGCTTTGAGAGAAAGAAGGGGATGAAGGGAACAGCAGTCAGAAATATTAATCAACAAAATAGCTCTTAGCTACTCTACTACTTTTGGGTTGTGAATGATTAGACTGATACTGAGGCTTTCCCACTTAAAGGAGAGCTATTGTGAAAAAATGTAATATTAGCTTCATCTCATGGAAATAAGAAACTTTTTAAATATAATCAATAAAACATTATACACTCTTTATAAAATAATCAAGGAACTCTTTAGGGCAGAGACACATGTGGAGATTCGGGAGATGTTTGTCGCCTGGCGACAATTTGCCTCTTCTACGGTCAACTTATCTCCTGAACTGCCTTACCGCCGACTAGAACCTAAATTGCTGCGGGATGGCTTCGTTTTCTGAAGTCGCCAAAAGTTGCATCACAAGAAAACTTCAGAAGACTTTGGAAAATGAAGCACTCCAAGTGCTATCTTGCCGCGTGTGACTCTGCCCTTACTCTATACACTTCTTATCAATCTGTCTCTCTTCATTATCTTTTCATGCAGGTGTCGGAGTCAGATTTTATTGATAGTTAAGTCTAATAGGTACATCTAATGGAGGGTGCTACTTTTGCCTAGACAATGAATTAGAGCTCACTTTTTCAATATAACTAACTTTGGGATAAATCATGTCTTTCTACATAAAGGATTTATGCTGGAGACAGTTATTTTAACAGGGTTAATGCCGACAAATCTTCCAGGCAAAGGAAGAACCCCCCCAAAAGTATATTGGACCTAATTGTCATCAAAATCTGAAACAGGTTACTGAAAGGGGGAATACTGAATGGTAACTTGATTATTTCATAAACAGTACAGAATTTTTAATTGATTATACAGTAGAAACCCAAGTTTACATTTGCCAAGCGACTGCATCAAAACACAGTAAATTCCAGGAAAACATAAGGGGCCTAGTTATCACACTGTGCAAAACATCTAACTTGTAGGTGAAGGTTAAAATTAATTGCTGATTGGTTGCTATGGGCAACATCACTAGTGATGTCTTTCTCCAGTGTTTTTACACAGTATGATAAATAGGCCCCTATATCTAGGGGAAAACATGCTTGTCTGTGCTGGACTATGAAGACTTGGTGCCAATTCCCAGATAATGTAATATCAGGGTTCTTGTGTATTTAGAAAGTACAGTATCTTTTTCCCTAAGGTGAAGCTTATATTGCATTTTTATTTTTGCCATAGAGTTAAATGCATATTCCTAAAATGCTTCCAGACACAACTGATCAGTCCATCTACTACTGTACCACAAATGTAGGGTGATCAAGAACAATTAACACTTTTACAGATGAATAGATTATAGAGGTCAGACCCCTAAAAGAGGTCTACAAATAAAGAATGAAGCCATTTGTGTGAATGTTTGTGAGGTAACACACTAAGATACAAAGCTCCATAACAGTAGCAATAAGGTGGAAAGTCTGAGTGACAGTATACATGACTATAAGCTTATACAAGCTCTTTGCATTGGGTATTTTATGTAAACTCTGTTTTGTATGCAATTATATGTGACAGTTTTTGTCTGTTTCATAGGCTTTCTTGAAATCTCCTGAATTATATGTGCCACCTCTTGCACCATGCCCACTCCCTCCTCCTGAACTGTTACCAAAAAAACTAACTGTGGCTGATGTGAAGGCAAAATTTCCCAAAAATGCAGAAATGAAAGGGTATTGCTCAGTTACCTATGTGGATGGTAAAAAAAGGTTTGTAAAGTAATGCTATTTTGTTCTGTTGGTATAGGTTAAATGATGTTATAGCTATGACTTATTTGCATGTTATGGTATGTTTTGGTAACCCTGGGGTTTTGAGTTCCGTTCCAAATCAGACACAAGTTCCAGAGGGTTTGTATGTTTTCAATGTGTCTGCATTGGATTCCTCATGCATTATTTCCTCCAGCCTTCCATAAATATACAGGCAGGTTAAAGTTATAAAACTGACCCTAGAGAATAATCTCTGTAATCTGCTGCATAAAAATGCCAGAATCGTATTAAGGAAAATCAGAAAATTGAGACTTTGATGGTTTTAGAGAGACATTTATTTGTATGTAACATAGTGAAATCAGTATAGTGATATACAGGGTAGACTAAACAGCGCAGCTTCTGCTTGCCACTTGTTCTTGTACTTTTACAGTGAGCAGATTTGGAGCAAAGCAATCTGATAAACTTTGCTGCAGCACTTTTTGGCAAAAATATGTTGTGATAAATGTAGAGAACAAAGCAAAGGGGGTCAGGATTCCTGTGTAGCCTGGATAGGGAAAACCTACTCCCTACCATCAATATAAATATCATGCTCAATGAATTTACTTTTTAGACTGACTTATTACAGGATGTGTATTGTTGATGAATGTAGCAATGCATGCTATTGCTTGGTCTGTTTTCTGTCCTCCAGATATGAAGCACTGGTACCTGGCCACATCGAGAATGCAGTAGAATACAGAGATAAGATTTATATTTTTGAGAGTGAAGAAAAGCTACAGAAGTTCATGAGGTGAGGTGTTTTTTTATTTTTTAACCTTAACGGACATGCCTCTTTCCAGCTGTCAGATGTGGGTCACTGACCCCTGCAACAAAAATATCTATTGCTCTGTGAGGCTACAACAGGGCTGGAACTAGGGGTAGGCAGAGTAGGCATGTGCCTAGCGCGCAAAGCTGGGAGGGCGCCAGGCACGTACCTCCTCTGTCGCCTACCCCATGTCCGGTTCCCTTCTCTGCCCAACTCTCTGCGTTTCTTCTCGCTTTTTGTGTTTCTGTCCTGTCCAGCATGGTCCGGCACTGGGCTACAATTTTAATATTGTTAGTTTTTACTACTGTATCAAGCCATGGTTTGAATGCTAGGGTAAACGATATAATATAGCTGCTGAAATTTTACACTGAATAACAACTGAAAGCTAAATGAGAAAAAAAACACAAAAGATAAAAAAAAAATTAAAACCAATTGCAAATTTACTTTTAGGGGCAGATTTATCAAGGTTCGAATTGGAAATTTGAATTTTCAAGTTGCATTTTTGGTCAAAACTCAAAAAACTGGAGTTGGGATTAATCCAAACTTGAATTCAAATTTGAGATTTATCATAACTGGACCCTGGAATCAATTCAAATTTGACTATTCGCCACCTTAAACCTGCTGAGTTCAAGTAGAAATCAATGGCAGAGAGGTCCAGTGACCCATTTGAATAGCCTTTGTTAATAGCCTTCCTGACATTCGAGTTTTATGCTAAAAAAAAACCCGATTTGAGTTTAGTTGAATACGAATCATATTTTCGGATTGTCCCTATTTGATCTTTTCGAATTCGAAACACATTTTTTCTTAAATAACCCCCCATTTGAATTGTGAGTATATTTGAATTTATTACAGTAAAAAAAAGTTTCACATGAATTTGAAATTCATCCTTTGATAAATCTGCCCCTTATTATGAATTACTAATGTAATTCACTGGCATCAATGGGTACCAGAGGCTTCTGGACACTGCACCCAGCTGTTGTCTCTCTTCACAAACACCATCTCTTATATTACCTTTCTCTGTTTTCGGTTATTCTCACCTTTATTCCTATTTTTCCTTTCCTCCTCCCACACTACTAGACATTTTTTTTTTTATCGTGCTCACGAATCATTATTCAACATCTCATTTTTACACTCATTAATCTTTTTTCTCCCCACTTTTCCTCTCTTTTATATTTGCCCCTTTTACTGTGCTATTCTTATGTTTCTTATTACTTCTCTTTTGCTTTTTGAATGATTACAAGAGGCATAGAGTGTATTAGTTCTGATTAATAAAAGGTAAGAGCTGCATGCTGAGTTGACATGGCCAAATGTCCTGTAATGATATTTAATTATAGACTAGAATAATTGCATCTACCCTAGAGGTTCTAGTGCTGCTCTGTTATTTCAAAGGAAAAATATACCATATGTGTACTGTAAAACAGGTTTCTCTGTAGTGCTTACTTTTTATGGAATATTTTCTTTCTGTATTACTATAAAAACATGAATGATATATTATTTGTGGCCTACGCATTCTTTATAGAGAGAATAAAATAGTATCAAATGGTCATATAAAGACTGTTCTTTTCTTTTCCCCCCTCTGAGTGTCCAAACAATATTGTATAGTGACATATTGTATAATAATATACAATCTGCACCTGTGCCAAAGATTTATATTGTGTTTGTGTGGTTAAATAACTGCTATTTGGTCCCATTGGGCATAAATCTCCGTTACACGTGCACACAATGTACAGTTGAATCATAAAGTTTACTTACATCTGTGCTAAAGATTTTCAAACTCACATTTTTATTTTCTGTGTATCTACTCTGTTCTGTAGGTCATTCTATTGTAATAGCTTAGAGATTGTAAAGAGTAATCATGTTCCCTCACAAGTGCCTTTTCTCCAGAGAAAACCACCCACACCTTGACAGTCTACCCTCATATATTCTTCCCCTTTACCAGTTTACTTGCACGTCTCTGAATAAGTTTAAAGTATGTTTTATGTTTATGTAGTCTGGCTAATAAAATGCATGTAATGTTTTCATATTATTAGACTCCCCAAAAAATACTGCAATCAGAAGCTTCCATGCAAACTGCCCCCAAAAATGGAACCTGTGCTTTTGACGTCACTTCCTTTAACAGGATACCTGGAGCAGGTGGGTTTTATCTTAAGGTTGAACATTCTCAAGATTGGGTAGTTACAGTATGTACAGATCATTGCGGTGCATCAGGAAAGTGCCAAATCAAAACAGTGTTTACTCCAAACATGTCCCCCTGGCATGTGGTTGGTTATATGTAAGGGGTTATGGTTGGTTATAAGTGAAGGGGTCCACACCCAAAATTAGGGATGCATTGAATCCAGGATTCAGTTTATGATTCAACCAGGATTTCAGCCTTTTTCAGCAGGATTCGAATTAGGCAGAATCCTTCTGTCCAGCCAAACTGACTTTTGTCACAAAACAAGGAAGTAAAAAATGTTTTTCCCTTCCCACCCCTAATTTGCATATGCAAATTTGATTCAGTATTCAGCCAAATCTTTTGGCAAGTATTCAGGAGTTCGGACAAATCCAAAATAGTGGATTTGGTTCACCCCTACCCGAAACATTACATAGATTGATGTAATAAACGCGCAGGGGTTCTCCCCTCTACACCTGCCTCTGTGTGCATGGTAATTTGCATGGATAAAAAGCTGTGAAGCCACACACTTTAACACTCATTCCTGTATTAAAGGGGACATGACTAGTGTTTGACACTAGCAATACAATTTTTGATACAGATATGGGACCTGTTATCCAGAATGCTCGGGACCTGGGGTTGTCCGGATAATGGATCTTTCCTTAATTTGGATATTTACATCTTAAGTCTACTAGAAAAATCATATAAACATTAAATAAACTCAATAGACTGGTTTTGCTTCCAATAAGGATTGATTACTGTATATCTTAGTTTGGATCAAGTACAATGTAGTGTTTTATTATTACAGAGAGAAAGGAAATCTATTTTAAAAATCTGGATTATTTGATTATAATGGAATCTATGGGAGACAGCCTTTCTATAATTCGGAGCTTTCTGCATAATGGGTTTCCGGATAACAGATCCCATACTTGTACTAAGGGGCAGATTTATTGACTTTTGAATTCTACTTTTTACAGAGATCTGCAAAAAAACTTGAAAACTCGAAATTTTGCCATCCCAAAACTGGCAAGTCCATGTAGAAGCTAATGAGAGTTGTGTTAGCATAATTCAAGCTATTTTTCATATGGCGTTTTCAAGAATAATTTGAAATTTGGCAGCATAATTGAAAACAATGGGTACAGTTTACATTTTACGTGATCACTTTGACAGATTTTTTCATTTAGAATTCTTTTTTTTAAATACCATTTATATATAAATGTTCCCCCAAGTCCCTTTTAATTTTCTCTTCAGCCCTCTCACAGGAAGAGCATCAAACCAGGAGACACAGTTCAGACAGGTTATTACTGAAGTGCTGTATACAGTAGTGTACATTTACAGAAATTACATCTACATTTCTTTTTTAGGGAGCTGCAACTGCTTTAATAAAAGCATTAAATGATGTAGGCTGCCTAAAGCCCAAGTATCCATTCCTAAGCATCAAAAGATCCGCCCTGCTCTATATTGCTTTACATTTAAAAGGTAAGACCATTATTTACTACTATATCAACAGTTTATTATAGTAGATTTGATATGTACTGCATTTTTTGAATTCAAAACTTAACTGCAGTGACACATCAGCATCTGGATCTTGACCACTTCTTGGGAAATCTCCATAAATTTTAAGATGGCCATACAATAAACTATATTGCCAGGAAAAATATTTTCAAATATATTGTTCAATTGTCCTTACATGTATAAGTCCAAAATAACTGGGCTGCCCAAAAAAAAATCCATTTAGCATGAAACACGTTTCGAGGTTGAAATTCTGATACTAAATAATAATAGCATTGGTTAGTATGTGATTTTTTCACTGATCTTATCATTCTACAACCCGGTAAATAACTTCCATTTAATACTCCATGTATCGGAAAATGACCACCGATCTGGTTTCTAAGATCAAATGACTGGATTTTATTGCCTTGATATTCTGTTAAGGTTGATAGGACATTGAGGATACATGCTTAGTCTGCTTTGCCATGGGCAATAAAATGTCCAAAATCACATTCCTATGAATATATGAATCACTTAATAGCCTAAAGTTGCCTTGCAGGGAAACTATGCACTGCACGTGCAATATACAGGTATGGGACCCGTTATCCGGAAACCTGTTATTCAGAAAGCTCCGAATTATGGGAAGGCCGTCTCCCATAGACTCAATTTTATGCATTAAAAATTGATTTCTTTTTTTCTGTAATAATAAAACAGTACCTTGTACTTGATCCAAACTAAGATATAATTAATCCTTATTGAAAGCAAAACCAGCCTATTGGGTTTATTTAATGTTTACATGATTTTCTAGTAGACTTAAGGTATGATGATCCAAATTACAGAAAGATCCATTATCCGGAAAACCCCAGGTCCTGAGCATTCTGGATAACAGTTCCCATATATGTTTTACTATGTTTTATCAATGGCCATTTACGTTATTGTTAACAGCAGTAATGTAAATTAAGACATTTTGTTGCCCGTCTGGAGGAGATTAGACATCAGCAACCAAACACCCCATTTGCCTTTATGTTGCAACCAGTTTCTCAAGTTGTAAGTTTGATTTTATGTTTACTGAATAAACAGCAGGTTTTTTTCATGCCTCCAAGTTGACATTTATAAATAATAGCTGTCAAAACCACTGTGTACATACTAAAGATACTTCATCCATTCTAGCTTATAATCATCGGAATTCAGATTACATACGGAACAAACACAAGAAAAAGCTGGAACAATTTGTGGAGCGATGTGAGCTTCTAACATACCTTGGAGACACAATGACTCACAAGTACAAAGAACCCCAAAGAAGGCCCATTGATTTTGACTTTAAGATGAACTCTTTCTTGTCACTGAAAGGCATGGACCCAACTTGCATTTAAGATTTTTGAAATGTATAATGTGCAATGGTTGTCATTCATTGTAAGACTTCTGTATTTTGTCTTTCTATTAAAGCATTTAAGATATGTGTGTTGTTTCTCTAAGTAGTTCTCTTCTCTTAGGAACTATAAGACTATAGAAGTGTGTGATGAGTTTCCCTAAGTAGTTATCTTCTCTTAGGAACAGCTAGAAAACACAGAGGGAATCTGACATTATATCCTTAATACAGATATCCATGCCTGTCTTGACTTCATTGGCAACCCTTACTCATGTATATGTGACCGAAATAATTTTTTCAATGAATATAATTTTGGCTTCATACAGATATCAACTGGGCTGGAAAGTTTCTGTTCATCAGACCATGCTCAGTGCCTAGCAAAACACTTTGACCTGTTTTCTCATAATACTGAGTAACAAATTCTACGCTGAAACTTTTTTTTTACCACACTGAACCCCAAATTTTGTTTGTTAATGCGACTTTTTTTAAGATAGACAAAAACTAAAATGTGCTGATGGCATAAATATTTAATTTACACACATTATAAGGGTCATTTACAAACAGTGTAGTGTGCAAAGTGCAACACAGTGCATTCATTGCATCCCAGAATTGCAATTCATTGCAGTCATATGAAAAAGTTTGAGAACCCCTCAACCCCTTGGAGTTTTGTTAATCATTGGCTGAAGTAGCAACTTCCTTGTAATATATAACATGCCTTATGGAAACAGTAGTATTTCAGCAGTGACATAAAGTTTATTGGATTAAGAAAATATGCAATATGCATCATAACAAAATTACCCCAACAGAGATATTACATCAATACTTAGTTGAGCCTCCTTTTGCAAATGTAACAGCCTCTAGATGCCTCCTATAGCCTTTAATGAGTGTCTGGATTCTGGATGGAGGTATTTTTGACCATTCGTCCATACAAAATCTCTCCAGTTCAGTTAAATTTGATGGCTGCCGAGCATGGACAGCCTGCTTCAAATCATCCCATAGATTTTCCATAATATTCAAGTTGGGGGACTGTGACGGCCATTCCAGAATATTGTTCTCCTCCCTCTGCATAAATGCCTTTGTAGATTTTGATTTACCTCTGAGGAAGCTGACTATTACAACAGCGAAATGCGTTAGGTACGTTGGGGGTACGCTTTGGACCCAGGAAAGGCACCACAGGGGAGTCTGAAAGAATTGGCAGGACCACCCTGAGGGAGCACACTCAAACTTTGTGGGACTGAATGCGCACTACCCAAAGAGGGTAAATGTGAGTGTACATTTTTACTTGTTTTTAATTATGTTTTAATAAAAGCGATATTACACTATCCTCGGTTCCTATCTCTAATCCGGAGTCTGTCAGGAGCGGTGAGCTGAAGGAGGAATCAGAAAGAATCCTTTTGATATGCACAACGCCACAATAGTGGTTTGTAAGTAGGCATTTTATACACAGTGTGGAGGCACCTCACAATCGAATTGCACCTTTTGTATACAAGGAAGGTTAACCTCAGTTCTTACATTCACTTGGATCCATTTCTCTTTCTTTTTTTCTAACTAAATAGCTGCCCAAAGACAAGGGGAGCACACCTTTGAAAAATCGTTTTTTGTATGCGCACAGGGTGATATTCCCTTTAATTGAACATATTACGCTATGCTTGTTTCTATTTTCTGTTGCCACAGGCGCTGATCTCCTTATATATATTCCATAGGGAATACATATATATTTGTTTTGGACTTTCATTTACAGCTGAGGGACTGTGAAGGGATCGGCAAGAAATACCTAAGAGACTGACATTTTTTACCAAGTTGCATGTGTAAGCAATATATATTTTTTATTGTGTTTAGGGTCATTGTCTTGTTGGAATATCCAACCCCTGCGTAACTTCAACTTTGTGACTGATGCTTGAACATTAACTTGAAGAATTTGTTGATATTGGGTTGAATTCATCCGACCCTCGACTTTAACAAGGGCCCCAGTCCCTGAACTAGCCACACAACCACACAGCATGATGGAACCTCCACCAAATTTGACAGTAGGTAGCAGGTGTTCTTCTTCCACCATGCAAATCGCTTTTTGTTATGATCACGGCCCCGTCCCCTGATGTCACAGCCCGCCTCCTGCCCGGTCTCCACCGTTTCAAAAGGGGGCAACCTTATTTTGAATACAAGGGGAGAAAATCGGTTAACGAGCTTGAGTTAACGAGCTAGTCCAACCAATTTGATTTTGCCAGTAATCAGTATTGAGCAGTTACATGCATTCAAATTAGCAAAATTACAAGGGTACACACATTTTTGCACAGCCAGTTTTTCACATTTGATTTAATTTCATACAACTGAATACTGCTTCACTAAAAATCATTGTTCAGAAAAGACCCCAGTACTTAGATGTTCCTGGGAAATGAAAGACATACCACTATTAACTTTTTTGTTAGTAAAGTAAATTAATTGAGTAATTTGTGGAGTAAATTATTATGCAGGCTGAGAGGGGTTGCCAAACTTTTTCATATGACTGTAAAACAAATGGCAAACTTCATCATCACAAAAGCATGCCAAATCTTGGACTCCCATTGATCACATCAGAAAAAAACGTGCGTATTGTATTAAGTCAAGTGTTGTCACTCTAATATTTTTGTAGAAACGCCCACAAATGTTCGGCACTAGTTGGCTGTTTAGCCTTTATCTTTTTATGCAATCAATCCCATGCTGTTCAGTGGAGTTAATGTCATGTGATTGGGCAGGCTATGTTATCACTTACATTTTTTCATTATCTCCCGTCTTCCTCAAATAGTTCTGACAGAGCAGGAAGTGTAGTTAGGAACATAACATTTTCAAACAGGTACAGAGCATTCACCTGAGAAAGCTTAAAGGAAAATAAATTCCAAATTCATTGGGGTGTGCCAGTATGGTAAATACAAGTTTCTTCCTCAGGCGGTTTTCTTTTTTAGAAAAAAAAAGAATGCAACGGTTCGGGGAGCTTTAGAATGCAGTGCTGTACCACCATCTTTCCTACCTTTCTTAGGTAAGGCTTAGATCAACACATGTGCAGTAGTGGAAATTTTTCAGATTGCACTATACTATGCATGGGAAAAGTAAGAAAGATAGCAATGCTGCACTACAATGTTTCCCAAGCTGGTGTATTATTCCAGAAAGAGCAGTGAATTAACCCTGAGGGGAAAAAGCTATTGAATTCCCTGGGGGGTGTCTAACAAAGTGGCATACTGCACTGAATTGATCTTTCTGTGTAATTGATTATGCGTGGGGAAGGGTGGTTTGCTAAAAAAGCAAGGTAACTTGGCAATGGCTTGCCTTGATCTTTAAATCTCCACAAGTCCTGTCAGTGCTGCCTACTAGAAGTGCTAGTTGTGGCTAGTATAACAAATTCACCAGCAATGTACTTGCCAGTAAATTAGTTATCCCACAGTTGTTGTGGTGCCCTGGCTGCCTAAATCCTCTAGCCACCCAACTAGGTAACCCTGCCTTCTCACCCAATCTCCTCCCACTCCACTCCCTCAAAATTCCACTGAATATCACTGCTCCACCCCTCATACTCAAAACCCTCTCCCCATACATCATCATCAACCCACTTTTCCCTGCCAGCTGATATAGCTCTGGACAAAAGGTGGCAGTGGTGTAACTATAGAGAAAGCAGACCCTAAAGTCATGGGGGTCCTGGGGAAGGCCCTGACCATCTGCTTCCTCTATAGCTGTGAGAAAGCTGTGAGAAATACCCCCTCCCCAACCCCAATCTTACCTACCTGGCACCAGGAGCCAGGGAGTGGGGCACACGAGAAGGCACATCGGTGGAGGGAGGTAGCCTGCAGATAGTTTACTATTTTAAAGGGATACTGTCATGGGGAAAAAAATGTTTTTCAAAACCCCATCAATTAGTAGTGCTGCTCCAACAGAATTCTGCGCTGAAATCTGTTTCTCAAAAGAGCAAACAGATTTTTTTTATATTTAATTTTGAAATCTGACATGGGGCTAGACATATTGTCAGTTTCCCAGCTGCCCCCAGTAATGTGACTTGTGTTCTGATAAGCCTCAGTCACTCTTTACTGCTGTACTGCAAGTTTGAGTGATATCACCCCCTCCCTTTCCCCCAAGCAGCCAAACAACAGAACAATGGGAAGCTAATCAGATAACAGCTGCCTGGTAGATCTAAGAACAGCACTCAATAGTAAAAATCCAGGTCCCACTGTGACACATTCAGTTACATTGAGTAGGTGAAACAACAGCCTGCCAGAAAGCAGTTCCATCCTAAAGTGCTGGCTCTTTCTGAGAGCACATGACCAGGCAAAATGACCTGAGATGGCTGCATACACACCAGTATTACAACTTAAAAAATACACTTGCTGGTTCATGAAATGTTATATTGTAGAGTAAATTATTTACAGTGTAAACAATGTAATTTAGAAATAAAAACGACATCATAAAAATCATGACAGAATCCCTTTAAAGGGGTTGTTCACCTTTGAGATAACCTTTAGTATGGTGATATTCTAAGACAATTTTCAATTGGTTTTAATTTGTTATTATTTTTGAGTTATTTAGCTTTTTATTCAGCAGCTCTCCAGTTTGCAATTTCAGCAATCTGGTTGCTAGGATCCAAATTATCCTAGCAACCATGTATTAATTTGAATAAAAGACTGGAATATGAACAGTAGAGGGCCTGAATAGAAAGATGAGTAAAAAAAAAAAAGTAGCAATAACAATATATTTGTAGCCTTACAAAGTATTTGCTTTTTAGAAGGGGTCAGCGACACCCATTTCAAAGCGGCAAAGAGTCAGAAGAAAAAGACAAATAATTCAAAAACTATAAAAAATAAAATTGAAAACCAATTGAAAAAATAAAATTGAAAACCAATTGAAAATTTGCTTAGAATTGGCCATTCTATAACCTTGTTACCTTAAAGGTGAACCTGACCATTGATGTTCATAATTTGGGTTAGTAAAAACATACAGAGCCTTGCAAAACTGTTCATACCCCTGACTTTGTTCTGTAATAATTTTATTTAAAAGCACTGGAACAAACCTTTGTACTTGGTCAAGGGTCTGCAAGCAGGGCCGGATTTACATAGTGGGTACCCCTAGGCCCACTGCCGTTCGTCACCCCTGTCCCCTCCCCTTTATTCATGCAAATGTTCATCATCTGGACTGGAGCAATGGGGATTGGCGCATGTGGAATTTAAAAAATGATTGTACACACATCTCCAGTGTTTTTGAACCAATGTGGGTGTGGTTGGGCAGTATGCCGCCCCCCTAAAATCCTGCCGCCCTAGGCCTAGGTGGCCTTTCCACAAATCCAGGCCTGTCTGCAAGGCATTTATACATAAGTTAAAGCTGTAAAATGTTACCAGTGGTCACAGGAAAGATTGTAATTGTTACATCTATAGGCACTTTTAGCATGGCAGTAAGTTACCTTTGTGGACCATCTGCACTTAAGAAAATTACCCTCCTCATTCATGTTATATCATGGTGGTGCTCATAAAGTATATTGTTGTATTATGATGTTCTTAAATGATCCCTGACATGTGTTTGTCATGTGTTATTTATGGGGTATATGTGCAGAAATGGGGGAATTTTTTAATATAACTTGCTGGGATGTGTTAATTGGTTTTACGCTGCTAAAACCATCTTCGTAAATGATAATAATCTTTATAGATTTTGTAGGTTTTTGTAGCTTTGCAATGAAAGCTTTGGTTTCACTTTGCAGGGGAGAAAAGCCATACACCTGTAGTATTTGTGGAAAATCCTTTTCCAACTCCAGTGCATTTTGCACAGTGGTAAAAAGCCTTTCTCACTTACTTTGATAGTGTGAGCATTTCAAAGGGAAGATGTGCTAGCATTCATTTCTGCCTAGTGAAAATTCGGTAGGGATCTTGCGCTCAGGTCAATTTGCATAGGGCGGGAAATGTAAAGTTGTATGGACATTTTTATGTTAAATGTTGCTGCAAATACTTGCAAATTCCACATGTCCAGGGAACCTTAATAAAGACAAGAGAGTTAATATAATGCCCTACATGAGCCCACTGTAAATGAATGTTCCATATGTTAGGAAATGTCTGGAAAAAACGGTTCCCCAAAAAAACGTTTGTTAGGTCTTTTGCAGGCAATCACGCTGAAAAAAGGAAAAGTCGCCAGCGTTTTTTGAACTTTGATGCATTTTTGGCTCACAGGATATGATGTAATTGACAGAAGATTGAGGAAGATCTAACTACTTTTTAGCACTTCACCTGGTCTGAGGTGGCGAGTGCAACTCTGGCGAAAGAGGTAACGTTCAGTAAAATCCGCATTTTAGTGAATTTGCAGGGGGAGCGTCGCCTGCCAATAGAGTGCGAATGACCTCTAGCGATGGTCCTCTTCTGTTGTGGATTGGCACCTATGCCCGTTAGTAAATTGGTGATGTCCCTGCGGGCGCCCACGCTGGCGAATTATCACTAGCGTTAGCCACTTCGCACCTTAGTAACCCTGCCCCTTTGTCTGTATATGATCAAGGTATCATTATTGTTACTGCCTATGCTTCCCAAAGCATAGCAGACCAGGCCAACAATCTCACCCTAATCACACATCAGCATCCTCCTTTGCACAATTTGTCAGTAATACATAACCCTGCTTCCTATGTATGGTCACCCGCTACTTGGTAGTGCAACAACAGCTTGAGATTTCCATTTTGTCAAGCTCTCATATATTCAGCAAAAGACTTAAACCAAGCTAAAAAAAAAAATGTTTATCGTTAAATATAATTGTGTATGCAGGGATAAAGTCTTGCATCAAATTATATAATTGGGGGAATATGTTAATGTCTGTTTTAGGGTGACGGCACACAGGCAGATTTGGGCGACTAATCTCCCGGGAACTTCCTCCCCTGCCTTCCTGCAGGCTAAAATGTAAATCACCGGCGGGATGGCATTCGGAGCGATTTGTTTTCTGAAGTCACCCGAAGTTTCCCCATGACCCTAAAGGCGAAGGAAACTGTAAATCCCTGGGGATTACCTGACACCCCATGTCCGATGCTCCTGTAAGCAGAAAACTGCTCCTGCCTGGGGTTCCTCTCAGTGACCACCACAAAGCAATACAATTTCCTGCATTTCCAGTCTTTGCACGGTTGTACCTTTGAAGTAGAGTCAACAGCCAAACTTTGCTACAAATAACATCTCTTTCACTCTACGCAAAAGAAAGTGTGCGTAGAGTGACGGCTGGTGCAGTGTTCTGCTAAGAGCAGCACAGGCCTGGGGTATCAGGTAATCATTACTAACATTTGGCACTAGATGCCGTCATATTCAGATAATTAATTGTAAAGTATGAAACACCTTCCAAACTTGAAACACCTATAAGCAGTGCTGGAAATGTGAAAGAATGAAAAATCCTGCTCTTATGTTTTGGGGATTGCCCGCTGATTAGGCCCTTTGGGAATGAGGCCAGTAAAATAATCCAGTTTATTCTAATGAGGCCCCTAATGTGCAGACATGCTACATGGTCCAGTTCTGGAAATAACCTAGGAATATTTATTTTACTGTACATCTTCAGGGGAATAATTGAAAGTGGAACCAACTAACAGGGTTTATTTGTATCTTTTAAAAAATGAAAGGTGTGTCTCTAGCCAGGAAGGGTAGAATTCTAATGTATGTATATTGTACGGTACATTATTGACAAAAGGCATATTGTGTTATTAAGTGAAAGCAAGGAGGCTAGGAGCTAGGAGCACCTGATGGTCTGTTAAAGAACCCATCAGACTGGTTTTTACAAAACTGTATCTGACACTGAAAAGCCAGGGCCAGAAAAAGGGGAGAACAAAGAAAGCAACTGGTTAGGGATCCATGGGAGATAGGTGAGCAGATCGATTAGGCTTGCCAACAATGTATATAAGGGAAAACTTTATCAAATAGGAATTAATACATCCTATACACTCTATTGGGCTATATAAGAAATACAATAAAATGGATTTGCTTGTAAGGGTTTTGGAGGATTTTGAGGACAAAAGTCTCTATCCTCACCTTGATAAATATGTAACTAAATCTTTAACAGGACAATATTTGTATTAGATGTTCTGGGTGTTATAATATAAGTCTGGGCTCTCAGGCAGCTACTGGCTCTACTATTTATATTGTACCATCCCAGGGGGGCACCCGCCATGCTTCCGGCAGGGATGCCCACCGCATGGTTGCTTCTCCTCTGTTGCCGCTTACTCTATTGCACACGCGACGCACACTTCTGGGTTTTACGCGTCGTGATTGACGTGAATTTTTAATATTTAAAGGGGCTACGGCTAGAAGTGATTGCCTCTTGTTAGGTCTAATTTGATTAGTTCCTGTGTGCGATCTGTGTATTATATTACTGGTATTTGACCCTTGCCTGCCTGACTACTCTGAACTCTGCCAATCCTGACCCTTGCCTGTCTGACTATTCTGAACTCTGCTGATACCGACCATTGCCTGTCTGACCTTGCTTGAACGCTGCCTGTACCGACCCAGCCTGTCTGACCACGCTATCCTGTTTTGATCCTTGTGAAGTTGGTGTTGCTTTCTGTCCTAAATCCTTAATGCAAAAAGGAAAGGTTGTGGGAGCACTCCATGGCTTAATAAAATGTACTAAAATACAATGGAAGTGCTACTGATCTGGCCAAATTAACTACAGGCATAGAGAAAAAGAAGAAGAATTGATCAATGGACATTCCCTGGTCCCCTGTCATATCAGTAATCTATGCAGATGCATGTATTTACAAAGACAGGGGTTTTTTAGTTACAAAATTATGATCATAAGATTGATAAGCCACCATACCACGTCAAGGTAAAACCCATATGGCGGTCCCTAACTATTTACTTCTGGTCATAATTTCAAATGCTAAAGCCTCCCGGCATAAGAGCATTACCTGAAATAAAAGTTCTCCCGACCTGGGCATTGGTTTTCATCAGAGGGCTTAGTCCTCCCCCGCCATTGGCTTTCAAAGGGGAGAGATAACCTAGACCCCAACATTGGTTCCATGAGATGAATCCTCCCCCGCTTGCGGCTTTTAGGAGAGAGAAACTGCCCAGACCAACACCCATTTCCAAAGGCATTGTTCCACCATTTAAAGGGACGGGTGTGGGGGTGCTATAACCACATGGAAGCCTAAATCCTTGGTAACGGTTGTGCCCCTTTGCTCATCCAGAACTCTTGCTTGGGTCCTCTCTTATTAAGACCTGCCAGGCATCTGAGTACCTGAGGGCTCCTACCGAGGCCAACGGCAGCTGCTACATGTGGAAGCAGAGCCCTGACTAGGGAGCCTAGTATAAACTGTTCATCTATAGCTGGCCATAAATGCAAAGATCTTTAAAAGATCTTTCCGTCAGCGTGGTCTCTCGAAACGATCGTTTAAATGTACGATTCGTCCATCAAAGAAAAGACCATTTCAGGCGATATTGCTATGAAAACTGAGGGTAGCTGCCTGCTTGGCCCTGCAAACATAGATAGATTGCACTGGGACCGATAACATTGGTTAGAGAATTAACATGGTCAATTTTCTAACCGATGATGGCTGAAAAATTGTAAGATGTACGATCGTTCAATTCCCACTAACCTCACAATAATTTGATGGTCGGATTTTGCTAAAATCGGTCTTTCAGCAAAGAAAAATCTTTGCGTCTATGGGGATCTTTAGAGTGGTCCAGCTGTATTCTGCCTTCCCTATGCTCCCTGGTGCCATACTCTGCCTGCCCCTATGCTCGCTGTGTGTGGTATACTCTGCCTGCCCTATGCTCCCTGTGTGTGTGCCATACTTTGCCTGCCCTATGCTCCCTGTGTGTGTGTGCCATACTCTGCCTGCCCTATGTTCCTTGTATGTGCCATACTCTGCCTGTCCTATGCTCTCTGTGTATGCCATACTCTGCCTGCCATAAGTATGGTTATGATTACCATTGGGTAATCATAACCATACTTGTTAGGTCACATGAGCCAATTAACAGACAGAGTTCTATCTTTTGCTTCAACACTTCTTCCTATTACAGTTGGGGGCAAATTCATCAAGGGTCGAATATCGAGGGTTAATTAACCCCTGATATTCGACTAGGAATGAAAATCCTTCGACTACGAATATCGAAGTCGAAGGATTTTACGCAAATACTTCGATCAAACGATTAAATCCTTCGAATCGAACGATTCAAAGGATTTTAATCCAACAATCGAAGGATTATCCTTCGACCAAAAAAAGTTAGGCAAGCCTATGGGGCCTAACATTGGGTTCGGTAGCTTTTAGGTGGTGAACTAGGGGGTCGAAGTTTTTTCTTAAAGAGACAGTACTTCGACTTTCGAATGGTCGAATAGTCTAAAGATTTATAGTTTGAATCCTTCGATTCAAAGTTGAAGTCGTAGTAGAAGGTCGAAGTAGCCCATTCGATGGTCGAAGTAGCCAAAAAAACACTTCGAAATTCGAAGTTTTTTTTCTTCTATTCCTTCACTCGAAGTTAATGAATTGGCCCCTTAGAGTTGTAGTATTTCTGGTCAGGTGATCTCTGAGGCACACAGACCATCATAAAATGGTGATTCAAGGCAAGAGATGTAAAAGGGCAAGATGTACTTAAATATATAGACCAGTTTGGTAAGATTCTTTAATATGCTACTTAATATGATGTAAATTGTCTGTTGCTTAAGTGTTAAGTATTTTGGGGGTATAGTTTTCATTTAAAGGGCATTTAAACCCACCACGTGAATTGGTAAAAACCATACTCACAGTTCTTCCATGAACTCTTTTGCAATTTATAGTATTTTTACAATATTAGCACTTTTAGATATTAGCAGTTTTAGACTGCTAATAGCAAGCTTTTGTCCCAACAGCTCTGTAAAAGTCATAGAGCCATGGGGTTAACCGTCTATATAGGAAGTGCATACTTAGTTAGGGCCCCTGACTAGTGATGGGCAAATTTGCGCCATTTTGCTTCGCCAGCTAATTTGCGAATTTCATGCGAAATTCGCGAAACCGCGAAAAATTCACGAAATGGCGCCAGCGTACGTTTATTTTGCCGCCTGGCAAATTTTTTCAGGTGAATTTTCGCGGGCGTTTCGCAAATTTATTCGCTGGCGGCGAATCGCACAAATTCGCGCCTGGCAAATAAATTCGCCCATCACTACCCCTGACAATCTGATCTTCAAAGTTGCAGAGCTAGAAAAGCCCAGCTGTCTAAAACTGCTGATGATGACATGTTAAAGTGGTCAAAGGACTACCTTGAGTAAGTTTACATGAATGTACATTTTGCTTTGATTTGCTATTATAAATAGATACCTAAAGCGTGTTGAAAGAATAATCTATTGCACAGAAGATTATATTTTGAGAATAATCTGTTCTGCAGATGAAAATGTTGCAGTGTCTCACAGTAAACGTGGCATTCTTGGTATGGCCAATAAAGGACGTCCCTCAAATAGCTCCCAGTTCTACATCAGTTCAGCCCACTCTATACCTGGATCGAAGATGTGTAGCTTTTGGTTGAGTTTATAATCTGACATTTCGCTTACTTTGTTGATACATATTTTTTGGTTACAGAGAAACATAAGGTTATCAATTCAAGGTTAAATTCTTTTCCATACGATGGAATTGAGGCGTGAAGGGACAGAAAGAGCTTGGCTATATCAAGTGTTACTGTTACATTACAAAAAGTACCATGTTGAGGCACACCTTTGTGATAATTGTTAAGATGCAGAGGCACATGAAAGCTCAGACAATTATATTTAGCTTGCTGCGGTTGAGTTTATCTGCTCTGCCTCTCCAGCATTCAGCAAAAGTAAAGAAATGGCAGGAAATTGAGCACATTGCATGCAGGACTTCTGGCTGTGGAAACCTCATACATGCTTAAAAAAACACTGAACCACTGGCTTTAAAATAAATCACTAGTCTTAAAGAGATGCCTAAACATGAGAACCTCAATTTATTAATCTGTTCCTTAATTAATTGTCTGTTTTTACATCTAACTTTGTCAGTGTTTATGTGGATATTTCAAGAGAGACCAACCACTGACTGTAAAATCACAGACTGCGGCATTTTTACTCCTTAATGAAAAAAATTATTTACTTTCATTATGTTTAAGTGGTTTCTAGCTCTATGGTATGTTTTTATATGAGCTTTCAAAAGTTTCAAACTTAAATTTTCTATTTTGTAACTACAACCTGCATAGTGTACCTAACACATGCAAGATAGCTTTCATTTCACCTT
The DNA here is from genome assembly GCA_038501925.1 of Xenopus petersii. Lineage (NCBI taxonomy): Eukaryota > Metazoa > Chordata > Amphibia > Anura > Pipidae > Xenopus > Xenopus petersii. The sequence goes on along the minus strand of CM076680.1, from coordinate 91,376,670 downwards.
TTGTAGTCCCAACAAAGGAAGTGTTAATTTAAACAAAAGGTTTCTAGATTGTAATTTTTACTGTGCATAACAAATGTATTTGCATATCTATCTATAGCTTTTATCTTTTCTAACTAGGCAGATAGATGTTTGATTTCACAATAACCAGTAGCAGAACCATTTACCATAACGAGGCAGTGCTGTATCTAGCAGACCCATTGTTTTAATATTATAATATACAGGAGCCTTGAATACCTTGTATAATATTATGCCTTTGCCATCATTGCAATTATCAAAGTTGGAACACATCACGCTCAGACCTGTCCACATTCAGTTATATATAATGCACCTTACACCCTAGCCAATGCTAATGTAGCCCCCTATCCCTTTTGGGTTTCCACAAAAAACAGGTCCATCTCCCCCTACCCAATTTATAGGCATGGGGGTAAATTTATCAAAGAGTGAAGTTCCGCCACTAGAGTGAAATTTTGCAGCTCACAATTCATTTCTATGGGATTTTGAAAGGCATATTTATCAATGGGTGAAAGTGAAAGTTCACCCTTTGATAAATACGCCTTTAAAAATCCTATAGAAACGAATGGAAAGTGGCAGAATTTCACTCTAGTGGCGGAACTTCACTATTAACTTCACTCTTTGATAAATATACCCCATGATGGTCTATTTTCCCCCACCCAATATATAGGTATAGGTACAGTCCATCCCCCCACCCATTTTTAAGTGGTATGGTCCATCACCCTATGCTGATTATAAGTGGTATCGTCCATCTTCCCCCCACCCAATTTATAGTGGTATCGTTTATCTTCCCCCACCCAATTTATATTGGTACACTTCATACTCCCCACCCATTTTCAAGTGATATAGCCCATCTCCCCTCAACCAATTTATAGTGGTATGGTCCATCTCCCTCTTCCCAGTTATAAGTGATACGGTCTATCTTAGTAGTAAGGTCCATCTCCCCCTGCTCTATTTATAGTGGTACAGTCCATCACCCCACCCTTGTCAAGTCGTATGGTCCATTTCCCCTCACCCAATTTACAGTGGTATGGTCCATTTCCCTTCACCCAATTTACAGTGGTATGGTCCATCCCCCATCTGTTTTCAAGTGGTAAAGCCCACCCAAACTGTTTTCAAGTGGTACGGTCCATCGCCTCATGCCCTATTATAAGTGGTATGGTCTACCTTCCTCCTGCCCTAAGGGGGAAACGGATCCTTTCACTTGAAAACAGGCAGGGGTAAATAAACAGAGACTTGACAAAGGGGAGTGAAATTTCCTATACCAGTGACTTGCCACTAGATAGGGGCTCAATGGACTCTACTTTACCATACCACTTGACATCGAATATGGTGGGATATAGACAATACCACTTGACAACAGGGGGGGTGTGTGTATTTTAACCATTAATATAGATTATATTTCTATAACTGTAACTACTTACTGTAAAATCTATAGCGCCAGCTGTCAATTAGTGTTGTAGATTTTACATTTCCAGTTCCTTCTTTGATATATATGGCACCATGTGATGTTTGGCAACATAAGATAATCCAAAATTCAAAGCACATAGCTCTTTCGCCCTAGCATCTATAGTCTGGGATTTTTTCATCTGTCTGAAAGCCATTCAAATATTTATTATAAATAAAGCTGAGTCTCATAGTCAATGTGTTTTTTGTTGGCGGCCAGGGTCAAGTGACGCTGACAACCATACAGCATATTTATGTGTAGGTTTGAAAGAAGAAGACTAAAAACACTGATTTGTAAAAACAAACATGCAAAATAAATGGTAAAAAATATGGACCTATTAACTAATGAGGATAGATTATCTGAAGTTAAAATAATCATTGCTATTTTATTTTGCTGTGTGTCATATTTTAATCATGCTTTTCCATGGAACAGACACATTGATGATGATGTTTTCATAATTATTTTTGAGGAAAAAGGTGGGTTTAAAAAGTACTTAATGTTTTTAATGAGCAGTGTAAGCAAATATGTTGGATATTGCTTAATTATGTTTACTCTGGTTACAGCAATCTCCAAAAAGGAACTGTATCTAAAATTTCCTGTGTCCCTCAGTTAAAAAAACAGTTGGTGAGGGGTTACTTAAAGGGAATGTAAAGGCAACATTTTAATTAAAAAAAAGTCTACCGATTTTATAAGAAAACTGGCTGTATGCAGTCAATTTCCCCCTTCGTTTACTTGCTCTGACTTCTGTGGATAGGAAACTTCAGATGGTCCCTAACTGCTCTGCAGGGAAAGGATCATACTTTCAAACAGCAGAGGAGCCCCTCCCACCTTACTTCCCAGAACTTGAGCAGCTTTGTCTATTTCCCTGCAGAGCAGTTAGGGACGGTCTGAAGTTTTCTATCCGCAACTATCAGAGCAAGTAAATAAAGGGAATTTCACTGCATACAGTCAGGTTTCTTATAAAAACTGTACAGATTTATTATTGGGATAAGTTTCTTTTTCAGTTAATAAAGTAAAAATTGGATTTTATTTTTGCCTTTATATCCTCTGTTTACAACTCCAGCTGCAGGGACAAAGATCATGGAACCAGATTTAAACAGATAAACTGGGATTATATTTGGAGAATTATTTTGCTGCAGCCACTGGTTCTGGAGAGTTGGAGAAAGTTTGTTTTAAAAAATACAAGAACTATAAAATCCACATTAGATTACATGACAACACATGACCCAGCAGAGTTTGCATATTCTGATTATTCAGTCTTGTTGTATCTGCTTCTATGGCAGATATTATTTGACTTGTGCTGTTTTATAATGTATAAAGATCCCTAAGCAGTAGCCCAGACCACACTGAGCATGTACATGGTCTTCGTCTTGCAGAGATGTATATTAAAGTTACAAAATGGTGACCCCGTGGCCAACTTTGAAAGCATAAATCATTTGTTTAATTAGGCTTCTGGTGCAGTAAGTTCATGTTTATGTTAGTATACAAAATACATAATTGCTAGCATTATTCTATTTTAGACTTTAGTTTCCCTTTAAAAGTTTTTTTTAAAAATCATTGGTGGACAGGGTTTTAAAAAAAAAATAAAGACCATTGGTGTTCAATGGAACGTACCTTGAAAGTTCTCCTCGGCAATGGCAGTTTTGGGTCCCTTTAGCAGCCTTTCTTCATGTAGGAGTCATGTGTCGGATTTTGATTGACAGATCTAATATCTTTTGGGGGGGTCACATTACTAGCAAATGTATTAGAGCTAACTGATTCAAGCACTGACAAAGTCTAACAAAATAACCAACTTTGGCACAAATTCTGCATGTGGAGAGACAGGATTTCTGAACATTTTAAACAAGTGAGCTCTAATACATCTCCTAGGCAAAAGGAGCCCCCCAAAGGCTATTACACCTGTTAATCAAAATCAGACTTCCAATTCCCATATATCTGCAGAGCTTTACAGATATTATACATCAGTCCCTTCCCCAATGGAGCTTACAGTCTAAGGGGCATGCTTACTGACATTAGAGATTGTTTCCATTCTGCTTAAGAGATGGGATAACCGGTATCATAAGTGAGCTTGCAGCTCTCTTTAGACAGTGGAGAAAGTACACACAGACACCATGCTTCTCTCGCTTCATCATCATCATCATCATCATTTATTTATATAGCTTCAAGAAGACATAACTTTATTAACACTTCTGAATTAGCAGACAAAGATCATGTCACACAATCAGTATCAGATCCGTATGCAGGCCCGGACTGGCAATCTGTGGGTTCTGGCAAATGCCAAAGGGGCTGCTATAAGGTCCCATAGAAAGACACTATTTAGTGGGCTGGTGGAGGCTGTTTGGGCCTCTGTGTGGGCTGATTGGGCCTCTGTGTACTTGAAATGCCAGGGCCTATTTTAATTCTTAGTCCGGGCCTGTCCGTATGGGATCTGTATGAGAGCACACACACTGTTTATACTGCAAACAATTCACTCTATAATATAAAGTTTCATTCCTGAACCAGCAAGTGTATTTTTTTTTAGTTGTCACATTGGTGTGTAGGCAGCCATCTCGGGTCATTTTGCCTGGTCATGTGCTTTTAGAAAGAGTCAGCACTTTAGGATGGAACTGCTTTCTGGCAGGCTGTTTTTTCTCCTACTCAATGTAACTGAATGTGTCGCAGTGAGACCTGGGTTTTTACTATTGAGTGTTGTTCTTAGATCTACCAGGCAGCTGTTATCTTGTGTTAGGGAGCTGCTATCTGGTTACCTTCCCATTGCTCTGTTGTTAGGCTGAGCGTGATATCACTCCAATTTGCAGCGCAGCAGTAAAGAGTGACTGAAGTTTGTCAGAGCACAAGTCACATGACTGGGGACACATGGGAGATTGACAAAATGTCTAGCTCCATGTCAGATTTCAAAATTAAATATAAAAAAAAATCTGTTTGCTCTTTTGAGAAAAATATTTCAGTGCAGAATTCTGCTGCTATAGCACAACTAACTGGTCCATTTTGAAAAAAAAAATTTCCCATGTATCCCTTTAAAAGGGACCGGTCACTAGTGATGGGTGAATTTATTCGGCAGGTGCAAATTCACGGTGAATCTGCGCGCTTCGCCGCAGGCGAATAAATTAGCGAAATTGCCATGAAAATTTGCCGCAGACAATTAAACGGACGCCCATTGACTTGCCGGCGTCTGAATTGTCGGCAGCGTTTTGCAAATTTCTCACATGTTTTTTGCTGAAAATTTGCGAATTTCGTGTCGAATCGAAAAATCGTTACCCGTCACTCAAAAAAAAATATTCAAAATCCTATTTTACCACATTAGTCAAGCAAAATGAACTTTAATTACACTATAAAAATGATTTGAATTTTGTTTCCTTCAGTCTGGGAATTCATAATTATAGCAAGCAGGTAGGAGCCATTTTGTGGACACTGTTATTAAGACAAGCCTTGCATCATCTCAAAATCTTGTTTGTGCACCAGAATGGGGGACCTGATGTCCATCCCCATGCCCTCGCTACACAATAAAACGGTGAAGAGAATGGGGAAATATGGTGAGAGAAGTGACATCTAGGAAGTGCTAAGTGAATAAGGCATAGAGGAGGGGCAGACAATATTTGATTGACAGCTGAGATTTTTAAAAGAGTTTATAATAGCTATGAATGATTTAATACAACATAGAAATTAGATTTCATGTTTAATTTGAAAAGGACTTTTATTATACAGCTTGTACACTTTGAACATCAGTGCCCCTGAAGAGATTATAATCTAAAGTCTTTATCATTTGTAATCGATGATCAATTTAATGAGGAGCTAATTATCCTGCCCGTAGATTTGTGAAATTAGGGAGTTAAATTGTGCCCTGGTTGGAATCAGGCCTACGAATGGCATAGAATCATAGTTATTTGCATAGTTATTAAAACTTTGCAGTTTGTAAAACTGGAGCAACATCATTCTTGTACTATAGCAGGCAAATTATACACAGTTTACATATGCTATACATGTTTATGAATGTCAGCACCGGGCAATGTCGACCAGCCGACCTGGCCAGTCTCGTCACGCATCTGGTTGATAGGGTTCAAATTACCCTAGCAACCAAGGACTAATTTGAATAAGAGACTGGAGTATGAATAGGAGAAGGCCTGAATAGAAAGAGGACTAATAAAAAGTAGCACTAACAATACATTTGTAGCCTTAAGGAGCATTTGTTTTTTTAGATGGGGTCAGTGACCCCCCACTTGAAAGCTAGAAAAAATCTGAAGAAGGTAAATAATTCAAAAACTATAAAAAGTAAAAGCCAATTGAAAAGTAACTAAGAATTAGACATTGTTTAACATACTGCAAGTTAACTTTAACCTTTTTCAGTGGCGGCCTCTTCAGCCTACCCCTCCCCTAGCCAGTCACTTCACAGTACAACGTGAGCCGCTGACACACTGCCACGTGCGCTCTGGCGTCATCTTTAGGGACGAAAGTATCGCTCGAACCAAAACCAGTATAGGGGATATATATACGCCATGTAAAAGCACGGACTGGAGGGTTACGCACCACGGCAATGTTCAATGAAACCGATGTTATAGCAAACGACAAGTGGTAAATTGCTGTTTGCACATTATGGTAAAACAGCTTAATAAAACGGCGCTAGGCCAAACTATTCCCCAAACACCCCTCTCTATATCTGTAGGTTAGTATGGTCTGACAGTGAGCACGCCTATTCCCAGAGGTGGGGACCAAGTGTATTGCGCCTTGTGATCACGTGAATAATTCGGCAGTGCTGGCTGTGGTTCAGTTGTAGTTACTGAGGAAGGAAGGGAGAGCGGACGGTGTGTGTTGCGTCGGACTCGGGACACAGGGTTTCGTCTGTCGCTACTGCAACGATGAAGGCTCCGCAGCTCAATAGGAGACACGATTTATTACTTTTGGTTCCAGGGGTCTTCATTCTTTTACTTTCAGCATATGCAACTACGGCATCTGGTAAGTTCTCCGCTGCTTCCATCTCGGAACTACTTATAGGGTGTGAGTGTAATTGACCTCTGCTTCGCCGCTCTATATAATCGCACATTGCGAAGCACTGGGGGCAGACTATCGCTTTACTTCCTGCTACGTAATGCGGCGGCTTACGTCATTCTTCATGAATTTTTTTTTTTTTTTTTACTCATGGCGTAATGTTTATGAGACCTTAGTCATTTCATTGTTCTTATAAATAGTTCTACTTCATTTTATCTCACGTGTTCCTTCACAGCAAACACGTAAAACATTAAAAGCACACTTTTTGATTGCTTCACATTGACAGCAGCCACTCAAGGTCATGGCCATGAAGTTTTAGTTCATAAAATACAGTAAATAAATGTCAGCATGTAATAGTTTATGGCTCCTGCCACACCACAACACAAAGACAGCTCCCCTACAGTCGAATCATGGATGGGCATGTGCTTGAGCCAATAGTTTGGTCACTTTTCCCCTGGGATCAAGGTCCTGAATAGGGATGCACCCAATCCGAAGCCTCGAATCCTTGCGAAAGATTCGGCCAGATACCTAATCGAATCCAAATCCTAATTTGCATATGCAAATTGGGGGTGGGAAGGGGAAACATTTTTTACTTCCTTATTTTGTAGAAGGGTTCAGCCGGCCAGAAGGATTCGGTCGAATCCTGGATTTGGTGCATCCCTAGTCCTGAAATTGGCCATGTCCCCTTGACACAGGGAACCCTGTTATAAGGACACTATCCATTGTCTTTTCCTAAATAATCATTTGTGGAGGTTTGCTTCACAGACTCTACACACCCTAAGGGTGTTTTTCTATAAGGATCAGGTACATTTTGATTATTCAGTGTGACGTTAGCAAACGCAACTTGTTCAGCAGAGCAAACACACATTCAATATGTAGAACGTGCCGGACACAAATCCTGTCTATTTTAATTAAAATATTGTACCAAAGCCACACAACAGTAACAGTGAAAGCATTTGCAGTTTAAACTTCATTCCACTTTCAGCGTAGTTGAAGGAGCAGAAGTGCGTTGATCCAGTTATTACTGTTAATTTAATTAACAGTATACAGGTATAGGATCCATTATCCAGAAACCTGTTAGAGGAAATTACAGGAAGGTTGTCTCCTATAGACTCTATGTTAATTAAACAATTCTAGGGATGCATCGAATCCAGGATTCGGTTTGGGATTCGGCCTTTTTCAGCAGGATTCGGCCAAATCCTTCTGCCCGGCATGTGCAAATTAGGGGCGCGGAGGGAAATTACATGACTTTTTGTCAGAAAACAAGGAAGTAAAAAATGTTTTCCCCTTCCCACCCCTAATTTACATATGCAAATTAGGGTTCGGTATTCGGCCGAATCTTTCACGAAGGATTCAGGGGTTCGGCCGAATCCAAAATAGTGGATTTGGTGCATCCCTAAACAATTCAAAATTTTAAAACATATTTCCTTATTCTCTGCAGTAACAAAACCGTACATTGTGCTTGATCCCCAAGGAGATATAATTTTTATTGGTAGGAAAACAATCCTATTGTGCTTATTCCATTTTTAAATTATTTTTAGCGGACTTAAGGTATGGAGATCCAAATTACAGAAAGACTCCTTATTTGGAAGACCCCAGGTCCTGGGCATTCTGGATCATAGTTTCCATATCTGTACATCAAAAAAACCTCTATCATCTCTTCTCACTGACCTCTCCTGTCATGCCACTGGCTTGGCTCGATACTTGCGGAAAATGAAATTGAGTTATTTTTGTAAAGAAAAAGTGTAAAGATTTTTGTTTAGTAATTGGCTGCTGGACTTTTATGGGTGTACTTGATGAATCTTGGTTTGGGACATAATTTGGTTGTCAGGGTGTGTCTGAAAGCCAGGGTGCTATGCCAAGCCAGGAGGGAGATGATGCCGTTTTTATCATATCAAAGAATTGTGGCTGTGAGCAGTTGTCCAATGACCTACTATAAAAATCACCTGAGTGCATGGACACACATTTAGGAGGTTATTTATTAATGTTTGAGTTGTGTTTTTCAAAAAGAAAGTTTAGAGTTTTCAAGTTAAAAAAAAATCTAAAGCCATGTACATAATAAAGCTTTTTAAACTTTCATAATCGAACTGAGCTGTGTCATATGTTGAAGTTTGAGTAAAACGGTCGGAGAGTGGACCGCTGGACACGTGCACTGCCTGAAAATAAGGTGGAAAGTGGGTGAGTGCTGACTACAAACACCAATATAGAGTTTTATTATACCCCCACCCTGGAAATAGCTCAAATCCGAAGATACAACATCTAAAACCTGTTGAGGTCTTGTAGGAGTCATTGGCAGAAGTCCCTTGAATCATTTGAAGATGTTAGTCTTCATGATGTTCGAGTTTTTTTCAGAGTTTTTTTGTCAGAAACTCGAATAATTTCCAGCGGAAAACTCAATTCTCACGGATTGTTTTTAGGAGAAGTACACAAAGATGAAGGTGCACAATCAAGTTTTTGCAGAGTTAAGTTTTTTTCCATTTAAGTCTTTTCTTAAATAAGAAACCTTTCAAGTTGAGAGTTCGTTCGAGGTATTAAAATCCTCCATTCGACCTTTGATAAATAACCCCCTAATTGTACACCTTCATCTTTGTCTACTTATCCTAAAAACAATCAGTGAGTAATTAATAATGGGGGAAAAATGGAACGTATTGGCACAAGGCCTTTTTATGTGGTTTATGTAGAACATAGGTGTATTACTGTAGGGAACTATTGAGCTTTTGGGATCTCCCTGCAGGCGTTTAGTCTCTGGCTGCTTACTCAGTAACCATTTTGCTGAATCTTTCTCGGTAATTTCTACCTGTAACTGAAAATGGAATTATGAAGTGTTGCCTTGAATAACATTTGTTCATGTGCTGTGCCCCTACAGAGCAACACATTTTAGTATAACATTTTCCCCAGCCGTCCGATTTGTTGGGAAATTCTCTCTTTACACTGAAAATAGATTAGTGCTGCCCAATGGCCTGTGGGTACAGGGACTGAATAAATGGAATGAAATTCAAAAATATCACCTCATCCACTACTTGTGAGGTTTCCTGCTTGTCATGTATCCCCATCATTTGACTGCCAGAATAGTAGTAGAACAGAGGCCTAGCATATTTATTTTGTAGCATGAAATGGATAATCGTCACAGAGATCTTCAGTTTGAACTGTAGTAGCATTTGTATATCTCTCACGACAGTTAAAGGAAGTAAATGTTTTTTTCCTTTCATTGTACACTTTAATATATATATATATATATATATATATATATATATATATATATATGGACCGAAACGCGTTGGCATGTGGTTGTAGGCATAAAAGAGTATTTTTTCTTTATGAAGTATAATGCCGTGAGTGCTTTCTACGGTTTGGGGAAAAAATATCTCTCTGTCCTATCTATCTATCTATCTATCTATCTATCTTAGGGATGCACCGAATCCACTATTTTGGATTCGGCCGAACCCCCGAATCCTTCGCGAAAGATTCGGCCGAATACCGAACCGAATCCGAACCCTAATTTGCATATGCAAATTAGGGGTTGGAAGGGGAAAACATTTTTTACTTCCTTGTTTTGTGACAAAAAGTCACGCGATTGCCCTCTCCGCCCCTAATTTGCATATGCAAATTAGGATTCGGTTTGGCCGGGCAGAAGGATTCGGCCGGATCCGAATCCTGCTGAAAAAGGCCGAATCCTGGCCAAATCCCGAACCGAATCCTGGATTCGGTGCATCCCTAATCTATCTATCTATCTATCTATCTATCTATCTATCTATCTATCTATCTATCTAAGAAGCTGCACACTCAGGATGTTTAGTTTCTGAATAAAGCAGTTATATCTTTGAGATAAGTCCTGAGAGTGTGGCTTCTTCGGTGGAGGATTGTATTCAAGATTTGATGCGTGCACCAAGAGCGCAGCTATAGTCGATCCAGTTAATCACATTCTATTATGGGTTCATTTTTCAGTTGCTTGTGGAGACTTTAACACTTGTGAGATCTGTACAAATAATGGCACCAACCTGAACTGCTCCTGGGTGTCTTGCAACGGTAAGTGAATTTTAATTCTTTTTGTTTTAAAGTTAACTGGTTAGCTTGACCATGCAAGGACCAATTGCCATGCTATCTGATATGGGGCATTTCTGACAAGAAAGGAGAACCTTGCCTTTGATAACACGTTTTAAGTGTGGGAAGCAGTTGCATGAAGGATGAGTTACCTGTCCTCATAGAGAACATTCTAGAGCTGAACTTCCTGGTTCTTGCCTTTATTTGTAGAAAAGGGCATTCAATCCCTACGCTAGAAATAAATCCATCCTCCAAGGAAGTGGTTCAGTTGATATTGCCCCACATCAATTTCATTATATTGTTAACATGACAAACTGTCACACAAATGCACTGATCTGATTGGTACGGCTGTAGACCTAGTGGTCAATTCACATAAAAAGTTGGAGAGAATTGAGCCTTTTTTTACTTGGTTTTGACTAATGTCTAGTGTATAAACATGTCTAGGTATACTTTCCTCATGGGTTCAATAACCCACTCACACAGACATTTTAAGACACTTAAGGAGCTTTGCTTGTGATGTTTAAAGGCAATTAAAAGTCCCCAAGTCATCTTAATTCTCTTTTTGTATAAATTCTTATTACAATCCTACAAAAGAAACCTTACATACATTTTCACGTGAAGATGCATGGGCAAAGAAATACTACTTAGCTCACCAATATACATATTTATCTAATCAGATATTGCAGTGGAACAGTGTGCTAATTATTATAATAACTGCTCAAAGAGTTGCAGAAATAGGCATATTCTTGTTAAAAGCCATAATTCTTTGTTTCAAAATGTAGCCCAGCCTGATTAGTTATTTGTAAAATGTACAGGTTTTGCAAATTACATTTTTGTTGCAAGTTTAGCCGCAGGATCAAGGCGTTTCCTTCCATTCTGGGTTTTTTTAACTGTACAGTTCAAATATTAATAATATTCTATTAGTGAATATTTTTTTTATTCCTTGGTAGAATATTATTGCCCATGGTGCATGGGCAAGAATATTGTGTATGGGCCAGAATATTGCCAAGGTCTTTTTCAGAACATGTTCAGCTTCTCTTCTGGATCTCTGCCCTAGTCACTTACATTAGTTGTGTCCTAGTGGAGTTTCCTTTCTAATTTTAGTATCACACAGTGACGGACTTGTGAGTACATATTCATGATGTACACATTGATACAAAACCTGTGGGAGACACAGGTGGGCGGGTTTGTGTTTAAATTTGGGTGACCATTGTGGGTTCAGTTTGGATGCTTGTCAGACTGGGGAAGTAAACTTCTACGTTTCTACTGAAGAATTCCTGTCTTGGAACCAGAGTTGTACACAGAAGTAATGTTGGGAGTTGGAAGATGCAGGTTCGTGCTGGGTGCAGGTCTAACAGTGGCAACATTTTGCGGGTTAAGGTGTTGTGAATTAGGGTCAGCTGGGGGTTGATTAAACAGTGCAATTTCTCAGTTCACATAGCTTTGGCCACATTTTGTGTGATCTAATCCCATCATGTTTTATTTTGTAATTTGTTAAATGCTTTTTTGGTTTTGTTTGCAGCTTCTGCTGACCCATATTGTACGAATGAAACTTTAAACGCCAACTGTACAGTGGTCTCCTGTGCAGGTAAAGTATTGTTGGCATATTTATGTCAAACTTCCCTGTAATTATTGAAAGCGTTGTAAATAAATCACATGTGAAAAAGGTAATTTGTGGCTTCTGATCTCTTTTCTGAGCACATCAAAAGTTAATCGCTCTGAAACTCAAATAAAAATGTAAATTGGAAAAGTGCTTGGAATAGAAGCAAGAGAACCCTAAGCAATTTTAAATTTTATAAATATCCTTTAAAGAAAACTGCTCAGTGAAATTTCAATAATCGGTGATCTTTGATCATTTCCGTCAGTATTACCAATTTAAATGTAGCAACTAAAGTCCTATATATGTCTGATCCATGGATCTAAACCTGTAGGCAACATTAAAGGAACAGTAACATCAAAAAATGAAAGTGTTTTTAAAGTAATAAAAATATAATGTAGCGTTGCCCTGCACTGGTAAAGCTGCTGTGTTTGCTTCAGAAACACTACTATTAATGATATAAATAAGCTGCTGTGTAGCAATGGGGGCATCCATTCAAAGAGAAAAGGCTCAGGTTGCACAGCAGATAAGCTCTGTAGAACATAATGGTGTTATCTGTTATCTAACCTGTGCCATATAGCTTTTTTTTTTTTATATATTTTTTTTTATTTTCAGTTTTCACCATTGCTAAATATCAGCTTGTTGATATGAACTATAGTAGTGTTTCTGAAGAAAACAGGTTCGTTTTATCAGTGCAGGGCAACAGTACATGATATTTTCATTACTTTAAAAACGCTTTAATTTTTTTTGGTGTTACTGTTCCTTTAATTCATGCTTGCACACCCTCTTGCAAGTGAAAATAAGAAGACATGCTTTTCCACCAGATAAAGCCAACACTGCATACAACTCCACTGGATTTCAAATAGATGTGTTTGATTATTGCCCCCCAAGTCTTTGATTTGGCAATATATTGCTTAGCTGTTGTTCCCCCTACCTTACCAGGATTTAACCCAGTCTATTACTTCTCACTGTGCCCCCCCCATAAATACTTAGCTCATCAAACCCTTATGTGTGCTTAGTTGCCTTCCCTCCTCTTTTGCTTATCCTTCTGTGCTGCCACTTAATTTATATTATATATGGTAGGCCAAAACCTGCCTGTAAGTATTTATAAACGATTTCAGATTCTAACCAGAATTGAGCAAATAAAATAAATATGCAATGAGTTAAACTTAGGACTCTTTTGTGTGACAAAATGCATTGTTTAATTTTAAAACTTACATGAGCAGCTTGATTGCTGCAGTAATGTTGATTTATCTGCTGCCGTCCTGCCAAAAAATAGAAAGACTGCAGTTTGTTTTTCATTTTAAATGATTCCTAATGCTGCACTGAGCTAGGCACAGGTGTATTATTCTTATTTAGCTGGTTGCTTGTCCGTCCCTGATACTAGTTTAGATAGTTCTGTTCAGACTAGAAAGCATGAAATGAACTTGACTGCTGTTAATAATCCTGTATATTTTTATCAATGCAGAACCAAGTCCCGTTCCAAGTTCTACGACAGGTAAAACTTTTTCTATAATGTACAATATAGGAGTTATTTATCAAAGGTCCAGTTTGTGATGTTTTTTTATACCTAGAATAAACTCACAACTCTGTTTTCTGATTTTATGAAAAAACTCGAACGCGAAAAACTTGAATCGGTAAATTCGGGGTGAAAAACTTGAATACTCAAATTTATCGAGTTTTTGGTGGAAAGAAAAACTTGAGTCACTCTAATTAATCTAATTTTTGAGCGAATCAAACCAAAAAAACCCCAAATGTCATGAAGGCTACCAAAATCTTCAAATGGTTCAAGGGACATCTGCCATTGACTTCTACATGGAGTATTTTTTTTGTGTAAAGAACAACGTGACCTATAATAAATAACCCCCTATATGTTTTTTGGTTAACAAGACTGAAGTTTAGCAAGGCAACGTCTCAGACTCAGATATTTGTCATAGCTTTTAATACTGCTCACCTCTACATTTTCATGTTTACATTGTACACAATCTTATAACACTCTCAGCCACAACACAGGACACACGTTCCAGTAAAGATACGAACTGCTTGACAAAGTGGAAAAGCAAAAACAATCCAGAATAAATATGAAGAAGCAGAAAAACAGACAGGGGTACAATGTATAAGAAAAAAAAAAAACACACCTTAATGCAGTCTCCCTTCAGCAAACAGGTCACATAACTTATACACACAACCAAATTCCTCTCTTGACTTACACCCACTAAATACTCGTACACTATCACTGACGCCTCCACATATTTCATGAGCACTGCCTTCTCATCTACCACATTAAGCTTTCCTCACTGTGCTGATTCCTTTCTTAAAGGGATAGTTCACCTTAACTCTTAGCATGAAGTAGACGGTGACACTCTCAGACAGTTGGTTTTCATTTTTTATTCAGGAACTCTCCAGTTTGAAACGTCAGCAGCTGTCTGGTTGCTAGGGTCCAATATGAGAGAGGGCTGAAGTAGAAGGCAAACAATTCAGAAACTATTAAAAAAAAAAAATGAAGATGAATTGAAAACTTACTAAGAATTGGCCATTCTATAATATACTGAAGTTAACGTAAAGGCGAACTACCCCTTTAAAATCAGTGCTACTGTTATCTGTACAGTGTTGTCAGCTCTTCTTAGGGAAAATAGCAATATAGTGGCTTAACAATTTAAACTAGATCCACTGATTTCGATTCAAAATTTGTTGGTCACTATCGATTTCTGCATATGTTGGTGCTTTATAAATGTGTGTTAATATTGTTGGATGGGACAGTTTCCTGGTTTCCTTTTGTCTAGTGATTGTCTTTGTATATAAAGTACTGTTTTATTTATTATTATTTTTTATTTCTACTGCAGCCACCTCTCCTGCCGCCTCCACCTCTTCCAGTAAGTTTTGTTTTTAGGTTGTTATTTAGTAAGGAAAATAAATGTATTCTACACTATTCCCTTTAAATAGGGACCAAATGCTGTGGGAAGTTGCTGAATGCCATTTTTATTATGCTGTCTTCAAGGCCCCCATTTTAACACGTTAGCTTGAATTAATTTTTGAGGTACATTCAATTTTATGGCCAAAAGCTGGGATGGCCGAGACTAGAATTTCTTGCAGTATTATAGCATCTTCAATAAATCGTTAGGGAAATAGCTCTGTTAACCTTCATGTATCACTGTACGAGACACACCTGATTTCTCCTTGCTGGAACAGCAGCGTTTTATTTCCACATTACCCTGCTTCAGGGTTATCCCTCACTTGCTAGTAATTCAATGTGCCAAACATAGCATTCAAAATGTGGCTTTGTTCTTATTTTACAGTTAAAAAGAAGGGAAAAGATAACTTTGTAGCAACTAAATGCTGTGATTTTTGCAATAATGTTTGAAGCAGCTGTCACTAATGGTGTGTATGCACTTAAAAGAATTGTTCAGTATAAAAATAAAAACTGGGTAAATAGATAAAATGTTACTAATATAGTTAGCCAAAAATGTAATGTATAAAGGCTGGAGTTATTGGATGTCTAACAACAGAACAGGACACAACTTACTGCTTTTCAGCTCTCTAACTCTAAGTTAGAGCCACATGGTACATAACTATTCAGTGAGTTTGCAATTGATCCTCTGCATGCAGCTCAGATTCAAAAGCAACAGATATGACCCATGTGCCCCCTCAAGTCTCTGATTGGTTACTGCCTAGTAATCAAATCAGTGGAAATCAAGAGAGCTGAAAAGCAGGAAGTGGTGTTCTGGCTATTATGTTACACATCCAGTCACTCCAGCCTTTATACATTACATTTTTGCCTAACCATATTAGAAACATTTTTTATTTTGCACAGCCTATTTACCTAGTTTTTATTTTTACACTGAACAATTCCTTTCAGCTGCTGGGCATTTCACCCTCTTTCAGAGGTTCTAAGTGATTATTAACTGCTGTCAAATTTTTAATATTATAATAACTACTAAGGTATCAGTGTGCTATCCAGTTCATTGTGCCAAGGTATAAAATTGCACCAGCAATACAATGACAGGGCTTTTCCTGGTGAGAGCAGTTTTAGTTAACTTGTGCCACTAATCTTGTGTGTTCTCTCATAATCTCTCTTCATTTTGCTCCATAGATCAAACAACACCTGCATCCACAACCCTTCCTGCGTCGACTGCTGCTAAAAATGGAACCGAAAGTAAGGACTTATTGCAGTCTCCTAATAATGGATCAAAAGCAGTTTGTCTCTTGCTAGAGGATATCATTCCAAATCAGAAAGTACAAAATCCCTTTAAATACATTTTACAAAAATGTGAGGTGTTAGTACCACATTTTGGCCAAAATATTTTCCTGTGCCACGTCAAGGCCCCTCATTTAACATGAGACCTACACTGTCTACTGCATTTTAAAGTGCCTTTAAAACCATTTAACACTACTAAACTCTTAGCAGTAATGTGCATTAGGTGTGACTGAGTGGTAGATTCTTTTTGTTAAATGTAGACAGCACTGTTGCTGTTTGCTTTTTGCCAGAGCATTTAGTGAGCTAAATTAGAAATTGTTAGATATGCTGCACACACAATATAATGAGAAAACAGAGATATTAGCAGATAAATACATACACAGCCAGTGTTATACTGATGCATAGATTGTGACTACAGTCCTTTCATTACAGTACAATCAAAGCATTTGTGGAACTACAGCGCACATGCTTATCTCTATTCGTTTGCAAGATATTCCAGACTACTGTAGAAATCTGTAGCCTGAATTTTTTTTTAGCCTGACCTTATGATGACCAGTCTAAGCATGCGTGACAAACTAAAGCAGCCCTGTATGTTGTTAATAGATATGAGGAAAGTCAGCAGATAAATTAGCTAATCATTTTGCATATGCTTGCACTTTTCTCTTTGTATACATGAAACAGTGATTTGCTAAATTGTATTCACATGATGTGCATGACTTTTGAGTAAAAGACACCAATATCTGTAATACAGTTTATAGAAATATATTTCCTGACACATTTTGTATGTTAGGCTGTGTTTTAGGTAGTGGAAGCAGCAATGATTTGCCATATATCTGTAAAGCAGATTTTTGATCACTTGCTGTGAGGAGGCTTCTGTTACTAGTATACAATTGTGTTGGATAAGACCGTGGATTTCTTATAAGAAAGTTGCTGGAAACTCTTTTCAGGTTCGCCACCCTTCCCACACCAAGGGCATTTGTGGCCTTATAGCGCCAACCTAGAGGACCACGATACTCAACAATTCAGCCAATCACCGTAAATCTGCTGGATGTAGCACTATTGTTTTAGTGGTTACCCATACCACGCTATCCAAATGTAACTTGGAAATAGCACCTACACCAGTCTATGGTATTTCTTGAAAAAGTATCAATACAACTTAAAGGGGTTGTTCACGTTTAAGTTAACTATTAGTATGATGTAGAGACTGATATTCTGAGACAATTTGCATTTGATTTTTATTAAGGTTTTTAAGGAGTTATTTGTTTTTTTTATTCAGTGGCTCTTCCATTTGTATTTTTTAGCAATCTCATAGCTAGGGTCCAAATTACCCTAGCAACCATGCACGGATATGAATAAGAGACTGGAATAGGAGAGGGTTTGAATAGAAAGATGAGTAATAAAAAGTAGCAATAACAATACATTTGTAGCCTTACAGATCATTTGTGTTTCATAATGGGTCAGCAACGCCCATTTGAAAACTGAAGAAGGTCAAAAGAAAAAGGCAAATAACTACTGTATAAAGAAAATAATAAAAACCAATTGAAAAGTTGCTTAGAAATGGCCATTCTATAACATACTAAAAGTTACTTTAAAGGTGAACCACCCCTTTAAAGAAAAAAGCATTTTGATTGAGAAGAGACTTTTGCAAAGCAGGAAGGAAGCTCAGGATCACAAATAAAACTTCCATTTCCATGGAATACACTGGAGACTGAGTCTCACCAACTGAGTTTAAAGCACAGACAGGGCTGTTTGCTGATCGGTTTTGCCCTTTATTGGGGCTCATCATGGTTTTTACAATCCGTATCAGTGGTACACTCTAGAACTGATCATTTTCATTAGCAAATAAACAACTCTTAAATGAGAAGGAAAGCTACTGAAGCAGTTTTTTACCAATACATCAATCTATAACTAGGGATGCACCCACTATTTTGGATTCGGCCGATCCCTTCACGAAAGATTCGGCCGAATACCGATCCGAATCCTAATTTGCATATGCAAATTAGGGTGGGAAAAATTTTTACTCCCTTGTTTTGTGACAAAAAGACATGCAATTCCCCTCTCCACCCCTAATTTGCATATGAAAATTTGGATTTGGTTCAGTAGAAGGATTCTGCCAAATCCGAATCCTGCTGAAAAAGGCTGAATCCCGAACCTAATACCAAACCGAATCCTGGATTCGGTGCATCCCTAGCTATAACACTATATTTATTCTGTACAATGCTTTACCATACCCGAATAAACAGCTCTAGAAACTCTCTCTCTCTCTTTGTTTAGGATAGCAGCTGCCATATTAGCTGGGTGTGACATCACTTCCTATCTGAGTCTCTTCCTGCTCACTCATAGCTCTGGGCTCAAATTACAGCATGGAGGGGAGGGGTGAAAGGGGAGGGGGAGAGAGGAGCAAACTGAGCATGCTCAAGCCCTAGCCCAGGAGGTTTATGCTGAAAACAGTAAGTCTGATACAGAAGCCCATGTGTACACAATAGAAGGAAAGAAATTCAGTGTTTCTTTTGAGGACTCAGAGCAGCATTTGAGGGTTTACTGGTGTATTTATATTGACCTTTCTGATAAAGCTTACTTAATTTTAACCTTTCCTTCTCCTTTAACACATTTTCTCATGCTTGTGTTTGTAATTTATTATTAACCGAACATCCTATCTTTTTTCCCTTAATTTTTCACAGCTCCATCAACCAGTCAACCAGTTACACCTACATCACCTTCAAAGAAAGGCACCTTTGATGCGGCTAGTTTCATCGGAGGCATAGTGCTTGTCTTGGGAATACAAGCAGTGATATTTTTCCTATACAAGTTCTGCAAGGCCAAGGACAGGAATTACCATACTCTGTAAAAAAAACAAAACAAAAATCTAGCACCCGTTGACTGCGTGTTCACATTGCTCAAACCAAAATATTTTGCCTTGAAAAGATCTCTTATTGAAGAATCAGAACATCACATTTTATTCCCCATAAAAATCAGGTCTGCCAGTTGTGTGCCAATGTACGAGCAGAATGCTGGTGCAGCTTTGGTTTGCTCCGCAAATGCATGTGCCTCTACAGCTTCCCAGGGAGAACATGGAGTTTTATTCCCTTGTTTCCCATATCATTTTTGTAAAACCAAGAAGAAACTTGCCATGAGCTGATCTGAAATGTGTAAATGGCAATTCCATTTCAGGTTGAACAGCGACGTGATCTATCTTGGTTTGTGCGTATCCAACAGAGGATCGCTAGCAGCAATGTTCTGGTACAGCATCTTAGTTTATGTTTAGAATTGTTTTGGTGGCCTTCTTTTCATTTAAGCACTGTCTAAATCTAAAATGGACTGAGCCCTTCGGGTTTGTCCTTTTTTGAAGTGCACCTTATTCCTTAAAGAAGGACCGTTGTTAAAGCATTGTGCCTTAAAGAGCTACTATAGGGAAAAAAGGCCAACTGTTGCATAAATACGCTCTCGGTTATAAGAGACGGTTGGAGTGTCAAAGCTTGTCTGTCTACATTATTGCCTAATTCATTCTAAGTGCTGAACCTTATACTAGGCTTACCTGTTGAAATGAATGCCATGATTTGTAATTTTAATGATTATGACAATAGCTGGGTTTAACAATGTTTATTTTAATGTTTATACTCTTCCCTGAGCTTTCACTATACTGACATACCCATTAGTAAAATATGCTATGTTTGGATATCATTTTATCTATCTATATATGTTTTGTTTGTTTTGCATTGAAGTGTTGTGCCTCTCACCTTAAGGGTGATGTCACAAGGGGTGCCACGTCACTCACCGAAATCTGCTATCCCTGGGGAAAAAAAGTGCCCCAAAATATTTTTGCATGGGGATTAATGTAAATTGCCACATATTTATCACATGAAGTGGCCTTCGAAGGCAGTTACTTGGATTTATCTGATTGTATTCACCGTATCACCTCATGCAAATATATTTTCAGGCATTTGCCGCTTATAGGAAACCTCTTCCACATTCTATAAAGCACCTTGCGTGCCACCAACCTGAACGGTTTACTCACTAACCTATTTTAATACATACATCATTTTAAAGGTACAACTTTAATACTATATGTTTGTTAGCATGTGATTATGACTAAACGTGCAGAGACAATTCGACATGTTATTGAATCAAGCCCTGTATCTTTAAAGCTCTGTGCAGGATTCCCAAGCAATTGAGACAAATGCCCCTTTGCTTCCTGATTGTTGAGCAGATTTACAGTACTAAAGGGAAAAAATAAATTGCCAATGAAGAATATTTTCATAGGTACATACTCTTAAGTGCCTTAGAACACCAGTAATTAGAATAAAACTATATGCCATGTGAAAAGAGGTGTCTGTGCAATTGTGTCAGATCTTCTAATCTGTTCTATATTTTTTTTATGCATCTGGCACATTGAAAGCATGGCTACCCATTAGGTGTTGATTGACAGCTCCCAGCACCCCAACAGCTTGTTGGGCCCATGCTTGACTTCAGTAGGTTACATTTGCTATTGCACAGAAGTGACTTATATGTATATGTGTGGTTTTCTAAATGGCAAATATACAACGCACAGTTACTTGCCTTCTGCCACTTCATTTTTTTTTTTTATAAAAAAAAAAGGTAATAATGTACATATCACAGTTTTGGTTTATGTTATGGAAGAACTTAATACACATACCTCAAAAATGGGATTTAGAAGAAAAGTGACTTTTTGCTTTCTTTGCATTCTCAGAGAATACAGTAACTCACTGAGGCTTTTCTTAGGTTGGGAGGTAATAACCTGTAATGGAGTGTCTGATTGAGCCTGTGACACCAAATGACTTTCATCAATGATTCTGTAGCGCCACAAACAGATACATAACATACCTTGGTGCATATAAGATGAACCCTCCGTATAAGAGTTGCTTTAATTCATTGGGTCACCTGACAAAGAAAAGGGCAGGAGACTTTAAAATGGAACAGTCATTTTACCCAGGAGCTCCAGCTAAGTGTTGGCTCTTTTCCAAATCCACTTCAGGATCACTGCAGATATTTCAGTGGTTCTGTGTTTGCTGGTAGACGATAGGAATACAAGTCACTGAGGTCGTTTGAATCAGAAGCATGTTTTGATGCGGCTGGTGGAGCTTGTTTAAAGTATGTTTTACTATGTAGAAAAGTGTACTTCAGCTACTCAGCAGTTTTGTATGAAGTACTTTTATTGGTTGTATTGCTTTGGTACAGATCACAATGCATTTTGGAACATCTCGCAATCATTGATGTCTTATAAACGGAGATTCTGCAAATAAAGTTGATTTTGTTTGAAAAACAATGTTTGGATTTTTTTTGGGGGGGGGGTGGCTTTGACCTGAAACGTAAATTGTTCCTAAGTTTGCCTGGGTGCAATAAGCCATAGCAAACTGCATTAGTCAACTGTTAAGAAACCAATAAGGTGTCTGTTTTCATAGTTTACTGCACCTGGGCAGAGTTAGTGCATTTTCCTTTATATATGGGTTAATCATTTTTATTTATATTTTAATGTTGTACTACCCCTGTAAAGCTGGCAATACTCCGTCCCCCATTAGTTGCTGACTTTGGCACTTCGTAGTAAGTCAGCAGTTTATTGGCCTGTGTAAGGGGCTCAAACTGTGGCCCACCCAACCATTATCTAGCCTGGAATCAGAGTTGTCAATTGGCAAGTCTGACAATGCTGTCAGACAGAAACTGCACTGGCCCATTTATATGGTCCACTTCTCTGCATGGTCCCAGGGGATTAGCTCAGCCCATTTTGAGTCACAGGTGGTGGATCAAAATGGGCATCTTAAAGGAACTGTTCAGTATAAAATAAAAACTGGGTAAATAGACAGGCTGTACAAAATAAAACATGTTTCTAATATAGGTAGGCAAAAATGGATGTGTGACATAATAGCCAGAAAACTACTTCCTGCTTTTCAGCTCTCTTGGTTTCCACTGATTGGTATCAGGCAGTAACCAATCAGTGACTTGAAGGGGGGCCACATGGGTCATCGCATGCAGCTCAGATTCAAAAGCAACAGTTAAGGATCAATTGCAAACTCACTGAACAGTTATGTCCCATGTAGCCCCCTTAAAGTCACTGACACTCAGAGTTATAGAGCTGAAGAACAGGAAGTAGTGTTCTGTTCTGTTAGACATCCAGTCACCACAGCTTTTATACATTCATTTCTTGGCTAATGAACTGTTATTAGAAACTTTTTTTATTTTGCATAGTCTTATCTATTTATCTAGTTTTTATTTTTACACTGAAATGTTCCTTGAGAATACTGTAAGCCTAGCAGTTATTCCCAAACACACACACAAAGTACACATCCCATGCTACCATACACATTAAATAGCAGACCAGTATCTCTGAAAGAATTATTTTAATTATAGTAAAGCAAATGCTGAAAACAATATCTAAATTTTAATAATATCTAAATATCTAAAAAAGTGACCATGTTTCACACAGCATATAGTATCTACTGTATATAGATATGATTTATATTATTCTGATCCTTATCCTGGTGCCTCAGCTGTGGTAGCAGCAAACAGAAATAAAAAAGGAAGAAACAAATGCCGTGAGTAAGTCACTAGTCTAGCTTTAGAGCAAGATAATTCTAATATAAGTTGGTAAATAGGCCAAAATATGTTGGCGTTTAATCATAATGAAGACAGAATGGAGTAGGAATGTCACCTCTCTTCTCAGAGTAGATTATTTTTACAATGAGAGTGTGAGAATAAGAACTGAATTAACTCGATGACATCAAATAACTCAGATTGTCATCTCTGTTGAGCAGGCCCCCCTTCTGCCTCTTGTGCCAATCCGTTGTTGCTTATATGATGTGTATACCCTTTTATTGTACTGTTCTGCTGAATACATTGGTGCTTTATTATCACGTTAATAATTGGTAAGTTGCACATGTTCCAAAGCACATGAATTAATAGTTTGCCACTGCAAGACAAATTGAATTAGCAGTTTTGCATTGAGAATTCTGTAATAAGAGATTATGCGTGATAACAAAAAAGCGTAACTATTTTTGACAGCACACGCTTTCATTCACAGCACGCGTTTTCATAAAACAGAAAGATCCCCCTTAATATGTTTATTTTTTTACACGCTATTTATACAAGGATATAATAAAATGCAATAATGCTTAAAGGAAAACTAAACCCCTGAACAATGTAGGTCTCTAAAAAGATATTGCATAAAACAGCTCATATGTAAAATACTTTCATGTAAATAAACCATTTTCATAATAATATACTCTTTTTGGTTAATCATAAATAGAGAATTGGCATTTTAAAAAATTAGGGCTGCCCCCTGGGATCCTAGGATTTACGGTACACAAACAAACACAATCTGTTGCTTAAGTATTCATTTCCAAAATTGCACTTTTGATGTGATACTTTTCATAACCATACAATGGGGTCTTAATTGCATGCAAAGTCCTGGTTGGGCAGGCTGGATTAAGCTCTTTACCCTGAGGAAGTTGGACCGAGTGCCGAAGATCGACATAAGGCTTGGGAATTTGGAGGAGACATTCTACTGATCTAACCCATCTATGAACTGCACACATTATCATCTATGCACTGGGAGATCATACTGTCTGTACACCTTGGAGGATGGATGGGGGTCACTTTAAATTTAGCCTTAAGTCAAGCAGCTGTGTGAGGATTGCCTGAGAAGTACTGTCAGCCATGTTGGGAACCACTGTGCCAGCTGCTCTGTTTCTGCACCTGCTTGGTACCTAAAAAATAAAATTGTGAATCATTTATTTACTAAAGGTGTCTTCGGTGAGTTGCTAATGGTTATTACACTATAATTGCATCCTGTGGCATAACTAGATGTTACTGGTTCCCCACAGCAAATTCAATTTATTGACCTATTCTTTCAAGAAATATTGAAATTGCTCATTATTTAGGGCATTACCGAACCCTCTAGACTCCTGCCGCCCCCCTCGCAAACCACAGGGTCTGCTTCCTCTGTAGCTAAAGGAGAAGGAAAGCTACGGAGGCATTTTATTGCCAATAGATATGCTGCAATAGTGCAAGCTATAACACTATATTTATTCTGTAGAATGTTTTACCATACCTGAGTAAAAAGCTCTAGAAGCTCTCTGTTTGTTTAGGATATCAGCTGCCGTATTAGCTTGGTGTGACATCACTTCCTGTCTAAATCTCTCCCTGCTCACTTATAGCTCTGGGCTCAGATTACAGGAGAGAAGGGACGGGGAGGGGGAAAGAGGAGCAAACTGAGCATGCTCACGCCTGGAGCAAGGAGGTTTAAGCTGAAGGCAGGAAGTCTGATACAGAAGCCCATGTGTACACAATAGAAGGAAAGAAATGCAGTGTTTCTTTTGACAGAGGACTCAGAGCAGCACTACTTTGAGGGTTTACTGGTATATTTAGGTGGAACTTTCTGATAAGGCTTACTTAGTGTTAACCTTTCATTGTCCTTTAAGCCCCTGTTTGCATCTAAAAACATAGACAGGTCCCTACTATTTGTACTGCAATGTAGATTCAGAAATTGGGTAAAAGAAGAACAAATAAGTGCCATCACCACACAATGCTTATTAACCTTTTAAGTGCCAGCAGAATTTCACATTTTGGTTACGCGAAATGCCAGCCGTTTTTGAAACATTTTGTGCTCTCTCACTTTAGGGGCATTTTCTGAGGGGAAACCTATAGTTTACCTAAGAAAACTATACATTGTTTTTTTCGGTAGAAACTGAGCTTTCTAAATCTGCCTGAGTTTTCATGTATTTACACCTGTGCAAAAAAATTTATAGTGCTAAATACCAAAAAAAAATGAAAAATTACCATTTTTCATCGTATATCAATTTATACCAGAAAAATATTTCATTTTACGGATGAAAATCCAACTGATTTGGAAAGCCTTATGTCTCTTGAACGTGCCAATACCAGATATGTATAGTTTTAGGGAGATTTAGGATTTCTGTACAGCAAAAACTCCCGGCAGTATATTACCAAATTTTGAAAGCACCAAGGCAGAAAACGGCATGCTTTAGATTCCAAGGCAAAAAATCCTGAAACCGTAGGTTTACCCCAGAAAACCATACATTTTTGAAAAGTACACATTCTGCCGATTACAAAATGGGTAACTATGTCTCTCTACTCCCAACTACCAAACATAAAAGCTTGTCTGAACATAGCGGTTTTTCAACAAAAAATTCAAAATTCTGAAAAATCATTTCAAAGGTTTTATTTTGCTGCTCCGCATATCCCAAACTATATTAGGTACCAAGAAAAAGCACCTGAAATATGATTGCCAGGGGTCCACTGAACAATTTGATACCCATTATGCATAGGTTTACCAAAGTATCTGGCATTTAGAGACACCAATATGTAGTTAGCACATCCAAATTGTTCAGGACTTTACTTCAGCTACTGAGAAATCAACACATTGACTGCATTTTTGTGGGGTAAAAACACAGAAATATATGTTTACCCCCCAAACCCATACATTTTTGGAAAGTACACATTCTACTGAATCTAAAATGGGTACCCATGCCTTTCTGCTCCAAACTACTGAGTCGCAAGGCTTTCCCAAAGTTGTCGGTTTTGGTGAAATATCTGAAAATTGCCTCAAAGCTTCAACTTCCCAGCACCATATCACCCATGTGTCATTACATACTAAGAAAAAGCACCCTAAATATGATTGCCAGGGTTCCTCCGAACAGTTTGGTGGCCATTGTTCATAGGTTTACCAAAGTATCTGGCATTTAGAGGCCCCAAAATGAAGTTAGCGCATACAAACAGTCCCGTGGGTAACTTCAGCTAATGAAAAATCAACAAATTGACTGCATTTTTGTGGGGTAAAAACACAGAAATATATGTTTACCCCCCAAACCCATACATTTTTGGAAAGTACACATTCTACCGAATCTAAAATGGGTACCCATGCCTTATTGCTCCAAACTACTGAGTCGCAAGGCTTTCCCAAAGTTGTCGGTTTTGGTGAAATATCTGAAAATTGCCTCAAAGCTTCAACTTCCCAGCACCATATCACCCATGTGTCATTACGTACTAAGAAAAAGCACCCTAAATATGATTGCCAGGGTTACTCCGAACAGTTTGGTGGCCATTGTTCATAGGTTTACCAAAGTATCTGGCATTTAGAGGCCCCAAAATGAAGTTAGCGCATACAAACAGTCCCGTGGGTAACTTCAGCTAATGAAAAATCAACACATTGACTGCATTTTTGTGGGGTAAAAACACAGAAATATATGTTTACCCCCCAAACCCATACATTTTTGGAAAGTACACATTCTACCGAATCTAAAATGGGTACCCATGCCTTATTGCTCCAAACTACTGAGTCGCAAGGCTTTCCCAAAGTTGTCGGTTTTGGTGAAATATCTGAAAATTGCCTCAAAGCTTCAACTTCCCAGCACCATATCACCCATGTGTCATTACGTACTAAGAAAAAGCACCCTAAATATGATTGCCAGGGTTACTCCGAACAGTTTGGTGGCCATTGTTCATAGGTTTACCAAAGTATCTGGCATTTAGAGGCCCCAAAATGAAGTTAGCGCATACAAACAGTCCCGTGGGTAACTTCAGCTAATGAAAAATCAACACATTGACTGCATTTTTGTGGGGTAAAAACACAGAAATATATGTTTACCCCCCAAACCCATACATTTTTGGAAAGTACACATTCTACCGAATCTAAAATGGGTACCCATGCCTTATTGCTCCAAACTACTGAGTCGCAAGGCTTTCCCAAAGTTGTCGGTTTTGGTGAAATATCTGAAAATTGCCTCAAAGCTTCAACTTCCCAGCACCATATCACCCATGTGTCATTACGTACTAAGAAAAAGCACCCTAAATATGATTGCCAGGGTTCCTCCGAACAGTTTGGTGGCCATTGTTCATAGGTTTACCAAAGTATCTGGCATTTAGAGGCCCCAAAATGAAGTTAGCGCATACAAACAGTCCCGTGGGTAACTTCAGCTAATGAAAAATCAACACATTGACTGCATTTTTGTGGGGTAAAAACACAGAAATATATGTTTACCCCCCAAACCCATACATTTTTGGAAAGTACACATTCTACCGAATCTAAAATGGGTACCCATGCCTTATTGCTCCAAACTACTGAGTCGCAAGGCTTTCCCAAAGTTGTCGGTTTTGGTGAAATATCTGAAAATTGCCTCAAAGCTTCAACTTCCCAGCACCATATCACCCATGTATCGTTACGCACCAAGAAAAAGCACCCTAAATATGATTGCCAGGGTTCCTCCGAACAGTGTGGTGGCCATTGTTCATAGGTTTACCAAAGTATCTGGCATTTAGAGGCCCCAAAATGAAGTTAGCGCATACAAACAGTCCCGTGGGTAACTTCAGCTAATGAAAAATCAACACATTGACTGCATTTTTGTGGGGTAAAAACACAGAAATATATGTTTACCCCCCCAAACCCATACATTTTTGGAAAGTACACATTCTACCGAATCTAAAATGGGTACCCATGCCTTATTGCTCCAAACTACTGAGTCGCAAGGCTTTCCCAAAGTTGTCGGTTTTGGTGAAATATCTGAAAATTGCCTCAAAGCTTCAACATCCCAGCAACATATCACCCATGTGTCATTACATACTAAGAAAAAGCACCCTAAATATGATTGCCAGGGTTCCTCCGAACAGTTTGGTGGCCATTGTTCATAGGTTTACCTAAGTAACTGGCATTTAGAGGCCCCAAAATGAAGTTAGCGCATACAAACAGTCCCGTGGGTAACTTCAGCTAATGAAAAATCAACACATTGACTGCATTTTTGTGGGGTAAAAACACAGAAATATATGTTTACCCCCCAAACCCATATATTTTTGGAAAGTACACATTCTACTGAATCTAAAATGGGTACCCATGCCTTTCTGCTCCAAACTACTGAGTCGCAAGGCTTTCCCAAAGTTGTCGGTTTTGGTGAAATATCTGAAAATTGCCTCAAAGCTTCAACTTCCCAGCACCATATCACCCATGTGTCATTACGTACTAAGAAAAAGCACCCTAAATATGATTGCCAGGGTTCCTCCGAACAGTTTGGTGGCCATTGTTCATAGGTTTACCAAAGTATCTGGCATTTAGAGGCCCCAAAATGAAGTTAGCGCATACAAACAGTCCCGTGGGTAACTTCAGCTAATGAAAAATCAACAAATTGACTGCATTTTTGTGGGGTAAAAACACAGAAATATATGTTTACCCCCCAAACCCATACATTTTTGGAAAGTACACATTCTACCGAATCTAAAATGGGTACCCATGCCTTATTGCTCCAAACTACTGAGTCGCAAGGCTTTCCCAAAGTTGTCGGTTTTGGTGAAATATCTGAAAATTGCCTCAAAGCTTCAACTTCCCAGCACCATATCACCCATGTGTCATTACGTACTAAGAAAAAGCACCCTAAATATGATTGCCAGGGTTACTCCGAACAGTTTGGTGGCCATTGTTCATAGGTTTACCAAAGTATCTGGCATTTAGAGGCCCCAAAATGAAGTTAGCGCATACAAACAGTCCCGTGGGTAACTTCAGCTAATGAAAAATCAACACATTGACTGCATTTTTGTGGGGTAAAAACACAGAAATATATGTTTACCCCCCAAACCCATACATTTTTGGAAAGTACACATTCTACCGAATCTAAAATGGGTACCCATGCCTTATTGCTCCAAACTACTGAGTCGCAAGGCTTTCCCAAAGTTGTCGGTTTTGGTGAAATATCTGAAAATTGCCTCAAAGCTTCAACTTCCCAGCACCATATCACCCATGTGTCATTACGTACTAAGAAAAAGCACCCTAAATATGATTGCCAGGGTTACTTCGAACAGTTTGGTGGCCATTGTTCATAGGTTTACCAAAGTATCTGGCATTTAGAGGCCCCAAAATGAAGTTAGCGCATACAAACAGTCCCGTGGGTAACTTCATCTAATGAAAAATCAACACATTGACTGCATTTTTGTGGGGTAAAAACACAGAAATATATGTTTACCCCCCAAACCCATACATTTTTGGAAAGTACACATTCTACCGAATCTAAAATGGGTACCCATGCCTTATTGCTCCAAACTACTGAGTCGCAAGGCTTTCCCAAATTTGGCGGTTTTGGTGAAATATCTGGAAATTGCCTCAAAGCTTCAACTTTCCAGCATCGTATTATCCATGTATCATTACCAGCATAAAGCATCCTAAATATAAACATATGGGTCTACTAAACAGTTTGATGCCCAATGTGCATAGATATACCAAACTATGTGGCGCACAGAGACCCCCAAATGACAATATGTATAGACATTTTCACGGCTGACGCTCTGACTGCTGCAATATGAGCACCTGGAGTGTGTATTATGCGACATTAGACCCCCCTAACAGTACAGAGACCCCAGAAAACCATATATTTTCAGAAAGTACACATTCTGACGAATCCAATATGGGTAAATAAGTGTTTCTACTGCAAACTCCCAAACTGCAAAGCAATGCTGAACATAACGGTTTTTATCAAACTTCTGAAAATCGTCACAAAGCTTGAATTCTACCCCATTATATGCCACACATTTCGTAACGTATCAGCATAAAACATCCTAAATATGAACGCCAGGGGTCTACTGAACACTTTGATGCCCAGTATGCATAGATATACCAAACTATGTGGCGCACAGAGACCCCCAAATGACAATAGTGTATATACATTTTCATGGCTGACGCGCTGGCTGCTGCAATATGAGCACCTGGTGTGTGTATTATGCGACATTAGACCCCCCTAACAGTACAGAGACCCCAGAAAACCATATATTTTCAGAAAGTACACATTCTGACGAATCCAATATGGGTAAATAAGTGTTTCTACTGCAAACTGCCAAACAGCAAAGCAATGCTGAACATAACGGTTTTTATCAAATTTCTGAAAATCGTCACAAAGCTTGAATTTTACCCCATTATATGCCCCACATTTCGTAACGTATCAGCATAAAACATCCTAAATATGAACGCCAGGGGTCTACTGAACACTTTGATGCCCAATATGCATAGATATACCAAACTATGTGGCGCACAGAGACCCCCAAATGACAATAGTGTATATACATTTTCACGGCTGACGCTCTGGCTGCTGCAATATGAGCACCTGGAGTGTGTGTTATGCGACATTAGACCCCCCTAACAGTACAGAGACCCCAGAAAACCATATATTTTCAGAAAGTACACATTCTGACGAATCCAATATGGGTAAATAAGTGTTTCTACTGCAAACTGCCAAACTGCAAAGCAATGCTGAACATAACGGTTTTTATCAAATTTCTGAAAATCGTCACAAAGCTTGAATTTTACCCCATTATATGCCCCACATTTCGTAATGTATCAGCATAAAACATCCTAAATATGAACGCCAAGGGTCTACTGAACACTTTGATGCCCAATATGCATAGATATACCAAACTATGTGGCGCACAGAGACCCCCAAATGACAATAGTGTATATACATTTTCACGGCTGACGCGCTGGCTGCTGCAATATGAGCACCTGGTGTGTGTATTATGCGACATTAGACCCCCCTAACAGTACAGAGACCCCAGAAAACCATATATTTTCAGAAAGTACACATTCTGACGAATCCAATATGGGTAAATAAGTGTTTCTACTGCAAACTGCCAAACTGCAAAGCAATGCTGAACATAACGGTTTTTATCAAATTTCTGAAAATCGTCACAAAGCTTGAATTTTACCCCATTATATGCCCCACATTTCGTAACGTATCAGCATAAAACATCCTAAATATGAATGCCAGGGGTCTACTGAACACTTTGATGCCCAATATGCATAGATATACCAAACTATGTGGCGCACAGAGACCCCCAAATGACAATAGTGTATATACATTTTCACGGCTGACGCGCTGGCTGCTGCAATATGAGCACCTGGTGTGTGTATTATGCGACATTAGACCCCCCTAACAGTACAGAGACCCCAGAAAACCATATATTTTCAGAAAGTACACATTCTGACGAATCCAATATGGGTAAATAAGTGTTTCTACTGCAAACTGCCAAACTGCAAAGCAATGCTGAACATAACGGTTTTTATCAAATTTCTGAAAATCGTCACAAAGCTTGAATTTTACCCCATTATATGCCCCACATTTCGTAACGTATCAGCATAAAACATCCTAAATATGAACGCATGGGGTCTACTGAACACTTTGATGCCCAATATGCATAGATATACCAAACTATGTGGCGCACAGAGACCCCCAAATGACAATAGTGTATATACATTTTCACGGCTGACGCGCTGGCTGC
This sequence comes from Xenopus petersii, assembly GCA_038501925.1. NCBI lineage: Eukaryota > Metazoa > Chordata > Amphibia > Anura > Pipidae > Xenopus > Xenopus petersii. The sequence continues at coordinate 91,345,116 of CM076680.1, read as the reverse complement.
TGCAATATGAGCACCTGGTGTGTGTATTATGTGACATTAGACCCCCCTAACAGTACAGAGACCCCAGAAAACCATATATTTTCAGAAAGTACACATTCTGACGAATCCAATATGGGTAAATAAGTGTTTCTACTGCAAACTGCCAAACTGCAAAGCAATGCTGAACATAACGGTTTTTATCAAATTTCTGAAAATCGTCACAAAGCTTGAATTTTACCCCATTATATGCCCCACATTTCGTAACGTATCAGCATAAAACATCCTAAATATGAACGCCAGGGGTCTACTGAACACTTTGATGCCCAATATGCATAGATATACCAAACTATGTGGCGCACAGAGACCCCCAAATGGATATAAAGTAGATAAAATTTACAAGGCAAAACAAAATAAGGCAGTAAAGAGTGAAATGCAAAAAAATCCAATAAAACCACAAAAATCAATGTTTTTTTTCCAGACTAGTGTTATCGGCCGTCAGAATCACAGTTTCAATATTTTAGCTGGGCCAAACAGGTTATACGGCTAGAAACAAGTGAACACAACATACGCAGAGCTGAAAATGCAATAAAATGGCTAAAAATTCAATAAAATGGCTAAAAATGCACCAAAATACCCAAAATTGCAATATAATCACCGAAATAACATAAAAAAGATATTGCACAGTACGGTTAGCGAATACGCTATTCGTAATGGCAATAAAACATTTTTTTCAGCCAAAAAAAGAGACGATGCGATAAGAAAAAAAAAAAAAAAGCCACAATGCCATGTATGTGCGTGTGCGTGTGTACAAATGGTAAATTACATGTTATGTGCGCGTGTGTGCGTGTGCACATGTGTGTAAGTGCAGTGAGTGTAAGTGACCCCCCCAATCCCCAAAAAGTATGTGTAAGTGTGTGTAAGTGTGAATCTAAGTGTGTATTACTGTAATAAGTGTGTGTTGGTGTGTTTGTGTGTGTAATTGTTGCACTAACCTGAAAAAATCGCTGGAGACTGTTGCAGGCGATCAGGAAGACTCCCTGGAAGACCTCTGCGTCGTGGTTCCTGTCTGTGTGCTGTGGGGGCGGAGATCGTCGATCCGGTGCAGGCTGCAGCAGCAGGACACGTAAGTAACACGTGCCTGCTGCTGTTTTTGGGCCCCTGGGCGATCGCGCCCCAGGGGCCACTCGATCCCCTGCTCTGCTCGTTGCCTAGGGGCAGGGGATCGAGCAGGAACGGAGCGAGCGGCTCTAACAGCCGCTCCTCCGCTTCTGAACCCGGAAGTGCTGCAGAACGTAGAATCTACGTTCTGTGGCATTTCAAGTACCTTTGCCACAGAACGTAGATTCTACGATCTGTGGCATTTAAAGGGTTAACAACCCCTCTCACCCCACAAGCGTTTTTGTTGTTATATGTTAGGGCATAGGGTGGTCTGTGATATGATGGTGTGCATTTTAGTTAAGAGGATGCTCTAATGATTGAGGTTCACTTATGCTTCAGTTCATATACATAGTGGAGTGTGATTCCATGGGAAAGTACATAGACTGCTGGCTACCAAGAGTTCATATTGCAAGAGATCCACCTACAGAGATCTGAATGGAGTAGGACTAAGCTGTCATTTGGCACCTGCTTTTAGATTTCTCATTTTTTCAATATATAGAGGTGACAACCATTCATTCAGTAGATAGAGATCACTGGTAGATCATTTGAAGAAGACATATAGCATAACAAAAAAAATCCCCAATCTTGTAGGCCATAATGAATATATGGTGCTGGTTTTTACTTTGGGGTAAAAATTTATATTTTCTTTAAAAATTGTAGTTTTATTTTGTTCCCTTTGGATCTGCTAGGGTTGCTGTCAGTGTTTCAAAGGGGGGGGCGGTGTATCCTAACAGTCCGTGCTAGAAGCACAGTCGGAGGGGGACAGCCAATCACAGCCCTGCAGTCACAAAAGCAAAGAAAGGCTTCACTTTGGCCTAGCAACTGATTGTTTCAGGATCCCCTGCACAGCCTGGGAAAGGAGGCCGCAGGAAATGGAACAGTTGGGTCATACTAGTAGAATTTTGGAGAAAATTTTAATAAATCAGCCTGAAAAACTACTTTTTAAAGCACATTCCTTCTATATTTAAAAGAGTATAATACACTTCTAGCACATTCTTGATTTTCACATAATATGTCCCAATGCTCCCATTGCACTCCATAGCTCTACAAAGGAGGCAGGCCAAACCATAGATGCAGAGAGGATCTTCTGTGAGAATAATCCCTATGTCAGGCATGTTGTCAGATGATACTCTGCAATTTTGGCTTGTCAATAAACTTTTACTGAAACCCTGGAAGCCAGACAAAGTGCCATTTAGGTGTTTGCTTCCAGAGAGAGTTGAATTAAACGCTTTCAGCTCCAGTTGCAGGAAAATAAAACAGAAAGTAAACAGAGCAGGCAGGTTCCTTTCTGGAACATTCTCTTGTATTCATTTCTCTACTGGTCCCAGAGAGCTGGGGAAACTGTTATCAAACAGTGCTACTTTAACACTCTTTTCCTGATATCACTTGCCTACAGATCCCAGCATGCTTTAAAGGGCATGTAAAGGTAAAAAAATAAAATCCCATTTTTACTTTCCTTAATGAAAAAGAAACCTATCTCCAATATACTTTAATTTAAAAATGTATACCGTTTTTAAAAGAAACCTGACTGTATGCAGTGAAATTCTCCCTTCATTTACTACCGTGGGTAGGAATTGTCAGACAGTCCCTAACTGCTCTGCAGGGAAAAATCATACTTATGAACAACAGGGGGAGCCCCCGCATTACTTCCCAGCCATGCAGAACTCAAGCAGCTTTGTTTGTTTGTGTCGGCGACTGTGTAGAGATTTGTATTGGATTTTATTTTTGCCTTTTCATCCCCTTTACTGTTTCCAACTCCAGCTGCAGGGACAAAGATCATGGAGCCAGATTTAAACAGATAAATTGGGATTCTATTTGGAGGATTATTTTGTTGCAGCCACTGGTTCTGTAAAGTTGGAGAAAGGTTGTATTAAACAATACAAAAACTATAAAATCCACATTAGATTACATGACAACACAGGACCCAGTGCAGTCTGCATATTCTGATTATTAATCAGTCTTGCTGTATTGGCTTCTGGGAGATATTATTTGACATTTGCTGTTTTGATGATCTATGACGATCCCTAAGCAGCCCAGACCACACTGAGCATGTGCACAGTCTTGTGCACAGTCTTGCAAAGATGTTTAACAAAGTTACAATATGCTGACCCCCTGTGGCCAAATTTGAAAGCATAAATCATTTGTTTGATTAGGCTTGTGGTGCAGTGAGTTCATGTTCATATTAAGTATACAAAATACAGCATTTCTAGCATTATTCTATTTTAGACTTTACTTCCCCTTTAACTCTTCATAATGTGGTGGTCCAGCAACACATGGATAAATCGATTTCTGCTATGTATGAATATATGAATATGTGGCCTGTTAGCTGTTGTGATCTGCTACTCCCAGCACCCTCAGCTGTTGTGGATTTATACACAGTTCACAATAGCAATTCCATTATTCTGCTATTTCCAACCAAATATCATATAAGGAAAGCAAGTGTTCTAAAGAGTCTCACCGTTTTGGGCCTCTGCAGTCTCGTTTCCAATCGGCTACTTGCTTTGGTATCAGGTGGCACATAATACTGCAGGAAGTCTCCTATGGGACCTTGGCCAAGAGCAGTGGATTGTGAGGACCAGGGGGAAGAGACTAAAGGACAAAAACAAATCCTCAGTTTATGGCAGTTAAACAGAATTCCTTCTTCCTTAGGATACAATGGCTAACCCATGTGTAAAATGTAACAGAGTTGTGCTAATGAAAGTAAAATAAATATACTGCAGGAACGGAGAGTACTGGTGTGAACTATGGCCATTCTCAGTTAGGTGTCATCCATATAGAAATCACTACCAGGAGTTTCCATACAGTCTTTTTATGCAAAATGTGGGCAATTCTCAAGATCTCAAAAGAGCAGCTGCAGCTCTATGTTCTGTGCTGAACTACATTTCCCAGCAAACACTCTAAAGCAGTTGGAAATAAAAAAAAAAAAAGGTACATGCTACAGGCTGAAATAAAATATCAGTCCCAAAATTATGTGGACACCCTTTTTATAATATCTGACATATTTTGCACCCTTATTGAAAATGACATTTAGGGAAATTATATTTTGTGCTCTTTCCATTGCCCACACAAGAGGCTTACAGTATTTATCTATGCCGTGACATGTGTTATTCCAGCCTCTGTGTATATAATTAGAGCTGAATATTACATCTTTATATTTATTCTGCCATTACAGCCCTTCTAAAGCAAAACAATACCTAATCCTGCTTAGATGAGAAGTTGGCAGGAAGGAGTGAAAATAAGAAACATTCTCCACGAATGCATCAACTTTCCATATTACCTGCGGAAAAGCTCCTCCCACTGGGGGATGTGAGAGAGGCTGAAGTCTTTCTGATACCTGAGGAGGAATCCAAGCACAAAGAACATTTATAGTAGATCTCTTACTCTTTGTTTCACAACTGTCATTTTTTATAATGTTTAAAGAGAAAGATAAAAAAAATACAAACTAAAGTAAAGGGGAAATGACTGTGAAAGTGCCACATTGCATTAATGTTTAGTATGCGATAGAATGGCTAATTCTAAGCAACTTGTCAATTGGTCTTAATTTTTTCTTTTTAAAAGACAAGTAAACAACTTACAACAATTTTTTAGCATTTTATGGAGTACTCACCATCTCAGCCCAGGAGGCTGGGAGGGACCTAACAAATTTCCCCCCATGACTATCCCTTTCCTTCGCCTTTAATGTATGGTGATCCAGATTAAGTAACAAAAAAAACCTTATTGAGAAACCCCCAGTTCTCAAGCATTCCAGATAATAAATCCCATGCTGGGTAAGTACAATCTTCATAGAGTAGGGTTTCAGTCAAACCAACGGGGCATTAAGTGAGTGTGGAGCTGTGCCCATGTGTTTGCTCTACGTCTATCAAAGACTGAGCTGCCCAAACTTGTTTAGCTAGGGAATACAGGCCACAGCCTTGCGGTTGGCATGGGTAGGATCCCTGGCAATCTGCCATACATCTGTATTAAGAGCTGCTCACAAAAAATGGCACTCCTGTGTTCACTGCATGAATGCAGGAAAAGGTCCTTGTATAAACATAATTACATAACGTTATATCACTGTTATAGCTGTGTGAAATATCTGCCAATGAGATGAGATTTAAAGCAGGCTCTTTGTTTTCCCCAGAAACATTTTCCAGCCTGGTTGCATAAAAAAGTAGATGGCTGTTGGGGGAAAATGTATTGGTAATCACAGTTGAAAAATCTCAAGTGGCACCTTCCCTGAGGAGAAATGTGCAGAGAATCAAGATGGAGCTGGGCCACTTTGGTGGCTGAATGACAGCAGAGAGGTGGTATTAAAGTCAGGTGACTTACAAAAAATGCCTAGTGGAACACTTGCCTAAAAGTATGTGGTGACTTACGTAAGTTTCACAAAAAGCCCACTTTGTTCAACCTTTCCAGCTCATTATACAAACCAATACAGAGATAGGCAAAAGGCTTACTATATACACTAGAATTCCCTATTCCTTACAGTAAACACACCCTTCCTATGTTCATGTTGAAATTCCCTTTCCTCTAGTCTCAACAGCTGTTATTTATTGTAGTTTCTGGACAATTTAGTCAAATTCAGTCCCGTGCTGTACATTCTGAGGTTCAGGGTTTCCCTTTCGATCTGTACTGTGCTGTAGTTAAGTGCTCTTTTTTCTTCACCATTTTGGAGTGCTGCAGCATCATTTTCTTTGCAGCTAGATATATAGAGAGTTAGAAGGCGCACACCCTGTGAATAAACTAGAGGTGCAAATCCGGAGGAGGCTCCAAGATAACATGAACAAAAAACAAAATAGAAGATTGCACACTCAAATAAAAATAAAGAATAGAGTGTACAATCCTCTATTTTGTTTTTGTTAATTTTCTTTGTAGGGCTGATATATATTCTGGTAAATTTATTTAGAGTTTTAAGCATTCTGTATTATTATAAACGTCTGTTAGGCCAGATGCCAGAGTAGATTATATAGTGACTGGAATATATTTCCACTACTACTGTACATGAGTGTGAGTCTGACAAACACCACAACCCACGTCCGTCTGCATGTTGCAAAGATTCCCCTTCTGGCCTTATGCATCTTTCAGTAGCATGTCCTCTAGTGAAAGGAACTAAACGGAGTGGTAGATTGCTGAAAATTGTAACAAAATTGCATTTGCTGTAAACCAAACATAAATGATTATTAAAATGTTTATTGGTCTTGTCAGTCCCTAATATCTTACTGTAAATGACAGGAAGCAGTGTCCACAAACTGGCAACATGCATAACTCACACCAGCACTTGTGTGTTTGCCCCACATTCTATGGGTATGGCACCTTCACATACTATACTGATATTTCTCACCTGTGGGTGAATTCCTTACAGATAACATTTCCAAATCATAGACATGGGTCTGTAGTTCGTCGACTCGTTGAAAGGCGTCTAGTTTTAAGCTGCGCTCCTGTATCATCTGAGATCTCATCTGTGTGGTTCAGAAGTATTAGATTATAGTTTAAAACATACAACATTTCAACATTTTGTCAAGGATTCACCAAGAACAAAACTTTGAAACGTTAATCATGCTGATATATAATCAGTTAGAAATTCTCTACCATTTCTGATACAATCTATTTAGTCTTCACTATCGCCCTCTCTTCATTCTCACTTCATGCAGGAGTTGGAGTCAGATTTTGATAGACAGGTCTAATATAGCCATTGGGGGGTTGTACCTTTTGCCACAGGGCCGGAACTAGGGGTAGGCAGAAGAGGCACGTGCCTAGGGCGCAATGGTGGAGGGGCGCCAGGCACTTACCTCTTCCAACGCCTACCCCTAGTTCCAGAAGCTGTGGCAGAAGTTTTTCTCCGCTTGCGAGTGTGCGCGTCCTCTGCGCATGCGCATTCGCACGTCCTCTGGGCACGTTCGTGTGTCATTGGCGCAGTAGCATCATTGGCACATGCGCAGTCGCGCATCATCGGCGCTCGTCAATACAGCAGGGGGGCGACATAGTCGGGCAGGTTGCCTGGGGCGCCTGGCCGACTTGGCCCGGCACTGTTTTGTCATGATGAGGTATCAGAACTCACTCTTTCAAAATTACCAACTTTCACAGAAATCCTTTCTATCTCTATGTGCAGGATGTGTGCCAGAGTTTTTTTTGTTAGATTTTGTTTGTGCTAGAGTCGGTTATTTGAGTTAGCTCTAATACATCTTCTACGAAAAGGGAACCCCACCTAAAATATGTGTTATACCAACCTGTCAATCCAAATATGACCCGGGCTGCTAATTATTTCAGAAACGTTACAGAATTTAGAATGGATTATTTATAGAAAGTTTTTTATTTAGACAAGATAAAGCTTATATTACATTTTCTCATTAGTCCTTTATTAGAGATAAAGCTTATATTACATTTTCATGTTCACATAAGTCCTACTAATCAATCTTGCTATAGAAAACTGAAACAGAAAATTAAATAATAAGTAATAATTTTGAGGTCAAGACCGGAATGTGGTGCTTTCTGTTTGGGTGCTATTTTTTATTGCATGTATATGGTGAAATACAGATGGGGGGTGGGGCTGTGATTGTAAAGCACTAACCTATAACCCTAGGCTAATACTCCTCCTCTTCTTCTTCAAAAAAAATTCAACTGAATATATGTGCCGATTTCTGTGTTTGCTCAAGCAGACAGCTTAAACAGGTGTAGGGGAGACCTAGGAACATCTTAGGAGACTGTGACATGGCATTAAAACTTTCTCCTAAGCCTGTGTGAGATCAGCAGCTTTTTGAGTGAGTTTTAAACTGTTCAGTTGGCAAAATAGGTACACAATTATTGCGAAAAATAGATAATCATGCTTAGGGGACTATAATCTTTTGTTTTTTGGGTAGCAGTGAAGAAAGGTGAACAACCCCTTTAAGAGGAACGTACATGGACTGGTGCAATTTTTGGAGAAGAGTAGCACCATCCCAGTGTAGCAGAATAGTGTTAATAATCTCCATGAACCCCAGTGATTTTCTGCTTTAAGATATCTTTTATAATTGTGGAAATGTAAGGCTTTCTTTTCTCAGGAGCAGGGGGTTTGTTATGTGCAGTGTGCGCAGTGTAAGCCACAGTGTATAAATCTGTTACTAAAAATACAGAAATGCTTAACAAAACAGAGGCCTATTTATATAACAAATGCTATTTCACAATAGCAGACTTGTCTCCCACCAGCACAGAGTAAATAAGAAAACTACACAAGGGGGTTTATCCCTGTAATTTGGGGGATTAGGTTTAAAACCAAAACTAGTTTGGAATTACATGCAAATACACAGGAGCCCTGTACTTTGTGCAGCAGTCTAATGAGAACAACGTGTGTGCCTTCTGTTTTGGTGGTGTCAGCATTTCTCTATTTTCCTTTGGCATACAACAACGGCTGTTCATAAAAGCTTACAAATATGCTCAGTATCTGTAATTATGTGTGTGTATATATATATATATATATATATATATATATATATATATATATATATATTATATATATATATATATATATATGTGTATATATATATATATATATATATATATATATATATATATATATGTGTGTATATATATATATATATATATATATATATATATATATATATATATATATATATATATAGTTTCACCTATACTACAATCATATTATCCCAATAGCTATAAAGCAATAATATATTCCTGCTCACAAGAAAAGGGAATATTAATCAACCACCATTAACTTTAAACAGCTCATAACATTTATTATAATATTCTAAAATAGTGGTTGTACAGCCTACTTTTAAAATACTATTAATATGGAAATAAAAGCATTAATTCAATCCTTCAATTTTATGATTATAAAGTGCTGTGCATATGTAGCCAATAATGTATTCTGTATTGTAAAATTGTAGACTATTAGATGCCACAGAGAAGTCTGTGATGTACGTATCTATAAAAAGCCACCCACACACCTTTCTAACTCTCCCAACGTTTCTAACCATCCCCAATCTAACTATCTGTAACGTCACCAGAGGGGCCAGTGCAGCCGAAGAGGCTGGAATATGAATAGGAGAGGGATTGAATCGAAGATAAGACTAGCAGAAGGAGACTGGTCTCAGTAGTGGACAAAGGGAAATGTAAAAAAATTGTGGCAGGCAAGACAATGATATAAAAGTTAGCAGTGGATCACCTGTTTGTCAGTACCAATAGAGATTTTTTTTTTGAAAACCAGGCAGTTGCATATTACCTGCTTAACTTCCCTTTTGATTTTATTTTGATGCAGCTGACCCATTCTAGAGGACCTTTCAGCTTCTTCTGTCAAAGTACGCAGCCTGGATTCCCTGTCCTCTATATCTCCCATCAGCTTGTCCACACTGATGGACTTCTCTCTCTCGGCCTGCTGCCTGTTTCTCATCTCCTGGGAATACCTGTGCTCTAGCCCACTCAGCTGTTCTTTCTAGAGAACAAACAGTACAGAAAAGATAGTTAATTGCTCAGATTCACCATGAAAAGCAGTGACTTTAATCCCAGAACCCATCACTTCAATGTGGAACAAGGTGCGGTTTCATGACTCTGCAAGCCTAAGGGGGTGGGGTATTAGGCCCTGTTAGTGAGACGCAGGCTTAACATGGATTCATCAGCATAAATTGAGTTTATGCTATATGTACAGTGTTTGGAACAGCAATAAAAACAGTCTTTTTCTTTCACATTTAAACTGGTCGAGGACATTGTTGTCGGGATTTGTTGAATATAGTTTGATATTGACAGTTTAAGGGACAGCTTTATCAACGGTCGAATTTTGAAGTAGAAAAAACGTAGAAATTCGACCATTGAACAGAATCCTCCAACATTGGAATTTGAAGTTGGAGGATTCTCCAATCGTACTTCGAATCGAACGATTTTATTGTACGATCGTACCATTTTCCCAAAAAAATCTTCGACTTAAAAAAACTCACAGGAGGTCCCCCATAGGCTAAACAGCAATTCGGCAGGTTTAAGTTGGAGAAGTATTGAAGTTGAAGTTTTTTTTAAAGAGACAGTACTTTGATTATCGAATGGTCGAATAGTCGAACGATTTTTACTTCAAATCTAAGTCGAAGTAAATTCAAAGTCGTAGGGGCACATTTACTATGGGTCGAATATCAAGGGTTAATTTACCCTCGATATTCGACCGTCTAAGTGAAATCCTTCGACCTCGAATATCGATGTCGAAGGATTTCCTGCAATTCGTAGGAAAAATTGTTCGAACGATTCGAAGGATTTTAATCCGTTGATCAAACGATTTTCCTTTGATCAAAAAAAGCTAGGAAAGCCTATGGGGACCTTCCCCATAGGCTAACATTGATGCTCGGTAGGTTTTAGGTGGCGAAGTAGGGGGTCGAAGTTTTTTTTAAAGAGACAGTACTTCGAATGGTTGAATAGTCAAACGATTTTTTGTTCGATTTGAAGTCATGGTCGAAGGTCGAAGTAGCAAATTCGATGGTCGAAGTAGCCAAAAAAAACATTCGAAATTCGAAGGTTTTTTCTTCTAATCGTTCACTCGAGCTAAGTAAATGTGCCCTGTAGTATCCTATTCGATGGTCGAATTATCCAAAAAATTATTTTCAATTTCAAATTTTTTTACTTAGAAAATTCCCTCAAATTCACTTCGACCCTTGATAAATCTTCCCCTAAATGTAGTTATTTGACTTACTGTGATATCACACTGCTGATGTTATATCTGTGTACCTGCTTATTCAACAGTTGGTTCAGATGACTGTTCTCAGCCTGTGTCCTCATCAGACTTGTCCTTGCAACCATCAGCTGCTGGCGTAATAAGGTCAACTCTTGGTCCACATTCAACTTTAATTTCAAGCCAACCTTTTTGTTCTGAACAGCTTCCTGTGAAAATACATTTCCTTATTTTATTTCTTATGGATCTCAAAATAATAATGCTAGATATTATCTTCAACAGGATAGTATATTGGTATTATCTGACAGTGACAGCAATGTCTGTCCACCACATACGAGGCCTGGGACAATGAAGCAAACATCATGTCCTGATGAATAAAATATACATGAAGCCTGTGATCACCATTCAGATTAAAGAAGCTGTCTGAAGCTTTATAACCTTACCTTTTCAGCATTGCTGATGCTCTTGCGTAACTGTCCTTCCTGGGTAGTTGTTTTCCAGTGGTTTAATGCTTTCATCTTACAGATAAGTGCTTTTAGGCTGCTGTTTTCCTCTCTAAGAGACTGTAGCATGTTTTGCTAAAGCAACGAGAAATAAAACAATATTTGTCTGTAAATCTTGTAATAAATATTTAAATAAATATTTATTGTTCTCTTTGCTATTCTCAGTAAACCTCCTCTGATTCCATCAAGAGTATACATTAATTTATTCTTTCTTTCTGTCATTTACACACATTAAGCAGCTAACATAAGAAAGTATTGACATACACAATGTACCTGGCCATTGTTTGCCCTTCACACACCTCTATTTAATTTACCAGGCTTATCCCAAACTCTGTACCAGTGGCCAAAATGGAGAATCTGTCTTGCCTGAAATAAAAAACAGCAGCCCAAGCAGCTTATAAACATTCCTGTCTGGATCATGCAGGATTAGTTTGCATGCCTACTATGAGCAGATATAGTTTTACAATTTATACAACCATTGGGCAGTCTGAGGGCCCCCCAATCTGATTCCAGGAAAACTGACCTATGATGCCAAAATCTCTCTCTCATGTATATGGAATATACATAACATCTATTTTTCCACCCCCTCCCAAATTTGCATATGCAAATTAGGGTTCCAATTCGGTTCCGCCAAATCCAAAATAGTAGATTCCGTGTGTAGCCCTGTTCTGCTATTGCATGTAATCTAGCACTAATTTCTTCCTAATATACTTCTTATTTATTTAGCTTTTTTCCCTATTAATAACATTGTGATCAACCATAATTTTTACCGGCCAGGCCAGTAAAATACTGGCCAGGTGTCAACCCTATCTACAGGAGTCCTGTATCTCCACTACCAGGGAGAGCAGGTACACTATGATTTGATGTGCCTCCACCCAGGGTCAGGACAGACTGGGTTGTGATACCCCTCACTCTGAACTTCCCTGCTCCGTAATCATACACACAGAGGAAAGGTTGAGGGATTTATTTGCAGGACCCTGTACATTTAAATAACCGGGATACAAACAGCCTGCCAGCCAGTAGCAACTTCATAGAAAAATGCAGATGGTAATCTCTGAGCTGCTATGGGGAATTACTACTTATGTGGCAGTTTCTTGAGGACTCCTTTTGGCTTTCTGTGCCCTGAAAAAAGCAAGTTTTGCTTTTCAGAGTCCTGACAGGACCCCTTCCCTTACGCATCCTAAATAGAGTATGATTATGTCACTGGGGTTCCCTACTGACTTTTCACACACAGTGATATCTGGGAAATTGCAGCACCTTGCTTTCCCTCTGCTGCTTCTCTCTCCCAGCACTTCCTGTGCAGCACTTCCTTTCTGTCAGCTCACAGGGGTGAAGATTCCCCTCCTTGCACAGAACACACAGAGGAGAGACAAGTATATATAGCTCCCCTACATGTGCATAACTTATAAATATAACATAAAACATGATCTGTTGTACATAAAACTTCTAAAACTAAATTATGAGAATCCAATTAAACAAACAAATAAAAACCATTATATTTATTAATTGAGGGAAATGGTCCAAAGTACCATATTTGTGTAGGGCAAAAGTATCTGAACCTCTAGGATTCTCAGTTCATTTGAAGGGGCAAATAGTCAGGCCACAAACCAAACCTCCCAACATTTTGGAAATAAAAAGAGGGACAAAGAAAATGTCAGCGAATTTTATTGACCACGCCCATTTTGTGGCCACACCCCCTAATTACCATGTTCATTATACAAAATTTGGCAGGTTATGAAAGTTTAAACATATTCATGTGTTTTTTTCAGTTATTACAGTTTTGCTAATGAAGGTGAATTGCCCTTTTAAGCTGTGAGGCTAACGTTTCCCAAAGGACATTTTTATCTTAATTCTTACAATTACTTATATGCTTATCTCAAAATTGTTACAAAGTATCTCAGTTGCAGCTGGTGGCTATTCTGGACTCTCTGCCAAAAGCCAATTAAGTTAAAAAAAAAAAATTCTGGAAGAATTTATGGGGCACTGTACCACTGTAGGGTAACAAATGCATGTGAATATATTATTGAAATCACATGTTACATAGTTATTTACTACATACTAGTCTTCCCTAGTTATTAAACTTACCTTTGACAAATTGTTAGTAAGTGAATTGTTATCCTTTGTAGAGCCATATTTATTCTTCAGTAGGATTATATCATCCACTCCCTCTTTTCTGACTTCACTGATGAGTTCACATATGTGCTTCTTCATTTTCATGTGATATTCCTCTAGTTGTGACTAAAACAGAAACAAAAGTTTAACAACAGCTAAATCATAGGCCTGTGATGTTTTTTGATGAACTGGATCATGCCAACTGAGGGCTGCCAAGAATTCAGCGTTTAAAAATGAATCTCAATGAGCCATATTTTTTGTCTACACTGCACCTCATTGCTCCCACTTTTTTTTTGGTGTTAAAATAAATAGACACAGAAAAATTCCCTCTATTGTGACAGATGTGAAGTATGAGCAAGAAGTGAAATGTCTTAGAAATAGAACTGTTTTGCTTCTGGAAACAGGGAAAAACAACAATATTTTCTCTTTATAAAAGCTTTAATAGCAAATGTAGTTGTCACATATTTTGAATTGAAACCATTCCCTTAGACATTTGAATAACCACTAATACTAATACCACTGGATTATCTAGAAGTGCTAGTGAAGAAGCCCAAAATATTATATGTAGCATTTCTAGTCTACTTCTTTGTTTAACTTTGGTTCTCCTTTAAATATGAAGGTTTCTGTCACATTGGACGCCAACAAACCTATATTTGATTCTGTATCTAGGTTACTATCCTTTACAGTAGTACACAGCACAGCATAATACTTTGCTATTTTTATACATTTTATCATGCATTGAATGTGTAAAGAATACCAATCCCCCTTGCTGCAGCCTTTCCCACGTTAAGTACTGTACAAATATGTGCTTCCATTTTATCCAACTGCTTTCCTAAACAACATAAGCTGTGTCACACTTTGCAGGCAGGGAAGAACTACACAGACATTGCCATTGACTAAATATAAAAGGTGCTGCCACATGGCTGAATATAAATGATATGTGATTAGATAAAAGTGAAATATTGCCCGTCAATGAATAATAACACCTGCTGTTGTATGTGCTACATCATCTCCTATTTCCTATTGTATTCTTCACTTCCTGCCATTTCCTAGAAATCTAGTCATATAATCTTTTGTGACGAGACTGAAATGCATGGATACTTAAATCTGTAAATGTTACAACATACTCTGTTTTTATAAGAAACCTGATTGTATGCAGTGAAATTCCTCCTTCGTTTTACTTGACAGCTGCAGATAGGAAACTTCAGACAGTCCCTAACTGCTCTGCAGGGAAACAATCATACTTTTAAACAGCAGGGACGACCACCCCATCACCACCTTTCATCCCAGTCATGCAGAACTCAAGCACCTTTGTTTGTTTCCCTGTAGAGCAGTCGGCAACTGTGTAGAGATTCATATTGGATTTTATTTTTGCCTTTACATCCCCTTTAATGTTTCCAATTCAAGTGGCAGGGACAAATATCTTGGAGCCAGATTTAAACAGATAAACTGGGATTATATTTGGAGGATTCGTTTACTGCAGCCACTGGTTCTGCAGAGTTGGAGAAAGTTTACAATACTAAACTAAAAAATCCACATTAGATTACATGACAACACAGGACCCAGTGCAGTCTGCATATTGATAAATTATTAATCAGTCTTGTTGTATGGGCTTCTGGCAGATATTATTTGACTTGTGCTGTTTTGATAATTTATGAGGATCCCTAAGCAACCTCCCAACAGCAGCCAAGACCACACTGAGCATGTGCATGGTCTTGGTCTTGCAAATATGTTTAACAAAGTTAAAAGGTGGTGACCCCCTGTGGTCAACTTTGAAAGAATGAATCATTTTTATGTGTAGTATACAAAATGCAGCATTTTTAGCATTATAGTCTTTTCTAGAATAGTCTGTCTTTTGCTTTACCCCACACTTCTGGTGAAAGAGTGAAAATATCTCAAAAGTAAACTGCAGTGGCAAGGTTGGAATGGGGTGTGAAGGCCTGCTACCCTAGGGACCCCCACACCCCCTCTAGGGCCCCAACTGCCTGCCCATTCACCCACCACCAGGACCTCCCCCATGTCAGCGCACCATCCTTATATGTAACTTTTGACATATCTGGGGAGGATGGGCAGCAGGGGAGCGACAGGGCAGGCCAGGATCGGCATGGATTAAGGGAGGGGAGCTGGGGAGTGTCGGGGAAGGGTAGGATTGGGTCTGGGCTGGAGGGACTCATCAGGCTTTTCCAGGTGTCCTGCCCTGTCTGACCCCATGCAGAGGTAATTTACAATGGTTTCTGTTCACTCTATTTTTAATTCAGAACATCAGTTCATTAGTAGAGCTATATTAAATCTATATGTACTTGGTACTCTATTTGATACTTCTGCTACTTGTAGAAAAATTATACACATAAATCCCATCTCCAAATAGCACACACAAATCTCAGCAACGTGTGATCATTGTAAAGCTTTATTTGAGACCTCAGAAATGAGCACTCTATATTTACCCCTTTTATAATCTTACCCATTACCTTACCTTTATCCTATACAAGTGAATAGACAGATGGCGAGTTACAATTGAACTGCAGTGAGCTCTATTTTGACTTTTTTTAATCAGCAAACTTTCAGAAAAAACTCTATTTCCCACAATGCCTTAAAGACCTCAATGATTCTCCTTCATTACAGGTCTGTTAACCATAGGACACATAAATATTTTAACCATTGAATTCTCTCCTGGAGATGAGCTGACCACTGCTAGACTGTGGCAAAAAAAAATTAAAAGTTGTGCTCACCGCTACATTTTAAACCATAAATCAGGGGTACAATGAGGCTGTTACCACAAAAAACATACAGACAAATACAAGAGGCCCTCTGCACTCAACCTATTATAAAAATATGAAGGACACAGAGACATTTTTGCACTGTAAGCTACGAAAAAATGCATTACCCTTTAAACAAAACAGAGATTGTTTGTTCATATATTGCAATATATTTAAGTTGGCCAACTACATCAAAGTCATCCCCGGTATGGCCAGTCCTACACTCACATTCATCTGCATTAAGAATTCTATTGCTTCGTTATACAACATGGAGTTAGTCACTGCAAAAAAGGGAAAGTTGCGCTCACTGATGAAATTTAAACTTTATTAGGTGGGGGTGCAATGAGTACTGTGAGCACTGCTAGACTGTTTCAATGATACATGTAGTGGCAAATTGCAAAGTTACTGCTTTTAATTGCATTTGCATTTACAAATAATTATAAAATCATTTAGTAACTTATGTACACTGGAAAGTAAATTGTGTAACACTCTCTACTATAAACAGTACTTTGAAATAGTAGAATTGCCTGTGCTCACCTTGAGATACACACACTGTGCAAACAAAGACCTTACTAAAGCCTGATGTTCTTCTTGTATCTCTTTCCTAATGGTTTCTCTGGAGGCATGAGATTCTTCTTCTAGATCTGACAGCTTGGCTCGGAGGGCCGTGACTTCCAACAGCAGCTCATGGCTCATTTCCGCTGTCTGTATAAATGAAGAAGGCATAGAAAGTCATGAGGTTTTAGAAAATGAGATTACATTGTCACATGCCACAATCACTAGTAGGATAGTATATCAATAGTAAACAATATTACTATAAAGTTTGTATGTGAAGTTTTGCTGTTTCATTTCATAGCAGATATCTCTTCCTTCCAAGCTTGCCAGTGCCACCCAACAACTCTCCAAAACTGAAAGTAATTATGTCTTCTCCATGGTGCACAGTTCTAATAATATTGCTGATCTATTCTGTGATAACTACGTTCTGTATATGGCTTCTGGGCAAACAAAGCATTCTCAATACAATTTCAAGGTGCATTTTGGGTGCCCAGGAAGTTATTTTTCCACTGAACAATACCTCTAAAATCACATGAAAAGAAACAAATACATATATAGAATATACACCAAGGGACTGCACATACAGTACTTATCATTTCACTCATCCTTCCTCTCTTTGCAGCAGACAATTTACTTTTTTCAAACTGGTATGCGGTCTGGGGGATTCCCTACTAAATACAGAAATACCTTTTCCTTCCACCTTCTGCATTACATGTTATAACCTTATCTTTCTTTTGTATCATTGTTGGGGTTGGCTTATTTTTTTCCTTTCCTTGTGTAGTAAAGCATTACATGGAATGCAGTTACACTAATTTGCACTGTATTCTGTACCGAGGTGTAAAAATATGAAAGGGTGAAAAGCAGAGAAAAAGTTGTGCAACTTCATGTAGTACAAGCAATGCAAGTTTTGTGGAGTATACTGTATTTTATGGAAGTTTGTGGACAATTGTCCATATTACAGAAAGATCCATTATCTGGAGAACCCCATCCTGAGCATTCTGGATAACAGGCCCCATATATGTATCTCACTAGAGCAAATAACCCCTGTCAGCACATACTTATTTGCAATACTTGCCACTCTGCATCCAGGAGAAGCCTAATTCAAAAAGAAACAAAGGTCTTTCTGAAGCTGATTCTGTAAATCACATACATCTTGTACAACTAAATCTGTGAGATTAGATTGTCTGACTAATAGTGACCTGATTTGAACTGCATTTACTAGAAACAATTCTCAGGTGAATTAGTAAACTTAATGACAGTAATCTCAGGAGGGAACCTTTATCCAACATGTAATATTAGCTGTTTATCTGGTTTAATAGCTGTAAAATTGTCCTGTATCAAGGTAGTTTTGAGGTTTTATTTGAATTTTATATGATATACAGATGTGTTTATTTGCTGCTGGTACCAAACAATGCAAGTTCCAAAGATATCATTGGTTAAAACTTGTTCTAGAATGTGCTACTATTCAGACGGATATCCAAGGAAAACCAATAAGCACTCACATTTAGCTGAAACATAGCTTATATTTTCCTAACATTCTTTTGATTATAAAAACAAAAAAGGACTATAATGAAAGAAAAGGATGAATTGGGGAAATGTCTTATAATAATTAAAGCAATAGCTGTGACTCAAGACCAGACCTATGCCACTTTTACATTGATTCTCTTTGCAAGGGCATAAAATAAGAGAATGCAGATCCAGTAGCAATCGGTGGTCTGGAGTCTAGCTAGGGGCAGATTTATCCAAATGTGCGTGTAGAGCTTACTAAATAAAAACTCACCCATGTTCAATTCATTCCTATGAGATTTATCAATGGGTGAAAATTAGAACTCACTATTTGATAAATATGGTTCTAAAAATCCCATAGAAATTAACAGAACAAGTTTTTATTTATTAAGCTCTAAACTCACATTTTGATAAATCTGCCTCCTAGAAATTTTGGCAAGGGTGCAGCTTGAAGTGCAATTCCAATATACAAAATATGAATAATCTTTCAAAACTTTTGGAAAATAAAGAGAATGTTGCTGTGGAGCCCAATAACACAATTGTACAGCACAGTCACTTTCAGATGCATAAAAGACTGACAAAATTTAAAGGTTCATAAGTAAAATATCAACTTTATTTAAATACATTTAAAAATGGATTGATGTTTTATTTTAAATTCTCTATGAGCCTATTCTAAATGCATTTAGTCACCAAATGTGCCATTGTGACATCATCACAAGTTGGTGAAAAGATAAGATGCAACGCAAAGTTGTAGGAGTGATGGTGTCATTTATGTGTTTTCAAGATAAGATGATGGTGCATAACAGTGATGCCATCATCAAGGCACTTGGGAATTTGGGAGCTGCACAGTGGTAAAGAATAGAGAATGTCTCCATACAGTGACTGCTCCATTTCCAACCTTTTGCATGAAAAGAGTACAAGTGAACTTGTACTAAAGCTACATCTCTCCTTAAAAAGTCTATGGGGAAGCAAACAAACTCTACCTGGATAATACTACCACTATAATATAGTGATTCCCAATGTTATCGCTCCAAGTCACAGCATACCAAGCCTATACTACTTTAAGAGCATGTCTCTTTTAAACATGATGTTTTTACTAATGCTGAATGAGGATTTAAAATGGGAAAAGTATCAATGATTAGATAAATTTCCCATCTTGGATACCCCAAACCCAAGAATACTGCCCCAAACCCATATAAAGTAACAATGTGGGCTCTTAGAAGCCACAAACATTTACTCCATTGACCCCTCAGCTGAGGGAAAGGGGACATATATTAGATATGCACAGGTGTACAGCACATCTTCATAAAAACAAGTATACTTGCCAAATAAATAAAAAGTTCCTCATTTTACCCACCTTGCTGAACTTTTCTCCCATCTGACTCTGGTTTGCATCTATGGCAGCCATTTCCTATGAGAGTAGAATGCATTAAATGTTTTCTTGAACCTTAGCTTAAAGAGATACTGTCTAGAATATCCCCTCTCACATAACAAATATGTTCCTTACATGTGAGCTAACAGAGCCTGCACTCTGGAAGGGGGAACAATAGTCTTTTTGCAGAACCGTCCCCTAGCTAGTGCTGGCCCCTAAGCACAATGAGGGAGCTCCCGGTGTGGGGGTTATTTAGTGATGTTACCATCCCTCAAAACTGTTTAAAGGGATACTGTCATGGGAAAACATGTTTTTTTTCAAAACGCATCAGTTAATAATGCTGCTCCAGCAGAATTCTGCACTGAAATCCATTTTTCAAAAGAGCAAATATATTTTGTTATATTCAATTTTGAAATCTGACATGGGGCTAGACATATTGTCAATTTTCCAGCTGCCTCCAGTCATGTGACTTGTGCTCTGACAAACACTCTTTACTGCTGTACTGCAAGTTGGAGGGATATCACCCCCGCCCTCCCCCCCCCCCAGCAACCTAACAACAGAACAATGGGAAGGTAACCAGATAGCAGCTCCCTAACACAAGATAACAGCTCCCTGGAAGATCTAAGAACAGCACTCAATAGTAAAACCCAAGTCCCACTTAGACTGATTCAGTTACATTAAGTAGGAGAAATAACACCCTGCCAGAAAAGTACCCTAAAGTGCAGGCACAAGTCACATGACTGGGGCAGCTGGGAAACTGACAATATGTCTAGCCCCATGTCAGATTTCAAAATTGAATATAAAGAAATCTGTTTGCTCTTTTGAAAAATGGATTTCAGTGCAGATGTGTTTTGGATGGTATCCCTTTAAATACAATATTTTTAGCAACTGGCAGATCAACTGATTTTGTTCTCATTAGACATACTCCGTATATAACGGATTTGGCTGTAACACTGTCAAGAGTGTTGTTCATCATGGCCAGCTGGATAAGGGAATGTTATTACCACACATTAAGACATATGCAAGAGTACATTTCCAAATAAAAATACCATTTCTCATTATTTCTCCCAAGCAAGCATGGCATTTTTTCATTTGTACTAATACTACAACTCCTATAATAAAAAGATAATAACAATAACACAAAAGTAAGTAAATTATACCTTTGTGCCCCCTATTTGTATCATGTGTCTCACACCACAGTGGGCCCCCACCCCACTCTCCTCCTGCTCAGCAATGCAGCCATAATTTATTATTAGCCCTTAGTTTATACTGCTGACATGTTTACATAGTCCTTAACAGTGACTCCATATAATACACATTAGTCCCAATATACATCATGTTCTGCTTATTCACAGAATGTTTGTTACACTCAGCATGTCAATAAATAAACATGTTATGTAACTGCTTCTAATGAAGCAAAAAAAAAAAAATTATTTAATACTGAACTAATGGTGAATTGAATTGTATTAGACTGACAAAATGTTTAAAAAAGGGACAAATAAACTAATGTGGTTGAATTACAATCTCACTAGACACTGTACTTTAGTTTGCCAGTTGTGATTTTCTACTTATTTCCTCTGTTCCCAAGCAAAGCATGTATTGAATTTAATCATGGCAAATAATGGGCCCCAATATTTTGTCACTGATAATTCAATCTAAATTATAAATGGGCCCCATGCCGTGGGTGGGGGGGAATGCTGCACAGAAATCCCCCCTCCCAAGTCGCTTTTTAACCTGAATATTTGGGCACCAGCTCCAGTTAGCAAGGGGGGTAATGTTGCTGTGTGTGCTGTACCCCTACAAAGTTTCTTTTTGCAGAGTAGCTGGCGACAGATAGTTACACTGCTGCCCATGTGAAAGCTATGGATGATATAAATAACCTACTTGCTCCTTTTGGTAAAGCAGTTGATGCTCTTGATGAAGAAGATTTTCATAAAACATTGAGTAGGTCTCAAAGTTACTCCGTTCTCTTGCCATTACATCACAGGCAAGAGACTTGAGGCAGTCTTCTAAATGGTCTTTCCTAATGATGACCTGTTAAATCCAAGAAAATAAATTGGTAAAATATTGGTTACAAAACAATAGGAAATTACCTGCTAATAACCATTCACTTTACTGTGGTTTAAAGGGGATCTAAACCCCTTCATAATGTTATCTTAGTTTTCCAAATATGACAAAACAATTTATTACAGATACAGGAGAATACACTAGAGACAATGCTGCTTACCAGCACTACTGTCATGCTACTGTTATCTTACATACAGAGGTTATTGGTTAATTTTGGCTTTATAGTATTACACTCTAACCAAACTTTAGATGCACCGAATCCAAAATTCTAAAAACTATTTTGGATTTGGCCGAACCCCCCAATCATTTGCGAAAGATTCGGTCGAATCTGAATTCTAATTTGCATATGCAAATTAGGGGTGGGAAGGGGAAAACATTTTTACTTTTTTACTTGTTTTGTGATGGCAATGGATTCCGAACCAGATTCTGGATTCGGTGCATCCCTAAACCAAACATCAGGAGGGAGGATGTACTGCTGTTTTCATGTTCTATTATAGAAAAACTAGCTCCAGTTGGAAAAAAAATCTGGAGAGCCATGGAAAAGTTTTTTTTAATACTACTATATAATATAATAATAATATAATCACCCCCTGTTACAGTCAAAATCTCAATCCAATTTTTGTAAATGCACTGGGGTTAACAGACACTATGTTGCACCACATGGATTCCTCTTCAGTCAGAGCTCACCGGCTAGAGCATGTGCAGTTGAAGCTAGGTCTGGATGGGCTTCAATGTGCATGCTCAATGCTGGTAATGTGAACGTGAGATGATGCAGAACAACCCCTCTGTGCAACTCTGCATTGTTTATTTTTATTATAGCAGATATAAATGTATAGACACTTTTAATAGTAACGGGTGGGTCGGGATTCATTCTCCTTTAATTCTTGATAATGTGTTACAGTATACTGGAATTTATAGTCCAGCAACAACTGTGTAGAACCTGAAACAGTTCTTATATCCTCTTTATGGCTCTTGCAATGAATGCAGAATAAGCAAAAGACGTTCTCCGCACTGCCCTTTCAGTTTGTCAAAAATGCATCAAATCCTCACTTGGGTACAACGCTATCCCAACATCCGGCAGCAAATTAAAGAAAACGCTGTGGTTGTGTTTATTTAGGGCTACTACACGACATGTTTCGGGTCATTACATACCCTTTCTCAAGTGTGTGACACTTGAGAAAGGGTATGTAATGACCCGAAACATGTCATGTAGTAGCCCTAAATAAACTCAACCACAGCGTTTTTTGCTATTGAGAAGTGCTCTCCTCATTCTTTAATTTGCGGCTCTTGCAATGAAATAGCTCCCTTTAAAGGGGAAAAGACTGAAATTCACCTCAGATGTTCGGTCCTCGAGTTTCCTCATTAGATTCTGAACAAATTTTTCTACAATTTGAGGTCTGACAGGTGAATAATGTTCATTCATGACATTTTGCTTCCAAAGCTCTGTAAAACATGTCATATATGTAATGCATAAATAAACAAAAAAAACTGCTTATTATGGCAGATCTGATTTTATTATGGCTGATTTTCTCTGTACACATTTTCTGTTTATGTATAATGTTAATGTGAAAAGCAACCCCAAAGTGCTTCATTTAAACTGATGGGAAGGCACGTAGGTGGGAAAACTATGTGTTACCCTTAAAACATCCTCAAAATAAAGAGATCCTGAAAAATAAGAGAGATGGCAGACAATAAATTAAATTTAAGACTGGGAGGAAACAAACAAACTGTGCTGCTGTATCCTACTATTAAGCAAAGTAAATCCACAAGGGGTCTCCAGGTGTGATCCTGGGGCTGCTGCCTCCCTCCCTCTCCTGATCCATGCTTAAAAACTTCAGTGTTGGAGCGGGTCAAAAGGGAGGTGCTTCGCTAGTGCGATGAATGGTATAATTAATTTCCAGTTAAAAGATTCAGCTCTTAAAATTACAAGATGTCACCCCCTTGTAACTGTCTGTTCACTACGGCAGAAGCAAGGTTTTCACCTTGCCTCATGATAAGAGCAGCCCTGGGGGTCTCATTTACTACTGCCCCTGCTTCAAGTGCCTATGACTATGTGCCTTCCCTCGCCCCTTAGGCAGAGCTGTATTCATGGGGACAACATAGGTATTTGCACAACATTATGTAGTACAAAAACCTGCAAAGCAGGAAATATATGTGCAGAAAACATGTTGGCTTTTGCCTGTTTTTTGCACTTTATTCCTGCCCTGCAATTTGTAAATGAGCTTTAAGATGTATAAACAAGAGGAAGTAGACTAGATACCTGTAGGAAGACTTGCTTCTCTTGACCTTTCCGTTTTCACCAGGGTCAGCTCTTTGGCAGTTTTCTTCTTTACCTTAAGAATCATGTGAGCCTCAATGTCTTCCAATATTTTATGGAGCTGGCATGACAATTTTTGAATCAATTACTATGGCTGAATATATTAATTTCTTGTTTGACCTCTATACAGACTCTATGAAACTATAGGAGCTTTAACTTGAGTTCATAGAATTAAACAACAAGGATTTAGATATGCAGGCCTATTAGTAAGGTTAGAGTGAGGTGGAAATAGGTAAGCCTTAAGAAACTTGACTGTACAAATATAAAAAGGAAAGAAGACTCACATGGTAAATTTGCACCTAGCAGTAAACTATTGCAACAGTAATCAGTGATTAGCTTTGTGGAATACTTCAATAGAACAAATTTGCCACTGTTAGTTTATGAGCCCCAATATTGCAGAGTGTCATGATAGATATAGCATTGGCTCATAGTAGACCCAGAAAATGTAAAGAGAGACTCTCAAGTTAATTGTACTGTAGGTGCAAGTGGAGGATCATTTGGACGTGTTGAAGTGGGGATGTAGGTGCAAACAGTCCAAGGAAGTGCAAATGCAATGAAAAGCATGACGTTTACCAATTTTCATGGCAAACACTCTTTCATAGATGGCATATGTGAAGTGTAAATATACAGTATATAGACATTGTTGGAAGAAAGGATATATGTACATTTGTGAATATTGCATCACATTAAGGATACATCAGCACCAATGTAATGGGTAAAAAAGGTTGTGCCCTTACTTGACAAATCCTGATTTCAGCTTCAGAAGCTCCTTTTGGAGGAAGCACAACCTGTGACCTTAAAATGATTCCTTCAAACTCTTCCTCTTTTCCCATTTGTCTGGCAATGGCTTTCATGGTAGGATAAAAAATGTCATCTCTGCATAAACATAACCCCAAAAATACAGAAAGTTTCCTTTGTATAAAACAAATGGCAAATATAGGGAATCATGTTAAACTCTCATCTCTGTATGAAGTAATTTAATAAAGGGGATGTATGCCTTCCATAAAACAGGCTTTATTGCTCCCTCTAGCTGTCAGAAGTGTACTCCAAGCTTAATTACAGATGCAAGAGAGTTCTCCAATGAGAATCATCCTCATCAGTGTTACGTCAGTCCTCTCCTTATCTATAATATTGGGATTACCATGCAATTTCTGTTTAAAAATTGTATGCAGTAATCAAACTTTAGAAGGGCAAATACAGCGCTGTTTAGGTGTTTTCCAAGCTATAGAAAACCTTTTTAATGCCTTTGGCAATGCCAGTGAAATTTGGGTGAAATAATGCAGCTATGCAAAGTATACATCACCATTAATACTTCAACAAAACGCACTAGGTAATCAGGCAATACTGGATGTACTGTATATGCTTTAAGGAAGAGTATTCGAAAGCAACCTGTCAATTTTAGGACGCACATTAGACTTTTGAATTAGAATTCTTCTAATGCAATAAATTACTAATTTATGAAAATAATAAGGTAATAATAAGAGGTTGTTTATAAAAGTGACTAGCTGGCTTGCTAACTGATCTTACATATATATATAATTAAACTTTCAATTTAACAAGGTTAATTAAAATGTTGTTGATTGTGATGATTCTAAGCATTAATGTATGATAATATGAAAGTATGTTAGACAGTAAGGGAAAAGAAGGGGGGGATACTGTTAGTGGCCCAGTATGTGTCAAGAACAGTTTGCCAAAAGCAACTAATTAAAAAAATAATTAATCATCATATCATATAATTAAAATAAAATGAAGAAAAATAGTTACAATCAAAATAATACAATGCAGTATATCAATTCATTTTCTGTTAAATGGTGTAGAGTAAAGCCTGTTATGTGGATTCAATTTGATGGGAGCAGAGAATTGCCTGTTGTAAGAAGTTAAGTAAGATGTGATGGCTTGTTAATAAAGATGTTCCATGGATTTCCCAAACAGTCTATATAAAGTATTATCATAATTCATTGCATAACACTGCTTATCTTAACTGTAAGCAGAGGGAAAATGCATATAGAAGATTTTAGAATATAGAAGTCAATGGAAATTGTCTCTAACAACTTTATTTATTGTCCTAGTTTATGAAAACATTCAAGATTTTTAGCTGTTCAAATGGATGGAACAATGTGATTCTTGCTTGTGTACAAGTTGTTTTCACATGCTGTTCTATTGCAGTTTTTCTTAAAGGTAGTGCTCAAGGGAAAAAATCTTGTTAAAAAAAAGTTGGATCAAGAAACCCTTATTGTCTATATCGATATACTTGCTACAGTGTATTGAAATTTCGTCTCACCTAGGTCCCCAAGATGCAAAACAACAATATAAGAAACAATGCATATTTAAAAACACCCAATAAAAATTAAATAGAATGCCTACTGACAATATTACAATATGTGTAAAAAAATGACATTTCTAAATTTTCAAAAATATGCAATTTACCACTGTGAACTTTTTCTTTCTCGTTGAAAACTGTCAATCTACTTCTCCCAGTAAACTCTTTCCATCTCAAATAACATTTATATTTGTGCCATCATCTTAACTTCAGCTAATCTGTACTAATATGCATTTTGGCACTTTTTAAAATGTGATCATGGTTTTTTCCCTGGCCCTCAAAAATTTGTAAATAGGCCTCCCCATGGCAGGTTCCTATAAAAGCCTAAAAGCACAGAATATTAGTATGACATCTTCCTACTCACCTATAAAGCTCACACAATTGTTTGTAGAGAGGTACAGTATTAATCTTCTCCACCTGAAGTTTCAGCCTCCCCCATCTTTCTTTAAACACTTCCAGTTGCTTCCACAGAATTAAGAAAGATCTTAGCAGCTGAAATAGGTCAATTGGATCATGTGGGACAAGTTGCATTGGGTTACAGGTGCTCTGGACTGGCTCTTTGGATTCTTCAATTGCACCACAAACATCAGGTGATGTCTACAAGAGTCACAATCACAATAGCAAAGGATTAAATCTGTAGAATTTCTACAACATCCAGGACAGCAAATAAGTCAATAACCATTAGCTAGCTATATTCTTTCTTTCCAAAGATGTGTTTATTTTTATTAATTATCTGTTATTTACATAGCACACATGCACATTTCCATAGCGATGAAAAAGCAAATGTAGGTTATTTTCATTATTTATTAAGTACTTTACCTAAAAGCCTTAGGTTTTTTTGGGTGGCATCTGGTTGATGGATTCCATGCTCCAACTATTTAACAATCCAATATATGCAGTTGTTATATACCTATTACTTTATGTATTACACAGTAGCATTAAACATATGGCTAAATGTTATGGAACTGGAAACCTGAACTGGTAGATGTCACAACCAAACTCATATGGATTGCATACCTGCTTGGCTTCCTGATTCCCCTCAATGGCAAAGGAAATCAATGTATTGTCACTCTGAAGAATATCCTCCATTAAAAGCTTTACACCAACCAGCTCCCCATGTGCTACACTGCGCTCATGGTCAGTCATTTCACACAGGCAGAGCTGAGAACAAGAACAGTAAATGAAATATCATGTATTCATTTTCTTTACCATTACAGTATGCCTTCTACCCATTTTAGACAGCATTGTGATGATCCATTTGTATATCCCCATGTACCCAACCCTAAAGGACAAGGTAAATACCAGGAATAACACTAATGGGGAACCTGCAAGACTAATGAATAAATAAGTTTATGCTGATAGTTCATTAATCTTTTCACAGAGTGGAGGACAGGGATAACAGAAAGCATCTGTTGATAGCGATAGCCATTTATTTATAAAACTGTGGCCTCCTAGTGGCAATCTGATTAGAGGTTTAGCAGAAACACAGACAAAGAAATGTTTTTGAACATGGCTTTAACAAATAGGGTGGCCAACGCCAACACACAAAATTGTACAAAATGAAAATTACAAAACAATAAGACAGTAGGCATTCAGTGCACTTGATTCTTATCCACAAAGCAGAGCCACGAACTGATGGTTTAGCTTTTATTAACCCCATGCACAGATAAAACAAAATATAAAGAACAGTGGAGATCACACATTTTTATAAGCATGTTGTAGTGTTTACTATGCACCAGGTGTAGGGATCAGTGTATATTCGGAGGAATGACATCAGTAGGGAAAAGGTATAGGGAAAACATTAATCAGCAGAAATACAATATGTACTAAATACTATTGCAGAAAAGAGTCATCAAGCCATGAAAGTGAAGACAGAAGACTTTAGGTACTTATTAATTTAGGAAATCTTTTGCCAATGGCCTGTGTCTTAAAAAACACAGAAAGTTAATCTGGGGAATATAATGCAGAACACCCATCATGCTTAATCCCTTTGTAGAATACTTTGTGAGCAGAATACTTTGTGCTGTGACTGACTATCCAAGAGCTGAACCTGCATAAATCATACTGAAAGTATGTCAGTATTTTTTTTTACCTGCATGTGGTATCCAAGGGTATGTAGATTGTTTATTGACAATGGAAAAAAGTTGCTGTTGGCTAAAAGAGTCCTCCATGGATAAAGCATAAATGCCTACAAAAAATAATAATGTGCATTTCAGTTGTTGTTACCTGACCGTGTTCATGTTTTTTTGACATCTGTGGTGGCGGTGCATTACTCTCTACCTCCACAAAGCAAGTTAGAAACAAAGTTTGACAATGGTTAGGTAACTGAATACTAATACAGTTGGTGATCTAGCCAAATTTTTGGTGCTAGAATTTTGCTTCCAAGCTTGTTGGGTATTTAACTTAACATGCTACAGTACTAGTGCACCAGTATTTGTGCGCTCCCCAAGACAAGTGTGTGTTAACCACATCCCAGGTATTACAGGTCCCTTTTCATAGTGCGCTATCCTTTTCATCCACTTATATTTTACAACAGTCAGGACTTCTAGTAGCCATATATACTTTTAGGCCCCCATGCAGATCTCCTGTCTGTTGCTCATGGAAAGTGGAGGGGGCTAGGTTTCAGGACAGATTGAGTATGTGGAAGGTCGAATTCTAATAACAAACCTGCTGAAGCCATGGGGGGGTTTAGATAGATAGTGGGAGATTCAAACAGTTATCAGTATCACCTGTCCTAGCAAGGTCTTGTACTTTGCCATGAAATAACTTGGGAGGAACAAAGCATTAGCTGAAGCAAAGAATACAAGGCTAAAATAACTTCCTGCTCTTCCAAGCTCAGAATTACAGCTCACAGAGGCCTTGTAACCTACAAAGGCTTGGCTCTATAGAATCACAGGTAGTGAAAATGCAGTATTAAGGTGGCCATAGACAATCTTTACAACTTGCATGTTACAATGTAATATTCTTCATTAGGCTTTTATTGCATTGCAAATATTAATTGCACATTGCAAACTTTTAATACCTGCTTGACAGTGGCATAAACTTTTGGAGCAAACAACTTTTCCATTAAGAATTTTTATTGCTGTGCAAATTAGCAATTACAATAACACATTCCCCCATTAATGTGGGTGTTACATAGAAAAGTAGTTTTTGGCCTTAAAAAGAGAACACAGTTTTGTAGACCCTCTTTCCTACAACTATCCCACAGCATTGCCTTAAATTACATATGTGATAGGCCATTTATTAATGTAAGTGTAGTATGCAAAGTGCAAGTTTGGATACAAATTGCCATATTCTTTACTCACAATGCAGCATTTCCCCCCAAAATTGCAGCAGAATTCTGGCCACAATTTTTCCTGACACTTCAAAACAAAATTTTGCTTGTATTTCAAGACACAATTTTGCTTGTTTTTAGCTGCAAGTTTACTTACTCTGTAGCTGTGAGGATCGAGGGGCTCTGGCAAAGGCAGCAAAGAGGAAAAGGCACTTGTACGCACAGAATTACTCAGAGCTGGGAGGCCATGATACATATTGTCTGTGGTTACATTGAAGGCACGGACATTACCAGTAGATAAGAAAGCTTCTCTGCAACAGAAAATACCATTGAAATTTTAATGTTAATATTAGTCAGAACCCTTTTTTTTTATAATGCGCCGGATAAGAGTCACTGGGGGTAACTGATGTTATATTGCAATATATTCATTTATTTATAAAACACTGCAAGCATATACAGCACTTTACAAGATATAAACACAAATAGTAGTACAGTATATATAAATCAGACACTGAGACCACTGTGAGTTTCAATATACAGTTGTAATAAGGTCACTCCCCTGAATGCTTACAATCTATCTATTTAGAAACCAAGGTAGAGAGCTTAAAACCGTGAACACATACCTTTGCAGTACCAGGTGCTGTACTGAAGGACCCACGCCTGCTACAGGGCCAATTATCCAATCAGAGCAGATATCAGCAGCACACCGTAGATATGAACAAACGTGTGTTTTATTGCATCAAAATCATTTTACAACAGGGCAACGTTTCGGGCCACCCGGGCCCTTTATCAAGCCTAAAGGGCCTAAAGGGCCCGGGTGGCCCGAAACGTTGCCCTGTTGTAAAATGATTTTGATGCAATAAAACACACGTTTGTTCATATCTACGGTGTGCTGCTGATATCTGCTCTGATTACAATCTATCTATTGGCATTAAACAAAAGTGGCATATTTAAAATCTATAAATAACTCTGCCCCACCCTACATCTCTGAACTCATCTCTATATACTCACCCAAATGCTTACTACACTCCTCTACTGACCTGCTACTCAACTCTTCTCTCATTACCTCCTCACATGCTCACATTCAAGACTTTACAAGGGCTGCACCCCTCCTCTGGAACTCTCTCCCACGGTCTGTCCGACTTTCTCCCAACCTTTCTGCTTTCAAGAAATCTCTTAAAATGCACTTCTTTCGAGAAGCCTACCCTCACTCTGCTTAACTACCAAATGAAACACCACATACAGTACCACATTTCTCATCCACTTAATTCGATCTTGCCCACTCCCACACCTTGTGTATTACCCCCTTCCCTTTAGAGTGTAAGCTCTTTCTGCATAGGGCCTTCCTCACCTTTTGTACCGGTATTGATTGTGATGTATGTAACTCCATATGTTCTATGTATAGAATTCATGTGATTTAGTTGTATAATCACATTTACTTTACAGTGCTACACAATATGTTGGCGCTATATAAATACATGTTAATAATAAAATAATAATATATTGAGACAGTAGGCACTTTATTAATTAATTCTGAGGAGTTGTTTCCCAAACTGGTGTCCAGATAATTCTGGGCACTACATTGTCTATGCAGAAGAAATATACCCCATGGCTACATACCGAATTAAGTAGCGAATTGCTGCATCAAACTGCAGAAACATTACTTCCCGTCTGAGAAGGAGCAGCGCGGTAACTTCCTTGGGATCCTGGGGATTGCTAAGGTCATCTATTGACTTCTGTATCTCCAGCAACTCTGCTCCTGCCGGGCATACAATAAAAATGAGCTTGTAGGTGGTGCAGTTTGAAAAATACTTGTATGATACAGCTTTTAATATCTGTCTGGATAACAGATCCCTTATAAGCTATATGTGAAAATTCTATTGGCATGCATAGCATGAAAGGCAGTTTCTAATCTGGTGAAATTCCACCTACTGAGAAAAAGTATGTGCTATAAGTGCCTTGCAGGATTCTCCATTGGAGTTCTGCTGGCATGGGCAGTTTTTATGTTTTCTATTAATTGCATGTACACACACACACACATATAGTACACTGTTAAATATAAGAGAAACAATATCTGTTTACCAATGCCTTCTGTTCCACCCCAATCTGCAGCCAGTGTCTTGTGCTTTGAGTGCCTGTAATTGCTGCAAGAATTCCCTAGCTGGGCAAAGCTAAATACATAGGATACTATGTCATGCAACGCAGCAACAATTTGAAGAGTTTGGTAGAGAGCTCGGAATGCTGCCTGCAAAAGCAAACAAAATGAAAATGTAAGTTTGTTTTTCTCTTTAATATGAAAATGTAATACTGTGCATCATAAATAAGAATCATATTAGCAAAGATATTAGATAAGCTAATTGAATGAAATCCTACAAAAGTTTAATCAGGTAGGCTATATTATACATAATAAATGAGAGCCAAGAATATCTTGTGAATTATATAGGGAATTATGTACCCTATATTGTAAAGTTTTTTTAACTAGAAAATTTGAATTTTTAGAGGGAAAAAAAACTAAAATTTCTTGAGATATTTTATACCCTGATGCTGCAAAAAGCCTGATTCTGAAACATCCGCCAAATCAGACCCGTCAAGGTACTGTATAAGTTAATGGGAAAGGCACCTATCTCAGTTTAAAGTTTTCATGGTCTGCTCTGAGTTTAGCCCAAAAATCCAACTTTTTCAGGGTTTTCGGGCAAAAACTTGAAAAAATTCAAGCAATTTGGAAAATTTGGGAAAAAACCTAGAAAAATTGAAGCTATTCTGCTTCAGAAACAAGATGTTCCCAATTACAATGATGAAGTAAAAGCAAAAGTAGTTGTTTCATTTCTACCTTGTAAGGTACATACAGCCTTACTTATCATACTATGTTGCAATTAATCATAAGTGAATTATGGTTCATTCTTGGGAGATGCAATCAGATGCATGAAGTACATTATGTACCTTGCAACAACAATCAATGTGTATGCAGACTAGAGTGACTACTCCAAAGAAGTTATAAAAACCACTTACCTTTTCTGGTAATGTTTTAAACATGGCAAGCACCTCTGCTGGGGAGGGAATGTACCATAAATTAAGGAAAGTTCGACCATCTTCTGTCAACAAGCTATATGGTCGCTCTTGAAATGTCCTGTCATTTAAACAAGAGAGTGGAAAAAAATAGGTTGAATGTGTTTGTCTTATCCTTTGTCTAATTTTTTTTTCCACTAGGGTTCTTTATTAGAGAGGTCTATTTATAGTTTATTCAGACTTAGTTTAAATGGTTTTGACATGCAAGAGACATCCAGTGCAGTGCTGGGCCTATCATTGTAGAACTTAAATATGGGCCAGAACTAGGGGAGTGCAGAAGAGGTACGTGCCAAGCCCCTATCCCCCCCACCCCGTTGCACCCTAGGCATGTGTCTCTTCTGCCTTTAACTAGTTCTGGTCCTATAATGTAGGCAGGTAGTTATTCCAAATTATATCATATTAGTTATGGTATTTGTTTAATACTAATTAAGTCAGTATCAAAGAAGAGCCTTGGTGGTTGAGGACAGAGGAAGATATTTATGTAGCAAAAGGAGTTAAAAGTATAATACTATAGTAAATTTGCTTTTTTTAAAAAATAAACTCTGCCATATAGTGGCAGTGAAAACAGTGAAATAGTGATATTCTAGCCTTCTCACTTCATAATAACATATTTTAACACAATGGAAAATTGTATCTTATAGTTTATAGTCCTGTTGACTGCACCCCTTTCTGCTGCCAAATTGTATTGTAAAGCATTAAAGTTATTATGTTTCTACGTACCTGGGGTCTGCGTGAGGTTCTTCCTTAAAGCCTGATTTTCTGTTTTGAAACTGGCCTATAATGAAATATTTTTTCCTGATGGCCGGCACCTCTTCCAACAGGTTTTTTAAACTGTTGCAATAAGCAATGATTTGTCCTCTGAGAGCGTGGTTGCATGTTCGGCTATTTAACCTAGAAGATGAGTTAGATAGTTTTGATATTTCAAATCAATAGGCATGGGACAGTTCATATATATAAAATTTCCAACATAGACCCAGATTTGATTCAGAGAGGAGGAAAATGTTTATCAAGTGAAAAGTCATGGATGAGATTCAATTTGAGATGCAATTTAACTTGAAAACTCCATTGAAGTATATGGGAAAAAACTGGATCTGAATTTGGAGAACATTCTGTTTCTCCTCAAATCGAATCTCGTCCATGAGTTTTCACGTGATAAACCATAAAATAACT
The DNA here is from genome assembly GCA_038501925.1 of Xenopus petersii. Taxonomy (NCBI): domain Eukaryota; kingdom Metazoa; phylum Chordata; class Amphibia; order Anura; family Pipidae; genus Xenopus; species Xenopus petersii. Next base: position 91,311,339 of record CM076680.1, on the reverse strand, counting down.
TTTTCTCACTGAATTAAATCTGGCCTATAATCTAAAAACAATATATATTAAGAAATAACTAACCTTTGACAGTAATTAGTCACAAGTTCTCTTTTAACCTTTTCAACTTCTTCCTAGATAAGTAACAAAGTTTATTAGTAAAAAGTACAAGATTTAAAGAAAGATATAGGGGCCTATATGTATTACCCATAAGGACAGAGACACATTCGGGGAGATTAGTCGCCTGGTGACAAATCTCTGCTTTTTTGAGGCGACTAATCTCCCCCGAACTACCTACCCTGCCTTCCCACCTGCTAGAATGAAAATGCCCGCAGTATAGCTATCGGATCGTTTTCGTAAATCACCTGAAGTTGCCTCACGAGGAAACTTCGAGCGACTTTGGGAAATGAAGCCTTGTAGTATGCTAAAAAAGGATCACTGAAAATAACATTAAAACTAAAGTATCTCCCACAAAATGGAACAGATCTTTAACGTTAACAAGCCTCATGGGTAGTGCTACATGAGGTAATTACTTTGCTTTCTCTTACCAATACCTGTCAGCATAAAAATGCAGGGGATTATAATGGATCTTTTTGCAAATGGACAATGGAGCCTACAAATATCCACATTTTCCACTGACATTTATACGAGTGCGTCATGCTCACAGAGAATCTTATTGCAATTCTAAGGGATCCATGATAACCACACATGATTTTTCACCACTTCTTTTCTGGAAAAAATACTGTAGTGACAAAACAAAAAGGCAACTGCATGTTGCTACTTTAAAATCTAAACATCCAAGTTCTTCCATTGTAACACTTTCCAGATGGCTAGATGCTACATGAAATAAAAAGCTAAAACAAGCACAATGGCCAAGGAAGCATAAACTAATTGTAAATAATACAGTACCTCTCATATAAATGCAATAAGAAGTTTTTTTTGCAGTCAGTTAGCTAATCACCCCTTACTTTACTGTTTACTTAAAGGGGAACTTTATTTTAGGCTTTATTTATATAAGACAGTGTTTTATGTATGGGCTGTTGTGATCTATAATGGTCAGGGGTAGCCTCTCTGTTCTGTAATTGAAAATGCTATCTTGTTTGGGGTCAATTATTATTATTTTATTATTATTAACATGTATTTATATAGCGCCAACATATTGCGTAGCACTGTAAAGTAAATGTGATTATACAAATACATCACATGAATTACATACATAGAATAAATGGCGTAACAAACATCACATTCAATACAGGTACAAAAAGGTGAGGAAGGCCCTATGCATAGGCATACAGTCTAAAGGGAAGGGAGTAATACACAAGGTGTTGGAGTGGGCAAGATCGAATTAAGTGGGTGAGAAATGTGGTATTGTATGTGGTGTTGCGTTTGGTAGTTAAGCAGAGTGAGGGTAGGCTTCTTGAAAGAAGTGCGTTTTCAGAGATTTCTTGAAAGCAGAAAGGTTGGGAGAAAGTCGGACAGACCGTGGGAGAGCGTTCCAGAGGAGGGGTGCAGCCCTTGCAAAGTCTTGAATGCGAGCATGTGAGGAGGTAATGAGAGAAGAGTTGAGTAGTAGGTCAGTAGAGGAGCGTAGTAAGCGAGACGGTGATTATATAGAGATGAGTTCAGAGATGTAGGGTGGGGCAGAGTTATGAAGTGCTTTGAAAGTCAGTGTCATTAATTTGAATTTGATTCTGAAAGGTAATGGAAGCCAGTGCAGGGATTGACAGAATGGCGAGGCAGAGGAGGAGCGGTTGCTGAGGTGTATGAGCCTGGCAGCAGTGTTCATTATGGACTGGAGAGGTGACAGTCTCTGGAGGGGGAGGCCAATTAAAAGAGAAGTTACAGTAGTCTAGACGCGATATGATGAGAGAGTGAATAAGAATTTTGGCAGCGTCTTGGGTGATAAATGATCGTATTTTGGATATGTTCCTTAGGTGGAAGTGACATGCTTTAATAAGTGACTGGATATGAGGAGTGAATGACAGGGCAGAATCTAGGATAACCCCAAGTCACTGGGCCTGGGGAGAGGGGGTGATAGTGGAATTGTTAACTATGATGGATACTTCGGGGATGCTAGTGGTGTTAGTTGGAGGAAAGAGAACCATGTCAGTTTTAGAGAGGTTTAATTTAAGGTAGCGTTGCGACATCCAGGTAGAGATAGCGGACAGGCAGGAGGAGACGCGAGTTAGGAGTTCTGGGCTGAGATCAGGAGATGAGAGATAGATCTGAGTATCGTCAGCATAGAGGTGGTAGTGGAAACCATACGAATTTATTAATTTGCCAAGGGAGGAAGTATAGAGGGAGAATAGTAATGGTCCCAGGACAGAGCCTTGAGGAACTCCAACAGAAAGAGGTAGGGGAGAAGATGATACTCCATTGTAGGAGACACTGAAGGAACGATTGGTGATGTAAGAAGAGAACCAGGACAGGGCTGTGTCACGAAGGCCAAGTGGCTGGAGGGACTGGAGGAGGAGAGGGTGAGCTACAGTGTCAAATGCGGCAGTATTAGTAGTGAGAAATTATTGTTGGCTTTAGCGGTTAAAAGGTCATTAGTTAGTCGAGTCAGGGCAGTTTCCATGGAGTGTTGTGGCTTAAAACCAGATTGTAGGGGGTCCAGCAGGTTATTGTCAGAGAGGAATGAGGTTGTAGACTAGGCGCTCAAGTAGTTTAGAGATGAAAGGTAGCAGAGAGATAGGTCGAGATAGCCTCTCTGTTCTGTAATTGAAAATGCTATCTTGTTTGGGGTCAATGATGACAGCAACCAGCTTCTAATCTATCCCACTGACGGGTTTCTAAATTAAATGTCCCTAGCAACTAGTTCTAAAATGAAATTTCAGACTGTAGAACTGCAGAAAAATATTAAGTACTGTAAAAATCCTATAATAGAACAGCAATTCCAAGATGTTGTACAACACCCCAGTGTAAATTTATGAACCAGTTAGGTTTTCTGTATCCCAGTCTCTATCCTAACTACCTGAACTCAACAATGTGTTCATTACTATAATAATAATAATAATACAGTGCATACATGTAAAAAACACAATAGTAGATAACCACTAGCAATAAATTGGCATACATTACAATGATTACATTTTAAATCAAGTATAAGAATAAAGCTCTGGCTTACAGGGTTCTTCATTGCAGTACCCATAAGCTGTTTCTTCTGTAGAAACATGTTCAGCATGGCATCTCTGGGACCCACTTTTTCTAACTGGATTGACACAAAAGCATCTGGAAGCCTGGATAGAAACAGCCAACATTGGTTAGATATATATTCTTTTAGTATTTATCATTTCTTACTAAAACAATATATGACAAATGTCTATTAGGTCTAAATTTACATCAATACCCAGATAAACTAAGATTAGAGATACAAGGGACACATATAGAGTACATTTATTCCCATAAATAACAGCTGTCTCTGTAGCTTGATGTGTGACAATGTGTGACAATGGCCCAAATTCATTAAGATTCGCACTTCGCCGGACTTCGCCAGGCGTAGTTTCGCCAGCGCTCAGCAAATTCACTAAAATCCGAAGTTGCGCACAGGGGTAGCGTAAGTTTGCGAAGTTGCGCTAGCGTTGATTCGCCAAGCGAAGCGAAGTTTCGCTAGCGATGGTTCATTTGCATACGGCGCCAAATTCAAATTTCAATGGAGGAATACGTATCACCACTACAAATGCCTAGAAAACCTTCAAAACATCAAATAAAATTTTAATTTTGCCCTACACATGTGCCCACTGTATAGGTAAGTTGCCATGAGTCAGGAAATGTAGGTTTCGATCTTTTTCAGCCTATCACCCATCATGTAGAAAACACGCCAGCGTTTTTTGGGACTTAGAAAAAAATTTGACTTTTTTTGAAACAATCCCTATCTACTCTATTGCGCTTCGCCAGGTCTGAGGTGGCGAAGGAAGTCTAGCGTAAAAGGTGGCGTTCAGTACACTGCGCAAGTTAGTGAATTTGCGTAGTTACATCGCTAGCGAAAATTCACCTGGCGTAAGGGTGCGAAGTAACACTAGTGAAACTACGGCAGCGTTCGTTAGTGAATTTGCGCAGTAACGAAAAATGCCAAACGCTAGCGAATTAACACTAGCGTTCGGCGCTTCGGCGCTTAGTGAATTTGCGCCAATGTATCTCTGTAGCTTTTCTCAAGAAATGTTTTTAGTCTCACATGCTTAGTGCTTTTGTGAGGGATGGGGGCAATACAACTGGCTAGGGGATTCTTTAAGCTGGCCATAGACGCAAAGATCTGATCGTACGAACTGTGGATTTGTACGATTTTTGGACCGTGTGTGGAGAGCCCCCTTATTTTTCGTCCAGAGGAGATCGGTCATTTGGTCGATCGGACAAGCTAAAAGATTTCTGTCGGCTGCCGATAATATCTCTGCATGTATTGCTGATTGTACGATTATCAGTGGGAGACTGTCACTAGCTTTGTCAGACATAACTATCGTACGATTGCTGTCAGGGGCAGAACATCAACTGATCTGTTCATTTGTACTTTATGTGATCGGAATGGTTAGTGGCAGGTCGGGAGATGGGGAAGTCCGATCGTACGATGTTTGTACGATCGGATCTTTGCGTCTATGGCCAGCTTTAGGAATCAGCTTGAGCTTTAAACTCTCTTAAGGTAAACAATTAAATCATGAACATATGGAATATCTCAACCTCAAGGAAAATGTCCTGTTATACAAACAATAACATTTACTTTGAGCAGTTAACCTGCCTTATAGGCGATTTCTTGCTACTTCTACATTTGTATCAAGGAAAATGTATTACATGAAATTACAAGAATGTTCCCTAATCCACTGCAGCCCTATATAATAAGCAGAGGAGCAAGAGTAAATATCCAATTGAATTCATTTTTATTTCCATACATCCGATTATGAAGCATGCCCCTGGTTTCTAGCCATCCTGCCAAGTACAGACAAGTACTACATAGTGCAGCTGTTTCTGTCTTTATGGCAGTTCAATATTTACTTTGCATGGCAGTCCTATAATGGAATTACACAATGGTGTGTTTAAAATACCGGTAACTTGTCTCCTTGCTCAGATTCAAGGCCACTGTTGTACAGTAATTGCAAAAAGGTCTAACCCTTGCTGACAATAGTTTTATTCATGTAAAAACTGACAGAATAACAGATTATCCTAATTTGTGTTTTCTGACAACAGTTATACCTGTTTAATGTTATTATTTGTTGATGCTCTGTGAATTAATTAACTTTTCGCTCTTTTTTGAGCCTACAAGGAAATTTATCAGGAATTTATCAGAAGGACACAAAAAAATCCACCAAAGCAACCAAATAGTTTCCATTATGGCTATGACACAAGATGTCAATGTATTTCAACCAGTGCAAAAACACAGGAAACCAGCACTACCAATAGAAAATACGCCCCTTGTACCCTCAGCCTTAATTGCAGGCCCGGATTTATAAAAAGGCCATAAAGACCCAGGCTTATGGCGACACAAATTAAAGGGTGGCATGCCAAACAGCCGCTTCCATATTTTTTATGAATATTGTAGAATTGTATCTCTCCCGACATTTTGGAAATAAAAAGAGGGACAAAAAAAGTTGCCTACTTACCATGTTCATTTTACAAAATTTGGCAGGTTACATATTGAACATATTTCTGTGTTTTTTTTTCAGTTATTACAGTTTTGTTAATGAAGGTGAATCGCCCTTTAAGTTGAGTCTAACTTTTCCCAAGGGACCTCCTTATCTAAATTGTTACAATTACTTTTTTGCTTATCTCAAAATTGTTACAAAAGTATCTTAGTTGCACCTGGTAGCTGTTCTGGGTTCTCTGACAAAAATTACGTTAGAAACTTTGTATCTTTTTCTGGCTGTTCAGTGCAGAGAAAGTCAGGACTTTTCAGTACAAACGTGGGACTGCGGGTTGAGCTGTCAAAAGAGGGACTGTCCCACTGAAAACCGGACAGTTAGGAGGTATGGAATTGTGTGCATTGGAGATTTAAATCTCCCACTCGCAGTCCCCGAAACCAGAGCAGTGCATGTGCAAAGAGAAGCAAAAGCAAGTGAGCTAAGTGGAAGTGTAGGGCGGATGGACCAATCAAGGGGGCTTGGCTGTGAAGCACCCAGCTGGCAAATCTTGGTCTGCTTAATTGTTTTGTTTTATTCCACTGGTTCAGAACAGTCTAGTTATGCATTTCTGATCTGGAATGTTACAATGTGGCAATCCTGGACAATAATTTTTATTCTTTTAATGACTTAGCTCTATTTTAACAAATATACTACCTTTTCTTATTCCTGGATGTTTGCAAAGGGTGGCCACTTGTCTGAGGCAGAGATGTTAGAGACATCTGTCTTTCTGCTAATGCCCATGAAGTTGATTTTTTTTCAACCTCAGAGCTTTTTCTTCTTTGCACCATGGAACGGCTATCCTAAAAAATATGTAGGCTTGAAATTATAAAGGTATCATAAACATTACTGTGCTTCTTTTTAAAGATACCCACATTTTGTTTGAAGGCAAATCCCAGCACACTCAAGTGTGAAGCATAGATTGAAGAAATAAAGTGAGCGGGGAAAAAAAAGGCTGCAAGGCAAAGCACAAGGTTTTTCTCCCCCCCCCCCCCCATATCATCTCAATAATAAAGTTTGCATTTTATTTGCGGGAGAGAAATGTTTTAAAATGAATACATAAATTAAAATTGAATAAATAAAATTGTTTGAGAATATTCCCATTGACTTCTATAGAACCTTGCCAGCTTTTACTTGCCAAGTTTATTTCTGGCGATTTTTAGCTATTGTTATTTTTCTTTAATAAATCCTGACTATTTGAGGTTTCAGATTTTTAATACATAATCCCCACTGTCATATGTTAAAGCATGCTGGGAGTTCTAGTTAACCTATATCAGGGCTGCATTGCTCGATAAAACTTTTCTCCAGCTGTCAATGCAAGCAGCCGAGTAAATGTAAGATTCTCCAGTGAGAATTCCACCTGATTTGTGAAAATCCTGCTTCATGTTCTTTATTCTTGCAACTTGAGCTGGAAGCTTTAGGCTAATGCCAGACATAGCGGATCTCATCCTGCGGCGAAATGCAGGTAGAGTATCCACTCCTACACTTCTTGATATGCCTGTACCCGTACATTATGCTGCCAGTGACTTTTAATCATACAAAAAGGAAGTTAAAGCTGGCCTACACTATAAGATCCACTCATTTGGCAAGGTCGCTAAACAAGCAGATTTTATCCTGATATGCCCACCAAAAGGGCAATATCGGGCTAATCCGATTGTTCGGCCCTATGACCAAACAATCGGATTACAATGATGGGCATATCTGCCGAGGGGAGTAGGACGACATCAACCAGCCGATGCGGCCCTTGATCAGGTGGGTAAATCAAAGCCACACGATTGAGATCTGGCTAGTTTTTGTCCAGATATCAGTCTGGGAGGCCCATCGGAGGGCCCCATACACTGGCAGATAAACTGCCAAATCAGTCTAAAGGACCCAAATCGGCGTGTTAAATCTGGCAGTATATGACCGCCTTAACTCTACCTAGCACTAATTTGCATATGCAAATTAGGGTTTGGATTAGATTCAGGATTCATATTTCATGAAGGATTTGGGATTTGTCTAAATCCCAAAATAATGGATTTGTTGCATCGCTAATGATGTAGTTGCTGTATTGTCATTGGTAAATTCTCTTGCATTAGTATTTAAGTGTGGGCCAGCTACTACAGAAAGCTAAGGAATGTAGTAGGAGGTATTCATTATCCTTGTGAGTGAGTTTTGTTAAGTGTATTTATTACTTTTGTCTTTTTTTTTTTTAAACTGGCCCTGTTTTTTGCTTTGATAGTAAATGCCAGCTATGCTGTGCTGTATTTCCCTGCGGCAGCACGTGTGTGTATGTGTAAAACCGAAGGATTGAATTTGCAACTGGGTACGGAATATGACACACATATATTTAGTACTAACCTTGAAGTCAGTATTCATCAATGAAACCGGTGCCTCATGGCAAACAGACCCAAGCTGAATTGCTGCTAACAGAGCATTTCTCTGGCTGAGCTGACAGGCAAGAACCACTTGCATATTCTCTATACCAGATTTATTCAGGAGCTTCAAACCAATAAAAAGGCAAAGCATAATTAAGCACAAAACAAATGTTAATCAAATGTTAAATGTTAATTTGAGTTTGCTTGTGATAGTGAAATTAGGTGCACTCAAATGGGAATGACTGCATGTGGTTTTTTTTTTTACAAATAAAGTAGCAATATATTAAGGGTAATAATAATTAACATACACACATTCAATTTTACTGAAACTTAATGGGATTCTGTCAAGGAAATCAGTCATAGTCCTTCGCCAGCAGAATTATGCATTGAAATGGGGCTAGACATGTTGTTAGTTTCCCCGATGCCCTCAGCCACATGACTTGTTATGTGGCTGATTATTTTGCAGTAAGTTTCTGTTGAGCACACTTATCAGATTCATGCTTCCTATTGGTAATATCATATCACTCACAGGTATGAAAGGGATGGTGTGAGGTGTATAAAATTTCATGCATACATTGGGCATTAAAGATGTAAAGAACATTAAAACATTTAGGTGAGCACATACTGATGTGTAAATTTGTATATTTTATTCAAGCCTGGAACAGTCTAAAAACAGCCGTTGCAATTCAGATCAGATCAGTTACCTGTAATATTCCTTCCTTTGTCCAAAAAGAAAACTTTCCAAGCTGGTTATCATCCACATCATGAATAGCTAGGAGATTTGTTGATGGAGCATATCTTCAAAAAGAGCAGGTTAAATGAAAATATAAAGGTTGCTTAAAATAAATGTTATTAAAAATATAGAAAAGGGCCCACAAAGACAAGAGACCCTCCATCAGACTTGCTCCAGAAATGGCAGACCCCTCATTTTTATGTTTTCAATTTTCTATTGGTACAAATTTTCATAAAGGGACCTTTCTAATAAAACTAGTACATAAAGCAAAGACATTTTTATTGTGGTGTGCCATTTTGTGATTATGGTTTATTAATTCCCTTGACTGTGGGTCAGGGCTGCACAAACATCCCATCCCAACATTTCTACATTGCTTGTCTTTTTATATTCAAATTCACCTGCTTGATGATACTTCTATCACAAATGTCTTGGTGTTGTTTGGCACCAATGAGATCTTTGACCTGGGCCCACCGGTACCTTAAAGCAGTCCTGGTCATTTGTAAAGATGAGTATAAGGTACCTTGCTTCAGAAAGAGATGGAGCCATGATTCATGTAGTCCATTTTGACACCCTACTCCCAGACATATTCGCAATAAAGAAGTTCTCTGCCTAAGGCTACAATAAATGTTCCAGTGTTCAAGAGCACAACAACAGTTAATTACCCTATGTGCTATAGCCCTCAGAAAGTTCATCCCTCCATTCTTTACATCTTACAAATACAATTGTAAATGTAAATATACAATCTTTTTATTACATTTGTGGGAGAGCTATCAATGCTGACAGGAAAATGCACAGTTTCTCACACTCACTTATCTACACAGCTGTCGTCTTCCAGGATAGCAGTGATGAAAGTTGGGGGGAGCTGTTCCACTTTATCTTTATGAGAGGCAAACTCAAAGTGTACTGGTCTCAGGTATAAGTGAGACTCACTGAATCCCATCTCTTCTGCAAACGCTGTATATGCCCTATAAATATTGTTCATGTTAAAGAAGACAGAGATCAGTTTATTTTGTGTAGCAAGCATTGCTAAGCAATGCCTTTTTCCAAAAAGGTACATGTAACATGGAATTTAGAGAGCTAGATTCTGTTCTAGATTCTGTGATCAGTGGTCTGTGAATGTTTTTGAAACTCTTAGCAATGTACCATTCAAATAAATATTTACACGAGGTCTAGTAACCCATACCAACTAATCTGCAGTAAGCAATTACTTGCCAACTGTTTGACACCAAATATCTGATGTTTCTATAGTTATTATACTTAATTCCAGTTTAGCAACTTATATTACAATATCCCAGATTAGTTAAATAAGGTCTTCAGTTGTTTACATTGTACTAACCCGGAGAGAAGCACTGTTTCTGCTGAAGTCTCAATTAAGCGATGCCGAATTGTAACAAGTTCCAGAACCTTAGCAAATGTTTCCAGAATAAGCATCTGTTTGCTTCTTCCATGTTTTTTATCTTCATCTGCCGAATCCAAGGCAGACAGACAGATGTCTTTAACCACAAGGGGGTCCTCAATCAGAACCTCTGCAAATAACTTTAGCAAGGAAAATGATTTGTAAAATGCCATTTTGACATCAATATAAATCTGACCCTTTGTATATGGTATTTTGTATGGCTCTAGTTATAGGCAACATGGTGACAACATAGACAAATGTAACCTTTTCATGACACTGATAAGAATACTGTACAGAGATATACATACATCTTTCTGAATATTTGTATCAAATGATGATTTAGGGTCTCTCAGCGCTAACCATTCATCCAATGCCAACTGTAAGACATGTTTTTCTACATTGGAAGCCTCGCTTGCTGTCTTTGCTTGGGATATATATAGAAATGCTTGACAGACATGGTCCACAGCTTTTGAAATTAGATGTGCCATTCCCAGGGAAGGATGAAACTCCAACAGATAAACATTCTTCAGTGCAAGACTGGGGACACACATAAAAAAACTGAATTTATATGAACAAATGATCTTTTCAATTGTAAAAAAAGAACAGAGCAAAATTATTATGCAATTGTATATAACAATAACATAGTTTCTGCCCCAGTGGAACTTGCAAAGTTCCCTATCACATTCACACACTTTAGTCAATTTTATCTAGGGATGCACCAAATCCACTATTTTTGGATTCAGCCATATTTCCAGGACTGAATGCAAAGGGAGGGTTAAAACGAATAATGTGCACAGTGTACAGAAAAAAATTGCAATTTCCTTATTCACGTGACAAAAAGTCCCGCGATTTTAAGGATTTGGATTTGGCCAATAATGTACATAGATAATAACAGTTACTTGGTTCCTGGCTGAGAAATAAATCTTTTTTTGGCTGCCTGGGTCAGTGACACCCAACAACCAGATAGCATTTTAAATTGCAAGCTGGAAAGAAGCAGAATAGAAAGGCACAAAGTATAACAAATACAACGTGAAGGCCAAAGTTGTTAAGAATAGAAGTTAACTTAAAGGAGAACTGGTCTCTCAAGTCTTCCAACAAATAAACTAAGCCTACTTACCATCTGCAGGGCCTGAACATAGGCCTATGATTTGGTAGGTATGATAGGTGTAGGTGGCAATCCTTTGCAGGTGTCACTCAAGGGGAAGGTTGGTTTCATTATACATTTTACATATTGCATTAGTCCTACTGTGTATTGCACCCCCTGAGGCAGGAAGGATGGAGTTTATGACCTATTGTCAAACCATGCAATAACTAAACTTTCCAACACATAGAAAAAAGATTTAGACTGATAATACACAGTGATTTATTATGACTTACCTACTGTTGTTAAGTGAGACGAGCTGCTTTGTAATAATATTAAGCGGAAGTCCAAACTCAGAGACACTTCCTTTCTGTCCATTTCTCCAAACCTTCTGAATGAATTCTCTTTCACTTTCTATCTGAATGTGCACATGCAATTCTTCCATTAGCATGCTGTATTATTTCAATTATTAAATCAGATTATATAAATACAGAACTATATTTTGTATGGACAGATTGGATTTATTTGGGTTTATAAAATGCTGAAACTTAAGAATAAATTTTATATATAAAATAACATTTTTATATAAAAAAAGTGAATAGACTCACCAGACACGAAGCATCTACAACAGTGTTGCTTAACTCAAATGAACAGTTCAGTGTGAAAATAAAAACTGTGTAAATAGATAGGCTGTGCAAAATAAAAAATATAATATAGTTAGTTAACCAAAAATGTATTATATTAAGGCTGGAGTAAACAGATGTCTAATAAAACTTCCTGCTTTTCAGCTCTATAACTCTGAGTTAGTCAGCGACTTGAAGGGGGGCCACATGGTACATTTCTGTACAGTGAGTTTGCAATTGATCCTCAGCATTCAGCTCAGATTCAAAAGCAACAGATATGACCCATGTGGCCCACCCTCAAGTCTCTGATTGGTTACTGCCTGGTAGCCAGGGTAACCAGACAGTGTAAACCAAGAGAGCTGAAAAGCAGGAAGTAGTGCCTGACATGTTATACATCAAATCACTCCAGCCTTTATACATTACATTTTTGGCTAAATAATTAGAAACAGTTTTTATTTTGCACAGTCTATCTATTTACCCAGTTTTTATTTTTACACTGAACAATTCCTTTAAGGGTTATACTTTGCTGGTAGCTGTAATCCCGCAACATAAAACCTTTCCTAGGATAAGTGACCAATGTAATACAGGATCCTCCAATAAGGATCATTGCTGCTGTTGCTTAACAGAATATTGTAACCATTAATACTATTTTGAACTTGATTAATTATGAACTACATTGGTTGCCAAGAATAATCCAGCCATTTGGCCCCCAGGCAATGATTATATGATAATGGGAGCTTATCGAGATCTATTAGGAGAAGAGCTAATTTCCATAGATGCTTGATCAATGTCCTAACGGGCAGAGCCTCCTGAGCACCCCACAAGGGCCAATAAGCTGCCAACATTGTCTGGAGGGGTTGTCTAAGTATGCAAAGATGACAAACCTGTTGAATGTTTTAAAAGATGATCATGTGAACAAAGAATACCAAGGCAAGTGTGCACAGACAGGCAAGACTCTCACTGGAGGATGCTCTTGCATTGTGTGAACCACTTTCCTCAAAGAGGTGGGAAAAAGTTTTGTCAGAGGGAGACACCTTAAGAATCCTTGCCTGATGTTGCTGGACTACTTTAACCCTTAATAATAGTTGTAGCTCAACAGCATTTGGATAAAGTAACACTTTTAGGCCAGGGCCAGACGATGGTGGATAAATGCAGGCTGAGAATCAGTTGCCCTGCTGCTCTTCCACTCCTGGTCTGCCTGCACCCAGAAGCATTGTTTCCCATAGGGTGCAGGCAGGAGCAGTGGATTTCAGTGAAGAAACGTGACATTTTTCATTTTGCAGCCAGAACACCCACAGTTTAAAGGCAAGGAGAACAGCAGAACAGTGGATTCTCCGCCTTATTAAACTTTGCCTGGCCCTAGCCTTAAAGAAGGTTTGTGCCTGCTCTTAATCATTTAATCACTAAGTGATTTGCAAGGAATAATGTACCTCTCTATTATAAAAGGAGATCACAAAGTAGTCCAATGACCGTATAAGTGAAAAGCAGTTGGATTTTATACAGGTTGTAGAACACTGAGGTAACTTCTAATATCCTCATATTTTACAGTAGTGTGTGCTTTTCTTAATAAACAAGTTTCAATAACAAAGGTCACCAAGCACCAGTTTTAACATTACATAGCACCAAACATAGAGATATATATTACAGGTCTGTTTTGTGACTTGTGTATTATAAAATATATTATATACAGGTAATTCATATTTGTTGTCTAGAACAATGCATTATTTGTATACCTGGCTGTTTAATATATTTCTCAGAAGCTGTAGATGAAGTCTCAAACATTGGCACTCGTCACTGTAAGCCTTCAGAAAATACTTGGAACCAATGTCAAACCGAGGACGCCTGAACATGATGTTAGTGATCACTTGTACCAAAGCAAATCTCTCTTCTTTGTCGAGGGTATGTTGATAGGCTTCAAAGTAACTATCAATAAGCTAGATGTAACAGGCACATGTTAAATGCAACAATACTCTAAAATACTTGCCTAATTACCAAATTAATCACCAGGTGGGACATTCACTAAGATTCGTTGTTGCGCCAGTGTCCGCTTTGCCGCGCTTCACCGCACTTCGTTAGGCGTATTTTCGCCAGCGCTACGCAAATTCAGTAAAATCCAAAGTTGCGTTCAGGGGAAGCGTAAGGTTGCGAAGTTGCGCTAGCGTTAATTCGCCAAGCAAAGCACAGTTACGTTACCGATGCTTAATTTGCATACGGCGCCAAATTCAAGTTACAATGGAGGTATATGTAGCAGCACTACAAATGCCTGGGAAACCTTCAAAACAGCAAATAAAATTTTTATTTTGCCCTACACATGTGCCCACTGTATAGTTAAGTTGCCATGAGTTAGGAAATGTAGGGGGGAAGGAGGGTAGCCCCAAAAAAATTGCGATCTTTTTCAGCCCATCATCCATAAAAAATTAATAAACGCCAGCGTTTTTTGGGACTTAGAAATTTTTTTAACTTTTTTTGAAGAAATCCCTATCTACTCTATTGCACTTCGCCTGGTCTGAGGTGGCAAAGGAAGTCTGCGTAAAAGGTAGCGTTCAGAATAATTCATGCGTCAGTGAATTTGCGTAGTTACGTCCGTTGTGCATATTCGCCAGACGTAATGGTGCGAAGTAACACTAGCGAATTTACGCCAGCATCCGATAGTGAATCTGCGAATTAACGAAAATGCGCTACGCTGGTGCATTCATGTTTCAGCATTAGGTGCGTGTTGTTTAGTGAATTTGCCCCTTAGTCCTTTGCTTTCATTTGGTTATATACCTAAGAACTTTGATTGCATGCTCTGTATTTTATAGTGTTAACTCCAAAGTTTTCAACATTATATAAATAACAAAGCCCAAAGGCTGAATTATTGGCATCCTGGCTCTATAGATAATTTTGACTCGCCAAAGCCCGTTAAAGGCAATGCATCATAAAGTTTTCAGATGTCACTGGACTGCACCTCTCACAACCACTGGAAAGAGTGATGGGCGAATCTGACCTGTTTAACAAAATTTGGAAAACTGCAGAAATTTGCAGAAATGCATTGTTATGCAAGTTTATGCACAACAAATTTATTTTCGATTAACAACACATTTTTTTTTGACTCGCAACAATATTTTTGACATGCAGCAATTTTTCTATGGGTGTCATTTTTGCAGCGAAACTTGGCGAAACATTTCGCTCATCACTTTAAAATTAATTATGCATCTTATTTTAATTAACAGTACTTGCAGTATGGAGACCACACTAGAGTGCATGGGAACCAAAATTTTGGGCATGACGTGCGTCAGCAGAATATACCAATGCATGGGTGGGTTTATCAATGTTGCAAACAGGGGCTGTGGCAATTGAAGATTAGCAAGTAACTTTAGCAGCAAATCTTGAATTTTATTTACCTGTTTTTTGTTCTCTAGCAAAGCAGACTCCCATGTCCATAGGTCTAGCAGTATGGCAAAACGGTCTACAGTTAAGTGTGCCCAAGATGAAATATCCAGCTCATTGCCTTCCATCTTTTTTGACTTGATGCCTTTAAGACCAGAATTTGTATGTTAGGGAAATATGTCTAGGAATCTTTCACTAATGTAATTTTGTCCTTTAAACCAACAATCTGCAGGCCTAATACAGGGTGCTCTTGTCGATGGAAACAAGCCACTTGAACACCTCGGGAGTCCTTGCATGTGACGGTGAGGCAGGAACAACAGTAGTCTGTTTGGATAATACCCGTGTAACACCATATCAAAGGGAATTGCACTCAGCTGTAATAGGAATAGACCTATTAATTTGATAGAACTGCTTACATCACATTTATTTAAAGGACTAAGAAAGCTTCATTTACTAATAGGTGCTAGTATTGTTAAGCACCCTCCAGTGAATCCAACTCTAAGTTCAATCTTGGACTGCATCTTATTTTAGGAAATAATGCACTGGCCCAGGAAGAAGCTACCCGGGTGTTGTGCTGCTATTTTACTTACCCAAACTTGGCATCCCTATATGGAGTATAGTGAAGCAGCAAAATTATACCCTAGTGCAATTTACCAAGTTTCTTCTGGTTTTATATATATAGTAAAACATTCTAATACGTTTACCTAAAAAGGTGAATCCATGTTTCAAGTCACATTTTTCTTTTGAAGTTTCCTATTTTGAGAAGTACCATATAAGCAAATGCCAAAAGTGGTGGACATGCACTAAAACAGAACCCACTTTTATCTGGCACGGTAGGATTTCTGGATATTAGGCATGGTAGGATTTATAGACATCAGATGTTTAAAAATGACATTATTGATATTTCATTCATGAAAACTCATGTAATACAGTTACACATGTAAACACCATCAAGAGGGAGGAGGGAATATTTATCCGTGCTGTTTGTCCCTTAATTAAATGTTTTGTCATTCAATGAATTGGGT
This sequence comes from Xenopus petersii, assembly GCA_038501925.1. Taxonomy (NCBI): domain Eukaryota; kingdom Metazoa; phylum Chordata; class Amphibia; order Anura; family Pipidae; genus Xenopus; species Xenopus petersii. The sequence goes on along the minus strand of CM076680.1, from coordinate 91,295,173 downwards.
GAAGCAATGATGCTATGGAACGTTTATGCTCCTTTTACCTTTCTCTTGCTCGATTAAGCAGGTAGCCATAAGAAACAATTGTTCTTCTAGTTCCTGCAGATCTTCCAAAGCAACATCATACATAATGAATGCCCCTCTCTGATCCTGGATGTGGATGATTCCATCTTCCGTTGTATAAAAGTCATCTTGATTCTCAACTTCAGCAAACTCCATGAAGTGACAACTCTGGACCTAGTGGTAAATGTGCCAATTTAAATAACATGTTGCCAAGGAATAATTACACAGTAAAAGAAAAAAACAAGTTATATTATAGGAGAATAAAACTTCCATTGCAGTATTACTCAAAACAAATGTTACTGTAACTACGAATGTGAAAAAAATACAACTTAGTCCAGCATGTGTTCTTAAATTTAAACCTCCCCAATGCACCCCCTAGTTCTCTAAAGTTGATAATAATCTGGTATATTATTATTATTATTATTATTATTATATACTAGAATACTGCAGAGCAGCACTTTACTTTGTTAGCACTATCTTATCTTTATAGAGAGTATTATGTCACTTTAGCTTCATGATCTGACACTGTAACCAGACATCAGGAGGGAGGCAGGCCCGGACTGGCAATCTGTGGGTTCTGGCAAATGCCAGAGGGGCTGCTATAAGGTGCCATAGAAAGTCAGTATTTAGTGGGCTGGTGGGAGCTGTTTGGGCCTCTGTGTGGGCTGAGTGGGCCTCTGTGTACCTGAAATGCCAGGGCCTATTTTAATTCTCAGTCCGGACCTGGAGGGAGGACATACTATAGTAAAACTGTGTGTAATGCTGCCAGCTTCAGTTGGAGCAGTGGTTCCCAACCAGTAGCTTGTTAGCAACATGTTGCTCTCCAACCCCTTGGATGTTGCCCCCAGTGGCCTCAAAGCAGGTGATTATTTTCGAAATCAAGTCTTGGAGGCAAGTTTTGGCTGCATAAAAACCAAGTGTACTGCCAAACAGAGCCTCAATTTAGTTGACAATCCACATAGGGGCTACTAAATGGCCAATTAAAGTCCTTATTTGGCACCCAGGAACATATATCTTGCATGTGTTGCTCCCCAACTCGTTTTACTTCTGAATGTTGCCCATGGGTTCTAAAGGTTGGGGATCCCTGAGTTGGAGGAACAAAAAACATGAAACACAGATTACATTCTCACTGGAGGATTTGTAATCAATTTATCAGTGTTGCTGTCCCTGCAATATTACTTTCAGAATACAACCTTGATCTTGGTGGTCTTCAGCTCTTAGTATGCTAGGATTTGTAGACTACTAACTAAAGTGTGCTTGATTAGATCTCTTTTAAGTTAGCATTGCATGATAAAGTTTGTTCCAGCTCTCCAGAGCCACTTGTGCACTTAATGCAAGAGGATCTGCCAACGAGAATTCTGTGTATACTTGGCTCCCTGTTCTTTGTTACCTTAGACAGGAGTTAAGCTACGAACACATAAACTTCACTTGTTTTGCCATTCTGAACTAATATTAGGATGCAAAACTGCACAGTAAGTCATTTCATATTATTTGCCAACAGAGAGATGACTGACATAGGGCAGGTAAGAATGGTTCTCAGTAGAGAATTTAAATTTAGGTAAGCTACGTGGCACAAAAAAAGTCTTTATAGGGAATTACAAAAATGTTTCCCTGTGCAATAGCCTGCAATGTAGAGTTTTTTCAGAAAGCCACTTCCAGCTTCAGTCAGGTATTCATTGAATACTTTTGTAATGGATTTGGCTTTAATACAAATATTCATTTAATTAAAAAGAGTGCACTGTATAGATTTGGTTGTGTCATTTCATTATTAAATTGACATATGAGACCAGAAGCTATTCATAAATGATCAGTTCCTCCGCAGTGGCAGCCAACTTTTCTCTATCTAAAGTCCTGTGATACAGACAAATAAAATGGCAGATGAAAGCTTACCCCTACCTTTGACAAGGTGAAAGTTATCTAATAAAACACAATTCAATTCAGAAAAACTTATCTCAAGGTTTATCACGTGAAAAGTCTATTGAAGTCTATGGGAAAAAGTTACTCTAGGGGGCATAGCCCCAATATTTTATCCCTGTGATTTGCTATAAAAGGGGTTCTCCATCTAAAAATATCATGGTTTTTACATGTGAATGTAAATTCCACTCAAAGCAGTGTTTGTTCATCCCTTTCTTTTCTTTGGTTCTGACTCTTCAAACAATGTAGCAGAAGTTAATTCTGTCCAGGTGCTTTAAAAAGATGTTTTGAAGAAGTGACTAGCACAGTCACGAAACGCGATAAGCCGTTCACTCCCCTGCCTGCTCAAAGAATGGTCATTGGTGTTATGATTTTAGTGAAGTTCCTAAATACATTTGGATTTTAATCTAGAAACTTGTCTCATGAATCCTGCTACATGGTGGGCTGCAAGTGTGCCTTGATGATTTTTCCTTTGAAAAGATGATCTCTGCTTCATTGTTCAAGATAGCAGAATATAGAAAGAGCCGGACAGGTGCAGAGTAGAGTAGTCATGACCTTTTTATTACTCCAGCCAGCACTTGACATCTCCCATAGTGATGTCAGGTTTGTTTGCATACTATCCCTTAAAAAACAATGCTCCCTTCTAGTGACAGTTTGGAACTCTGTAAGTTTTCCATACACAGAACAAGCGGAAATGTTTGAAGGAGGTGTAAACCCTCAATAAAACTTTTCCATTTCTTTGCATACTTCTCAAAAATATGAGCCTCAAACTTAAAGGACATGTAAAGCCTACATTTTCCTACCGTGTATATAAGTTGGGCATTTCTTCCCCACCCCAGCCACATCATTTGTACTGCATATACCCCCTCCATTTGCCAACGCCATCACATTTCCCTAAAACCAATAGCAGCCTATACCTGGTTAACCTTTTAACAACCAGAGTGGCAGGTATCTAAAGATTTCAAAGAGCATGTTCACTGATTACATTTTTGTGAGTGTGTGTGGGGGGGGTGTTACATGTCCTTTCATTACTGCAAACGAGTTCTCCAATGAGATGCTGGATTAATAACTGTTAGCCTGCCATCTTGCTGTTGTCTAACAGGTGTACAGCTGTGACATTTTGACCTGCCATTATTACACAGTAATGACATTTCAGATAAGTTGACATGGTACTAGTTATACGATGGGGCCCTTAAAAAATGCACTCATTTAGTTCAGCACTGATCACGAGCAAAAATCAGGAATCAATATGTACAGTAAGCAGCAAGGATATTCACTGAAGGAACCCAATTATTCAATGGCCTGCACACAATGACCAGCTGTCAAACAAGTGTTGCCTTACGGAAACTTTTCTGGTATGTTGAACCACAGCTCCCAGCATACTTTAAAACTTGATAATATGTTGGAATATGTGGGGGAGTATTACAGAGTACAGTACATTTACAGCATATAAGCATTGTACAGATTGTTTGTTTAGAATATGGTTTCCCTTATTTATTTTCAACCTTCTTTTCCATTTTTAATTTTTTGTGATCAGCCTTCAGGTAAAGTTTGAGTTTTGCACATCTGACCATTTAGTATTGCAGGCTGTGGAGCAAAACTCTACTCTTTTTATTCTGAATAACTGTGTCTTACATCCCCTTTAACAATTTAAATAAACTATGCTATATTTGGATGCCTATACCTTGAAATCTGCTGGTATGTTATGCATGTAAAGATGAGAACCAAGTCCACCAGGTACACCAGATCCTCCCTGAGCTGCATTTATGCAGCATGGCTCTTCTCCTGTGCTGGAGGACAAGCTATTTGATTTGCCAGTGAGACCACATGTGTCAAAAGTCATCGTTCTCTGGATTGATCGGAAATAATTTAGGAATCCAAGGGAGACACGCTAGAAAGGACACAGATATAAGAGGTAAAATACTCAAATATACATTTTACTACAGTAAGCAATTTAAACACCATTATTTACAGCAAGCCAAAGTGACAAAACAAGTCATCTGGACTTACTGTATATTTTGTATGGCCAATTTTGGCACCATTGAGTTAAGGCAGTAGAATAATATAGACAGGGAGGGTGAGCCTTGTGGAGAGACTAGTGTGGTAATGGTATAAAAGGCACAGAATTTGCAGGACTGGTGCTCCTGTTTGGAAAAAGTTTCACTGGTCCAGGGATATTTTTTCTGGCTGCAATACCAATGTTTTACCATTACAACTGTTTGACAATAGCTGCTGGGATTTCTCTGATGTTGCTGTGAAATGTATCCATTATTTATCAATTTTGAAAACATACAGTAAAACAATAAATAAAAAAAATTGCAATTTGAAAAAAAATATTATTTGGAGTGTAATATTTGAAAAAATAGGTTTTTATGAAGGCTAACTGCCCCTTTAATTTTCATTAGTGTGCAAACACTACATATGATTATTATAGACCCAATATGCAAACTATCATACGTATACAAAGTATAAATATATATGTAACATATAAAGTGATATATAACAAAGCAGTGAAATGGTGCTTAGTGATATAATTGGTTAGAAACGTATATTTTACAGGAAGCAGAACATTATTCCCTGTTCTGATCCCTTTGAAAAACAAAGCCTTACCTGCAACTCCCTTATTCTTAGGTGACGCAGGTAGAGTAGAGAAAGGTAAGCTCCTTTAATCATTACAGGATCTGTATTGTTGTCTTCTGCCTCTTCTAATCCAAATAGCTGTAGGGTAGTTTGGTAGTTATACCTTTTCCAAAGAGAGGATTGAGAAAAACAAACCTCAAATAGGGATTCGTACTGCACCTCTCACCATAATCATACGGTCAACTGGAAACTAATTACAGAACAGGTTTTGCTGACATTTAGACAATGATTATACTTAAATGCCTGAACTTTTTTGTTGACAGACACTTCCTTTATTACATACTTTTTAATGTGTGTATGTATATATCTTATTTATGTATGTAGAAGTAGCAGTTTATATTCAAAATATTGAAAATGTCAGCTAACCCCATGTCATTAGGGTAGTGTGAAGAAGAATTATATTTGAAAAAAAAACAGGACTGGAACTTTATTACCCTCATGACAAAGACTTAGCTGACTTCTCAGAAATCCTTAGATATTAATTAGAGTAAAAGCATTCTTACTCAGTATCTTTCTTTTGTCTAGATGACACTGGACGCTTGTTGAAGGCAAATTCACAGTTTTTCTCATCAATTTGAGCTGGCAACAATCCATCACATGGGGTTACATCCTTAAATAAAAAAACAAGATAGAGATATTCCAATCATTTGGTTGGTAGGCATATCTGCATTGTGCTAGAGTTTGTGAATACCTTTACCTGTGGGAAATCTGGGGGGCTGTATATCTTGATCCAGATGTCCAGGCTGCTTCTGGCTGATGCTGGCTGCACTGGAGTGGGCATGAGTATATTTTCTGCATGTGATTGTAATATCTCCATGGTTTTTTCTGCACTTGAAATCTAGATCAATTAAAAGGCAAGGAAGATAAAAAAAAAGAGAATATTCTTTGTGCAGGGGTAGTGCATCAAATCATTTTTGTTAGGATATCTCTTATACATCAAGAACAAATGCCCCTCTCTCAATTGATGTTGTTTGTGTAAGATGTTAATAATATCTAATTCACTTTTAAACAAACAAAACAAAGGCCAAAGATTGAGGGTAAAACGTTATTACTGATTTACCTCTATAACCTGTGACTGCAGCCGTAAAAGTTCATCCACTTTTTTGTTCTGTTTTAATTTTGTCAGACATTTTTGCTGCCAAGGATCCCGTTTCGGCTTAACCTACGAAAATAAATATTGCCATGAATAAAGATCAAGGCATTTAGTGTGCACATTAGAAAGAAGTACAATACAGGCACAATAATTAAAAATTTTGCGAAGGGTATAGCCAAGACTACATAAATGAAGCCATCAATGTATCTCTACTTACTGTTTGAAGGGGTCTGTTTACTCTATAATATCAGTATCTATGTTATCTCCAAGACCCAAAATGGAAATAGCACACAGAAATAATGTGTGTGGGATGCATTCCAGGGAATTACACCTCTTCTTTACGCTTTGTTTTATCACTGTGGTTTACTCATGTAAACATGACCATAAACTGTCCAAGAAAAGCTACCGACTTGGCCCCTCCAGACAGAGTCAGCAACTTATTAGCCTAGATATCTGTAAGTCTGCAACAAGATCCAATCATTTCCACACTGGCTAATGATTGGACAAGCTTGAATGTGTATGGCCAGCTTAAGAATTCTGCATTGGGAAGATCTGCAAAGGTCTATTATAAACCAGGGTGAATACTTAACATTGCTTTCTACCTCAGCACATGGTTAGAATAGATACTGACTTAATACACTTTAAGACCTGGCAGCACCGGATTTCAATAGCGCCCACCTCACCTCCCCTTCCCAGCTCGCCGGCGAAAAAACGCCGGCGTAGCTGCTGTAATTGAATGGGGACGCATGCGTCCCCATAATGCGGCTGGGCGGCATGCCGCCCTAGGCCCGGGCCTATGCGGCCTTGCTGTAAATCCGGGCCTGAGACCTGGGCCTGCAAATGTGCTTGTTGAACATGCAATTTTAAAAACACAAAATAGGTGTGCGTTTTAAGAAATGTTTTACAGCAGGGGTCCCGAATTGGACGCTGGCGCGCTGAATTGGATACTGGTGCGCCCGAATTGGACTAGCAGTTGCCGCTGACCCCCCGACCCCCTCCAACCCCCTTTCCGATGGACCAAAAAACGTTTTTTTTTACAGCATTATACCAAAAAACAGGGAGACAGCAAAATAATAATGGTTGTACCCTGATATATGGAATCCAGCTGGCTGTCTTCTTTAATGCCATACTAGGGCCTTTAAATCCCCATCCTTCTGTTGTTTCTGTTCCCGAATCATATACAGGAAAGGTTCTCATGGTTTGCTGTTTGCTGAACATAGTTCGGAACTTAGATGCCACCTGCAAGAAACAACAGTGGTTCTCTTCTGTTCTCAGGAGAAGTTGTTAGAGTTTTTAGCCCTAGGGCAATGTACAAAATAAAACAATGATATGTAAATTAAAAGAAAACTAATTGTACTTTCTATAAACATTTTGTTAGCTGCCTATTACAAGGTTTTACCATTCAAATAATTGTTTATTTACCAGAGACAGAAGCTCCATCTCACTGACTGTGCTGGTGAGTCCATCTGTATCATACTCAATAGCAAAGCAAGGCAACAAGTGTCGAAGCAGAGATTTTAGCTCATTTCTTTCTGTCTGGTGTTGTGGCAGTGACATGTCCTCATCTGTGCACAGTCCTTACCCAAATATATACAGATATAGTTAAATTGTTATATCAAGGGATTTGCCTGTAATGTAGATGTCAGTAAAGGAAAGGCATATACAGTAAATTGTAAGGAAGAAATGTCTGCAATGCAACAGGTGTACAACAGCTTGCTGATCTTTTTAAAATGTCAGTATTGTTCTGTCTATCCTTTTAGACTGTAAGCTCTAAAGAACAGGGTCCTTTGTATCCATTGTACTGGTGAGTTTTGTAACCTGCAGGCTTGATATTCTGCCATTATGTCTTCTATGAGGTGACGATTGACCCATTTCCATAGAAAACAACAGAGTGAGACACTCATAAATATTTCTGGTAACAATGGGCATGAACATGAAAAGGAGAGAAGGGAGCATTTATGAATTATTCTGATATTTGGATAAAAAGACTTCTCATACCAGCTTGTTCTGAAGCCTCCTGTAGGCCTGATGAGACAGATCCCCACTTAATACCATACTGGTGATAATGATTTTGCAGCTCTTCTGATTGGGCCTCTATAAACGACTCAGCTTTGTCAGTGACTGGCAAGTACTGGAGCATCTAAGTATTAGCAAAGAGGAATGTATTTTTACAGTGTAATTTAATATTGTAAACTCACAAAAGACACACACAGAACCACTATATCCTCATATTTTTATGCAGAATTATATTTTGTACAGGGAAACACTGACACAACATAATCCAAAACTGCCATTGGTATTTAGGACTAAAACAAAGAAACAAAGGGAAAGTTTGAATTAAGTGGAAGATTAGGAACTAAAGGTGAAGTAAGGGGTTGTGTGGAGGCAGAGATGTAGTAGTAAGAAGGGGGAACGGCATTCTTAATACCAATGGTACATTTTTATATGATATTAAATGGGTGGTTCACCTGTAAATAAACTTCTGGTGTAGACATTTATATGCTAAGACTATTTGCAGTTGTTTTAATTTTTTATTGTTTCTTAATTATGTAGATTGTTGTTCAGCAGCTCTCTAGGATACAATTTACCATTTAAAGATAAAAACGTAAAACTACACAAACATACTCCAGGAGCAAAAGCAAAGTCAAGAAATGAATGGCAATTAGAATGTTTTATAAATTTCAAAATCTTTCAAATTCTTTAATCATAGCATACTACTGCCATCTAGTGAGCAATTCTTAGCCAAAGCTACTATTTAATTGCAATGCATTATAAAGGCCATTTAATTATTATATGTAGACAATGTACAAATTGCCATGTTTTGTACCCAGAATGAAGTGTTTTATCCACAATTACAGATCAGTTTCATCAAATATGTCAAAATGTGCTTGCTTTTTGATGCGAATCAGATGCAGTTGTTCTGATGCAGTTGAGGAGGCGTCATTTCCAGTGCTCGCCATCAAAATTACTTTATACATGCGCATTTGGCACAGGATGCAATGGGAACCTTGGAATTGCTGCCAGTTTCCCTGTGTCAATAGGTAGACTTGCACATGATTTGGAACTAGGGTTGGCAACTTTTCTGGAAAAAAATACCAGCCTTCCTATATATTTATTTTTTTCCGCTATTAATAACATTGGGGTCAGCCATCATTTTTACCAGCCAGGCTGGTAAAATACCAGCCAGGTGGCAACCCTATTTGGAACAGAAGGCAGGGCAGAAACACCAGCACTGAGCACAACTATACAAATAAGCAAGGAGCATCTTTGGACTCAATATATGCAACAATTGCATCCATTATTGTGTGGCCCCAGCTGCAGTTGTGGTTGACAATGAGACCTTATATGACCTGATTTGCAATAAGCTGCAACCGCTATTCAGCACTCCAACTAGCTTCCCAGAAAGCCTACCCACATACTGTATATTACATTGAACTTATATATAATTATAATCAATTTCTACTGAGCTAATAAGATAATAGGGCTCTTCAAAATGCTGTGCTATTATAGAAAGGTACTTGGATGGGGTCCTTTGTATACCTCCAATATATCTAAATACATTACTATAAAAACATAAATATTTCTGGTTAATGGAGACATAAATCTTTCACAAATCCCCCCCCCCCCCATCTCAGCTCTCAAAAGTAATGGAATTAAAGTCACAATAGGCTTGCAATCAAAACAGATAACTGGTCCATTGAGATGCTCTTTTTATAATTGACTGCTCCTTATCTCACAACCTAACAGGCATCTGCAGTGGGGGAAGGGAGGATTTTATTTAAAGATAGAGACTGTACTATAGACTACCGACTTTACTTTCTGTTTCAAAATTTGCCCTGTTTTGTTCATGAAATAACAAAAATCATAAATATTTCTCAGTTAAAACAACAGGCAAAACATATGTTCAGCACATGCTCTATTCACTGAACTAATGTTTAAAAGGAAGGTATACTGCGCCATCAGTGATTTGTAAAGTATACTAGGAGTTGTAGTCCAGCAATATTTTGTGGAAAGTTTTATGTCCCCTTTAAGTATCCAAAACATTTCTGCCTGGATGACAGACAGATGGAATGTTTTATACTATCCCCAGTTTCTGAAGAGGCATCCAGTAAATTGGATTTTTACCCATAAAATTCAAATCATACCCTTATATATAGGGTGATGTGCAAAATCCTTGTCTGGCCTAAGAGTGTAAAGATAAGAAAGCAGAACTCTGATCTCTACATTATTTTTCAATTTGCAAAATCAATATCAGCACAATTTTACATATTGTCCATACCTGACAAATTATCATTTCATATAACCAAAACTTGTGCATTAAAGTCACTTGACAATGTGTAATAATACATGTGACTGTTTTGGATGTCTGCTAGTGCCTGCTATGTCTAGTGTCAGGTGTACTAGCCACTGTTCCTCCAGGTTGAGCCATAGGAGACTATGTGGTTTGGGCCTTTTAAAATTGTGAATCATTTTTCTGTTCTCCCTGGCTGACAACACCAATGTTCCAGCTGTAGGCAGTAGCCCATTTATTATTACCTGTACTGGATCATTAAGGTCTTTAGATTTTACCAAGTCTTCTTGGCTTCTATCCAAGTATCCCAGGATCAATGATTCTGTCCTGCTCTTGTTCCCTCATATTCTGACTTTTGAAATTAGATCAGCTTGTCTGCCACTTGCCCTGACCTTGTGCCTGTCAGACTCTGTTTGCCTGCTGTCTGCCCAGACCATTGCCTGTACTTTGACTCTGTTTGCCTGATGCTTGTCCAGAAAATAATTGATCTGCCTTGTCTTTATTTTTGTTATTAGATAATTTTGTTTTCAACCTTAAGTTGCCTTCAGTGCAAAGGCTTTTTATATGTCTGCAGAAGAAGTTTACACACACATAAGCTCCTTTCAGCTAGCCATTATGGCAGTGCTGCATTTTATGTGCTACCCCCCCCCCAATAGATCTGTACTGAGATTGTCTGTAAATTGTTTATGCCAGGGCTCTAAATGCTTTTCCAGGTCACTATCATCTGACAATATTTGCTATATTTCAAAACAAGTCTATGGGGAGCATATAATGTACACAAAAACAACCCTATGTGTTATTACCTAAAGTGATTTGGTTAGGCTGAATCTTAGTTTAGCTGAAATTCCAGCAAATTTAGACCAGGGTCCTGGATTTTGTGCATCTCAACTTTCCTTTCTATATGTTAAGTACATGTCCTACAGCATCCACAACTGACATCACTCAGTACACACAGTATTAAAGTAGTTGTTCACCTTTAAATTAACTTCTAGTATGATGCAGAGAGTGATATTGTGAGACAATTTGTTTTGTCCATAAACTCAACTTAATCTTAATTAAACAGAAAATATTTTTTTTTTAAAATTACTATACATTACAATATACATAGCATAAGACACATTTAGACAGTCTGCATACACAAACATTGAAAAAGAGACAAAAACACAAATGCACATACAGAAGATCTCACGCAAAGACAGAAGCACGCTAATATGTGTTAAAAGGGTCCAAATTACCCTAGCAACCATGCACTGATTTGAATAAGAGAGTTGAATATTAATAGGAGAAGGGTTGAATAGAAAAATTAGTAATCAAAAGTAGCAATAACAATACATTTGTAGCCTTAGAGAGCATGAGTTATTGACCCCCCACTTGAAAGCTGAAGAAGAAGGCAAATAATTTAAAAACTATAAAATGGAAAAATGAAGGCCGATTGAAAAGATCCATAGAATTGGTCATTCTATCAAGAAGGGAGGGATGGATTTGATAAGACTGATAGGGTGCGCCCCCACCAACCCAAATCCACGCCTTTCCTGAAATCTTTTGACATTTGACAAATCTTATAACATATTAAAAGTTAACTTAAATGTGAATGACCCCTTTAAAGGTTATTCTTGTCAATGTGCTTGCTTTAGCAACAGAAAAAGTTCAGGATTGAGTTTTATGAAAAGTTTAATAAAATCTAGTAAATAAAATGATGTGAGTTTACCATTTCTGACCTAAATTAGTATCCAGCAATACTTTATTTAAGATACGTACCTGGATATAGTTGTGTATGTTCTTCACTGAATGGAGGTGGCAAATTAACCATTGCAGATAAATGACCAGGTCTTCAAGAGTCAATAAATGTAAAGAATTCTTCTGTCCTGTTATTAAATTGTCTCTGGCAACAGATAACCTCTGTGCTCTCTGCAGTGCATCATTGTATTCTTGCATAATAAAACCAACCTGCTTCTGTGAAATAAAAAACAACAAAGGCCTGGTGATAATTACCATGTAACTAGATGAGAACTTTGCACATAACATTACAAAGAGAAGTAAACACATAATTACACAAATGGAAAAAGTGAAACAAAATGGCAATCAAATCAAAGCCATAAAATCCAGTTAATAATCTTCCTAATTAGATGTTTCTGCTTACATTATTTGCACCACTGGTAACTGAAGTTCCTCTTCTGCAAAATCTCCTTGCCAAATGACAGGCCTGCTTTAAATGCTTCTGTTTTCTAAGAAACTATTTAATCGAACATTATACAGCATTTTCCCATATGCCTTGGAGTGGATATTGCGTGTAATGATACAATTATATTATATTAGTATGTCCTAAAGTTTTATCTGACAATATCCTTTAAAAAAAGATTATGAGATCTGTTGCCATTAAGGTGGCCATAGATGCAAAGATCCGCTCGTTTGGCGATGTTGCCAAACGAGCGGATCTTTCCCCGATATGCCATTAACAGGCATGGCTATATCGGGGGTAATCTGATTGTTCGGCCGTACGGCCGAACGATCAGATTACGATGTGCCATGAGCTCCGGCGGGATCGGTCGGGTCAAAATCAAACCTGACCGATCGACCAAACGACCGATCTCCGCCGGACAAAAGAAGTCGGCACATGCCACACACGATCCGAAAATCGTACGAATCCTCGATTCGTACGATCGGATCTGTGTGTCTATGGCCACCATTAGTCTGCAACCTAATTATATATTATAAAAATGTCTGACATTGGCTAGAACATTGCCTAATTGTATTGTGGCAGTTTTGTAGAATAATATGATGGATGGCAAAAAGATATCTAAATTGAATTGGTGGTGTGGGAAAATTGTTAATAGATAAAATGTGAATGGTTGTGATACATGCAGTTGGGAATTAAAAGATTGAAAATCAAGAAGGGAGGGATGGATTTGATAAGACTGATAGGGTGCGCCCCCACCAACCCAAACCCACGCCTCTCCTGAAATCTTTTGCATAGCCCCCTGTCATTCCGCTCAGCCAGTCTGGCACTGTAGGAATGAGGTAGCAATTGGCCAGAAAAACATTGCTGGAGAAGCCTTTCCATATCATAAATACTACGGGGATTATTTAATAATATTCGATTTAGTATTTCTTATATCAAAAATTTTCTCTAAAAATTTAGTTTTTTTTATTTCTCTAAAACTCTACAAATTTGCAGTTCATAAAATTTAAAAATTCTGATATAAAACTTTGGCAAGTAAAAGCAGCTGAGGTCCTATAGAAGTTCTGCGGATCATTCAGCGTTTTTTTTTGTTGTTGTTGTTGGTGCTTTTTCTATTGGGATCTTTTAAAAACTTTCATGGCATTCATGGTTTTTAAAGAAAATCTGTTTATTTGCGGTTTCAAAAAGCTCTAAACTACACAAATTTGAATGGGCCTGCCAGCATGTAGATTTGACTATTTGATTTCTACAGACCAGGCAATACAACATTTCTACAGACCAGGCAATACAACATTACAACATTTCCACATGCCTGCATCTTACCTGGTAAATAGGATAACACTGTTCCATGGCACTTGTGTGCTGACAAAATCTCTTCCATCTCATCAAGTGCAAGTATTTACTCCTCACCAAGTGCTCGATCCTGTTTGTGTAAAACTACAATAAAAACACAGTAGATTGCGGGGTGTTAGTTTTTTCTTATCGTGACAAACAAGGCAGAAACAGCAATGGCAGTAATATAAGAAACAGAACTACTATTGGGGCTGTGGTTTTTGGATCTTGGCCCTGACATCTTTAGCTACACACACATACAGTGGCGTAACTACTGGGGGAGCAGGAGGTGCGATTGGGCCAAGGCTCGCACCCCCTCAGGGCCCCCCAGCAGCTCGCGCGCCACTGACTCTGGCAGAATTCCGGGCGTACACAGGGGGGCGGGGGGCCGTCTGCACGTCGCGCGCCAGGGTCCATCCCCCTTTAGTTACGTTACTGCACACATACTGTATATGTATATATATACAGTGTATACACACATACCACATAAAGGTTGCATGCTTCATATTCCCTATCAAAAGTGACTTAAAGGGAAACGGTCATGGGAAAACATGTTTTTTTCAAAACGCATTAGTTAATAGTGCTCAGGCAGACTTCTACATTTTTTTATATTTAATTTTGAAATCTGACATGGGGTTAGACATATTGTCAGTTTCCCATGTGCCCCCAGTCATGTGCGCTGATAAACTTCAGTCACTCTTTACTGCTCCACTGCAAGTTGGAGTGATATTACCCCTCTCCCTCCCCCCCCAGCAGCCCATCAGCAGAACAATGAGAAAGTAACCAGATAACAGCTCCCTGTTAGATATAAGAACAGCACTCAATAGTAAAAATCCAGGTCTCACTGCGACTCCTTCAGTTACAGTAGGAGAATCAATAAGACCTGAGATGTCTGCCTTCACACCAATAGTACTAAAAAAATATACTTGTTGGTTCAGCAATGTAACTTTATATGGCAGAGTGAATTATTTGCAGTATAAACAGTGTAATTTAGAAATAAAAACTACACCATAAAAATCATGACAGAATCCCTATAATATCATTTTACATTTCTTGATTTGCAGGTGTTGGTAATCTTTTGTCATTACCAGACTTTAGCTGTAGGCCTGTTTTGAATTTAATTAAATTAAATTAAATTGTTTTAATACAGAGAATGCTGTATGCTGTAAAAAGTCTACTAGAAATTAATTTAAACATTAAATAAACCCAATAGGCTGGTTTTTCTTTCAATATGAATTAATTATATCTTAGTTGGGATCATGTACAAGCTACTGTTTTATTATTACAGAGAAAAAGGAAATCATTTTTAAAAACTTGGATTTTTTTGGATAAAATGGAGTCTATGGGAGACATTCTGTAATTCTGAGCTTTCTGGATATCGGGTTTCCGGATAAGTGATCCTATACCTGTACTATACATTGTGATCACAAGTTGTGTCCGAGTTAGTTTAGAATGACTCCTTGCCCCGGTAGGCAACTGGTAATCATTCCACCCAACATTTTGGCTTTTAAAGGAATAAGCTACATACCCAACTGTGACAAGAAGGTCCAACTAGCTGTATTATAAATCAAAAATATCAGATAAGATCTGCCTCTGTGCTTTATTCCATAGCAATTAATCGCAGTTTAAATGACTTTCAAAAGCATATTTAACCTGATGCAGTAGAAGAGGCAGATTGTCCACAGTGTATTCTCTTCTTAAACAGCTTTCCAGCTCTTTTTGCATAACATCAGACTGGATAGCAATAGATTTTCCACTGGCCACCTTCATGAGTAAAATAAGTAGGATTAAGAGGGGAACTGAAAATGTAAGGACCACAGCCATTCAGCAAAACCCCAGAGCTGTCCAACCAAAGGTCTGTTTGTTGAATGCTGCACTCCATATATTAATAGGAGATAATCATTCAGTTACAGAAAGGTTAGGAAGCACTGCACTAGACTATTACCTACAAAATGGATTTAAATGGTATCTACATTTTTCTGTTATAATCTTGCAGCAAATAACTGGCATGGCAGTAGCTATTATTTATATTTGGTATACAGCATTGTGATTATCATTCAAATAACCTTGATATCAACATATGTGCATAAAGTCCATCTAATTGGCCACCCTACATATCATTGGGCAGATGCATGACTTCAACAGATATGTGAACAGCAATTAATTAAAGACTTACTGGCCTAAGTGACGCTTATAATATCTGTACAGCAAAATGTTTTATTCCTAATACAAGATATGTTTAGTCTTTCTTTTTTACAGTAAACAGAAGGAAAGTGCTTCCTAAAAGTAAATAAATACAAAATGAAAATAAGTTGCATTCACCTGTAGCCCTTTTTTCAAAATCATTTCTCTCTCATTTCTGAAGTAAAGAACATCCTTGGGTTTTGGAACAGAGCTAAAAAATAGGGAAATCCCTTTTACACATTTACGGGAACACTATGAAACAGATGTATAAAGTGGTGTAAAACATGTTACTAGTGATGGGCAAATTTCTTTAGTTTCGCTTCGCAGAAAAATTTGCAAATTTGCAGCAAAATGGTGAAAAATGTGTGAAACGTGTGTCTGAAAAGTCGATTGCGACAATTTTGACGCTGGCATTAAAGTCAATGGGTGTACGAATAGTGTTGATGCGCGGCAATTTTTACGTGAGCGACTTGTCGGACATGCATCCAAAATTTTTTGATGCAGGCGAAATTCATAACGAATTCGCGCCAGGCGAATTTATTTGCCCATCACTACATATTACAGAAACAGTGTCAGTACAAAATTTCTTAAAGCAAGAGACCTGCGGCACAACTGATGCAATTGATGAAGTGATTAGTATTTATTCAGCTCACAAACAAAACGGGCGTTTTGTTTGTGAGCTGATCACTTAATCAATGGCATCAGTTGTGCCGCAGGTCTCTTGCTTTGTGATATACCATTTTGGGCTTTGGGCAGTATTGGGCCCGATACCTGAAGGCACCTGACACCAATCCGGTGATACAGACCTGGAATAGCACTCCAATTTTGGGATTCGAGTACAAAATTTCTTAACTGTAATCCTTACACAGATATGCCACACATCTCACTCAGAGAAGGAATCCATTATAGAACATTATTACACATACTGTAGCATTGAAGTGCCTATGTTTGGTGTATTTTTGAGTTTTTTTCTACTCAGCTTTAGAAAGATATCCCTAAAAAGAATAATACTCTATAACCATAAAAAGTTTTATTATTTATTAATTTCTTTGCCTTGAACTTGAAAGATATAGGAATCAATGGGACTACTTTATTAATAAAGCTCTGCATGTATCTGTGTGTTTATGGCAGGTGGGCATGCAGAGAGCCTCTTGAGGGGTTTTAAAGTTTTAGAATCTGGAGTGACATGAGCTTAAAGGAATTGTTCAGTGTAAAAATAAAAACTGGGTAAATAGATAGGCTGTGCAAAATAAAAAATGTTTCTAATATAGTTAGTTAGCCAAAAATGTAATATATAAAGGCTGGAGTGATTTGATGTATAACAAGTCAGTCTGAACACTACTTCCTGCTTTTCAGCTCTCTTGGTTTACACTGACTGGTTACCCTGGTTACCAGGCAGTAACCAATCAGAGACTTGAGGGGGGCCACATGGGTCATATCTGTTGCTTTTGAATCTGAGCTGAATGCTAACAATCAATTACAAACTCACTGAACAGAAATGTACCGTGTGGCCCCCCTTCAAGTCACTAACTAACTCAGAGTTATAGAGCTGAAAAGCAGGAAGTTGGATTCTGGCTGTTTTATTAGACATCTGTTCACTCCAGCCTTTATATATTACATTATTGGCTAACTAACTATATTAGAAACATTTTTTATTTTGCACAGCCTATCTATTTACCCAGTTTTTATTTTCACACTGAACTATTCCTTTAAAGGGGTGGTTCACCTTTAAGTTAAATTCTAAGCTAATGCAAAGCTTCAATTGGTCTTCGATATTTATTTTTTTAATAGTTTTTTTAATTACATGCCGCCTTCTAACTCTTTCCAGCTTTCAAATGGGGGTCACAGACTCCCATCTAATAACAGAACCCCTTTAAGGCTACAAATGTATTGTTATTGCTACTTTTTGTTACTCATCTTTCTATTCAGGTCTTCTCCTATTCATATCCCTGTCTCTCATTCAATCTATGGTTGCTAGGATAATTTGGACCCTAGCCACCAGATTGCTGCAACTGCAAACTGGAGAGCTGTTGAATAAAAATCTAAATTACTCAAAAACCACAAATAAAAATAAAACAATTGTCTCAGAATATCACTCTCTACATCATACTAAAAGTTAATTTATAGGTGGACAACCCCTTTGATACATCCCAATGATAAAATGTTTGTGGTGTGCTTCTGTCTTTGCGTGAGATCTTCTGTACAGTATGTGCATTTGTGTTTTTGTCTCTTTTTCAATGTTTGTGGATGTGGGCTGTCTAAGTGTGTCTTATGCTATGTACAGAATATTGTCATTTATAATAATTTAAAAAATATATATTTTCTGTTGCGATTAAAGGAATTGTTCAGTGTAAAAATAAAAACCGGGTAAATAAATAGGCTGTACAAAATAAAAATGTTTCTAATAGTTAGTTAGACAAAAATGTAATGTATAAAGACTGGAATGACTGGATGTGTTGAACAAGTACTCCTGCTTTGCAGCTCTCTTGGTTTACACGGATTGGTTACCAGGCAGTAACCAATCAGTTACTTAAGGGGGAGGGCACATGGGTCATAACTGTTGCTTTTGAATCTGAGCTGAATGCTGAGGATCAATTGCAAAATTACTGAACAGTTATGTCCCATGTACCCCCCCCCCCCTTCAAAATCGCTGACTAACTCAGAGCTAGAGCTGAAAAGCAGGAAGTAGTGTTCTGTTAGACATCCAGTCACTCCAGTCTTTATACATTACATTTTTGGCTAACTACACTATATCAGAAACATTTTTTATATTGCACAGCCTATTTACCCAGCTTTTATTTTTACACTGAACTGTTCCTTATGTTGAGTATATGGACAAAGAAGCAGTATCACTGCAACTCCCTTACTTGGATGCAAAAGATATAGAGAACATTAGACTAAAGACCCCTCTTTGTAAATTCATAAAGTTCAAATCAAGATAAGATGCTGCCTAGTTCCCTTTGAGATATAATATAATATGAGGTAAGGTATAATATATTACCTGTACATTCGATTAGATGCACCTTGCAGCGCTCCATTTTCTTCTATTTCTGTCTTTAGCTCAGCCAAATCTGATGCTAGTGTTTTTTCCAGTAGCTGGATCTTTTCAGTGGAAGCAATTCTGTACACTTCACTCATTATTACAATTCTAGTAAACCATAAACCAAATATAAAGTGATAGGTGTGTGGGTTTTGTAACATCTTATGGCCACATAAAAGCAATGGACTATGGATGAATAATCAATTTCTATAATTTCTAAATGTCATATCTCTTCTGATCGTTTATAAACAACTGATCATCATTCAATGTGCTGTACACTATACTTGTTAGTTAGTTAGGTACCTCTTTGCATGACAACATAATTTTCCTATACTATAGCCTCTGAACATGTCGTAGATTGGATATGGTAATTGTCGGACATCATGAAAAAAGTGAATAAGGTAAAATAGATGAATCAACTGGACTTTGTAACTGAATCAAGACAAATAAAACTCTAAAATATGAGGACTCCCATCAAACCAGTTTTCTGCATTTAGTTATGGCGTGGCATGTAAATTGCATAAAAAAACATTTGTCTTTCCACCTGATTTGATATATAAATAACCATAAGTAAGTAATTTCCTACAGTAACTTGAAAACATAAGGCCCTAAAGGTAGGTGGAAACCACTCTTGGACTGGAATTACGAATAGGCCCTGGCATTTCAAGTACAGAGGCCCAAACAGCTCCCCCAGAAGCCCAAACAGTGACTGTCTATGGCATCTTACAGCAGCCCCTCTGGCATTTGCCAGAATCCACAGATTCCCAGTCTGGGCCTGGACTGGAAACCTTGGGGTTGATGCAATACTCATTGCGCCAGAATTAATTATGTGAGACTTACATAGGAAGTACCCCCAAAATTATATTTGTAGCTATTCTGTTACGGAACAAAATAATACTGTAACTGTTCCTCGCTGCAAGTTCCACAGCGACGAGTCCTGCTTTAGCAACAAATCACTGCTCCCTGTCCCATGTACTACAATGCTCCTGCAAAGAATTTCCAATGACAGGTGCCAGTGCTTCTTAGATATGTCCTTTCCAGAAATATATTGTCATAAAATGAGAAACAACATCATATTTAGGGAAAGTGACATGGATTGCACTGATCTTCTGCTTCCTTAAAAAGGATCAAAAATCTCTTAACTGATTTTGGTTTTTATACATTAATAATCACAATATGTCGGCGCTCTAAAAATACATGTTAATAATAATAATATTGCCTAACGTACCATAAGAAATTCAGAAGAAAAGTCAGCAACACTTCTGCAAAATGCATTTAGGAATTATTAGAGTTGAACTGGCTGATTGGAAGCAAAAAATACATTTACAATCCATTAAGCCTAGAAAAATGCATTTTGCAGAAATCCCCTGATGATTTAACGTATATAAAATCAGGCTTTACCTGTTTCTAACAACCCCTGTTGGCGTCCCAAGCAAATATGCAAGTCTTTAGTAAGTTAACGCTGGCCCTGATCACATACTCCGTAAAAATGAGTTACATGTCCATATCCATGCTCTCTAGGGCTGCCATTAAGCAGAAATGTGCCTGATCTAGACAGTGGGTGTGCTTGCAAGTCTCCATAGTATCCTGTGTATACACACACCGACTCTACAGTCCCAGCTGAAAACTAGGTCTCCAGGTTACACTAACACAAGTCAGCTTGCCAAATTGACCAGCAGAGGGCACTGCCTCTCACTTAAAGCAGACGCTGCAATTTATGGCACAGATTTGGAAACCTGTCCGGCCATGCATTATGCAAAGAAAAAGATTAACTTTACGGATAGTCAGCAAGGCTCTAAAGTGAAAATTACGAGATGTAGCTCAGATTTCTGTTTTGTAGATTCCTATTTTCAGTATCAGACAGGATAGCTTATACCAAACATAATGAGCATTAAGCAGGTATGTATTAAATCCCAAACATTAAAAAAGCTCGTCAAAGGTAGTGCACATCTTGCATGTACCAGTTGTAAAGGCATTAGCAGTCAATTTACTTGGTGCTTATCAGTTGCTTCTATTGATGCAACCTATCAGGGGAAACTTGGCGCTACCATCATGGGCACACAGGCTCTGACTGTGTATTTTTGAAGGCTGAGAGTAGTAGATCTGCTCAGTGCTTCAGCCCCATGGATTTGAATCTGATCAGCCTGTGTGCGGTCACACACAGCAGAGTCCAGCACACTCTGATCCTCATCCTCCCACCCCCTTTCTGCATGGACCCCGCCCACTCTTATCCTGTGCAGACACACCTTGCTTCCCCACCACAGGTAAGAGAGCGGCTGGGGAAGGGGGGAGTTCTTGTGAGCTATAGAGGAAGCATACGCCCCTTTGACTGCTTCCTCTATAGTTATGCCACGATATAAAAGCACAAAGATGAAGAAAAAAAACAGCAAAAGCAAAGCACATGAGGTTTAGAAACTTTATTAAAATTAATTGGCATAGTTGCTTATAGAATATTACTGTAATAGTCTTTAAAAATATATAAAAATTACAAACCAAGGAAATATGGAGAAATTATATTGACGCTGAAAACTGATATTTGTTTTTATTTTTCCCACATGATATCATCTTTCTTTAAGGTCATCTGAATCTTTCTCACACTCTTAAGAAGCTCAAGGGAAGCTTTGCTGTTTGGGGTACCAGTGCCATTTGCCAGATTTCCTTTATTCTTTGGCGTGCATGGATCAGTTGCACCTATGTTCTGCTCATCTTCAGCTGGCTTGGTTGTAGATGGAGGCCTAGGTTGTTTCTTAGCAGTTTTTTTCAATTTAGCAACCTGAAATAATCAAAAGGTTAATTAGAAAAATGCATTCAAATGTTAATTTCTGAATTTACACATCACATTGTTTGCAGGTTTGGTTGATTTTTCAGATAATCTGCTACTTAGCGTTGCCAGTTTTAGTTTTGATTGCTTTGCAAATAATACAGACAGACTTTTTACAGTAAATGCTGGCCTATGTCTTACGGAGCAAAATATTCTTTCATTGGTCTTACAAGGTAAAATAGAAGGATACATATGGTATAACTGAAAATCCCCCAATCCTTCAGGCACTAAAGAATAATATATGGTGATGGTTTCACTCTGGGTTAAAAATGATCTTTAAAAAAAGAAATGGAGCCTTTATTGGAGCTGCCCATAGATCTGCTACTGCCCGTTTCAAATGAGGAGTGTTCCAACGGTCACTGTCAGAAACATGGTGAGGGGGGGTAGCTAACCACACAAGTCATGCTTCAGTCCCCTATGAGCAGGGCAGCCACGCCACACTTTCTTGATTAGCCGGGCCTCCTGCTTTCTGAGAGCTTCTGACTTCGGGAAGGCAGGGGAGGAGCTATCTTCTGTCCATTACTTCCCTTTATTGGTCACTGAGTTAGAGTCCCGGTTGAGCTGCTCAGGGATTGGATAGCTGAGGTTTGAACTTCCCCTCCAGCTCATCCAATCACATGCAGCTTTACCAGGACTTGAAATTCTGTGACCAATAAGGGAAGAAAATGCTGTCACTGGAAGAAGATGCAGCCACCTGTGCTCCCCTCCTCCCTTCTGTAGTTGGCAGCTCACTGACAGCAGATGGGCCACACTAATGAAGTAAGTGTAACATGGCAGGGCCCCCCTAAAGGTAACCCTTTGTGGTCTCTGGGCACCAAATTTTTTTTAAACTTCTGGGGGGGGGCAAGTTTTTTTACATGGACGTTTAACGGGGGCCCTGGCCACCAATTTTCTTATAACATGGGGGGGGGGCCCTGGCCACCAATATTTTTTTAATGTGGGGCCCTGACCACATGTTTTTTTTAATGAGGGGCCCTGACCACCAATATCTTTTTATTAACATGTGGGAACCATAGCCACCAATGTTTTTTTTTTTTTTAGTGTGTGGTGGGGGGTGGACCTGTGGGGTGGGCGGACCTGTAGGTGGGGCTTGTGGGCGCAGCCTGGGGGGCCCAGGAAATTTTTTCGTATGGGGCACTGTGATTTCTGATGGTGGTCCTGCCTATGAGGTCAGTCTAGTGGCCAACTGGTTCCTATCCTACATGCACAGCCTGGGAAAGGAGGCAGCAGGAAGTGGAACACCTGGGTGTGACTAGTAGGGTTTTTGGAGAAATTTTCAATAAATCAACCCAAAACACTACTTTATAAAGTGTATTTCTTCTATATTTTAAAGAGTATAATGCGCTAGCACTTTTTTTTTTTTCTTTCTTTATTTTTATACAATATGCACGCTTTATACATTAATTCCACAATGATGCCTGTGCTGCCCCACTGGGCAGGTATAAATCATTACATGATAGAGATCTTTATTTTACTGAAAATAATTATCTTTTGGAACAACACTTTTTTGGATGGCTTTAGAGGTAGAGATTAAAAATATCTGTTTTCTGTCCAATTAAACTTCTACTAAAGGGCTTTAGGAGAGTCATATTTTACATTTACTTATTTGATGAACTTGTGGCAGAATACCTTCAGTAACTATGTGAAAGCAACTCAATTTTGTAGATATACATACCATGTTAGTGCAGATTATGCAGGTCGATTTAAAGGATAGTTTTACAACTGCACTTTTTGAGTGCAGGTGCAGGGAAAAACCTACTAAAACATAAATTACACCTGTTTCAGGTATATTTTGTGATGCAGCCAGACAGGAGGTGATGTTAGAATGCTTACATTTAACTGATGACGTTTTAATTTAATTATCTGATCACTTTTTATTTCCATTTGCTTCACAAGATAATCTAGTTCACGTTCTAGATCTTCTCTCATGTCAGTGTTCTTTGTTTCATCAATATGCTTGAGCAGCTCTTGGTGTTCACTAGGGGGAAAAAAGCATATGTGAGACAAGCAAGGGATACAATAAGTGACCAGTAAAGGCAAAATAAGACCATTCAATAGGGCTTTGTAGTGAAAATGAAAAGTAATTTGCAGTTCAAAAAAGGGGTTCATTTTCAATGCAAGTATTTGCATTTATTTCCAGAATTCCAGCATTCTAAGAGCAAGAGCAACGGTATATTAAATCCATGGTCAAACACACACACAAAAAAGGTACCTTGAGCACAGACGTATATGTAATCACATGTATGAAGTATAATATTGCCTTTGCAACACATTAAATGTATAGCATAAAGGAAAAGCTAAATACTGATGGTGGTAGGACAAACTGGAGAAGGACCAACAGGCAGATCATAGGACAGCCTACTGTAGGTCATCTACTAATAACACACAAACTATGGTGCTGTAGGGATGGCTACTGGAGATCACAGAAGTAAAAAAGGATATATCTGCATGCAACTACCATATGTACTGAAATAACCTTTTAAATTATTTCTATAAAGACTGCCCTTTAAGAGTCATGTTGTTAAAGGTGAGGCATCATGAATTAGAGACATTTTTCCTGGAGTGATCCTTAGGTTATAACTTTAAGATAGGACTTCCATGGCTACAGCTGAGAGCCATACTTTTTGGAAGTGACCTTTATATTGTAAGCTCTTGTGAGCAGACATCTCTGATCTCATTGTTATTCTGTAACACATTTGTTAAATTTATTGTAATACCCATGTTTGACATATACAATAATGTTAAGTGCTGCATAACTTGCAGGACTGTAGATGTATTACTACTTTATGAAAGGCTATTGATATATAAACATGGATTACTCACAAACTCATTTGCCCCAGCTCATCTTGTAAAGCCAACAAAATGTCAGACAAAGTGTCTCCAGTCGAAGAAGACATTAAGCGTGTGGGTATACTTCTACTTCCACCTGGCAAGATCGATGGTTTGTGTTCAACAGTTTTAGGGTCCTTTTGCAAAACACGTGGGCTCTGGTGTTTCATCATGTGCAACATGTTCTGCACATTTGCACTCAGTGAATGGCTGGAAGTTGTTGACTATAAAACAGAAGAGGTGCATGTTAGCAGCAAATCAAAAGCAGATCAATAAGAAACAACTCTAAATGCTCTTACCTTTCCTGCAACAAAAGGGAGTTCTCCTGCCTTTGGGTAAAAGCATTTTGAAGGAGGCTCTTTTGAAGAAGGCTCTTTACTTATGGCATTTTTTTGCTGAAGATAAAAGGGTAAAAAAGTATTTACAACTGAAATTTTATTGGATCAAAAGCAATATCAAAGTACTCAAATTGCAGTCTAGGGGCACAGTGCCTTGCTTTTTTTCTCAGAGCATGTTCCATAACCTCATGTATATTCTGTTTAAATTAGAGATTGATATGAATTAGAATTCGCTCTAATCACTTGTTCCCACTGGAAAAGGCTAAAAAGGCATCTTATAATAATGAACCCCCCGAGCACTATTAGGGTGATGGCAAACAGGACACATTTTTAAGACTGAAAAACAATAGTAATGTAGAATTCATGTTACTACTATTCAAGTTGAGAGGCTTTTCGTGTGGCTAAAAATAGTCCCATGTGCAATAAACCAATAGTAAAAGAGAAGTTTTTAATGTAACAGGGTAACCCATTGGCATCGACTGAGATACTATGGCAAAGTATATTTAGTGTGCACACAATAGTAATTATAAATTCAATTATTGGTCCTAGAATTGGCTTCAAGACCTAATCTGGGATGAATTAAAACACATTAAGAAACACTGGCTAACATATATATTTTGGCAATCACTGCATCATTACAGAGTTGGTCAAAATAAGCCAAGGGATACCTTTGATTGCTTCTTTTTCTTGACTTTTCTTTGAGTGGAATTTTGAGAAGAAGCTGAAGAAAGTAAAATTCTGTTTACTTCCAAATTGGTTTGAACCTGTGAAGTTGAGAGGGATATATCAATGGTATTTCATAAACATGATGTATATATAATAGGTTTCACAGTTTTTTTTAACAATAATCTTGCACCAATGTAAAGCTACAGACAACATATAGTACACATTCCTCCATATGTAATAAAAGACAGAAGATGTTTGGTATTAAACACGTGAAAAGCTACCTGCTGATTGGCTGCTATGGGTTACTGCACCTGGGCAATGTTGTTTCTTTTATTACTTATGGGGTATTTGGTTTCCTCTGTTGGATAAAAAAAAAAAAAATCAGACCCTACCTCCCTGTATATGCATTGGCAGGACTGACATCTTCCTTTTAGTGCATACATGGACAGGATTTTGGTCAGAAGACACTCAAGTGTGCATTAACTTTTTAAATACCCTCTCAAATTTTAGCCATGACAATGTGCAAAGATCTAGGGTGTTTTTACACTAAGGGCCTTAAGCCTCCAACACACCTGTCTTTATATACAAAATCATCTGTTGCTTCTGTTGACATACAAAACTGAATACAAGTGCTGGTTGGGGGTGCTGAGTGTTTGCATGATTTGAATGTCCGTCAATGGGCAGAGTATTGTAACAGGGTGAGTTGTGGTTCGCACATTCACAGAGATGGAATAATCTGCATAATTTGAATGCAGGTTTTAGGATTTGACTGTGCTGTGCTTCTCTGAGCACATCCAGTATTCAATCTAAGCAAGTTAAATCGTACATCCATACATATTTTGCCACCAGTACACAAAGAAGTTAACTGTTAATATATATGCAAACAGTCAGAATGATTAATATTGCATTTAAAAGTAAGCATGCCATAGAGCAGACTTTTTGGGGTATATATTCTTGCCATCCTTACCTGTGCTGCTTTATCCTGCAATGCTTTCCGCTCTTGCTCCTCAACACTTAGCTTTTCCTCCAAAAACTGGATTTTGTTCTGCAATTAGAAATTGTTATATTTCTGTCTTTGAACTTTTAGATCTCTCTCTCGATGAAGCTTGCACTCACAGGTGCAAATTCACTAAGCGCTGAACGCTAGCGTTAATTCGTTAGCGTTTGGCATTTTCGGTACTTCGCAAATTCACTAACTAACGCTGGCGTAAATTCGCTAGTGTTACTTTGCACACTTACGCCAGGCGAATTTTCGCTAGCGATGTAACTACGCAAATTCACTAACTTGCGCAGTGTACTGAACGCTACCTTTTACGCTAGACTTCCTTCGCCACCTCAGACATGGCGAAGCGCAATAGAGTAGATAGGGATTGTTTCCAAAAAAGTCAAATTTTTTTCTAAGTCCCAAAAAACGCTGGTGTGTTTTCTACATGATGGGTGATAGGCTGAAAAAGATCGAAAAAAATTTTTGGGGCTCCCCTCCTTCCCCCCTACATTTCCTGACTCATGGCAACTTACCTAGACAGTGGGCACGTGTAGGGCAAAATAAAATTTATATTTGCTGATTTGAAGGTTTTCTAGGCATTTGTAGTGCAGATACGTGTTCCTCCATTGAAATTTGAATTTAGCGCAGTATGCAAATTAACCATCGCTAGCGAAACTTCGCTTGGCGAATTAACGCTAGCGCAACTTCACAAACTAACGCTACCCCTGTGCGCAACTTCGGATTTTAGTGAATTTGCGGAGCGCTGGCGAAAATACGCCTGGCGAAGTGCGGCAAAGTTGCGCCTGGCGCAACTTCGAATCTTAGTGAATTTGCCCCACAGGTCTTAAAAGAAATTTTTAAGTGTTTATTGGATCAAAAAAAAACAAACAACTCTTCAGAAATATCATAATATCTAGTAGCAAATCCTTGATACTGTTGCATATGAGATCAAACGACTCTGAAATTGTTACTGTTGCTTATCGTACATCTATGCATGCAAACATTATACATGATACAAAGTATTTAGTGTGAACAGCTTTCAAGTACAAATAAGGAAAGCACTACAGCATACTGAATCTTTGCAAAACAAATAAAGGAAGCGCTCAAGTATATCAGTCCATTCAAATGCAACTAGAGGAAGCGCTGGAACATCGGTCATTGAGAAACAAATAAGGGCAGCGCTACAGCATGTCAGTTCATGTTGCACCCAGGCAAAATTGACCAGTTGACAAGCTGTGCTGGCTTCCAGAACCACACATTTCGCTACTGAGCTGTGATTTAAAAAAAAACGTTACAAAGTTCTAGTGACTAAAATTTAACTTGTCATAGCGCTCGCTACTCAATATGACTGATGGCACTATTGGATGTGAGAAATGTGAGAAAATACCTCCTCCAAATAGATATTTTGTCAACTCCCTTAGCCTTCCTCTTCTTCTTGTTCTGCCTTTTCACACATGCAGAAAATCTCACATATAATTACAGTGCTCTCACCAGGAGCTTTTAGCTGGGCTCTCCACATGGCACAGGCACAGCTCTGGCTGCACATCAGTAAACAAACGGTGTTTACTGATGTGCCTTAAAGGGATTGTTCACCTTTGAGTTAACTTTTAGGGGCACATTTACTTAGCTTGAGTGAAGGATTAGAATGTAAAATACTTTGAATTTCAAAGTATTTTTTTGGCTACTTCGACCATCGAATTGGCTACTTCGACCTTTGACTACGACTTCAAAACGAACTAAAAATCGTTTGACTATTTGATAGTCGAAGTAATGTCTCTTTAAAAAAAAACTTCGACCACCTAAAACCTACCGAGCACCGATTTTAGCCTATGGGTACCTTCCCCATAGGCTTTCTAAGTAATTTCGGATCGAAGGAAAATCGTTCGATCGATGGATTAAAATCCTTCAATTCGAAGGATTTAATCGTTCGATCGAACGAAATGCGGTAAATCCTTCGACTTCGATATTCGAAGGATTTTACTTCTATGGTCGAATATCGAGGGTTAATTAACCCTCGATATTCAACCCATAGTAAATGTGCCCCTTAGTATGATGTAGAGAGTGATACCCTGGGAGAATTTGCAATTGGTTTCTATTTTTTACTATTTGTGTTTGTTTTTGAGTTATTTAGCTTTTTATTCGAACCAGCAACTGTAATATGAATAGGAGAGACCTGAATAGAAAGAGGAGTAATAAAAAGTAGCAATAACAATAAATTTGTAGCCTTACAGAGAATTTGCTTTTTAGATGGGGCCAGTGACCCCCATTTGAAAGTTGGAAAGTCAGAAGAAGAAGGCATATGATTCAAAAATAATAGAAAATAACGAAGACCAATTAAAAAGTTGCTCATTATTGGCCATTCTATGACATACTAAAAATCCTTTAAAGCCTCTCACATCTAATAGGAATGTTGTATCTTCAGTCATAGAGTAGCTGTTTCTCAGGGGACATCAAACAGTAAATTAGAAGAAAAGATGACACTTGCGTGTGTGGGACTGCGGGAAAAAGAATTCTAGGAAAATGTAGAATCAGAGTACATAAAAATCAGAGATATACTGTATTTTTTACCAAGATGTATTGTTGGTTATTGCATAGCAAAAAGGTAGTTCCCAACAGTCACAAAAGTAAGTAAAGTAATACAATTTGATTTGACAGTTCAAATCTTAATAAATTTGCACTTTAGTGTAATATGTTTAGCTTTTTTTCTTTTGAATATCCAAAACAGACCTTTGGCTGATTTTTCCAAAAACAAGTGGTGGGCCACTTAAGGGAGACCACAGCCATGTCCCTTGGCCAGATAAAAGTTTACACGAAGAGCTACAGACTGAGGGAATTAATGAAATGATTTTTACACTCCACTTAAACCAGTTAGAGAAAAACATGGTAAGGAATACATTTAGAACTATACACAGATCAAAGACTACCAGTTAGGTCAAGTTTTTATAGTCACCTATCCGCATATGGACACCTAGATGGTATAAAGGTCACAAATGGGAATTTATGTGCATTCAGTATGTGTGTGTGAGTGTGTGTATATCAAATAATGCTGTAAAAAGAAGGTTCATTCCAAGAGAATTAACAGCACCAATAATGTTTGGCTCACCTCTGAAGATTTGTGTGTGGCTTTGAGCCTAAGGCACTCATTTTCCAGTACTTCAAGTTTCTGAAGTTTAGACTGCATCTCCAGCATATCTTTTTGTTCTTTTTGTGCCGGTATCTAAATAAGACGACAGAATTTTTGTTTTCAAAAATAGCTTACTAAATATTCTTTGAAACACATGATTATATTTAGTACTCTTTGTTGTCTATTTCACAGCCTTATCACAAGACAATCAAATTTTTTTTAAAAAAAAGTCCTTTAAAAGGAAATAAATTGTCATCCCCATCCTTTCATTGTCGTCAATACTTTTGTATTTATCTGTTTTTCATCAGTAAGGCACATTCCTGAGCGCTATATATATATATATATATATATATAAACACATTATTGCACACCCATATTTATTAATCTCAAAAATCATAAATTCCTTTTAGCGTAAAAGACCAGAATAAACAGAGATTTTTGTCGTATTAACATAACAATAGTATGCTAAACTTGTCAGCTACATCAAGGTTACCAATATATTGGACAATGCTCTCTTTTCTTGTACTTTCTCGTTACTGAACAAATGCAGTTTGATCAGCCAAATGGCCTGGTAGGGGAACTGGTGGACAAACAGACAACTATACAAATGAATTAAAAATATATATATGATAAGCTTTTGTCCTTACTTTGGGAAGACACTTTTATTGGAAGAAGGCTGGCAAGGTCTTTCAATAATAATAATAAAGCATCAAGCTTTATTTAAAAACATTTACTTAGCTGATGCACTTTTCCAAAATAGCAATCTGCATATTTTGGGGTCACTTGAAAAATGGTGATTGCGGCCAAAACATCCACTATATGAATAAAAAAGCATCAAAACTATTGCACGTTGTTGTTCATGAGAGTGCCATTTGGACTATGGTTTATAGCAATTTGCATAAAGTGTCATCCATACTCCTGAGATAGCATCATTCCATTAGTATAGAAGCATTGGTTTGACAGGTGGATGTTCCTTACCTGATGAATTGGGTTATTTTGTATATCAGCATTCTCCATCATTTTCCTCATGTAGTCAAGCTGTTTCTCAAGAAGTGAGCAGCGTTGCTCTGCATTATTTAGCTGCATGGCAACATCTAAGTCAAGAAAAGAAATGGAAGTTTGAGCAGCTCTTATTCTTCACAGCAATGGTTAAAACTGTGAAATATAGCCACTGCAAATGTTGTATTTACAGGACAAAAAATCCCAAATTCACTGGTGGGATAGGTCAGGCAGGGATATATCTTAGAAAAATAGAAAAGGCTGTCCAAGCAAAATTTGCAATGTTTTGAACATATTGCTTAACTGCTCTAAAGATTTGTAATAGAGCAGTGGTCCACAAATTATGGAGCTGGCTCCCTTACAGGCTTAGTCTATAAGGCCAGTAAGGGTAAAATATGGAGAGAATACCTATTTCATGACCTAAATTCATCTGAAAAGCCAGCTTGAAGTTAAACAGGGTGAAATTAGTTTTTTCATATGTAGCAGATACAAACAGAATAACCCTTATTTAAAATAAATAAAATCCAGGCAACAAAATATGACAAAGCTTACTCTTTTATAGATCAAGAATATGTAAAACATAGCAGAAGCTGTATAGGATAATATTTGTTGTTGTTATTATACAGTGTTGAGTACACAAGTAACGACAGAAACAAAAATATACATACACATGTCCTACCAACAAAACTACTGTGAACTGCGATAACTCGTTATTTAAATATGGCCCACACAGATTGTTACCATTTTTTTGGCTTGTGGCTTCCTGTGCAGCCCATTCTGCAGATAGTTTCTCAGACTCCAGAACCTTTTTGTGTTCACCAGCTGCTCTAGACAAGTTTGTCAAACGATCGCGAGCATGTGTTTTTTCCGATTCTAGCCGACATATCTTGTTTTGAAGAGTCTTTAATGCAGAAATTAGAGCTGGTTGGTATGACAACAAAAATGTATTAATTATGTTTGTTATACCTATAAACAAGCAAATAACCAGACTCTGTAGAGAAAGGTAGCAAGTACATCTTCCCTGTTCCACAGGAAAAAAATAGATTTTATAATATATAATCATAACTTTGTCTGGGATGTTCACACTGGGGGTTTTTAGCTACTGTTATAGTTTTAGAGCTGAATACAGGACCTATTGTTTAAGTACATGGAGGGAGCAAAGTCCATTACATATCATCTATTTGGTTAATGACAGAAATGCTGATTTTATTTGTTTTTGCTATTAATTTTAAAAAATGAATCCAAATTGCAAAGTTGTTTTATTTCTGTGACGTCCATCTCAGTCAAATGTTTGTAATCAAAACAGATGTATGTAAACATATATAATTCATAACTATATGCATTTAAAATGTAATAATGAGAGAAAATCATCATTACTTGCTGAAAGGCGACAATGAAATTTATTTAGCCAAGTGAAGTATTTCTTAAAAGTTTTATTTAAACAAACCATGTTCAGAAAGGTGTATTACAAATCTGAAAGCACAGTTATCATTTTGACACAATAATTGTGTTCTGAAATTAAACAGGTGCTGGGAAAGGCCCAGTTGTGGAGTCACAGTGGCATTGCATTCAAGCGTATTCTGGAAAAAAAAATTGCATTCCACCATAACCCCCCCACTAAGATAATTTATAACTCTATTGTCCAAAGCGGACAGCAGTTATTGCATTCTAGAGGAGGCATTATTTTCCTTATATAAATGCTTTGGACATCAAATACCCTAAGAAAAATAAATTTCTATCACCTCTACTGTTGGGTGCTTGAAGAATATCATATGGATGAGGACTGATGTTTTTCAGAGCAGAAGACTGCGTTTCCTTGGATGATGCAGATTCAAATTCAGACAAAGAAGCACGCAAAGGAAATTGGTGAAAACTTGGAAGATAACTTTCTTTTGACACAGATTCCATTCTATGAATATATGAATATATACCCAGTTAAGGGGGGAAAAAAGAATACAAAAGATACAATCAAAATACTCCTGAAGATGTATGTTTTCATACCCATTGAATCATTGTTTTTGTTACCATTAGATTAGATTAGGCACCTCTCCTTGTGAGCACTGTCTAGAAGGTGTGCTGAGAATGCCAGCAAAATATGCTGCAACAAATGCCCTATAAAATCTTTCATAAATTGCACAGAGTTGCATCATCAGTTACAATCTGTGATAAGGGTGATCTTTGTGTCATATTTAAGTATTATAGATATATATATAAAAAATTATTTAAGCCCACCCCCTTTTGTGTAAAGCTGAGTTGCTTTCAGTCATACACCCCATGGAAGCACATGACCTGTATGAAAGCCTTTCAGTTTGCCTTATTATGGTTATAGTACTGCTCAGTTACATCTGTTATACTTGTGTTTTAGGGGCACATGGCTTTCTATTCTGGATTTTTCAAATACACTGCAGCTCAGCTGGATCCAAGAATACCTGTTGCAACACGTCCTGCTGCAGCCCTTCTGATGGCGCCGCTAACACCGCAACCTCTTAGCGCACACAACGTCCAGAACTCGAGTAACAAGCTTGTACTGGCGCAGCGTTAACTAGACTTTACATCTCCAAGGCAGCAGAAGGCGGATTTGAATCTACCGCCTTCCATCCCGCTTCACCTGTTTCCTGGATCAACTACGACGTGCGTCATGTGATGCTTGTGCGCTTAGGTGGCAATGCAGCGGCCATTTTTAGTACGGGCAAACTCTTGTTCGTTAAGTTTCTTTTCTCTACCAAGGTTCATTGTTCGGCCGTAGCTTAGTCGAAAGAAGGAATTTTATAACACGTAATAATTTGTCGTTGTGATATACTGAGCACTAAATTAAACTGGTCTTTAATGTGTGGAAAATAAAGACACAAAGTTCAGGATATTCCCTTTGAAATTGTATTTTTTTAATTCTATGATGGCAGCTATATGCCTTATTTTGTGGGACAAACAACCAATACTTCCTTTTAATCTGAGGTCACAAAAAAATAAACACTTGGTTCAGATTATTTGTTAAAATGTCATTGCTGCTGCAAATATACACAAACGCCATGAATATCTTGTAAATTATATCCTTATAAACAGTAAGTTCAATGTCATCAGTTATAAATGGTGAGTTCTAATGTAATTTCAGTCAAATGACTCACTGAAATTTGTGTATTATAATAAATAAAGTACCTTATTGAAACCAAATTTATTCTTATAGTTAGTTTTATTTATCACATTTATTAGATCCAGATATGTAGAGGTATAATTACTATTGATCACTTGATTAAATGGAAAGAAAAGTAGTAACCCCACAATATTGTTAAAAATATGTTGTAGAATTAATTCACTAATTAATTTACCCTTAAGGTGCAACAGTTAGAAAAAAGTGCTTAGTGCTTTATATGCCGTTAAGTTAATTCTATACCTACACACCACCAATTAATTATACCAAAATTAGTTCATGAATTCATTTAAACCATCAGTTATAGTTCATTCAAAAAAGTGCAAGTGCTTATATAACATCAATTAATTTAAGAATTCATTGATTATCAATTAATTGGTTAAAGTGCTAGTGCTAATAAATATCAAAAATTCATTGAAATATGTGATATTATTATAAAAAGAGGATTCTATATATCGCAGCAATTCATGAATAAAAAGAATGGAAAAGGAAAATAGATAAGAGGTGGAGTTGTCCCAAAATCTCCTAAATAAGGCTTATTTCTGTCTAATGCCCTGGGACACCACACGGAGAGAAAGGCAGGACTCTTAGGGGCCGATTCACGAAGGGTCAAATATCGAGGGTTAATTAACCCTCGATATTCGACTGGGAATTAAAATCGTACGACTTCAAATATCGAAGTCGAACGATTTTGCGCAAATCCTGCGATCGATCGATCGAAGGATTTTTCGTTCGATCGAACGATTAAATCCTTCGAATCGAACGATTCGAAGGATTTTAATCCAACCATCGAACGAAAATCCTTCGATCAAAAAATCACAGGCAAGCCTATGGGGACCTTCCCCATAGGCTAACATTGACTTCGGTAGCTTTTAGCTGCCGAAGTAGGGGGTCGAAGTTTTTTTTAAAGGGACAGTACTTCGACTATCGAATGGTCGAATAGTCGAACGATTTTTAGTTCGAATCGTTCGAATTCGATCGAATTCGATCAAATTTAACCAATTCGATGGTCGAAGTACCCAAAAAATACTTCGAAATTCAAATTTTTTTTTATTCGAATCCTTCACCCGAAATTCGTGAATCGGCCCCTAAGTATTTGGTCTCAGTATTTTAACTAATCTGTAGAAGAGCTATCTAAAAAAACGCAAATCCCTAGAGCCGTGGAGTAAAAGAAGTATGAAGAATGTGCCTCGGCTTTATCTTGATTCATGCCTTGCAATGCCCATGTTGGTGGCTAGGGATGGGCAAATTTTTTCGCCGCAGAAATGACGCCCATAGACTTGTATGGTGTTGTGCGTCAAAAAAAAAAAAAGACGCGCAACAAAAAAAAAATTCGAAGCCCATAGACTTTAACGGGAGTTTGTGACATTTTGCTGGCGGTGAATTATTGCCGAAATGAAACAGGTAAAATTCGCCCATCCATATTGGTGTCAACCTCTTCCTTAATTTTATTCTAACAGCACTGCACTGTGATTGTGTGCTTGGATACCAGTGCCTACTGGGGCGCCAGTATCCACTACATTTCACTCTATAACATGCTTGTGTTGCCAATATTCATTACTTCTCTCTATACAATCTGCTTAGGGTGTCCGTATCAACTGCTTCCATAATTAACATTGCCATGGCTGGAGCAACAATCTGGATAGTCTGGGAAATATCAAAGGGGTTGTTGTAAACACTGTGCTTTATCTTGGGCTTTTAGAGTGCTGCCCGGGCCTTGGTCTATGTTAAATCTCAGACCAGACAATGGCAGTGCCCACTGATTTTCTCATTTTATAATATACAGTACCTACAATTCCAGTGCCCACTGCTTCTCACTAAAATGTGCATGTGGTGCAGCACTCACGACCCACAATGTATAATGTGATGGTGATGCCATTACCCATTTCTGTAATGTATATTGTGTTGGAGATAACATTGGTGCTAAACTACTAAAATCACACAAATATGCTAAGTTAATATACCTAGGACTCCATTTTTAAAAGTCCCATCAGTTTATATTTTTCAGCTCTCTGCATTAGAAATTAGCTTTGAGCCAGCCTGTGTGCAGCTTCCTTTAGCCTCCCCAAACAAAAAAATCACCCTCCGCCTATGCTATCAGGTAAGAGATAAACTGGAAACTGTTCAGCTGCTGCTTACATAGTACTATTAAAGATGCATGTGCTAAATTACACATACTTAATAATGAGAGGAAGGTGAAGGATTTGCATAGCAGCAGCCACTGTCTAACTGAAGGCTCATAAAAATGAAAAGTGGGCAAGAACTGTGCTGGAAAGAGCATAGAAGCATGCTGCATTTTGTTTTGCTGCCACAAAAAAACAATGGGGGAAAATCCATTTGGCGCTCAATGTTCTGTCCCTCTAAATTTCATTTGGGGAATAAATAGAGCAGACTTATTGCTTCGTTTGCAGCAGTCAGCAGACATGAATTTCATTTACAGATTTAAGCAGGGAGTGAGTCACATACAGTAGTTGGTATCTACTGTACTTCAATTTGTCTCCCGCTGATTTCTGTGAACACACTATTAAAGTGCAAATCGGTAAATGTCTGCATTTAACATATACACCTGGAGGGGGTCTTAAATTATTTTGAAGTTAAATATCGACATCATACTGAATATTTTTATGCAAATCAATCAAGCAGAAATGTGGAACTGAAGTGTGGCGATGCAAAATCATACTCACCCCCCCCCTTAAATAAATATATCCTAAGGAAGGACACAGAGAGCAACGTTCTTGTTTACAAAGTGAAGGACCAGGTGCAAAACAGCCATGTCTTTAGCACTTTGCATCTTACCTTGTACTTTGCACAAAGCCCCTGCCAATCCAACGTGAATCAGCTCTAAGGGGTTGTATTTTGTGCCCATTGGTGCTCCTGCACTTGCAACAGGGGCATAATTAAATGACCCCACAAGTATGAGTGAAGGTTGAGCACATTTAATTAGTACAGGTATGGAAGCTGTTATCCAAAATGTTTGGGATCTGGGATTTTCTGTACAGGGGATCTTTCCATAATTTGGGTCTCTATACTTTAGGTCTACTAAAACTTATTAATGCATTAAATAACCCCACTTTTTTTGCCTCCAATATGAATTAATTATATCTTAGTTTGGATCAAGTACAAGATACAAATTTGGTAATACATAAAATAAGAGATGTATGTTTATCTCTCTAAGGAAGATGGCCTTCCAGTAATTTGGAGCTTTCTGGATAACAGGTTTCCAGATAATGGATCCCAGTACCTATATAACCAGATCCTTGTGCAGAACCAGGTTTGCTGCTATGGATTTATTTAATGCTCAAATGTAGATTAAGGGATATTTTTGCACAGGTGTTTTTCTTTGCATTTTTTTCACACTCAGTATGCTTAGATAAATGCGCATAAAGAAGCCTGGGTTCCCTATATAGTCCCTGCCTACCGAGGATGGCACCGGACCTAAATACTGCACTGCCTGTATGTATGGACATCAACATTACAGAAATATCCCTTATTCCAAAAATGTATGGTTTTTGAGTTATTTATCTTTTTATTCAGCAGCTCTTCAATTTGCATCTGGTAACTAGGGTCCAAATTACCCTAGCAACCATGCATTGATTTGAATAAGAGACTGGAATATGAATAGTAGAGGCCTGAATAGAAGGAACAGTAATAATAATAAGTAAAGTAATAACAATACATTTGTAGCCTTACAGAGCATTTGTTTTTTTAGAAGGGAGTCAGTGACACCTATTTGAAAGTGTCAGAAGAAAAAGCCAAATAACTATAAAACTAATAAAAATAAATAATGAAAACCTATTGAAAAGAAAAGTTACCTTAAAGGTGAACCACCCCTTTAACAATAGAAGAATACTTATTTACATTATAGAATTCCTCTGAGACTACACATCTATACATTTATAATACACAAAAGCCATGAATATCTTGCAAATCGTATCCTTAGAAACGGTGAGTAGTGATGTCATTTTTGTCATGTGACTCACTAAAACTTGTGTATTATAATAAAGTACCCCTTGTTTCAAAATATGAGGATATCGGAGTTCCATGTCCTGTATAAAAGCACTCGGCCTTTGGCCTCGTGCTTTTATATGGTCATGGAACTCCTTGGTGACTTATAATATCCTTATATTTTACAATAGGTGGTACTTTATTTACTATATATTATGCAGCCTGCCTTTCACATAACGACAACTGTATGCTAAACTTTGTTTAAAACGAATAGAAACGGATATGATGTGTTTGTATGTTAAAAGTGTAAGCTTGCGGCGACCTTCTCAAATGATTGTTCTGAAACAATTCCAGATGTTGTTTATGTCTGTAGAAACAGTAAAGGGAAGAGAGGTAATGGCTTCTCTAGTGAATTACAGGCAACAAATGACAAGTGCAATGCAAACCCTGGGACATAATCAGTTGCACAGCATCTATCACTCATAACCTCATAAACAATTATTGTTTGTGTCAGTCCTCAGGTCACTGTTAGCTGCTCCCAAACAGCATATGCTGGAACATTTACATTTCTATTATTCATAGTAACCACCGGATGCCATGAAACTGGAGCATCAGTCACTTCAAGCTAAATATCTACTTTTTTTTTTTACGAAACATAGTTACCTAACACATAGTTAGATTTGGGGTGAAGAATGACAATAGTTAATCAAGTTTCTTCTAAAGGTATTAATAGTAAGGTGAAGCTTGCTGGGGTATTATGCAATATCTGGTCAAAGTGGGGTATAATCAATAGAAAGGGAGTGGATTATCAACATTAAAATTAGAATTTTTGCTTTGATTCCAATTCATTTGCTCTAAAACTCTGAATTCAGTTATGCTTTAAAAAACTCTTTTGTACACTATTTATGAAGGACAAGAAATACGTCAAACTTGAATGTAGAACTTCAGCATCTAAAAGCTGCTAAGTTCATATAGAAGTCACTGGGAGCTGTCTACAGCAAATTTAAAGCATTTTTTCATTGCAGGATTATTGAGAATGATAGAGTAAAAATTTAGGTAATTCATTTTTTTCAAGATCCTATTCAATGAATTTTTTTAAATTCTGATTTGTTTCTTTTTAAATAAGCAAACATTCGAGTTTGGTGAAAATTTGAGTATATTCGAAGTAGGAAAAACCTCTAACATTTGAATTTTGAAGCCTTTAAGCGACAAGGTAAGAGTTGGCAGCAGAACAGCATATCACAGGGAAATGCAGGGAATGGGCTGCTATTAGTAACAGGACTGAACAGGCAAGGGAAAACACACAGTCACAGGATTATAACTGACGGCATCCAGTTGCTAGACTGGGTGTTGTGCTAGCTTAAATAGCCAGAATTTAGTCTAAAAAGGGTCATTCACAGATGTTGTACTATTACATGTTGCAAGCTTGTATTGGTGGTCTACATTACTGGATTTAACTATTTTTCCATGTAGACTTGTGTTGCTTATTAAGGTCATATGTAGAAAACC
This sequence comes from Xenopus petersii, assembly GCA_038501925.1. NCBI lineage: Eukaryota > Metazoa > Chordata > Amphibia > Anura > Pipidae > Xenopus > Xenopus petersii. The sequence goes on along the minus strand of CM076680.1, from coordinate 91,256,082 downwards.
AAGGATGCTAGAGGAGACAAATGTGACATCTCAAGTAACGAAATGAATGTGTTCACCTTTTCAACCGGTGGCTGAGCAACTCATGACCATTGCTTATGAAAATGGAGTAACCCTGTTTTATACAGCAGACGTGTATGCAGCAGGAAAGTAAGTGATTTTGTGCAGGGCGTATCCACAGAGGAAGACAACCCTGCGGCTGCCCAGAAAGTTGGGGGGCCCAGTAAGGCCCTAGTAATTTTAATATATTGTGGTAGAATGTATCCATTAAACAATGTTTTCGAGCCCTAAATTGAATTTACTCTGGGACCCTGCAACATCTATTTATGCCACTGAATGTATCAATGTAAGATCTAGTATCAATAGCTTAGGGGCCGATTCATGAAGCTCGATTGAAGGATTCGAATTAAAAAATCTTCGAATTTCGAAGTGTTTTTTGGGCTACTTCGACCATCGAATGGGCTACTTCGACCTTCGACTACTACTTCGACTTCGAATCGAACGGTTCGAACTAAAAATCGTTCGACTATTCGACCATTCGATAGTCGAAGTACTGTCTCTTTAAGAAAAACTTCGACCCCCTACTTCGGCAGCTAAAAGCTACCGAAGTCAATGTTAGCCTATGGGGAAGGTCCCCATAGGCTTGCCTGAGATTTTTTGATCGAAGGATATTCCTTCGATCGTTGGATTAAAATCCTTCGAATCGTTCGATTCGAAGGATTTAATCATTCGATCGAAGGAATAATCCTTCGATCAAAAAATCTCAGATCACAAGGTGTACAAATTATTTCTGTACTATGTATTTTTGTAACTATTGCAGAGTATCTGATACATCATTATTTTCATATACCTGTAACCTTGTCAAGAGATGTGGGCTTGGAATTGTTGGACCTTGAACAAGGCCTGAAACAACAAAAGTGTGACACTACTGTGTAACCTGAATGGGTAGGGCCAACCAAATATCTTTAGTGGGGCCACCATGCACCCTCAGGCAGTCATTCCTTAGCACCCACATGGCTGCCCACTCATTTTCAGCAAGCAAGGCAGCAAAGTTTAAGCTGCAGAAGAAGCTGTGAGGAGGGATAGCATATGCTTATGCCACTGAAACTGCTGGTGGATATGGATTAAAGTCAAGAGGTGTGTCCTGACATGATTGGGGGGTTACGGTCAGGAGAACACTGGTATATAAACTATAATCCACACCACACATCAGCTACATTTTATAATAGCCTGTATAGAGCATTGTTGCCCAACAGGTGACCCTGTATACTCAGTAGAGACAAGCAAAATATTTCTCCACTTTTCATCCAGAAAAAAAACAACCATAGTAACATAGTTTTCGGTTAAAAAAAAATATTTCATGATTTGTTGAAAAATTGTCTCCCAAGAAAAGTCCATTGACTTCATTTCACAAATGTTTGGTGATGCGAAACAGTCAGATTCGCCCATCGCCAATACTAAGCTGTAGTGTTTTTGTGCTAGGTGACCCACTTCGGAGCCTTTTTGGGGTAATGTAATTACAGACACAAAGTTTAGTTAATCATAGTCCAAGTCTAGTTACCCATAACAACCAATCAGCAGGTAATGTTCATTGTCAGCTACTCTAGGCAGTGTCAGACTGGGACACCAGGGCCCACCCAAAAACCTTAGACCAGGGGTCCACTCTCAATACTATTATTCTTCCTTTCCTCACTCAACCGCTATTCTCCTAGTCTCTTTTCTTTAATCATATACTATTCCATCTATTTAGTTTTTTTGCTCTCATAGAAATAAAGAGTGACCATAAAATATGTCAAAGCAGCATGAGGGCCCACTGACACCTGGGCCCACCAGGAGTTCTCCTGGTATCCCGGTGGGCCAGTCGACACTGACTCTAGGGGGCCGATTCACTTAGCTAAAGTGAAGGGTTCGAATGAAAAATACTTCGAATTTCGAAGTATTTTTTGGGTACTTCGACCATCGAATGGGCTACTTCGACCTTCGACTACGACTATCGAAGGATTCGAAGTAAAAATCGTTCGATTATTCGACCATTCGATAGTCGAAGTACTTGCCCTTTAAAAAAAAACCCCCTACTTCGGCAGCTAAAAGCTACCGAAGTCAATGTTAGCCTATGGGGAAGGTCCCCATAGGCTTGCTAACCTTTTTTTGATCGAAGGATTTTCCTTCGATCGTTGGATTAAAATCCTTCGAATCGAACGATTCGAAGGATTTAATCGTTTGATCGAACGAAAAATCCTTCGATCGTACGATCGCAGGATTTGCGCTAAATCCTTCGACTTCGATATTCGAAGTCGAAGGATTTCAATTCGAGGGTCGAATTTCGAAGTATTTTTAACTTCGAAATTCGACCCTTAGTGAATCTGCCCCTAGGTAATTACACCTGGTGAAAACATTTTTAGTATCATACCTCCTTTGTCTTTGTGTTGCCTGTGAAAATGTTATGTGCTGCTCAGATAGCATTTGACTTCAAGTATTTATATAACGTAAATGATACACTTTGTCCCAACTCACTGCAATGTTGCTTCATTCAGTAACTGTTTAGACATCCCACTATGCTGCACAATAAAAACCATCTAGATAGTATCTAAAAAATGAGTATATTTCTTTTTTTCTAAAAGTTATTGTGTTGAGTTACAAACTAATGTGCAGCACTTTTGAGTAGTTAGGGGGCCCTGAAATGGTGCATTTTAGTGAAGAGAAATACCATAAAAATGTCTTCTTGGGCATTCCTCTGGGCTCACCAGAACTCTGCTGTAATATGTAAGTGTATAGAATCCCTTTTGGTGTACTTATCTAGATGTGCCAGAAAGAATCCAAGTACAGGTATCTCACTCCAGTGCTCTGACATACACACAATAGGCTTAATTTGTTCGAAAGTGTTACATAGTTACATAGTTACATAGTTAAATTGGGTTGAAAAAAGACAAAGTCCATCAAGTTCAACCCCTCCAAATGAAAACCCATCATCCATACACACACCCCTCCCTACTTTTAATTAAAATTCTTTATACCCATACCTATACTAACTATAGAGTTTAGTATCACAATAGCCTTGGATATTATGTCTGTCCAAAAAATCATCCAAGCCATTCTTAAAGGCATTAACTGAATCAGCCATCACAACATCACCCGGCAGTGCATTCCACAACCTCACTGTCCTGACTGTGAAGAACCCTCTACGTTGCTTCAAATGAAAGTTCTTTTCTTCTAGTCTAAAGGGGTGGCCTCTGGTACGGTGATCCACTTTATGGGTAAAAAGGTCCCCTGCCATTTGTCTATAATGTCCTCTAATGTACTTGTAAAGTGTAATCATGTCCCCTCGCAAGCGCCTTTTTTCCAGAGAAAACAACCCCAACCTTGACAGTCTACCCTCATAATTTAAGTCTTCCGTCCCTCTAATCAATTTAGTTGCACGTCTCTGCACTCTCTCCAGCTCATTTATATCCCTCTTAAGGACTGGAGTCCAAAACTGAACTGCATACTCCAGATGAGGCCTCACCAAGGACCTATAAAGAGGCATAATTATGTTTTCATCCCTTGAGTTAATGCCCTTTTTTATGCAAGACAGAACTTTATTTGCTTTAGTAGCCACAGAATGACACTGCCCAGAATTAGACAACGTGTTATCTACAAAGACCCCTAGATCCTTTTCATTTAAGGAAACTCCCAACACACTGCCATTTAGTGTATAACTTGCATTTATATTATTTTTGCCAAAGTGCATAACCTTGCATTTATCAACGTTGAACCTCATTTTCCAGTTTGCTGCCCAGTTTTCCAGTTTAGACAGATCACTTTGCAAAGTGGCAGCATCCTGCATGGAACCTATAGTTCTGCACAATTTAGTATCATCTGCAAAAATAGAAACAGTACTTTCAATGCCCACCTCCAGGTCATTAATAAACAAGTTGAAAAGCAAGGGACCTAGTACAGAGCCCTGCGGTACTCCACTAACAACACTGGTCCAATTAGAAAATGTTCCATTTACCACCACTCTTTGTAGTCTATCTTTTAGCCAGTTCTCTATCCAGGTACAAATACTATGTTCCAGGCCAACATTCCTTAATTTAACCAGTAACCTTCTGTGTGGCACTGTATCAAATGCTTTAGCAAAGTCTAAGTAAATCACATCCACTGCCATCCCAGAATCGAGGTCTCTACTTACATTCTCGTAAAAAGAAATTAAGTTAGTCTGGCAAGATCTATTACGCATAAAACCATGCTGGCACAAACTCATAGTATTATGATTTGCTATGAAGTCCAGTATCTTATCCTTTATTAACCCTTCGAAAAGCTTTCCTAATACTGACGTCAGACTAACTGGCCTATAGTTTTGAGGCTGAGAACGGGATCCTTTTTTGAATAGAGGCACCACATTAGCAATTCGCCAGTCTCTCGGCACAATGCCAGATCTCAATGAATCCTGAAAAATTAAGTAAAGAGGTTTGGCAATCACAGAGCTAAGCTCGCTAATTACCCTGGGATGAATACCATCTGGCCCTGGACCTTTGTTAATCTTAACATGTTCAAGTCTCTTTTGAATTTCTTCATGTGTGAACCATGCATCATTAGTTGTATTACTATAATTGGGAGTGTTAAGAAGGAAACCTTCACTTACTGGTTCTTCATTTGTGTACACAGATGAAAAATACGAGTTCAGAATCTGCACTTTTATTTTGTTTTCATCAACCAGCTGACCCCCCTCTGATAGTAAGGGTCCCACCCCTTCCTGCTTCATTTTTTTACTATTGACATATTTAAAAAATAATTTTGGATTTTTTTTACTGCTTGCTGCAATATCCTTTTCTATAGCAATTTTAGCTTGCCTTATAGCTTCTTTGCATGATTTATTGGCCTCCTTGTACCTTAAAAATGTTTCGGCTGTACCAGCTAACTTGAAAGCCTTAAAAGCACGTCTTTTCTTACCCACCTCAACACCAACGCTTCTATTGAACCAAAAAGGTTTTGCTTTGCAACGACGTTCCTTGCTTACAAGTGGAATATACTGACAAGTATATTTATTAAGCAGCATTTTAAAGACTTCCCATTTTTGTTCTGTGTTTAACCCTGTGAAAAGCATTTCCCACTTAATATGTTGCAGAGATGCCCTTATACTGTCAAAGTTTGCACGTCTGAAATTTAGTGTTTTAGTTACTCCCTTATAGAATTGCTTCTGCAACAGAATCTCAAAGGAGACCATGTTATGATCACTATTCCCTAAATGCTCACCCACACAAATGTTAGAGATGAGTTCAGTATTGTTAGTTATTACAAGGTCCAAAAGAGAGTTATTCCTAGTAGGTTCTTGAACGAGCTGGAATAAAAAGTTGTCATTCAGCATATTTACAAACCTACTAGCTTTTTCTGTCTTAGCAACCCCATTACCCCAGTCAATGTCTGGATAATTGAAGTCACCCATAGCAACAACTTGACCCAGCTGTGAAGCCGCTTGTATCTGCAAGAGTAGCCACATTTTCAATAGATATCACTTGCAAACAGAGATCAGAGCTAATGTACTATTCCATGTTCTGAAATAAATACCACATGCAGTGCTGTTGGTTCCCTTTACTACTCGTAAAGATTAGTATTAGTATTAGTATTACCCTGTTGCTTTATCAGCTTTTTACAGAGGGAATTGTGTAATGCACTTTTAGCTTGTATAACCTTCCTCCATACAGTACAGCTCACTATGTTCAACCCTGTGTTCATTCCAAGAGTCTGATTCACAACATCCTTTTCATAAAACCTCAATAGATTATACCTTCTTACACTAATAAATGGGTGTGATAAAGGCTGGGCAGTGTCAAGTCTATATAAATATCCCACCTAATCCAGCTGCAACCCAGTATAACTTGCCTACTGAAGAGGCTAAATTAGTCGATTCCTTCCTAATTCCAGGGAATTTTAGACAACTAAGGTAAAAGAGCATTTGATGATGATTCTAAAACAGAATTTGGTTGCAGATCTGCATGTAACTGGTTTTCTCTCTAAATATTCAATTTACATGGCTTCCTTAAACCAACACAGACCATCAGGGCCCTTCTAAACTGTGGGTCAGGCCCTTTTCCAAAGGCCCAAAGGGAGGAATTGTCTGAAGGCCAGTTAGGGTTAGATTTTGGAAGGATGTTTATTGGCTCTCAGAATTACATAGGTTTCTATAAATCCTATGGAGGATAGTAGGACTAACACAGCAGTTATATGTTGTTTCAGTTTCATTGTTAGGAACCAAGGAGAAACATAACCAATGCGACCATTTCCTGCTCTATAAGAGCCTTATTCTAACTTCTCTCCCTCCCCCTCTATATGTTATCCCTGCCAAATCCCTAGCCCAATACCCACAATAAAGATACACACAATGACTTTGTGGTTAATCTGTGTAATTCACAACTTTATTAATAATTAGATAAACCTCGCTTTTTGATCGCAAGGAAGGCAAAAAACCTCTGTAAAGTGAATTTCCTTCACTAGAGGGAAAAATTCCTTCCTGACCCCTTAAAGGCGATCGGATTGGCTCCCACGATCAATGCACCACATTGAATCAAGGGAAGTGTGGTGGGGAATATGGTAAGGTAAGGGACTGCAGTGAAAAGATGAGAAAGAGAAGGGAATATGGCAGCATAAACATGGGCACATTTAAGCCACACGATGAATGCTGCATTCTTTCCATTACATTGGACCCCGGGCAGCCTGCAGACTGAGGGATGGAATGAAAAGAAATGCAGGGTCTACCAAGTGGCTTAAAGGAGTTCCTGTGTATAACACCATATTTTGGATAAAGGGGAGGAATCACTGGTGGAAATACGGTGGCTGAAAGCACCGCTGGTGAAAGTGGAGTGGATGAAAGGGGGGCATCACTGGTGGAATTGAGATGTCCCATACTTACTGCTGTTTCCTGAGGATGTGGTGCCTAGACCGAGGTGCATCGGTATTTGGTACCGAGGAAACTGCTGGTGGTGCTGGGATCATGTGCCGTTTGTGAGTTGTTTCGAGGACCATCTGTAAAACCAAACAAGATAACTCAGACTATGTATTTTTTTACCTTAGCAACTGATATCCCTGTAAAATCCTTATACGGGTATGGGACCTGTTATCCAGAATGCTTGGGACCTGGGGTTTTCTGGATAACGGATCTTTCTGTAATTTGGATCTTCATACCTCAAGTCTACTAGAAAATCATGTAAACATTAAATAAACCCAATAGGGTGGTTTTGCTTCCAATAACTATATCTTAGTTTGAATCAAGTACATGAAATTGTTTTATTATTACAGAGAAAAAGGAAATCATTTTAAAAAAATTGTATTATTTGAATAAAATCAAGTCTATGGGAGATGGACTTGGATAATGGGTTTCTGGATAATGGATCCCACACCTGTAATATTTAGGAGTACATTAAGCACAGATCAGGTGATTAGGCAAAATTAAATGATTGACCAAGTGTGGGAAAGAAAAGGATGGATTATATACTGCACCTGAATATCTCTCATTGTTCTTAATCAGTATGGCCTTGTTGATCTTCTCTAGGTCTTTGTAGAGGTGTTTCAGGTGGGCCTTGATGTATCTGTAGTCCTGCCAGAACTCGTTCTTAAGGTGTAATTTCCACCATTTGGTAATCTTCACACAGTCCTTGGCCATCCACAGATCGTAGAGTGCAAACCTAATGTCAAAGGTGATCTTGTCCCTGATGCACTCAAGATAAGGGGCCGCGAGTGGATCCTCAAAATCCCTGATCTCAAAGATGCCCAGATCAGGCGAGATCCACGGTGAGGGCTAGAAAAATGTAAGAAGCAAGAAAACATTGAGGTCAGGGCACACAATATGCTAAACCCTGTCAAATTTCTGTTTCATTGTATTTACACAGAAGATACGCCATGTTTAGTATTAGGTTAGCCCCTCCTTTAACCCCTTGGATACCTTTCTCAGCAGTCAGAAAATAAAATGAGGAAATTAGCTGTGAGCACCTTTACCTTTTCATAGCGCCACTGGTAGTAAAGCCTACTACTTGCACTCATGCCCATCTTTGATGTTCCTGTAATATAAAATAGAGATTTGGGAAGGTTAGAGTTAATAGAGGTGATAACAGCAGCATATTTACACCTTATTTAATAAGAACCCTTTTCATTTAGAAACTATGGTTTTAATATGGTTCCAAATAGAAACAAATGCTTACTTATGTATATAGAACGCCCCTCCCCACCAGCTCCCCATGTCCCCATTTTAAGACAGTACCATCCCATTTTATTTGGTTCACAAATCAGCCCATTATTTCTGTCAGGGCCCTACTTTCCTCTGGATCAGCAGTTACACAAAAAGGTAGACTTTGATGGATGTGTGTCTTTTTTCAGCCTCATCTACTGTGTAATACATTACAGATGGGAACAGGGCCACCATTAGAAATCACGGGCCCCGTACAACAAAATTTTCAAGGCCCCCTGAGCCCCGCCCACACTGCCGCCCGAGCCCTACCCCAGATCCCGCTCACTCCACATCACAATTAAAAGACCACACAGACATGAGTGCTAAAAAAGTAACCCCCCCACACACAAGTTATAAAAAGCTATTGATGGTCAGTGCCCCATAATAAGTTAAAAAAAAAAACATTGGTGCCAGGGGCCCCCTTACAAGTTCAAAAAAATTGGGGCCCCAAAAAATATTTTTTAAAAAAATATTGGTGGCAGGGGCCTAAAGAATATTAAAATAATACATTTTTGGCCAGGGGATTAAAAAAAAACCCAAATTGGTGTTCAGTAGAATTTAACTCATGGCTTCAGGACTTCAACTTCGCCTCCTTTTGTGACTTTGGGTCTTTTTGCTGCTTCAGGACTTCAATTGCGGCTGTTTTCGTGACTTAAGGTCTTTTCGCCGCTTCAGGACTTTGATTTCGGCTGTTTCGTGACTTCGGGTCTTTTCGCCGCTTCGGGACTATGGCTTCAGCTATTTTCTTAGCTTCTGGTCTTTTCGCTGCTTCGGGCCTATGGCTTCAATTTTCTTAGCTTCGGGTCTTTTTGGTGCTTTCGGCTTCGGCTGTTTACGTAACTTCGGCTTTTCGGCACTTCTGGCTGTTCGGGACTTGAAAAATGGCCGCACGGCTCAAGCACTCCCAAGGGGGGCCTGGCTCTTTTATGCTGGGCCCCCCTTCATGCCCGGGCCCGGGACATTTGTCCCCCCTGTCCCCCCTTGATGGCGGCACTGGATGGGAAAATGCAGGATCCTTACCTTCCTCCAAATAACCCACAATGGGTTGGGCAAGTTGTTCTTCTGCTCCTGATGAAAGTTGATAGTCTTTAAAAAGACTTTTGTGTTTCTTCTTTATCTCCTTCTGCTCCTGGGAATCGCTGAGAATCACTGAGAATCACTATGAATCGATGATAATCACTAGGAATCGCTCGTATTTCACTTTATGGGGAGAGAAAGAGAGAGAAGAGATTGTGAACTGAACCCTCTCTGCCATATATATCTGTATATACTGGATTTCCCTTAATAGCTAAATACTGCGCTACTGAATATGTTTGTGCCTTATAAATAACCAGTAATACCAATCAGCAGCAACTTTAATAGAATGGCCCTAGACACTCCTGCTAACCAAGGTTGGGTCCTGGTGACACAATGCACAAACTAATAGTTAAATGGACATTTGGAATTACCCTCCTTCATTTCTATGGCAATTGCTTTCACCAGGGCTCAATTAAATTGAATTTAGAAATGAACGGGAGTGATCATTTAGGAATGAGCATTTGGTTGGCCATACACTGAACTGGAAATCACATGGGGACAAAACATCCCAAATCCCCCTGTGCCATTACTGTAAAGCTGTATTTTACTGGCAGGGTGTAATAGGGGCAGAAGACACTAGAGGTCCAGGTGAGTAATGGGCCCACTGGGGCTTTTCATAACCAGTCAAGCTCTGATTAGTGCCCCTGCACCCATAACACAAAGCACCCTAATTCTAGGCATGTAACTATTGTTCTGGTTTGTGCTACTTGTCTTTCTTCTCAGGTCCTCCCTTAACCATCATCTACTCTAATGTTGAGGTCACTAGGATGACTGATGAGTGGGACAGTTGGCTAATGGCAGTTGGAAAAATGGCAGTTGACATTTACAGCTAAAGAGCAGCAAAGTAAATGGTCTAACTCTTCAAAAGCTGTAACAAGTAAACAATAAATACCAAACACACTATATTCTATAACTACAAGTCAGCCACAGGGGGTGCTGGGAATTGTAGTTAAGGCACAGCTAGATAAGCACAGGTTTAGAGTCAGTGGGACAGCAAGTTCTCGTGTTGTCTCAGCAATGGCACACAGGCAGATTTTGGGTACTTTGGCACCCACAAGTTTTAGTAGTTTGGGAAGGGGCAGGGCTGCCACCAGAAACCATTTTCAAGGCCCCATCATTGATTGTCCCCTCCCTTGTAGTTGTACCCCTTTGTACCCCCTGATGGCTTATCACCAAAAATGACACCCCCCCCTTACCCAATAAAACTGGAAAAGATGGAACTGGAAAGACAAACTGACATCTCCAATGGACAATTTTGTGACAAGCACCTTCCCAGACAATTACAATAGCAGGCAATGGTGGGGCAAAAGTCAAAATACTAAAGTCTGGACTGGGATTTAAAAATGGCCCTGGCATTTGAGACACACAGAGGCCCTCACAGCCCCCCCCCCAGTAGCCCAATAAATAGTGACTGTCTATGCATCTTACAGCAGCCCCTTTGGCATTTGCCAGAACCCACAGATTGCCAGTCTGGGCCTGGTTCTAGTCCCCAAACTACTATAAATCATGAAAGCCACACTGCTCAAATTATCCCCTTGTATCATTGACTTTAATCCCCCCCTCATAAAGTCTGCTCCACTTACCTCTGAATCCAGAAATGAAATACCTGTCACTTGTGCCTGAGCCGTTAAGTCACCTGCCCTGGCAGCTTTCAGCCAATCAGTGCTGAGCTGGGAGTGATGTCATCCTCAAGTAAGGAATGTATACCAGTAATTGGCAGCCAATCACATCAGTCACACACGTGCATTTATGAAAATACAACAAATAGACATCAAACATAAGCAGTCATAGAAACAGGGCCACCATCAGAACTCACTGGTCCCTGACTGGACTCTCCCATGCCCAATGAATGAAGGTCCTGCTGAGATCTCCTCTCTTAGCCCATCAGCTACAACTCTGCTACTGGTTCTGGCTTTGAATGCTGGGAATTGTAGTTTAGCAGTGGCTAGAGAGATACAGTTATGGGAGACAGTAGTATTCTGTTGGGAATATGTTTTTTCACTTTACTGTTTTGCAGCTCTTTATGCTTGAATTAGGATAGTTTTCTTGTTTCAAATGTTCTACCTCCCTAGCAACCAGACAGAGGCTTAAATAGACATAGAAAGGCAAAGTATCCCTTGAAGATTGCAGCCTATTGCTACAGCCTATTGTCACTTGTCTATAGAGACTGAGACTAGAGCTGCACCCAACAAATATGCTTTAGTAGGGTGCAGCAGACCCAGCAAGAGCCTAAACATTCCCCCTATACCGTGCACCCTAACCCCTCACCACCCCCCCATTAAAAAGTACATTTATAGGCACCCGAGGGCCGCCCCCCAAAACCTGCCGCCTTAGGCACAGGCCCTGTCCTCTCCAAGAGATAACACGGCTCCTACATCAGAAGCAGTTTCTGGAAACCGCAGATATTTTGTATGTACAATACTGTAGCAGGTGCTGAGGAAGGCATCCACCTACTAATTAAATCTGACAACGACAGTGTTTGCATGCAGTGCTTCTATCCCTAATACACAGAATTCAAGTCTCTCATGGTATATAAGTATTTGTGACCATACACAGATAAAAAAATATACAAAAGACATTTCTATTAAAGAATGAAAACAAAATCTGGTTAGTGCACAAAAGGATGTCATTATATTACGAACTCCATTCTGTACATTTTAACAAGCAATTTGTCTCACAAATGTATAACCTCCGTGTAACGGACGCACTTATGTCCCACATCTCTGGCTAAACCTATTATGTAGTAGTTGTACTATAGCTAAGCACATATTAAGAGAGTGCTAAAAGCTAACAGGTGCAAGATTACAGCTAGGAGGAGACATTGGAGGCTAACAATTATATACAAAACTTATAACTGACTGAGAGTTTGTCAGACATCGTTGAAAGGATATTAGACCAATTATAATGATGGGTTTGGCTGCAAGATGATGTGTAATAAACTGGCTGGTAGTGGATTAAATGATTCTATTGTGTTAGTTCAGGCAAAACAGCCAGACAAGCACAATAACTTCTGTCGTAACTAGATATTACTGGGCCCCACCGCAAATTATTTTTCAGGCCCCCAAAATGTCTAGAGGTTAACTTGTTTTACCAATATTTATTGAAACTGTATATGAATTAGGGCCTCATGGGGCCCCTATACCTCTTGGCAACCGCAGGGTCTACTTCCACTGTAGTTTCACACCTGCTTCTGGTACATTTATTAAAACATGGCAGGTAGGTGTGGCCTGCCCCATTATTGCTCTCACCTTAGACAGGAAGAGGGAAACAGCAGGAATGCCCTTAATCAAAATGGCCACACAAGCAGGTTACTACAATAAGAATAGTCATATCACCTAAATTATCATATTTATGTTTTGCATATTTTTCTTTCTCTACATTCATTATAAGCGCAGCATTAATTTCTCAGTCATTTGTAAAAACTTCCAATTATGAACCTGTAGTGTTTAACTGCAGCTCTTTTAGGAAATGTTTCTTCATGTTTATTACTATGCAGCAGAGGGGACATTAGAGGGCACCCTCTATAGCAGGCCAGATACTATGCCTCAGGGATGATGCAGCCATGTCCAGAAAGGAGAACTACCCCCCCATCCACTGCCCTTAATGTGGCCCCAACCTGTCCCCTCCACACAGAGTCTTTTACAAGGAAAAGTGTCCCTGACCAATAGATGCAGAGTAGCACAGCAGTGTTCACAGACACCATCTTCTGCATATACAGGTATTTATGGAAGATGAAAATATTGACATACAATTGTTAACTTTGCAAGCCATTGTTTCAAAGAATTTTTTTAATATATGTTTATGAAAGTTTTCAGTGGTTTTGAATGCAACTGCTGAGAGAGCAGTATTTGTCTGGCTGTTTACAACTGTACCACTAAACTAGTAGAAGCAGCCTATTAAAAGACCTTGCTTTGGCTATTTTTTTTTACCAGCAAACAGAAATGCTGCATTCCACTGAAAATAGTGAAAAGTGAAAATATTAAATTTTATTGGAAATTTGTTCAGAATATTTTTTATTAAATTATGAAAACACATTTTTTGTGGAGATTCACTTTAAAGTAGCCTTGATTCTTAAAATATACTCTAATGAACCACTGCACGTGACTTTTCATTCATAAGATTAACAAGCAATCTGATCAGGGGCTTGAAATGTTTGGAAGTAACAATGCTGTCATTCAGGTTCCCGTTTGCAAGGTGACTGAACATCCGACCACAAGAGGGAAAACAGAGAGCTGCCTGCAATTTAAACTGTCAGGAATCAGTCCATGGGCTGAGCCCGCCTCCTCTTCCCCTGTTTGTATGAGGAGGAGACAGGCAGTTGGAAGGATCTGGAAAACAGAGGAGGATGAAAACAAGAATATAATGCTGACATGGTCTGCAGGACTGACGGGAGAAACTAGTGAGAGCGGGACATATGATTGCAGTGTAGAGAACGGCAATTTCAATCATTCTGAAATGACCACACTCCAGCTTGCACAATTGTGCACAACAAATGCTTGTTTATTTAATGTGTGAGGTGCACAGAGACAAGGAACTTACAAGGAGAGGGGCTAGCTACCAGACTCCTCTTTGTGAGGGGTTCTGTATGGATTTGGTGGAACAAACCCAAAAGTGGGTGTGTGCTGCTTTTGGTTTGTAGGAATTGCAAGTAAACAAAAGCAGCATCTTGGAGAGGGAGAAACAAAGGGAAAAAATCTGCCTATTAACTAAGGCTTGTGAGCAGCATCTGGGGAGACAGCCGCTGTGAAATGATCTAAAAGTGGCTGTTTCTCATCCTTGCTCCTACTGCGCTAAATATCCCCAAAAGCATTCCATAGTGAAGTCCAATTGGGGTTTATTTTTGCTTAGTTTGATTTACTGTATTGATTAGGCTAAGAGAAATAGTAACAGAATAAGTTTCCTTAATACTCTAAAGTAGTATTGTTTATTAATTGTCATGTGGCACTGCAGAAGACCATTTAAGATGATGATGAGAATGAACAAAACAAATATTGTAATCACTTATAAAGTGAACTCTTAAAATAAGTTAGCTGATCATTAATGACGTAGTTGTTGTTGACCCTCATTAACATATAAAGTTTTTGCTGATTTTGTTTTTTGATGAGATTTATTTCTCTCAAAAATGGCAAAAAACGAAGAGAAGCTGACATTTGAGGGTCTGTGTAGCAGAGATCCCAGGACCAGAGAGTTGGCTGTGAATAACATCAGGGAGGAAGTGCAAAGAAATATTGAGCTCCAAGGACCTGTGATGACTCAAATGGACACAACTGGGCCTTCAGAACTCAACCAGATGCTGGCAAGGTTGTTAATGCTCTCCAAAAGATGCCCTTTCCCAGATGTCAGAGAAAAGACCTTAGAGATCCTGGGTATGGTTCAGGTAAGCGATAATTCCTCACTTACTTTATTTCATACATTTAAAATTTTGATTTTAATTTGCATACATTAACTACACTTATAATATGTATTTGTGACTGTATGATGTTAAATTTCAGTAACTGCATGTACATAATTGTACCTAGCATGTAGGATATACACAATCTGCAATATCACAATATATCTGGCACAGGGTGGTATAAAGATAGCCATTAGATTTGATTTGGCAATGGCTCATTTTGTCATCATTATGTCAGATGAGCCTGGAATTTGTATCTGCTGATGCTTCATCTGGATGTGGATCATCAGATCCAGAACTGGTTTAGGGGATCATCCTTAAGGTGCGATCAGTGTGCATAAACCAAATTTCACTGTATTTGACTGTTCACTGACAGTCTTTTGTACAGCAGTCCAATCAGTAATTAAAATGTTGTAATTGTAATTAAAATGTTTATGTCAACTGATTTACTCAAACTACTTACAACATACAACAAAATATTTTTGCATGGAATCTGATCCTCGTGCAACTGTAGAAAAATTTCAAAGGACCTACGGCTTTACAGCACCCATCACAGGGGGATTTTACTAGGCTTCCTCTGTATGTCAAACTTGCTTATTCAAAAGGATGGGATTAGTTACCAAACAGTCTACAAGAGTGTTAAGTTATGATAACCATAGGTTTAACTTGTTGAAGTAATTTCTAGAGAAGGGAGTCTACTACTTTGTACCAGTATGGGATCCGTTATAAAACTGTTATCTAGAAAGCTTTGATTTACAAAAAGTCTCCCATAGACTCCATTTTATCCAAATAATCCAAATTTAAAAAAATGATTTACTTTTTTCCATGTAATAATAAAACAGTGCCTTCTACTTGAACCAAACTAAGATATAATCAATCCATTATTGCTGTCTTACTTAAAGGAAAACTATACGCCCCAAACAATGTAGGTCTCTATAAAAAGATATTGCATAAAACAGCTCATATGTAAAACCATGCTTCATGTAAATAAACCATTTTCATAATAATATACTTTTCTAGTAGTATGTGCCATTGGGTTATCATGAATAGAAAATTGCCATTTCAATAAATAAGGGCCGCTTCCTGGGATCATACCATTCACTATGCACACTCTCTGAGGCACACACAGACCATCACAAAATGGGGGTTCAAGGCAAGAGATGTAAAATCTGTTGCTTAAGTATTAATTTTGGGGGTATAATTTTCCTTTAAGTACTTCCATAGGAAATATTGTTCACAGTCCATAAAATCTCCTCATGTTATATAGGTTTTATCTGTATCTGAATTTTTAGTTTCCCATTCACAACTCATATGACCTTCACCAAAGTAATTTTTGTTCTGTGTGCATTGAATATAACTTAATTTGTGCTCAAATCAGGCCATTTTTTTCACACAAATTTAACTCAGGGTAAATGATTCATCCAGATAACAAAAACAGACATTTTTCCTGCCTCTGTGCAAAACCTCCATGTAAATTTGTCCTACTTCATGTTGACTTGGTGAATTATTGGCAGATGCTCATGTTTTTGTTCAGCTAAGTTGTAAGTTTTGTTTACAATTGGCTGCTTATAATGGTTGTTTAACCATTTTTTTCCGCCCAGTGTTCGCAAAGGGTCCCTGGGGAAAAGAGACTTTACAGGCAGCCGCTATTTATATAAAAGAAGGCTGTCTGGCTCTTCACCCATTGTACACCTGCAGACCTAGCCAAGACCCCTTTACAATTTTCATCAGCAATTGAAGGACTAAAGGTTGTGTTGTTAGTGAGGTTCTTTACAAAATACTATCCAAATTTGTTGTATTAAAAAACCCATAGGAAGCAATCAGAATTAAATTTGATCAGTGTATTTCAGGTAAAATAATGAAAGTAAATCCCTGATTGGATGCTCTTGGTTACTGTAGTGGTACTAATTTGCCCAGTGTAAGTGATTTTCACCACTGTCTCCATATTGCTTTATTGTCTTGTTAACAATGCTTATAATAATTCTAATAATGCTGATAATATCTGCAGGGCTCATTGCTCTCACCTCTGAACCCTTTTAAAGACATCTACAGATGCAAGTTACATAACAATAATATAAAGTGATACTATTGCTGTCTTACCGTACTCCTCCCATCTTGTGGTCGTATCATCATGGATCATCGACTTGGTTAAATACAAAGAAAAAATCACAGAAAAACTAGTTATTATCTTCTCTCAATAAGGTTAAGCTAGAGTTAAATGCTATGTCCATATGGCATGTCTTGTGTGCCAACTATTGTAGGCATATTGCACTGTAATACATCAGTCCAACAGCGATGTGTGTGTGGAATATTTTCATATATTGTTAGCTATGTTAATTTGAATGTCAGCACATAAAAAAGACAGTGATGTCCATCAATTTAAAGGACCTGACTAATTTCAGCATATGCAAAGCAGAACTTCCCCAGGGAATATCTATGTGTATGGGTGAACTGAGTAATCAATCACAGATGTATTAGGAGCCGTGTTAGGAAACAATAGTCATGGATAAGGATGAACTAAGAGGAATAATGTAGCATTGGGAGCTGTAAGGCATTCACCATCCTACCCTCTCTGTATCACTGCTGGTTATTATTTTCAAAGGTGGCAACTACTGCTTTAATTACACACATCCTTTTCACGTGGTTAATCAGTCTGAAATAAACATTTATCAAAATTACAAATGGTCTTTCATATGAGAACAACATGTACTTGAACTGTAATTTCCCTGTATTACTATAACCAAGGAACATCTTCATAATAATGCTAATCAAGCAATTACAAGAATTACACTACAACTTTACGTAAATGGCAGATTATGCAATGCTAAAGCACTGTGGATGTTGTTCACACAATGGTTTCATGGAAAATCGGTTTTACTACACATGAAGTATTATCTGATCTATTTTTCAGTACATGGAGTACCCTGCATAATGCAGTCACACAGGGCCACTGTAGGGCAATGTCTATTGGTTATATTAGCCAGTATCAAATTTTGTGTTGTCTCAAGGACATCTTTAATGATTTACCTGTCGTGCCTGACACATTCACCATTACATGATGACAACATAGCTGGTAAGGTTATAAGAAGAAGCCTGTCTAGTTTAAGATATAAAATGTAGAAAAGAATGCATGTGGCCATTTCTTATTTGCAGCTTTATAATTTGAGGTATGTAGAAGATATAAAGGCTGATCGTATTGTATTACAGAGGATTTCTTTTTACAGCACCATCTGGTGATCTCAGCAGAACATTGGCAGAAATGCTTAGAAACCTGTGCTAGAAAGCACTATAACATCATCTGCCTGTGAGCAAAATAATATGTACAGTATAGCAGAACTTTAACTATCATTTGCAATCCAAACAATCAGATTTAAAATTTAGCAGTATGTCAAGCAGTCGTTTTTAATGAATACTGTACTTGCAGCCATAGTAGGGTCAGTACCAAAATGTTTTACTTTATCCTGATTATATTCTCAAAATCCTTACATTTTCGAAAATCAAAATAACATTTTCTGACTATCTGTAATAGGGAAATCGGAATAATAGCACCAGTGACGTAACTAGATGTTACTGGGCCCCCAACAAATCCAGAGGTTGTCCTGTTTTACAATATATGTTGAAATTTCTCATTAATAAGGGCTGGGCCTCATAGGGCCCCTACACCTCCTGGGCCCAGCAGCTGCAGGGTCTGCTTCCTCTGTAGTTACACCCCTGAGTAGTGCACTCCTGGGACTTTCTTTTAAAACATACAAAACTTTATTACATCATGTCATGAAATCAACATTTCAACTCTTGCCTAGAGCTTTCCATAAGATCTTGAATGTAGACCCAGGAGTGCACTTTTGTCCTTCTATATTTGAATGATGTCCTTGGAGCAGCACCCGGACATAAATACAGAGTGTTGAAATAGTGGCAGAAGAGCAGATCATTGTTGTGCATCAGTAAAGGTGAGAGCATGGGACCAACATACTCGAGGTTAATAAATCCAGTTTCCAATGGGAACTCCTCAGCTGCCCCTCCATTCTGCAGGATTTAAAGGAGTTTAGTAATCCACGTGTGGCGTCTAGTAGTGCAGCAACCAGGCAATAAAAACTAAACTACATGTCTGCATCTCCTCCATATGTGAAATTGATTGTGTTAGCTTCAGAAAACCTGGGGCTAAAATGATAAACTTTGTTTTGAAGTGAAGAAAAAGCACGAAAAGCAACGTTAAACTATTAGCTGGGATTTACTGGCATGATCATAAAGTGGAAAATTGTAGAATCCAACATGGCAAAATCATTTATCTAAACTGACATTAATATCACTTGACACTTAACTTATGTCCATATAATAACCTTGTTTTCTTGTTGTACTTGAGTGCTGAACGATATTGTGACTCTTTCAAAATGAGGAAATTGTGCGCAGTGCTTTTTTTAAATTAATTTGCTACTTGCATGTTTTTATGTTTTTGAAATGACAGAAAAAGCTCTGTCTGTATGTTCTCAGTGAAAAGGCATCTTATACTTCATTACACTGTTACAAAATGCTATATGATTTATGTGGCTAGATGTCAGCAGAACCTCATATAAACTACGTATCGAACAATCTTGCTGATAATTATTAGGACAATTACTGCAAATTATGTTTCTGTAAATATTTGCAAGTATTTGGCTAATTGTATATAATAACAGGTTTGTGGCATATTTATGGAGCAGTACATTTCAAATCAGATTTAATCACTGCAATTAAAGCATATTTTTTTTTAAAAAAATGTACCTTTAATGTTGTCCCTACTGTTACTGTTAAAGAACTCTGCTTACAGATTATACCATGTTGTGTCTGAGCCAATGCAGCAAGAGAAAAGATGCCTTGCGACCAAGTAGAACTGACCTTGTGATAAAATGTTATACTGTTTAACTTACTATATTTTAAACATCTCTTTAAATCCTACTTTTTTTGTTCTGTGTGCTGTGCCAGCCCATTCCCAATTTGATGATGTCTTCTACAATTTAAAGAACAAGCTGAATGTGTTATCTTCTTCACATGACTAAACCATGAATCTATTCATTATTTTCTCTGGAGTTTTAGAGCGAAAAAGCCACACATAATTGTATTTTTTTTATTCTCATGGAAATGCTCTAAATGTATTTTCCATTTATTTTCATATAATTCATATTTTATCTTATAAATAAAAGTAAATTCATTTGCAGCAATAAATGGTGAAACGCCAAATTCCAAAATTGCTGTTTTTCTTTTTTAGCTATGCAGTACAATACTTTTAATTGCTCTGGTGTAAAACCTGCAACATTCCCCCAGTGCACCCCCCCTCCCACCATAACACACACCAGACACATGATCTTACCTTAGGGCAGTGACCCCCAACCAGTAGGTCCCGGCAAACATGTTCCTCACTAAGCCCTCTGATGTTGCTCTCTGTGACCTCACAGCAGGTCCTTTTTTTTGGATTTCTGACTTGGAGGCATAAAGACCATGTGTACTGCCAAAAAGAGCCATCTGTAGTTTGCCAATCCACACAGGGGCTACCAAATAACCAATTACAGCCCTTATTGGGCACCCCCTAGGACCCACTGTCTGCAAGTTATTAATGTAGATATTCATTTTATTGCCACTGTCTGCACGTTACTAATGCAGTGTCAGGGAGCCGGGAGCTCCCTCCAGGGAGGTAGTCAGGATCGAGGAGGAAGCCCTCTTGAGGGAGCAAGGTCGCGGTGTCCAAAGGGTTAAACAAAGGAGTAGTCAGAATGCAGGCAAGAGTTTCACGGGCAGGCAGATAACAGCGAAGTCCAAAGTCCAGGCAAAGGGTCAGGATAACAATCAGGAACAAGAATACAGCAGTATCAAATGTCAGGGAACCCAGGATACACATAGGCAATGTTTCCTATACTTGGGCGCCATTCTGGCGTCTGAGTAGTGTTTTTATGTTTGAATTTGGCGCCATAGTGACGTAACCGACGTCCTGACGCTGGCGCCGATGCGCTGGCGTGTTTGCGCCGGCGCCGCTATCCACGTGGCGGCCACGGGCGCCGCCATTTTGGGAGCGACGCTGGAAGGGATAGACGCGCCGCCCGGAGCTCCTGGAACTGCTCCGGGCGGCGTTCGTGACATGTAGATGTTCAAGTTTTTGCTTTAAAGTTTGGCTTTATTTTATTAAAGATGATGACAGTTTAAATTAGGAACATGAAACATTTTTTATTACTGGTTGCAGGATTCTACTTCTTACTCATCTTTTATTCTTATATATCTGTCACTGTAACTAAGTCCCACTCCATTCTGCCTATAAAATCCTATTTTTTCTATTAGCTTCTCTTGCTTAGAGGGTTTATTCTGATGTCAGAGCATTTTAGCTGTTCTCTTGCCAAGCATGGATGCCTTTGATATTGTAGCATGCTGCTAGTTGGGTCTTTTTGCATCACATGAAGAAATGAGCACACTGGTTGGCCTCACATGATAATACTGTGATCTTAAAAAGCTTCATTTTATTAGGCTGAGGACTATAATATAAGTCAATCTTGTCTTTGTTAGTGGAGGGGTGGAAGCAAAACAGACTTTATTTTTATAAAATAGTACTGTCTGACCTATGTACATATAACTGTTGAAGAATTGCTGCCCCCCTTTTGGCTGTTGGTGGCTGCTGAAAGCTACACTTTGACAACAACTGGTTATGGCAGGGGTGTCCAAACTTTTTGCATCGAGGGCCAGATTTGGTGAGGTGAAAATGTGTGGTGGCCGAACATTCAGCCTAATTTCTAGAACCCACCAGCACACCCTGGCCTCTCCAGCATAAGTTGGCCCGGTGCACAGTCAGAAGGGATCGGCAACCCCAATTGTAGTCAGCGTAATAAAAGAAAAACTGGCCCTCCCCCGAAACGTTACATTGTAATAAACACGCAGGGCTTTGCCTGCATGCATCGAGCTCTGAGTGCCAGTTTTTCTTTTATTACGCGAACATTCAGACTGACATTCTTTGAACCATTAACATAATTTAACTCATTTAAACAAGGAATCACATAGCCGTAGCAGTAATATTTGGGCACATTAGTGAAATCATCTGCCACTTGGTCTATACTGCTGCCTGTGTGCTGAAGGTGTTAGCAATATACACGTACTGGCACGTAGTGAGGCACTGCTTTCGCATACTTCTTTATTTTACTGTACTGGCACGTCAGTACGTCTATTGCACCTTCAGCCCTAAAGACGTATGTGAGAGCAACGCGTCACTATGTGCCAGTACATTACTATTGCTAACACCTTCAGCACACAGGCACCAGGATAGACCAAGTGGCAGATCATTTCACTAATGTGCCAAAATATTACGGCTACGTGATTCTTGTTCGCACTGTGCTGGGGGGGCACATTATTATTAATTTCATGATGGAGGCTGAGGGCCGCAATTGGCCCTGGGCCTGACTTTGGACATGCCTGGGTTATGGGAAAGTGACATAAAGTATAAGTATCAACATCTTATTGCCCTGTACCTGCTTTCCCTCTCTCAAACTGTAGCATCTATTATATATAGATCTATATATTATGGCTGCTTTGGGAACTCGGTCTGTAAGGACAGAGCCAGTGAGATATTTTGTCAACAGACTCATTAGGAACCCCTACATTCTTTCCAATTGTAATCTGATTCATCAAGCTGAGAGCTGGCACTGGGCCTAGATGTTGGGATCACATGTCTCGTCACCTCTATATTCGATTTATTAGCAGGTTGTATTACTGATGCTAAATATTTATCTTGGTGTCAGTGCTTAATTATCTGTTAGCAAAAAAAAGACACTGGTTTTAATGGTTTTATGTGTTGCCGTATTTGGAAAGACAGTTCTTTGAGTGCATTACATTGGATGTCAGTTGTCAACAGAGCCTCTTATTTTTATTCCTAGTCATCTGTAATGGCTTTGCTGTTTCCACTCCATATATTGTAGGTGAGCTTCTAGAGACATTCAGCTGCTTCCTGTTACACAGGCTTGTGTAGGACGGGCTCCTAAAAGCACATGCGAAAACAGAGAGAACAGAATGTTCCGCGTCCCAGCAACAGTTTCATATTGCATGTGTTACAGCAATTTGTTTACAGCTGTGAAGGTGAACATAGCCCAAACCATTCCTAGAAAGGAAAGGCAAACATGCACAATGAAAGTGGTTGCCTAAAAAAATAAGCTCTGAAATAAACCTCAAATTATTGCTGTGGTTTGCAGCCAGCTAAGTCTGCAAGGAGAGCCAAACCCAGTGGTATTTCACACACTGCTTATTATCCCTCCAAATTTCCTGGCTCTTGTTTTCTTTGTGTGGCTTTTGGAAGTAGATTTGCATCTAACACTGAAAGATTGCAAATGCCTTCTTTTTCGTTAACATGAAGAACTGTGAAATGTTCATAATAGATTATTTTTTTTGGTAGCAATGTTATTTACAGTACTCACACTAATGATCAGCCTATACAATTTAAACCTAAGTACCCCTCACTGAGTCTGACCATCCATTAACTGCCACTTCCATGTGCCCAGTTCAGTCATTTGTGCAGGGCTGCAATAGGACTGTATATAGTAATGCATGGGCTGGCCCTACACCCACAGGTCAGATGGATTTGCTCTGATGTCCATACATCTATAGAGGATTCAGGTGTGGTGCAGGTTAAATGTTATCAGCTGCAGCAGCACAGTAACTTTAGAGGGGAATTATGGCAAAAGTTAAAATGTAATATTAGCTGCAGCATATTGAAATAAGAAACTTTCTAAATACAGTCAATTAAAAATTCTGTACTGTTTCTGAAATAATCAAGTTTATCGTCATTATTCCTTTCTCATCGTCTGTTTCTCCTCATTCTCCCTTCATACAGGTTTTTTAGATTTTATTTGTACTGGAATCAGTTATTTGAGTGAGCTTTAATACATCTGCTAGGAAAGGAAGCCCTAAGATATATTGGATCATTCATCTGACACCCAAATGCTGATTGGGTGTGCCCAGTTCACTAATTGTATTGATAGTATTTAGAGAGTTTCTAACTTCAGGATGAGGAAGCTTATATTATATTTTCATTTTCACAATAGTTCCCCTTTAACTGTGCCCTGCCGCTGACGTGTTCTTCCTGCCGTCTCTCATTGGTGGAACAGTGTGGTCCCATGTGTGTTATTTAGGATTGGGCCTGGTTGGGTCTGGGTTAAAAAGGGAAGGTTTAGGGCAAGTGTGGGTCTTGTCTGGCATAGTTGCCCATTGCAGCCAGTCTGCTTTCATTTTCAAACTCGGCTAAATACACCTTTGCAAATCCTCCAGCTTGAACATATTGTTGCTTATGGGTGGTCTGCCCAAAACTCTTGCTAACTTAAGGTGGCCATACACGGGCCGATAAAAGCTGCCGACAGACCGTGTCGGCAGCTTATTGGCCCATGTATGGGGGCCCCCGACGGGCTTCCCCGATCGAGATCTGGCCGAAAGTCGGCCAGATCTCGATCGGATGGGGTTAAAAATCCCGTCGGATCGCGGCCGCATCTGTTCGTTGATGCGGTCCCGCAATCCGACCGCCCGTTTGTGAGAGCTGGATCCGATCGTTGGGCCCTAGGGCCCACGATCGGATCTGCCCGATATTGCCCACCTTCAAGGTGGGCATATCGGAGGGAGATCCGCTCGTTTGGCGACATCGCCAAACGAGCGGATCTATCCGTGTATGGCCACCTTTATACTGCAGTGCAGATTGTTATGTAGTAAGTGCAATGGATTACTATCAGATTGGCTGATTTTTGTAATCAAGCAGAATATTAGAAAGGCCCCAGCCATACATGGCCCAATAAGCTGGCAAGTTGCAGACATAACTCTATACTTTATAGAGAAATGTTAGCAGATCCAATTTATTAAAGTTCCCCTTCAACAATAACTGAAAAAGATTTTTATGCATACTTAAAATTAATGGAGGTAATGACAGATGCAATGTTTGCTCCAGTAACAGAAACCCTTCCAATCAGTATGCAGCATGTGATTTATGTGTATATAATCATTATGTATCAGTATGCACATAATCATTTATGTGAAAGTAGGGAGGGATGTGTGTATGGATGCTGGGTTTTCATTTGGAGGGGTTGAACTTGATGGACTTTGTCTTTTTTCAGCCCAATTTAACTATGTCTAAGCATGAGTATGAGGCACATGGTTACATTTATTTTTGGGCCCTGCTTGAATTCTGGTATTTCATATACATTAGTTATATAAAGGATATGTATGAATATCACACACGGGGGGGGCTTGTGAAGGTAGGCGGACGGCAGGCACTGGACTGTGCGGCTTAGACTGTGCAGGAAAACCTAGGTTAATGAATGTTTCAACCTGTGATCAACCCTAACCCATTCTTTCCCACATGTCTTGCACCGAAACAAAAATTGAAGTCTCTTCTATTTATAACCCACGCATGTCCCCACTCCCTCTGATGACATTTTGGATGGCCAGGATAAGCCAATTACATCACCAAAGGGGAGGGGCTGTGCTTAAAGTTTTACTCACCACCCACCCTAATACCACCCTTGTACCTAGGACTACCTTGTCCCGAACCCACCCAACTTACAAGTAAATCCTTGAGTTAGTTATTGCTGTCCCACTGCGCTTAAATGCTGTACTGCAATATTACTAATTTGTCAAGATTAAAACGATTACAAGTCTCACTTTATGGTCCTCCCATAAATCCAACAGCGGAAGATACTGCAATCCAGGTCTGCAATGAGAATTAAAATAGGCCCAGGCATTTCAGGTACACAGAGGCCCAATCAGCCCACACAGAGGTCCAAACTGCCCCCACCAGCGCACTAAATACTGACTTTGGCACCTTATAGCAGCCCCTCTGGCATTTGCCAGAACCCACAGATTGCCAGTCCAGGCCTGCTGCAATCCTGTCTCTACCTAGTTGTGGCCTTTCATAATCGGAGTGTGCAGAAAGCCTACAATCCTGGCTACTGGAAATTCTGCCTTCCAAAGACAGCTAGAAACCTATAAAATAAAAGCTGCTTTAATTGTATTGTTTATTAATGAACACATGGGGGAGATACTTCCCAAGAAGTCAGCAGCCTTTCTAGGATAAAAGCGCTTACTGTGCTTATTCTGCAAACAATGTTTCTCCTCCCACATCTAAATCACAGCTGATTGTATTCCCTTCTTATCTGTCAGGCTCTTTTCTTTGTATCAATTGGACCCTGGTACCTGTCTGAAGTATGTATTAGGGCTTCTTGAACTTAGCTTTACCCTTAAGCTGGCCATAGTTGCAAAGATCCAATTGTACGAATCCTCGATTTGTACGATTTTCGGACCGTGAGTGGAGTCCCGACATTTATGGTTGTTTGGACGATTGGCCAGGTTAAAAGATTTCTGTCGGCTGCTGATAATTTCTCTGCGTGTATTGCTGAACAGATGATTTTCAGTGGGAGCCTGTCACTAGCTTTTTTTGGACATAACTTTCGTATGATTACTGTCAGGGGCAGAACATCGGCTGATCTGCTCTTTTACTACTTTATTTGATTTGAAGAGTTAGTGGCAGGTCTGGAGATGGGGAAGTATGATCGCTCGAGGATTCAAACGATCGGATGTTTACGTCTATGGCCAGCTTTATTCTCCTTGCTGTACAACCATGCGATACATATAAAACATTTCTTTTCAGTAGTGGTCAATTTAAAGTGTGAAACATTGCACTGCACAGTTTAGTTTCAGTGTGGCTCACTTATCATGTAGCTATGAATTATTGGGGCTAGTGCTGTACAAAGCACTCTTTTTATGCAGCAGTCTCAGCTTCTGTGGCCCTTTATAGTAATTTGGCAGACAGCTATATGCTGCAAAAACAAAAACATTTGAAGTAATTTAAACCAAATCATAGCAGGGTTGGGAAGGCCATAAGCAGCGGCGTAACTACGGACCAACGCAGCCCCCTGCCAGTTTGACACCAACACTTGCAGACTCCGTAACCTCTTCCCCAGTGTTAGATATAAAATGGGAGGGGGCTTCCAGAAGGGGTTTGCAGGGCAGAAGGGAAGGTCATGAAGGTCAAAAGTCACCACTTGAAATTAGAAAAAATATCCAAAAATATCTGTGTGTTTAGCCACATTAAATAAAAATCAGCCATCAGGTATAGAAAAACATATGGGGGGCTTTTGATGTATTCAGTTTTCAAAGACCACTGCAACAATGAAATAGCAGAGGAGTTCAAAAAAAGGTTCAAGCTGTTTTTTTTCCAAACCTGTTGATTGATTCAAGATTTTTATTTGAATCTGTAACAACAACAGAGAAAACTTACATACTGGAAAAGGTTTCCCGAGCAGCACATTTTAAATACATTACTGCTTTTTGCCATTTCATCCTATTATGTCCAGACCTGGTCAGGGTGATTTTGTTCCTATTGTAAGGCTAAAGCATTTACTTAAAAAAAAATTGCTTGTCAAAAATGGCATCAAGTTCGTTGAAATTAATTTCTGATTAAGCATTAAGTTGAACGTCTGAGCATTACATTCTCCATTCTAATATTAATAACTATTTCAATTTAATTTGACTAAATATGTCCTGACACATTCTGGGTGTCTTGTTACCAAAGAGTTTGGCTTCCTTTACCACTAGTAGGCAGCATGGAACAACTTTAGGGCATTGAAGAGAGAGCCCTGTAAGTATGCTCTACTTAAATATAAAGACAGCTGTATGTTTTTGATAGCAGCTGAATTTTATTCTAAATAAACAAAATAAAGCTCTCCACACTCTGTTCCTTCTTGCTAGTGAATCACAGGTTTCCCAAACCCTGCTTTGTGCTACTGCCCTCATTATTTTGCACTCCCAGCAACTAGAAGGGGTGTTGCTTGACATGAAAGAAACAATGTCCAGACAAAGCTATGCACAGAATGCGGTGGGCCTGTTTTCGTGCTGTCTGAAAAACAAATGTTGAGCTCTGTAGTGTTTCTTAGGAGCGCTGTGGCTGACTGGAACATGAAGTGCAGGCCAAGTGCTGGCTGTTTTGTAAGACTGCGAGGCACTTACACACTGGAAGCTGAAAACAAGCTGAAAACAGTGGGGTCCCCTAGAACAGGTCAAAGACACCAGGGACATGTACTTGCAGAATAGTCTCAAGAAACAGTTAGATCTGAGTCTGACTTCCCCATTGAATTTCAGTATTACACCTGGGTTTTCTGGCTTTGACGATATGGCCAAGGTCAGCACTGACACTGCAGTTCAGAAAGCAAACTGCATGCATAGTTATCTAATACTTTCTCTCTCTGAAAAAAGGCCTTGAGGAGAAAGCAGCACCTAAAAATAACAAGAAGAATGAGCTAATACATAGGTTGGATAGGCCTTGACTTGATTTGCAACCAACCCTTTTCCTGTAAAGTATTTGAGTTTTACCTGTACCCTGTACATATATGTAATAATAGATAAAAGGAAATTTCCCTAATAATCTATGTGAACTCCATTGGCCACTGTCGTGTATAGTATCCCAAAACCTATTACAGATGCCAAGGTTCTGGTCACACCTTACGATTCTGCCTGTAACAGCTGCCTTTTGCTTCAGGAAGAGCCCTCCGCTACTCAGATGGTGACAAGTCTTATAGTGGGAGAACCAAGGCAAGAGAACCATAACTTGCGACAGGAGGAACGGGTTAGAGCCAGGCCTGGATTTATGGAAAGGCCACCAAGGCCCGGGCCTAGGGCTGCAGGATTTTAGGGGGCGCCATGTTGCATAACCACACCCACATTGGTTCAGAAACACTGGGGATGTACAGGGATTTTTCCATTTCCTGTGCACAATCCCCGTTGCTCCGGTCTCAATGGTAAAAATTTGAGCAAATAAAAGGGAGGTGATGGGGGTGACGAACAGCTGCGGGCCTAGGGGTGCCCACTATGTAAATACAGCCCTGGTTAGAGCAAAACGTAGTCGAGGAAACAGGCAGGAGTCAATAACCAGTCCATCAGCGCAGTACAAAGTCAGGATCTGGAAGTATAGTAAGAAAACAGGCAATAGTCGGGCCAGGCAGCGAATTAGCAGAGGTCAAGGACAGGCAAGGTCAAGAACAGGAAAATCGGGCAATAAGCACACCCAGGAACTGACAATAGGCCTATGTTGGGCAATAAAAAAAACAGACAAATGTGCACCAAAACGGAAGAACTCGGACATCCCCACCGGCCTACTAGACCACCAGGTATAGTTACAGCCTATGACTAAGTGTCCTTGGTAGACAGTGTCGGACTGGGACACCAGGGGCCCACCCAAAAACCTTGGACCAGAGGCCAACTCTCAGTACTATTTTCTTCCTCTCCTCACTCAACTTCTATTCTCCTAATCTCTTTTCTTTACATACTATAATCCATCTATTTAGCCTCTTTATTAAGGAAATTGCCATGAAAATGCCAAATGTGGGCCCACTGATCCCTGGGCCCACCGGGAGTTTTACTGGTATCCTGATGGGCCAGTCTGACACTGTTGGTAGACATGAAATGCGTCAGACTTTGGTTCTTAATTTTGGAAAATATGATGTAAGTTTTTAACCTTTTAACATCTGACTTCGCTGACTTTGCTTTTTGCTGTAGGTACTGGCTTAGTAATGGTAACTCAGTGTGATTGATGGTATGTGTGCTTTGTCATCAGTGGAACATTAAGCAAATGTATATGACCTCTCTCTTTGTGTTTGCTTTTGTAGGATTGTTTTAGTTTAGGTTTGTTTGGTTCTTTTACTTTTATATTAACAATTTAGATAATTTTCACAGATACCCATCAACATTAGCACACACAGATGCCAAAGGGTAATTTATTATACTGGAACTGTTAAACAGACAGTACTGAAGAATTATTTACAGGGCCTTGGTTATTGGGGGATCATGGTAATGCAGAATGGATGGGGTCTCCATCTCACTCAGGGAGAAATTACCTAATTCAGGCCCAATCTGTGGCCCAATCTGTTGTTCAGTTGACACTACTACAACACAGAGCAATTCTTATTTGAATACTTTTGTGAAGCATATACATTAGGCCAAAGTCAAACAGAGCGCTTGAACCTCTGCTCTCTGCCTGTGTTTTGTAGGCAGTCAGAGAAAAGCAGATCCGCTCTCCTCTGCAGCTCCGTGTAGCTGCTCTGAGAGGCACAGCTTCAGCCTGAATGCAGCTACACTGAGCAGAGATTGGCGTGAAAATGTCTGCTTTCACTTTTTTGGGCTGATCTCTGCTCCACTCTGTATAGCTGCACTCAGGTCGAAGCTGTTCAAAATGCAGTCGAACATAACAACCTCTGCTGTTTCATATTAGAGTTCTCATCCACCATATAGGATCATTGCACGTGTTAACCCACTATGCATAATTACTTTATGCTTAAGTAAATTTCCAGGTTAAATATGTTAAATCCTAGTCCCATCCAACTGTTTAGAAGCCAGGAGTTTGTGCTGGGTATTTTTGGGCTGATATGACTTATCATATTGTTTTTAGCAAACAAAACAAGTGGTTATCCCAGCATAACCCAGACTTATGTAAATGGGAGCAGCCTACACAGATACTGGGTCTTGCTTCATACTCTCATCTTGCTGCGCTGCTTATCTAATCAATACAGTACTGGGATTTTTTGGCTAAAGCCACAATGAGTTTGGGTAGTGTATGAAGTTGTTTGCTTCTCTGTAGCATGTGTTTTAACCCTTTTCTCAGGTCATATATTATCTGAAAGCTCGTTTTACAGAATTCAGCAGTTCTACATTTATTTTATAAAACAATATAAATCACAGTAGTGTTTATTTCTGTGTTCAGTTGGATACACACAGGGGCAGATTTCGAAAATTTAAACAGAGTAATCCTTATGAATTCCAGCAGTTCAAATGTATCACATTTACACATGTATTAGTGCATTTTGGCTTTTTTAAATATGCTGGTTTGAGCTGAACTAACTACTTTGAGCAGGGCTCAACTATATCACCTGATTGATTCAGTAAAACTAAACATACATGCCCAGATAGTTTGGCTAATTTTGACCACACTACCCGACAATGTAGTAATGTATAGTCAATGATCATGGTCGACTGAGGGTCATCTGTCCTGGAAGAATATTTATTTCCATTGGCCAAAAAGGAATGAAGGTGAGCTGCAGCTCTTCTGCAGTCACAGATCTGACCAGGACCTGCTTAGTCACACAGCTGCTTATTCACAGAACTGGCCCCAAGACAACTGCTAAATTTTCCAACCTGACCACCCCCCGAGAGCCTTGTGATCCTGGAACTGATGTCAGAAAACTTTACTCTCTCCACAACTGAACAGCCTGCATCCTGCCCAACTTATCCTGCTGGATGCCAATGTGCCACCCCTGTAGACAGTAGAGAGTAGTTTACCAATCCTATCTACAGATGTGGGAGTCAGACATTTGTTTATTCTGCTTTAGGGATGCACCAAATCCACTATTTTAGGATTCAGTCAAATCCCAAATACTTTGTGAAAGATTCGTCAGAATACCGATCCGAATCTGAACTTTAATTTGCTTATGTAAATTATGGAAACAAGGGGGAAAGAGAGTAAAAAGAGTAAAAAAGGCTTGACTTCCTTGTTTGTGTGACAAAAATGTAAGTGATTTTTTGGATTCGGATTCAGTTTGGCCAGGCACTTAGATTCTGCCAAATCCAAATTCTGATGAAAAAGGCCAAACCCCTGCATCCCTAATTTGTTTAGAACTTTCAGATTTCTACATCATCATATTAAGCAGTTTTTGACTGCCATTTCTTAATGGCATTAAAGACAATGGAAATTGTGAACTGGAAGCGTTGTGCAAAGTTTCTATAGCCTTCTTCCTCTGCTTTGTAGGCATCAATTAGCTTCATTTCAGATCCTTGATCAGTTGATCAAGCCCTTGGTTGGTGAGTGACAGCCCAAACTTTAGGATTTTATTAAAGTGGTTGTTGACTGTCCAACACTTTTTTCAGTTCAACTGTTTACAGTTACTTTCTACTTAGGACCCTATTTCTAATATTGATATTTAAAGTTTCATTTTTTTCACCTTCTTGTGTCTTTCTGAAGCAAGCTCTGGGGGGCAGGGGGGGGGGAGAGGTCAACGACTCTGTAAACTGTTCTATAAGATAAATGAGTTGGTGCATTTCTTATCTTTGGCCCTGCTGAGCAGATATAATGAATACAATAGTTGCTAATATTCCAAAGATACTGCTGAGAAATTTATCAACTAATGTAGCAAATGGCGCCTGGATTACTGAGCTGCCAGAGTGAAACACCAGACGCAGGAATATTACACTTTAACGGGGGCGTTCACCTTCCAACAATTTTTCAGTTGGTTTTCAGTTCACCAGAAAGAAAGACTTTTTCCAATTACTTTTTTATTTGTGATTGTTTTTCTAATATTGAAGTGTAAAGTTTCATTTTCACCTTATTATGTCTTTCGGAAGCAGCTCTGTGAGGGGGGGTCACCAACTCTGTGAACTGTTCTAAATTATTTGATACATTTCTTTTATTTGGACCTGCTGAGCAGAATCACTGAATTTCATTAAAAGCAGTTGTAACAATTGATACAATAGTTGCTAATATTCCACATTTACTGCTGAGAAATGTATCAACTAATGTAGCAAATGTAACAGTTCAGAAGAATCCACGCCTGAATTACTGAGCTGCCAGACTAAAACACCAGAGGCACCCACCCTAACCCGCCTGCACCCTACCCGCACCCTACCCAGGCCCGCTGCTCCCCTTTATTTATGGACCCGCGCCCGCCCCGCAGTGACATCACAAAAGGGGCGGAGCAGGCGGAAGTCTATAAATTCCGGCGCCGGAAGCCAGCAGTACTAGGTCGCGGGCGGGGAGAGCAGGAGAAGAGCTCGAACCGCGCATTTTGTACAGGGTCGGCCCGAACCCGGCCGACCTGCAGGTAAACCATCGGGTCCCATGGGCCTCGGGTCGGCCCGCACATCACTAGCAGGAATATAAAACTTCTAACTTAAATTTTGGGGAAAGCAGTAAAAAAAAAAAACGAAAAACAAATAAATATTTCTGGTGGATAATCTGAAAACAACTAAGCAAAAAAAAAAAAAAAAACACCTCTTAAAACTCTTTAAACTACTAATGGCTAATTAGGGTAATTAGGGTCAGGGACATGGCAAAAACAGTGTTTATCACTGGGCAAGTAGAAGGTGCCATGAAAAAATATTTACCCGAGTATTAACATTTGCAAATATGTTGTTTTTTTAACACACAGATTCCTGCAGTAGTGGTTACTTCTTTTCAATTACTAAATATGTTGTTTGGCAAGGGGTGCCTAAACAGCTGCATTCAACTGTATATTTCAGCAAAGCTTTCTTAATTAATTCAGTGTCGGTTATTATCCAGTGCAACAGAAGCTAATCTTGCACAAGCTATTGCTGAAAAAGCCTTTGCCCAGCATGATACTCTGTAGACGCTACTTTTAACATGATGGAATAAAGCTACACTTTTACCTCAATTGTCACGGCTGCAGGAGTGCGTGTACATTTATTTTTTGATACTCTGTAGACACTCACATGTCTGCAGTTTCTAATGAATTACCTTGCTTATCGCTGCACATGGGCACCAAATGGTTAGAGCCACTGCTAAACACTTAAGCATTTCTGGAGGATGATTGATTTCCTTTGCTGGTGCTTTGTGTGGCTGGCAGGAACTACAGAAACCTACCAGGTGGAAAGTAAAATTGCAGAGTCAAGCTGTGGTAGAAGTTGGTTGTGTGATAGAGCTGGCTGATGCCATACTGTGTGGCTCTTCGCCAATGATCTTCACAAAAACACTGTTAACTCCTAGTGCAAATTTAAAATAAGAACATGCTTTTTTACGCAATCTACCTAATTTAGATACAGGCCACAATTACACACTTTGGTGAAACTGTATTTGCTCTTTATGTTTACGTTAGGCAAACATAAATCAGGTTTTAGGAATACAACAACTAATCATTCTTTTTAAACTATCCAATGAAGCTGCCAGTACAGCAATTCCAAAGCTTTACTTGGAAAACTACAGTGTTTCTGTATTTTATCCTTTTTTAATAGCCCATGTACACAGCACTTTATAGAGATTATACAGTATTCACACGAGTTCAACCCACTGGAGTTTACAGTCTAAGAACTCACTGTCACATTCACACAATACACATGTCTGGGTCAAATGCATCAGGAGAATCAAATAATGCAAATTCCTTCTTCAGGTCATCTTGGCAGTCTAATAATATATTCGCCATTGAAAACAAAATAAAAAGTAAACCATACCCATACAACTACAAAACCAAAGAGAATATTATGCTGCCAAAATGTGTTTTTAGAAATAAAAAATAGGGTTACTGGAATTAAAAAGATTGTTCAAGGGACCCGTTATTTGCCAAACTGAATTCGGAAAGAATTGTCCCCTCTTGATGGATAATTAATATAATTTTTTTTATCATTCCACAGACTCGGATTTGTGGAAAGGCCAACAAGGCCTGGGCCTAGGGCGGCAGGATCTTAGGGGGCAGCATGCTGCCCAACCACACCCACAGTAGTTCATAAATACTGGGTATGCACAGGAGATAAACTCCTAGGCCCCCCTGCAACGGCAGGGTCTGCTTCCTCTCCAGTTACATCGCTGATTCTTATGGGCATTGGTAATAAGGATATTTCTGATCTCTCATTCATGTAAACATTTCCATCCTGTATTGCAAACAGCCTATTCTCTGATAGAAAGTGTGCCCTTTCTACAAGTTCACATTGCAAAGTGTTTCATAATAACAACAGCACTTATCATACATATCCATCCACTCCAGAGTCCCCTAGATATGCTATTTTTGAACCATTCAGTTAAAAAAGGATTATCAGCTCCTGACTGTTGTCTGTCTGTAAAGCTGTTTTTAAACTTGGAGTATTGTGCCGCAGGTTTGAGTGTTGCGTATGTAATGCTATTGCTCCTGGACAATATCAATGTAGGCAAATCTCAAGATATAAAATGCATAGCAGTCAGTGCTTACATCTTTATAACAGTGATAAAAGTTTATTACAAATGCAGCATGGATTATGATCACTTAAAACTGGTTACACCATATACGTTTAAAATAATGAAATTGCCTAGTTTTTTATCATACATAGAATAATATTCCACCAAATACTGAAGTATTCAACAATTTCACCAAAACATGGAGGAATTTGTCTAAGCGTGTCTTCATTTATTATTATTATACTCTGGAGTGCTACATATATAATTTCTTTAAAACACGTATCTCTGGGCAGGTTGGTCAGCTCCTTAATAAGAATATTTATAATTGAATTAAATTTTAATACTTTTGGAAGGACCAGCCATTGATTATAGAGAGGTGTGAAGGTAATTTTAATTTGTAACCGGAGCTACAAATTAGTTTCTCCCCATATACCTTTAGTTCAGCCTGGAAAGTGGTGAAAATGTTCATCTCAGCTTTTTACCAATAGTCCACACTGATAAAGATCAGTGCCTAAATTAAATACAGTTGTGTAAGCCTAATATTTTGTTGGTATCTTGATGATGTAACATTTCAGAAAAAAAAGAACACAATTAACAGAATAGCTGAAACATGATGTGGTTCATTAGGATAAAATTGCAAACTAAACAGTGCTACTAATTGGTAGCCCCTTTATTAGCCACTCATTTTGTTTGGTAATTATATTTACATTAAGTCAGTACAATCTCCCTCTTACAGAGGCGTGAGCACAGAATTGCCAAGCCATCATTTGATTTTAAAACTGTTAAAAGAATAACATTGAATCCAAAGTTATACGTATGGTAGAAAAACCTTTATATCCACATTGGGATGCTTACACTTATTAACAATGTAATAATATCTAAGTAATAGTGTACAATATTTCCTACTGAATTACACCAGTTGACTTTATTTTATTTTTCCCTTCACTGTTGTTATAAAAACTAAAAATGATTGAGGCAAATTAAAATCCTTTTTTTTTTATTTAGTGTTAAGTAAAGGTTCACTGAAAATCTACAGGTACCACAAAATTCACTTAAAAGTCCTATTATAAATAGAGCTAGTCAGCCACATCATTGCTAAGCCTTGCTAGCATGTGTCCATTCTTGTCTCTAGTTTTCCTAATAATAAAAAATAATAGCGTGTATTGCAGTTCCTCTCAATGATCATCTGTCAGGCCCAGGAAAGTGGAAATGTAACACATCCTGCTACTTCTAGGCTAAGGCAGCCTCATGTTATGATCTCTATCAAATGTCTGTGATTGGTTGTTCTGTAACACACCTCTGGAATTTCCTCACTTGGAAAACAGTGCGATGAAATCTTTGCATGCAGTCAGGGTCTATGGGTACAAACCATGACATTAGTAAATCTTAAATAAAGCCTTAACTACAAAGATTAGAAAACAGGCAGTGAGTAAGTAGATGTTACTGGGGTCCACTGGCAATTCCTTTTAGGGCCCAAACTTATAGTTTTCCCATCAATTAATTCCCACCCTGGGCCTCACATGAGCCATTGCATCTACTGCCCCTTTTGTTACACACTTGAAAACAGCATTGTGTTTAATTTTCTATCTTCTGCTGTTTGGTTCAGACTGTGAATCTTTAGCAGTATTCCACAAAAAAATAGTTGGTAGCTATGGATCATGTAAGCATCCTTGTTTGTTTGTGTTCCTTTTATTTTTCCTACCTGTGCTTCTGTTGATCACACCATTTCATCTTCTCTACCAGCATCAAATTCAAGGCCTATTTCAATTCTTGCCAAAGAAATTCCTGTGACGGATGGGTGAGCGGTATTATATTGGTAGAGACAGCACATCTTCAATCCCCAAGGTCCTATTGGGGATAAAAACCAATTAAGAAAAATAAGTAGAAGGTGGACAGCAAAACCAATATATTAAAAGTACAATTTATTATATAATCACAAAAACACTGGCCAGCCAGGAAACACAGTGAATAAATTATGAAAAAATTATTCTAAAATCAGTAATTAATACTATCCAGGTGGGCAATCAATTTTCCTGTGGAGAAAATTCAAATGATTATATCTTGGTGTTGGTATATGCTTACAATTTAAAAAAGAAATGGTTGTGAGTTGTAGTTCAACAAGATAGAAAAGTTATTTCCCAGAAGTTGGAGCTGGGATTTTGAAGCAGTGGAGTGTGCAGAGTATTTAATTAGATATAACAAACAAGCCGGCCGGTAGATGGCTGAATTTAGAGATCAGATTATAAAAAGGGGGTATATTGGGGCGTCCCCCACTCCCTCCTCCTTGCCAGCTGCACAGACCCACCCAAAAAGAAGTTGGAATAATCTCACCAGATACACAGTTCCGGAATTTCTCAAGGGCACAGCCAGATTTGAACTCTCAGCAGCCTTAAGCCTGTTTCACAAATTTCTCTGCAGATGTCCTTTTGATCCAAGATGGCACACCGTCTGTTTCAGTGTGTGCTCCACAGTGGAACGCAACCTCCGATTTCTTTTCACTATCTCCCGCTGCTTCACCGACTTCACGAACTGGCAGATCAAAAAGAACCAACAACAATACCAAAACTGTTTTCGTATTTTTGATTAAAACCATAAAAAATGAAAGTCCACACCAAGGAATGATCCCACCTGGATACTGCAACGCGTTTCACCAAACTAAGGCTTTCAGACATTTTCAGCATTAAATACATATTACACCAAATCAGGAACACTAACAGCTTATAGCCACTAAATTAATTTAATGGCTATAAGCTGTTAGTGTTCCTGATTTGGTGTAATATGTCTTTAATGCTGAAATTGTCTGTGTTCCCTTTAAGCCTAGGGTATTTAAACTGCTTGAGAAATCCTTAGTTTGGCGAAACGCGTTGCAGTATCGAGGTGGAATCATTCCTTGGTGTGGACTTTCACTTTGTATGCATTTAATCAAAAATACGAAAAAATCATGAAAAATTACAAGTTGGTTCTTCATGATTCGCCAGTTCGTGAAATCAGTGAAGCAGCGGGAGATCGTGAAAGAAATCAGAGGTTGCGTTCCGCTGTGGAGCGCACAAACTGAAACAGACGGTGTGCCATCTTGAATCAACGTGAAAAGGACATCTGCAGAGAAATATGTGAAACAGGTTTAAGGCTGCTGAGAGTTCAAATCCGGCTGTACCCTTGAGAAATTCGGGAACTGTGTATCTGGTGAGATAATTCCAATTCTTTTTGGGGGGTCTGTGCAGCTGGCAAGGAGGAGGGAGATTTTATAATCTGTACTCTAAATTCAGCCATCTAATTTATATATTTATATTTATATGTTATATCTAATTAATATCTAATTATATCTAATTAAATACTCTGCACACTCCACTGCTTCAAAATCCCAGCTCCAATTTCTGGGAAATAACTTTTCTGTCTTGTTGAACTACAACTCACAACCATCCTCCACTGCTTCAAAAATTCCAGCTTTAACTTCTGGGAAATAACTTTTCTGTCTTTTTGAACTACAACTCACAATCATTTTCTTTTTTAAATTGTTAGCATATACCAACACCAAGGAACAATCATTTGAATTTTCTCCACGGGAAAAATGATTGCCCACCTGGATTGTATTTATTACTGATTTGAGAATTATTTATTCATAATTTATTCACTGTGTTTCCTGGCCACCCAGTGTTTTTGTGATTATATAATAAATTGTACTTTTAATATATTGGTTTTGCTGTCCACCTTCTACTTATTTTTCGCTGTTTCAGTTCTTGGTCCTTGTTTTGCTTGATTTTCAATTATTTTAATAGCATACCAAACAGATTCACTTGAAAACAGCAAAAAATATATTTCCATTTGCTACTATTATCCTTTTATTTATATAGATAGGCATAATGGTTAATTTTTTAGCAGCAATTGTGGCTGCGCAAAAATGGACATAATCATTGTGTGCATTGATGACATTTTGTGTCCAAAGACACTCCTTGCACTTCTCTAAAGTCTTGGTAGGCAACAGTGTTTCCAGCCCACCTCCTCTTCTATATTGCATGCAAGTGCACCTATTGAAACCCTGGAGCTACCACCACCTTTAAACTGGCCATAATTAAAGGACCCCCTCTCTGGGCTACACCAGTAGGTGCAAAAGACTTAGTGAATCTTATGTAAAGGTCCTTATAACATAATTCCCACTCTACCACATGTAATTTTAGATGCAATTACATCAGTTTAGTCAATCCGATTTAAATTAATGGGCAACTGTGAAATTTCCCTTTGGTGGACTGTGGT
The DNA here is from genome assembly GCA_038501925.1 of Xenopus petersii. Taxonomy (NCBI): domain Eukaryota; kingdom Metazoa; phylum Chordata; class Amphibia; order Anura; family Pipidae; genus Xenopus; species Xenopus petersii. Next base: position 91,217,265 of record CM076680.1, on the reverse strand, counting down.
GAACTCTGTCTTCACACTTGAATAAATATGCCTCTGTGAGTTACAATTGTTTGTAAAGTTTAGTGTCATTCTAAGGAATTATTAGCCTCATTTACTAAAAGTTCTAAATACGAATAGTAAAAAAATCAGCACGTTGGCAATTCTTTTTCCCACAATACAGTGTTTTTTTTTCTTTTTACAGAATCCCAACACCATTATGCCTGCCATTAGGAGCACACTATGTTACTGTATATGCAAATCCACACGCTATGTTATATGCAAACACCAAACAGCAGCCATCAAAAAACCCATGTTATACACAAATAATGTTTTTGTTCTCATGATTTTGTTTTAGATTGAGAAGATGCCTTAATGGGTGTGTTTGAGGAAAAGAGTAGGGTGTTTTCCTTACAGTATATTCACCTTAAGTAGCACATGTTGATTGCTTTAGTAAGCCTGTGACTTTTGTCAACTCCGAAAGACAGACTGTTTATCAGCATGTTTGAATAAAGTTGTAAGTTCTTATCCGCTCTGTTTCTGCAGTGTTACATGAATCCTGTCCTTTTTTACAGTATAATCACAATCTGTGCTCCAGTATTCAAGCATGTCATGTGCCTTGCATTGGGTTCAAACATGCTGGAATTCTTGGGAAATACTGCACTGTATAAAATAAACAGTGAATTACGCACAATTTCTGTACTTAGCTACTGTATCCCTATATAGCTAATTAACAATATTCTTATGGTATTTACTGCAGCTACTGTGGTTAGAGCCTGTATGTGGAGACTTATAGTTCAGCAGCCAGAAGAGAGTAAAAGATTGAACACCCCTGCTCTTTATTATACACTTGTTTCCAGGTGTTCTTGAGATAAGAACAGTCTCAGTCTGCAGTTTAATGACAGTCACATGTACAAGTTACCTTTATTGTATAAGTAAATAGATTTTTTTTCCTGACTATTGTTTTATTAAAACTTCAACCTGGTAAGTCACATGGTGTATAGTCAAAGGATTACATTTACCTGCATGAGAAACAGATATATTGACATTTCAGGTCAATTATCAGGGAGGTACCAGCAATAAAACCTATCATTGCCAGGATCCTAAAACAATATTTAGTACTATTCAGTCCTCAAATCTGGATCACAGAGGAAAAGTTTGTTTTTTCCAATTCCATGGCATAATTATCTAATAAGAATGCTATGAACAATGTACATATTAAAGGAGATGTTCAAGCAAATGTAATTCTTATGGGAAATAGAGTCTTGGCTGGAGGATTGCTGACTACTGTTACGTTTTCAATGGAACAAATAGTCATAACCAGCAGTACAGGGAATAGCAAAGCCAGATCTGCTTCTTTTGGATTCAAATATATTAATGAGTGACATTAAATGCTGTAATTAAATATATACATTGGAAAGTTGCATAGAATTAAATTTACTTTCGCTATGCAAAATATCACAACTGGGTTGGCATAATTCTCTATACTGTATTTTGAAGTCCGCCTTCTTCCTATGACTGGCGCTATTCTAACTATACCAGTCTGTTGACATTCCAAACCAGCAAGCCTGTTTTTTCTGAGCTTCTTTGCACAACAAAAATGTTATTGATGTTCAGCATCCAGTGGGAGAAGCAAGATCATGTGCATGGCCTCACTTACTCTAAAGTGTTATTTTCAAATAAAATGCTTGTAAACACATTAAATAAGAATCTCCCAAATATAACATGGCCTAATTTGTTATAAAATACATTGCCTGTAATCTAAAGTGCTTGGGAGCCCTTTTAAAAAAAATCTTAGGGAGCCACACAAGGGGCTTGCAAAAATGACTTTATATTTTGATTATAGTGTCCCTTTAACTCTTACAATTTGATATGTATGGTATGTAACTTCTATGGCCAATTTCTATTAGTTTTCAACATAGATGGAACATAAATATTTAGATGATAATTATGACCTTTTTAAAAGAACAGTAACACCAAAAAATTAAAGTGTTTTAAAGTAGTGAAAATATCATGTACTATTGCCCTGCACTGGTTAAACCAGGGGTCCCCAACCTTTTTCACCTGTGAGCAACATTCAGATGTAAAAAGAGTTGGGGAGCAACACAAGCATGAAAAATGTTCCTGGGTGGTGCCGAATAAGGGCTGTGATTGGCTATTGGTAGCCCCTATGTGTACTGACAGCCTATAGGAGGCTCTGGTTGGCAGTATACCTGGTTTTAAAGCAACAAAACTTGCCTCCAAACCTGGAATTCAAAAATAAGCACTTGGTTTGAGGCCACTGAGAGCAACATCCAAGGGGTTGGGGAGCAACATGTTGCTCACGAGCTACTGGTTGGGGATCACTGGGTTAAACGGATCTGTTTGCTTCTGAAACACTACTATAGTTCAAATAAACAAGCTGCTATGTAGCAGTGGCGGAAATTTAAAAAAAGGCTATATGAGACAGGTTAAATAGTGGATAACAGATAACTCCATTATGTTCTACAAGGCTTATCTGCTGTCTGCTGTGTAACCAGAGTCTTTCCTCCTTTGAATGGCTGCCCCCATAACTACACAGCAGCTTATTTATATAAATATAGTAGTATTTCTGAAGCAAAAAAAGACGTTTTACCAGTGCAGGGCAACACTGCATTATATTTTTTTACTTTAAAACACTTTAATTTTTTGATGTTACTGTTCCTTTAAATGAGCATTCACTAGGCTAACTATATGTTACCGGGCTCATATTAAAATCATTTCAGCTTCCACAGAGCCACAACCCTAGAGAAATATTATTGTGATGAACATCAGAGCCATCAACAGGGGTCAGTCATTGTGGTCACACAACCACAGCTTTCAGGCCTTCACTCACCCTTAAATGTCCATGTGTCCACTTGTATACCATAATCCTGCATATATTGTAGTTGTGATTTGAACTAGTGTCAGAGGAATGATATGAGGGTAGAAAGAAGTTATAGGTATATAGCTATAACATGACCTGTAGAGAAGTAACTGTCAGTGTAAAGGCCTCTCATGTCATGCAACAAAAATTTCAGCTGGGAAGTTGAGGGTCCTTTTGTTAGTCTTGTCAGCTCATTTCTGCCTCTAAATGGAAAATCTGAATGTTTATGCCCACCATACCAGATTTATCAGACTTGAAATGCAATATGCTGTAGTAAACTGGAAAATGGGAAGTCTGCCAATCTTAGTATTAATCTGAATGTACTAGACAAGAAGCAATGCAGACCTATGATGGAGATTATACTTCCTAATTTGACATCCTCATTTTCTTATTTTAGTTTTATTCAGATTTTATCAGCTATAAAAATTGCTGCAGGGTGCAATGCTGCAGAATGATTAATATCAGTGTTGATTCATGCTACATGTTGCATTGTTTTTTTTATAGATGCAACCGAATTGCTCTTGTGTGGATGTGAAGTGAACTACAAAAAATGCTCTGCAGTGGTTTCCAGATTTATATTCAGAGTTATAAACAAAACAATCCTGCAAGTTTTTTTTACCATCCATAGTTTATCCTTTATACATGATAAACTATTCAATATAGATCAGCAGGTACTGTTGTTGGTATAATTTTCACATTATTGCTGTTTTCTGGGTGTTTTTCTCTGCTGTTGCTGTTCCAGTTTTGATCTATGGCCTGCTCTTTGGCTGATACTTATTTTGACCTCTGATTATGCTTGTGTGTTGCCAGTGTCTGGGTTCTGGTGGCCTGTTCCCTCTGCAGTCACTAACCACAATTTTGTTTGCTATACTTCCTTCTGTACCTTAAAGAGATTGTTCACCTTTAAATTAACTTTTAGTATGATATAGAGGGTGATATTCTGAGACAATTTGCAATTGGCTTTAATTTTTTTTTTTGTTATTTTTGAGTTATTTAGCATTTTATTCAGCAGCTCTCCAGTTTGTCATTTCAGCAATCTGTTTGCTAGGGTCATGAAAAGTAGCAATAACAATAATATGTAGCCTTACAGAGCATGTGTTTTCATAGATGGGGTCAATGCCCCCCATTTTAAAGCTGGAACAAGTCAGAAGAAAGCAAATAAATAAAAAAAATATTTAAAAAAAGTTGCTTAGAATTAGCCTTTCTATGGAATACTAAAAGTTAACTCTGTAAAGTCTGTAATACATACAGTGGTATTTTGGCCCATCTCTCCAGCTTTAATGACATTACATTTATTCTTTGAGGCCCCAAGTTTCATACAACTGAATAAACCATCAGACAGGGCATTTTAATTGATTACCATTACAAGCCATGGAAGGGAGTTTTGATTGCAGCATATATTTATTTTAAATCAGTTGATTAGGATCAGCAATGGATATATAATTAATAACAATGGAAATTACAAACAACTGACAAACTAAAAATGTAAAATCTTGTACTACAAATTCAAGGGTCTGGTTATATTAAAATTATTATGGCACACAAAGAAATCTACAGAGCACTTAAGCAGACTGGGGGCCATAAATATGTCTGTCCTCCAGGTCGGATAGCCATGATCTGGGAAAATAGGAAGTAGGCTTTAATGGTATGGTCAATGTAGAATCATTGTAGGAAATCACCTAACCTGGTTTCGGTTAAGACGCTGGAGACCACATTTATATATGGAAATTCAGTTTGCGAAATACAATTTCAGACACAATTTGGCATGTTTTTTTTTTTTTTTTACCCACAATGCATAATTTCCCCCAAAATTCCAGTGTAATTATTGCCACATGCAAATTTGTGCTCAGCCAATTGGGTCTGATGCATTGAAACATATGATATGCAATTGCACTCAAAAGTGAGGATTTTGTAATTTCTGCCTTTCAACATCAAAATGACTGCATATTTATTTATTATTATTGCCATTGTCAGGCAACCAATTCTATTAGCAATGAAGGCATGCCACCTAGACAAATAGGGTAAAGAAATCAGATGAAAATTATTTGCAGCGGGACAGAGTTGTACATAAGCACTTCAAACCCAATCCCCACTGATGTTTTTTTTACCCCTCCAAGGGAGTTTCCAAAGGCTTCAGTTCTGACCAATCAGAGGTTAAAGTCCTCGAAGTTTAAGACCCTTGAGATTGGGAGAGATAAGTGACTCACAAGCAACTACACTTTCGAGATGTGGAGAGATGATAAGCAATAGAGTAAGGGTGCACTGCAAACAAGCAAGTTGTTTGTAAGTTCATAATTCCAAATGCAAACACCTAGGCCTCACACCTTGGACCTTTGAGGAGGCAGTTGCTCAAGGTTCCTCTACGTTAATAGGCACACTTTAAACAATTAATCAGTCCTGACTGAGAATGCGCACTGGCACTTGTTTCTTATACGTGCACGTGCCGGAAGCTTGTTTAGGCACTCTGAGCGCTTAGTTTTCCGAAGTCGTCTGAAGTTTCCACTTCAGGCAACTTTGGAAAACGGATCACTCTGAGTGCCATCCCGCCAGCGATCTACATTCTGGGAGATTAGTCACCCCAAAGAAGAGGAGATTTGTCACAAGGTGACTAATCTCCCCGAATTTGAGCATGTGCCCTGACCCTTAGTGAATGTCATCAATGCACACAAAAGACTGACCCTACCATTAATAGCATTGATAAAGCTGTGTTAAATATTTTTTAAAAAGGTATAAAATAATGTGTCCTTGAGGTCACAGAGCAAACACAGGTCCTTTTTGTGGAAAAATGTTTCAATATTAATATCTTTTTGACTATTTTAGACTTAGCTACACATTCCATGCAAATACATAAATACATGTGATTTCATCCTCATACCATACTTTAAAAGTGAATCTTTGCATATCTGAACACTATTTTTACACAACTATACATAAGTATACCATTTATTTGAATGTAGTTTCCCTGGACTTCTAACTGTGGTATAGGGATGTAGCGAACCGCCGACAATGTGTTCGCGAACGCCGTTCGCGAACACCGGCAAAAAATGCGAACAGTTCGCGAACAGTTTGCGAACTTCGAACATCTGAAAATCGTTCGATTCGAACGATCGAAGGATTTTAATCGTTCGATCGAACGATTTCCGTTCGAATCGAACGATCAAAGCCATTGGATCGAATGATTTCATTCAATCCAATGGCTTCGATCGTTCGATTCGAACGAAAATCGTTCGATTTTAGCGATCGAATGGTCGAATGGTCGAACGATTTTGACGCGAACGCCTATTGGCGAACGTCGCGCAACATTCGCGAACTTGCGGCGGACGCGAACAGTAGAAGTTCGCGCGAACTAGTTCGCCGGCGAACAGTTCGCTACATCCCTACTGTGGTATGGTTTTAAATGGAATGGACAAGCAAGACTTCTAGATTCCCACTCACAGCCAATCACATAAAGACCTACCATAATATCAGCAGTAATGTCCCAAGGGCTGATCCGCTGGTCTTCTGCAGACAATTGTTTACAATGGACTTTATAAATGTAACAAAGGGAAATCCAACATCTTTGTGTGATAATTATTCTGAACCTCTCTGTTGCCATAAATTCCTGACTGGAATATTCAGGGCTTATAGTCCCAGCATGAATTCCTGGAAAGCACACAGACAACTGGAAGTTCTGATATGCATTAGTGTTGTTTTTTAAGAAGAAACCAAGTCAAGAAACCAAGAAAATGGAAGAATTAATTTTAGTAAAAGGTCTTACAGGGAATAAGAAAATGCTATCCTCCTATTTTTTTTTACACAGTATGGCTTGTCTTTAGTTGCTGTTCTTTCCCAGAGTCAAGATGATGATAGAGAGACAGATTTATAAACATTTCTAGAAATACTACCATATTCATTTCCTTCATTTTTTAACACAAAATACTTTTGTTCATTTTTTGAATACAGTGACATTTTCATTTCTCATAAATAAGAAAACACTGGAAATTATATTTTTATTTGGAGGACTGTAGTGGAAAAAAGTTTTGGAATCGTCTTTAAACTAATACAAATGGGCCCATTACCTCTTTTGTTTAACTAAGCAGATACTAAGTACAGTAGATAGTAGTTTGTTCAAAAGATGGGGTGTGGATTTTGCGAAAGTTTTGTAATCGGGCCTGTGGGCCTTTAATTACACTGATGGCAATTTTTATGTTTAGGAGGTACGAAAAGACTAATTAAGACAGAATATTCAGTTGTAAATGCATGGGGTTTACCACAAACCAAAACTTTTCTCATTAAAGGGATTCTATGGAAAGCACCCACATTATTTGGGTTTGCTACACTGTTTAATGCAGGGAATTGTGAAGATCAAACAACCCAACATATGAAAACCAAAAGTCCTGACTTTTTATTCTGCCAGTCATACCACTACTCCTTAAACCAACCCTTCGCTCCCCGGGGGTCCATAATTCAGTGCCTAAATCAGGGCCTTTATGTGTATGGAATATGGCTTTAATAATGTAGCCATTGGGAAACATTGTTCAGCGCTTTAGGAAATTTAACCATTAACTTTTTAAAAATACCTGACAAAGGATACTTTTAGTAATGCATCAAGAAAGGTCATACAAAATATTTTCAGTGTTGGTTTTTATTTGATCAGTGACAGCATCTTGCAGCATGGCATCACTGATCATATAGGAAATAATGTAAAACACAGTTATTAGTTTGCTACTTGTCTAGAAACCCATAGCATCCAATCAGCAGGTAGCATTTACTGGTCAGCTTTCTTAAGCCTTTTATTACAATACCCCGAATGGTTCATCTGCCTCCTGTTGGCTGTTTTTGTCTCATAAAGAAGGGAACATGACAAATATATATTCTGTGCCCTTTCTGTTATATTTGGTAGTTCTTGTTGTAAACATTCTCATGCTTTGATAGGCCATAAATTGGTTTAACACCCCAAATGAAAAGCTGCTTACACAGGAGCAAGGAAATAAATTGGTCATATGACCTTCATTTCATATAGTGAATTGTTTCATTAAGGCCAGTGCTAGTATCTTAATAAGCAATGCCAAGGCCCCTCACAGAAATGACCCCACATGCACCTGACAACCCACACAGTCTGCCTGCATTTTTTACACAATATTTTTCCCTGCAGCTTTATAAACATATATGCATAGTTCTATAATATAAGTTTTATAATATAATCTCTAGAATATGGCAGGAAAAAGTGCTAGGCACAATTTTAACACGAGACTGCCAAAGTTATAGAAGAATGCAGTGCTGGGAAAGGTAACTGCAGATATACTCACTGGTGTTATTCCAAGAAAATGACCATTAGCTCTAAAAATTATAGTTTTTTATATGGATTAAAAAATAATGCACTGGTAAATTTGTTTACAGTTTACAGTAGAGGTTCCCAAACATTTTAATACCTGCAAGCCACATTCATATTTAAAAAAAAGTTGGGGAGCAACACAAGCATGAAAAAAGTAATTTGGGATTCCAAATTATTGGCTCTGTTTGCCAGTACCAGTGTTGGCAAAATTGTGAGGATGGCCTGCCTAGAGAAACTCAAATAGTGTATGAGGGGGCCTGATCTGATCTGTTACAGTTCAATTTGGGGCTTATTTACTGTTTTGTACACTTTTGGAATCATATCCTTGTACAAAGTGGGGCCTATGCCTAGTAGTCGCATGAACAATAAAGGCCCATAACACACCATATTCTAATGTACATCACAGACCTTTGAAACACGCTGTACATGAGTCGATATGCATTGGCAGTGCAAAGAAGCATTGTGTTTGGAACATGGGAGCCTTTTTGTTTGTATAAAAAACAGTTGTAGCACAGTAGTAATAAAATATAGTGTTATTAAAAGGTACTATGGAGTTACCTGTAGGTACTGTATGTAGAAATCAAGGGTAAATTCAACAATAAATTCAACTAATAACAGAATTTTTGAGCGTAAAAATAAAAACTGGGTAAATAGGCTGTGCAAAATAAAAAATGTTGTAATCTATAAGGGCTGGAGTGAGTGGATGTCTAACATACCAGAACAGAATAGAACTTCTCCCACCCCTTCACGCCTGCCTTGCCAGACACTCAGCCCTGGCGACAGGCCCGAGAACAATAGGCCTCATATGCCTCAGTTTGATTCACTGCAGCCTCTTTTTACCTAGTTTTTATTTTTACACTGAACTGTACCTTTAAAGTAGGGGGTACATTTTATGCCACAGATCATAGAATCTAAGTATAAAAAGTACCAAAGGGACACAGATTTTACTGTCCCTAGGCTTGCCACCTAGCCGGCATTTCACCAGTCTAGCCCATAAAGTATCTGCCAAGGCCAGGGCCGGTATTACTACCTGTGTAACTGAAATGCCAGGGCCTATTTTGAATGCCTCTGTCACTTCTCGGTCTTCTCGGTCATCGACTATGCCTAGTAAACTACTATTCCATACAGCTGAGACTGTATGGATGTTCCTTTTCTACTCTTGTAAAACTGCTAAAGCTGCAGTTAGAGCATCAGTAAATATTCATTCATCAACCCTCATTTATTTAATATGCCCCCTAAAGTTTACACTTGCCTCGTACAACTTATTGGTGGTATTGGTCCATCATGAGTGGGGAAGAGGGAGAATGGGAAAATTTCTTCAGCAGTTGGGAAATGAGAGGGGAAACATGAGTTAGTTGGGGTTAAGGTTCAGAGGCCAAGTTGAAAGCAGTGGTAACTGCATAGTAGTATGGAGAGGATGGGGGGCACTGCAAATACAAAAAAAAATTATTTTTTACGTATTATATTTATAGGAACAATTGTTTTTAAGCAATGCTTTTGTTTTTTTAAATATTCTACTATTCTAGTGATATTGCACGCTGCCAGCACTCAAGAAAAGCCAAATACAGGTGTTTCTACCCAGCCCCAGTAGTTCCACCCCTGGTGCCTCAATAGCTATTACATTTGATTGTAGTGCATGGCTTACATTCCGGTATATACAAGTAAAATACATTTTTTAAATCATCTTTCATTAACCAGAAACATACCTTAAAATGCCAAAATAAATGTTTTATTTGGAAATAACAAAAAACTATATAGCATTACATTATCTGGGGGTCATTTATCAACAGTGGGCAAATTTGCCCATGGGCAGTAACCCATGGCAACCAATCAAATTGCTGCATTCATTGTTCTACTTGCAGCTGGCTTCAAAAAGCTCATTACTGATTGGTTGCTATAGGTAACCGCCCATGGGCAAATTTGCCCAGTGTTGATAAATGAGCCCCACTTGTGTGTATATGCATCTTTAATAACCCATATTTGTATCTCCACATTTTGTAATATATGTACTGATCAGCGCTGTGCATATATAAATACATGTTAAAAATAAATACAGATAAAGATATTTAGAGACTAGGGCAAATGAGCAAAACGCCATGACTATGTAAGGCAAAACAGTTTTTCAATAATATTCCCAGTGCTCCCCCCTCAGTGTGTTGTAGGTGATATATTCTGGCAGGGTGCTGTGCGCTCTATGTTAGCTGTGTTCATGCACATTCCAGGAGGTTGGGCAAAACAATTTCAGATGTGTGGAGTGGCCAGTATCTCTGTTACTGAGTATAAATGTGTACAGTCCTCCTGTGTTTTGGCTTACTTTATTGCTGTTACCAGAAACCTTATTAGCAAACTTGATTCTGTTATACACAGTTCAAACCTTATCTGATTGCATGGGTTTCTACACAGTGCAAATGAGTAAACCTCTAGGAAGCTAGAGTTTGCCAGAGGAAAATATCTACAAAAAAATAGAACATTAAAAGTCCAGTAACTTAACATTAAAATGCAATTGCTGTTACTTTTTAGAAAGGACTGCTGAATTATGTGGGCAGGTTTGCACATAACATGCCACTTCAGATGACAGACAGTTGTTTGTCTTTTGAACATGAAGCCCTTTCATTTCCATTTTCATTATAGATGCAGTTGATGAAGTTCAAACACAGGGCTTTTTGAAAGAGCACTACCTGGGGATCTCTTTTCCTCCAAATTCAAATTGTTTCTGGTTCACTAGTAGTTGGTTTCACAGTGAGACGTTTGTGGTGTTTGTGTTACGGCATGATGTTATTCAGGTCAGAAACTGAAAAGTAATCTGGTATTTTTCACACATTGTACTGTTATATGGATCAAGCAAGTATAGCCGGACAAGTGCTTTGAAAAATAATCATTTACATTATTCCTTTAAATGTATTTTATTATAATAGATGTTCAGCATGCTGTAAACTATATTACTTTTCCTCATTTTTAAATAAAATTAAATCTTAACTATACATATAGGCTCCACAGTAGAGTCATTTGGGAGCCCACTTAAACTTTGGAATGTTTTTATTAACATATATTTAACTGCATCACTTAGTTCCCCATTTCTTAAACGTAGGTACTCAGATGTTGCCGGACTCAAGTCCCAGAATCCATAAACTTATGATAAGGAGTGTGCCAGGAGTTATAGTCCAGCAATATGTGGGGACCCAATTGTATTAGTGTTGATGGTTTCGCTATACCTTTATGGCCTCCCCCAGCTGTTGCAGGGTCTGCGTTTGGGGCACGGGGCTCGGTGGGGTTTGCGGTTGAGGTCCCAGGGATGGATTGTGGCTGGAGCTGGGGTGCCCCTCACCGACGCTGGTCAATTCTGTTTGTTATCAGACATCTGTAACTATGTCAGTACCTGTACTTACAGCCACATTAGTCTTGTATAAAATACACTAGTCACTACCAGCAGCCAATCAGAATGTAGAATTTCCTGGTCACTTGATTAAAAGCAAACATCTTAGTGGTTGCCATGGGTATACATATACACATTATTTTTTATTTTTGCTAGCACAGTGTTACAAAAAATTTGAAACCCAGATAATGTTTTCCCAAGTATATAGTGAAAAAAAATTCAAAACAAACAACTAAGAACACATTTTCTGTAATAATCCAAGCATGAATATGCAGCAAATCAGAACAGTAGATGCACTGGTTAAGAAATGCTAAACTTGATCTCTCAATCTCATGTAACACAACCCACAACCTCCCACATATCTGGATGGCTTACATGGGTTTAACAGCCATCCCATTTATTCCTTCCTACCCTTTGTTTCTGGAAAATAATCACAAGAAAATGTAACTCTTATGGTCAAAGCTGATTATAATGCAACAAAACTGAAAAATAACTATCCATTTTCTTAAGTCTTACACAGATTTTTTTTTAGTTGCTGTTGGATAAAAAATCATATTATTTTCCATGTTCTGTATTTTTCTTACAAAGCCTAGTCTAGCGCTGATGCTGCCTTGTGACAATTATTGCTTATATTTTCATACTATTCATAGTACTACATTCTTTTTGAGTTATATGAAATAAACTTTACATGTATTTTTTAAACACCGTTAAGCACAAAACAAAAACTGCTCCTGGCTAACCGTGTTAGCCAGTAGCAAACATAACAAATTAAAAAACAAACACATACAAAAAGTATTGTAGAAGTGATACCTATATTGGCTAACAATAATAATACATTGCAATGTATTTTTATTGTTAACCAATATAGGTATCACTTCTACAATACTTTTTGTATTTGTTTTTTAATTTGTTATTGAAACACTGTGAAATACTAGAGGTAATTTATGACACACAAGTGCAGAGTGCAAAGTGCAATACTAGTTTTTAACCATAATGCAGCACTTCTCCCAATAATTCCAGCTTAATTGTAGTGGCCAAGGGAATAGTACTCAATTTAGTACAGGAGGCAGGACATGGAGTGTGACAATATGGAAGCACATTGAAGTGATTATTTATAGCTCTTGTATATGTAAGTTTCTTACAGTATTTTCCATTTATTTTGCATAAATAGAAAACACAGCTTGGACAGTTGACGTCGTTTCAACACCCCCATGATAATGCACCCTGTTTTTTAGCTTTGCGACAGCTCTGCAGTTTATATAGGGAATAATGTACCCCATATAGTAAAAAAATTTAAAGTCACTGAGAAGTTCCCTGACTGGGGGTGCTGCCTGAATGAACAAGCATTAAGGGGTGCAGTACACATCTTTCCCTGTGTACTGATTTTTATTTTGTTTTCTGAAAATGCACCCCTAAATAAGTTTTTTTTTTTTTTTAAAAAAAAGACTGAAAAATGCTATACACATTATCTTTTCATATAATACAATCGGTTTTGAGGGAGAACTACCTTTTAAGTAAGTTGTAGAGAACAAATATTTTAAAATTGCTATAATGAAGTATATTGCAAAGCGGCTTGCTTATAGCTAAGGTAGGTTATAGCAGCAAAAATATGTGCACTCTGTTTCTGTGGTTTAAAATTATTATATTTCGTTAGGTCTCACCAATAATTGGTGTTATTTGGTATAACCTGAAATCTTACACAGTAATTGCTTCCCATGCCATTTCTATTTTATTTCTCTGCTACCACTGCCATCCTATCTCCTTATACTAATACCCAGGACCACAGAAAATTACATTCTTGTGGCATAACCACTTCTTTTTTTTGAGAACCCAGTTTAGTAACCACTCTGAAGGAATAAATCCAAAAAGTCTAATATTTTTGGAGATTACTCAGTGGTGTGCAGGAAATACTTGTCTACTTTTATTGCTGTTATATTTTATTTTGAGGGAGAACTTGAGCCTAAAGCAAATGCTGTATTAGAAAGTAATGTAGAATGTATTTGTTCTACTGCAGCACTAATGCTGCTTAAATCATCCCTGTTACCTCCCATAGAGTAAAATGTCCAAAAAGATGGGGTAGTGGGAGGGGCAGCACTGAAAAGACTGCCTTGGGCAGCACAGGAGCAAGGATCACCCATGTATCCAACCGTTTATCTACAATAAATACACAAATAACCAAGGCAAAAATGCAACTTACAGAAAATTCCTTTTGTCGTCTGGTGCCCAGTCTCCGAAATGTTTCTCTTTGAAGCAGGACTTTGGAAAATTTAACAACTTCATTTACACTTGCTTTTTCCACAACTAATCAGCAAACTAGGTACACACTGTGCTGGTGTTAAAAAAAAAAGAGATGCCATAAGGCTATTTAGTGGGCATGGTATGAATTCCATGGGGCAGTTAACCATGTTCCTCTTTCTAGTTTTTGGAATACTGGGAGGTACTGGCAATCACAAGAAATCATATTGTGTAACAGAGAGGGGCAGATTTACATAGGGTCGAATATCGAGGGTTAATTAACCCTCGATATTCGACTGCCGGATGTAAATCCTTCGACTTCGAATATCGAAGTTGAAGGATTTACCGCAAATAGTTCGATCGAAGGATTTTAATCCATCGATCGAACGATTTTTCTTTGACCTAAAAATTGCTAGAAAGCCTATGGGGACCTTCCCCATAGGCTAACATTGCACCTTGGTAGGTTTTAGGTGGCGAAGTAGGGGGTTCAAAGTTTTTTTTAAAGAGACAATACTTCGACTATTGAATGGTCGAATAGTCGAACGATTTTTAGTTCGAAACGTTCAATTCGAATTCGTAGTTAAAGGTCGAAGTAGCCAAAGAAATCATTCGAAATTCGAAGTTTTTATTTATTCTATTCTTCACATTTTAATGTACTGCCAGTTCCATGTTTGCATTGGCTCCATAGCACTCTTTGATTTGACTGTATTACTAGAATCAAGAGCTAAATTGCAAGGTCTTAGCATGTAGGAGAGTGTAATTCTTTTCCTGCCAACAAAACTAACTGAGACTCATGATCATAACATGAAATTCACAAATTCCTGCTCTTTCATTTGTTTTCATTAGTAGAATGCAAGGTTTCCACATGTGCTATAGCCCAGAAAGCCTTAGATGAGAAATAAATACCCATTTAACAATGAGCAACAAATACTAAAACCAACGAATTGATTAATTAAACCATAAAATGTCTTTCAAGGCTAATTCTGTGAAAGTTTTATTGTGTGGCTTTTAGATATGTCACCAAGTCCTTCTTGCTGAGCATGTTTCCAAAGGTTTGTGACCTTATTATGCGTTAAGGGGGGCCTGTTAAATGCACAATGATTGATCTGAATAAACCTAAAAACTTTGGGGTGCTGGTACCGGCTAAATTGAAAGATATACTTTGTGTCTTATACATCATATGTTGAGTGCCACTTGCCCTCTTTCTAGTAGATTTACAACATATACCGTATATGCTAAAAGCATCAACATGCTTTAAATCTATGCCTAAGGCCATAAAGTGACAAAATATTTGGCCAATGTGTGGCCATTAATTTCCTGTGGCCCATTATTCCTAACTAAATCTAAAACTTTTTCCCCTACCACGGCCATATATACTTATTATTAAAATACCCATAACTCATTTCAAACATCATCAACTGACACTTTAGGTAAGCTATGAAAACAAGTAGTTTGCATTAGCTTCACCAAAATAAAAGAACCCCTCTGAATTAGGTTCACTGTGTTTAACAACCATTTCTATGAATGTAAGAAATCCTACTTTAGCCAACTTGTGCATACATCCATATGTCTTTGTGTATATAAGTATAAGGTATATATGACCTACTATCCTTTATCTACTGCTATGCATTTAAATCTTCATGGTTTTAACATATGAAGCAGGTTCCCTTGAGGCACAATGTAATTTCTACAGCTATTGGGTGGTAGCATATTAATTTGTCCATTAGAATAACTTTTGTTACGCAGAGTAGTTAGTTATTTCTAGGTAATTCTAAGGGCTAGTCCACACGGGGAGATAGCCACGCGTTTGCGGTCGCGGCGACAAAGCGCCGCGACAGTCGCCGCGACCGGCGCAGGCGACAGTTTTGTATGGGCGCCTATGTAAAAACGCCTGTGCTAACCACACGAGGCGATTTGCTTTTCAACAGTCGCCTGAAAAAGCCTGGCGAGGCATTTTCAGGCGAAAAAGCGCATCGCCTCGTGTGGTTAGCACAGGCGTTTTTACATAGGCACCCATACAAAACTGTCGCCTGCGCCGGTCGCGGCGACTGTCGCAACGCTTTGTCGCCGCGACCGCAAACGCGCGGCTCTCTCCCCGTGTGGAATAGCCCTAATGGTTAAACTGATAAGAAGACAGGCTGACAAAAACACAGTACTTATAGACATTATCACAGAAAGCAGCAAATACCTTTTCCTATAGCTCTTTGGATTCCTGTCATATCCAGTCATCTTGAGACTTGAGAGCCACTAGACTGCTGGAAATACTGGTATGAGAAGCACAACTAGAGTCTAGGACTGTCTCAGACACAGATAACGCTCAGCAACTATGTCTCTCTTTGATGTTAGTTGGTAGTTCAGCCAGTATTTGCATAGCCATGGCACAAGTCTTTCTTATCCCAATTTTGGTTTATCCAAATTGGTTTATTTTGTCACACTGACAAGTTTATATAAGTTGGACAATCACACTTGGTAAGTGGCATAACTAGATGTTACTGGGCCCCACAGCAAATTAGTTTTATGTCCCCCAACATATTTAGAGGTTGTCCTTTTTTACCAATACATGTGGAATTTGTTCATTAATTAGCGCCTCATTGGGTCCCCTATACCTCCTAGGCCCCCCAGCAGCCACAGGGTCTGCTTCCTCTGTAGTTACGCCCCTGCTTGGTATATATTTCCCCAATTCTTATCTGCATGTTTTAATTTTTGCAAGATGGGGAAGCTCCAGTGTCGGACACCTTCTTCCTGCTGCGACTGCGTGACAAAGTTCCCACAGTTCTACCATGTCTATATGAAAAGATAAGGATAAGGCCTTCATAGATCAATTTATTACCCACTAAAACACATGTATGTGAGGAAATTATTACAATAAAAGTTAAATTAGCAAGGTTTGTCTGATTTTTCTTTGTTAATTCAAAACCAGCAGAAAACCAACAACCACTCAACAAGATGTTAGTGGGCCCCACAGCAGATTCAATTTAGGGCCCCAATACATTGGTAATAGTGATGTGTGGGTCAGGTAGATTCAGGCCGACCTCAGCACTTCCTTTGCGGGTTCGGGTTGAGCTCTTCCGCCTGCTCTCCCCGCCCGCCACCTTACACTGCTGGCTTCCTGCTTCTGTTTTTAAGGTGCACCGTCACCATGCCCCACCCCTTTTGTGATGTCATCGGGGGCAGGATGCAGTGGGCCTATAACTAGAGGGATGGTGCGGGTAGGCTCGGGTTGGGTGTGGGTCAGGTTGGGTGCGGATCAATAAAAACCTAACCTGCACATCACTTATTTGTAAATTGACCTATTTTACCAATATATATTAAAATCGCTAATTAATTACGGCCTTAATTGGCCCTCTACACTCCTGCCCCCCTCCCTGCAAATGCGTGGGATGAGTCTGTAGTTACACCCCTACACCCAAAGTATGTGATGATGCCCTCCTCTTCAGCATGTAAGTGATAGCTCCCTACTGGATGTCCCCACCACTATGTCTCTCACTTCCTGACATTTAAGAATGTTGTTTTTAAATATGCAACTTTAAAAGCAACTGTGTCATTAAAGAAAAGAATGCCATTGTATCTGAAATGACATCACCCTGTGCAGATTAACTGCAAAATAATATTACCGTATATACTCGTGTATAAGCCGACCCGAGTATAAGCCGAGGTACCTAATTTTACCTACGAAAACTGGGAAAATTTATTGACTCTAGTATAAGCCTAGACACAACTACAGCCCTGTCTCCCAGCAGCGCACATTCTGCCAAAGCGACCCCCCCAGCGATCAACCGGACTTCTTTGCAAAGTTGATGGTGACAGAGAATTGCCAAATGGATTACTGTATGCATTGTTCCACTGTCCCACTACCATGTGCAGAGGGTGCTGTTTGATATTGCCATCACTGTTAATCTTTCGTATAACCAACAGAGGGCGCTGTGTGATATTGCAGTCACTGTTATTCTTTCATATAACCAACAGAGGGTGCTGTGTGATATTGCAGTCACTGCTAATCTTTCATATAACCAACAGAGGGCACTGTGTGATATTGCAGTCACTGCTATTCTTCCATATAACCAACAGATGGTGCTGTGTGATATTGCAGTCACTGTTATTCTTTCATATAACCAACAGAGGGTGCTGTGTGATATTACAGTCACTGTTATTCTTTCATATAACCAACAGAGGGCGCACTGTTATTCTTTCATATAACCAACAGAGGGTGCTGTGTGATATTGCAGTCACTGTTATTCTTTCATATAACCAACAGAGGGCGCACTATTATTCTTTCATACAACCAACAGATGGCGCTGTGTGATATTGCAGTCACTGTTATTCTTTCATATAACCAACAGATGGCGCTGTGTGATATTGCAGTCACTGTTATTCTTTCATATAACCAACAGAGGGCGCTCTGTTATTCTTTCATATAACCAACAGAGGGCATTGTGGGATATTGCAGTCTCTCCCCAAGTGAACTGTTGGTATAGGAATGATTAAAAGTGATTGCAATCTCAGCTTCTCGGGTGGGGTACCACTGACCCGAGTATAAGCCGAGGTAGACTTTTTTAGCACATTTTGGATGCTGAAAAACTCGGCTTATACTGGGGTATATACGGTACTGTATTTGTAAAATCTACTTCAGCTATGGATTAGCAAGGTAGGTTGAGTAGCCCTGTGATAGTATAGTGAAGCTTCATTTGTGACCCTAATGGTTAAGCTACTAACCCATTTCACCTCCTTTTTTTAGCAGTGACATTGATATTTCTGAATCACCCAAGCTTGGTGTGTTCGGAAAGAACTTTCTAAATCTGAGATAGGTGCAAGCCTAAAATTTAATCCAGTGTTAATAATATACAGACAAATGGCTTGGTCCCACCTCTGTATTTTAAACAAGATATCAAATATTTAAAAAAATCAGAAGTGTTTCTCTGGGTCGGGTCAGTTCTTTTAGAGATACCTCTTGCATTGAGCCTACTATACTCCAGCCCCTATTCATTCATTTAATACAGTTGAAAAAGTGGTGATCCCCAATACATGCTCTGTGAGGACAACATTTTTAGCAAAAAAGTGTGATCTTTTGACTAACATCATCACATCACCATTAAACAGGTCTTGGCAATCCTGTGGGTTCTTTGGAGGCATTGGTAGCACAAAATGTTCTAAGATATTTATTCATGAATGTTTACTCTTAGCAAGAAAGTACACAAACAATCAAACAGCCCAATGTGCCAATATGTGGCCAGTATAAATTATTCAAACCTCCCAGTAAAAATATCTATAAAATCTTGTTGGTGACTATACAAATCTCAATTGCTGATTGGTTGCTATGGGCACCGGTGATGTTTGTCTCCAGTATTAATAAATACTTTCTCCAAATTCAGTTTCTGTTTTTTTTCCCATAGACTCCAATGGAGTTTTCATGTGATAAACAGTGAGATAAGTTTTTCTGAATTGAATTGCTTCTCAAATTGAATCTCATCTATGAGTTTTCACGTGATAAACCTTTTTCTCACTGAATTGAATCTGGCCCCAAGGTTGGATGGTGTCGTTTGTTCATGCATCTACATCTGACAATCAATGTACTGGTATGTGATCAGTTATCTGGAAACCCGTTATTCAGAAAGCCCCGCATTACGGAAAGGCTGTCTCCATAGACTCCATTTTATCCAAATGATCTGAACTTTTTCTCTGTAATAATAAAACAGTGTATTACACTTGATCCAAACAAAGATCTTATTAATCCTTATCGGAAGCCAAACCAGCCTATAGGGTTTATTTAATGTTCAAATGATTTTTTAGTAGACTTAAGGTATGAAGATCAAAATTACTGAAAGATCCATTATCTGGGAAACCCCAGGTCCCAAGCATTCTGGATAACAGGTCCCATACCTGTAATTCAATGGAAAACAAAATTCAGACACCATCAGATTTTATCTCTTAGGATGAAGATGCAACATGCAGCATTCACATGCTGTGTTGTATTCAATTAATTTTCCATATAGTTTCCTCATCGGCCAATTCCCTAAGGCATGTGGTTTCTGGTGCATTCTGGCCACTAAAGTTCTCTTAGGGAAAACGATGGCAGACAAAACTGTGTTATATTAAATAACAAATACGCTGCCTATTGCTGATGTTGGTTCTGCAACTCAGAAATCACTAAATGATCACTTTGGCATTCCTAAGCAGCTTGGGTTCAGGGTGGAACTAGGGTTGCCACTTGGCAGGTATTTTACTGGCCTGGCCAGTAAAAATGATGGTTGATCCCAATGTTATTAATATTGGAAAAAGTTAAAATTATAGGAAGGTCGGTATTTTCTCCCGGAATAGGTGGCAACCCAAGGTGGAACCAGGCCAATGGGACACCAGAAAAAAACCTGGTGGGCCCCTCCAAACAAGCCTGCCTGAAATAATCTGTGCTCCCCCTATCCTCCCCTCCTGAACATGGCCGCAATAAAGAACACACAGAGAATGAAGGGGTGTTTGTAGTGTTAGTGAGGGACCTCACAACTGTGGCGGGTGGGAGATCCAGAGGTGGCAGCTCCAGTGGGCCCTGGACACCCTAGTCTGGCAATGCTTGGGCTGCAACCTGACAGGTATTTTAATGGCTGGTAAAAATTATGCTTGGTGCTAATGTTACTAATAGGGAAGAAAGAATAGGAAAAATATAGGAAAACCAGTATTTTTTTCCAGTAAAGGTGGCAACAGTGACAGGCAACATTTTTCAACGGGTATTATGACTGCTTACTGTTGGCTCTTTCTCAAAAGGCAAATGCCAAATGTACAATAGGCCTAAGGGTATTTGGTTATCTAATGGTTAAATGCCAGTTATTAAAATATAAAAATCTTACAAAAATACAACAAAAGCCTGCATAAGTGAATGGAGGTTTGGAAAATTTCGTAGCGAATTGCTTATTCACCGATTGACACATATGTGCCTTAGTCTATTAGTCATTTTACAATGATACTGCACCTTACACAGGCCAAAAGTTGTTCATAATATGTAGTGTGCAAATATATAATTCTTTCCCATCTATGTCCTATAAGGGTTAACATATATGTTTCAGGCATCGCAAGCCAATGCCCCTCATATCAGCTGTTGAAAAAGGAAATGCCTTTTTGACTGAAGATGCTGGGACTTGGCTTTATTGAAACACAAATCTGAGAGGGTTATTAACCATTCTGTCAAGTAGGAACAACTAGTTTCCCCTAAAAGAACATACAGTAAATCTTGGCCCAATAATCACTGCTGCTGTGAGGTAAATGAGCAACAAATATATATATATATATATATATATCCAGCATATAGACAGGGCTGACATGTTGTAACAAATTACAGAGCTGGAAGAGGCACTGGTTATCGATAAGTCTTGATTGCACTTTCATTTCCTTTCCATTGAATAGGTGTGATGGATTATACCTTAGCCTTTCTTTTCCTGCATTGTGATGGGGCTGGGTGTTATCTTTTTTTGTTACCATGGTGTTGAAGCAGGATCGAAAGAAAAAGAAAAGAATATCCATTATGACACATGATGCTGTTCAGATGGAAGCCTGGGGCTGAATGGGTGGAGGATTTATTCCATGATAGAGTCCAGTAGCAAAGAGAAAAAAGAGTAACAGGGTGCTGCCGCAATTCTACAGTATCTCATTGTTGCACAGTCACAGTTAAAGGTATGTTTTGAAACAAATATGTAATGATTATACCTAGTGTAACCATGCTTAGGACCCAAAGCAGTTCTATCAAAATTAGATTATTAGGTATGAGATGCACGCACCCTAGGGTAACATTATCCTACAGTGCTATGACTAGAAGTTTCTAGGTATCATAACAAAACCCAGTAAGGATATGTTAGGAGGCAGGACAGCTACAGTATATTTTATTCCCACTCTACTTCTTATTGATAAGAGGGAAACTTTTACTGTCCATGTCTGCTCTTTCATATAAATGAAAAAAAGGTGACTTTGACAGGTGGATACTCCTTTAAATATATTGCAAGAAATATCTGATGACATAGTATTGAATTATTTACTGCACTTTGAACTGAAATGCTCTTATTTTTGCTGTCTATTCTGGCAACACTTGCACTTTAGAACCATGGAAAACTGGGGGGCAGCTCATCATACCTAAATAATCCCTTTCTGAGAGGAAGCCACTGGAGAACATTTAAAAAAAAAATAACTAAATAAATACAAGCCATCTCTCCTTGGTGCTTGATTGGAAAAAAAAGAATTGCTGTGCCCTTTAATCGCTGTTGGCATGGACTGAAATAACCCAGATAAGCCCCAGACTTTAACTTTCTTTATCTAATCCAGCATTGTAGAGTAAAGCACAATAGTCCAAATAAGTAAATAATTATTTGGAGCTGTTAAGCAGTTGATGTGATTCATCGGGATCATACTGTATTCCCACAACCAATGAGGTGCTCCGGGCAGTTAAGCAATCATAACTACATTAGTGTGATCATTCTTCTGAGATGTTTACTGTGTCAATGATTGCCTTCTACAGACTGCAGCTCTGCTTGTAGTAAAGTGTTTAGGAAACTGCCAAAAGTAGTTGGACAGGTTCCTGACAGAAAGGATGAATTATCATTTTTTTAAAACCAAACCTGTTTTTCTGCCATCATGTGAGAAGTACTCAAATAGTTTGCTGTTATAATTATATGTGAGGGTTGTTTTTCTCTGTCTTAGCCTTGAATAAGTTAGTTTTTTTAATAAAAGTTGTCATAATTCTCTTTAACCCTTAGAGCAGTGGTTGTCAGCCTATACTGGTCCAGCCCCTCTTGAAGGACCAGACTTTGATCATAGCACATAACAAGGTTACGGATATAGGAAAACAGTGGCGGAACTACCGGGGGTGCACAGGGTGCAGCGGCACCGGGGCCTGCTCCCCTGCACCCCCGGCGGGGCCCGCAACCCAGGAATGGAGTACCGGTAAGCCCGGTAAAGTCCTGATGGCTACTCCGTGGTGCCATCAGTATAAAGATTCCTGCTAGGAGACACCTCCTCCCCCTCACTGCTGGCTTCAGATTCGGACTCCGGGGCCCACTGGGGCTTCTCCCTCAGGGCCCCCCCTTCGGACCCCGGGGGATGCTGCCTCAGCAGCTCCTGTCCGGTGGTAACCCGATGCGCATGTATGCAATCGCGCACGCGCGCATGTACGTTAGCTCGCAAATTTTTTTTTTTAGGCAGAAAATTAGATCTGGCCCAGATCTAATTTTCTGCCTAAAAAAAACAATTTGCGAGCTAACGTACATGCGCGAGTGCGCGATTGCATACATGCGCATCGGGTTACCACCGGACAGGTCATCTGGGCCAGCAGGGCCCACTGGAGCCGGCGCAGTCTGATCCTGGGGGGGTTGAAAGAGTGCTGTGGGGGGGTAAGAGTTGAGAGAGTGGGGGGTTGAAACTTGAGAGTGTGCAGGGGGGTTGACAGAGTGTGCAGGGGGGGTTGAGAGTGTGTGCAGGGGGGGTTGCGAGTGTGCAGGGTGGGTTGAGAGAGTGTGCAGGGGGGTTGAGAGTGTGTGCAGGGGGGGATGAGAGAGTGTGCAGGGGGGGTTGAGAGTGTGTGCAGGGGGGGTTGAGAGTGTGTGCAGGGGGGATGAGAGAGTGTGCAGGGGGGGTTGAGAGTGTGTGCAGGGGGGGTTGAGAGTGTGCCGGAGTGGAGTTTGAGAGTGTGTGTGGGCAGGACAAATCCCAATTGCAGCAGGGTAAAAGGGTGCCAGTATTAGTTCAAATTGTCCAGGACTCTGCTGCAGGTTCCTCATCTCCACCCACCCCCAAGACTATCAGTGAAGAAAAAAAGAAGGCAGGCCGGTAAGGATGCAAATCACATTTATTACACTGCCTTGTGATTTTTAACCCTTTAATTGCTTTTAATAGCAAAAATTCCAGTTGTGCCCTCCTATTATGACATTTGGGGTATTTGACATGGAATTGACTGTGTGTCATCCTTATGTGATTTCTGGGGTTATTAATTCATGGAATTGCCACTGTATCATCCTAGTCTGAATTCGGGGGATATTAAACATGAAATTCTTACTGTGTTCATCCTACTTTAAGTTCTGGGGTATTTGTTCATGGAACTGCAACTGTGTTTATTCTGATTAATGTTTTAATAATTAATTAAATTGCATCAGTGTCTCTTTTTCTCTGAATTATGAGATTTGAGCTTTAGGTACAGCTAAAACAAATGTTTAGCTATCAAATATTCTACCATAGTGGGCATGGTCTAAATTCAGCACGAACATAGTCTGTACAGAGAGATCCCATAAAACTATGGCAGCATAGGTATTCCCTGTACTAAGCACAATTCAGAAGGAACAGCCCCTAAATTTGCTCATATTCTGTACAGCGAGATACCATAAAACTATGGCAGCATAGGTATTCCCCTGTACTAAGCAATGGTCACAGAACCCCTCATTGACTTCTAATATCCTTATAATTTACAGTAGGGGGTACATTATCCCTTATAATACATGAGTGATACTCGGAGTTCACTGTATAACTCAGCCTGCAGCCTTGTGTCTTTATATGGTCACAGAACCCCTCAGTGATTTCTAATATCCTTATCATTTACAGTACATTATCCCGTATATCATTATAATACAGTAAAACCTAAATTTTACATGTCCTTTTTACGTGTAATTTTTACATTAACTGTTGTTGCTACTTTTTAATGACTCATTTGTGTATTCAGGCCTCTCCTTTTCATATTCCAGTCTTTTATTCAAAACAGTGCATGGTTGCAAGGGGAATTTGGACCCTAGCAACCAGACTGCTGAAATTGCAAACCAGAGAGCTGCTGAATAAAAAGCTAAATAACTCAAAAACTACAAAAAATGAAAACCAATTGCAAATAGTTTCAGAATATCATTCTCTACATCATACTAAAAGTTAACTCCTAGGTGAACATTCCCTTTGGGGGGGCCCAGTTGTAAGTTTCTGTACCGGGGCCCTTAGGGGTCTAGTTACGCCACTGTAGGAAAACATTGGTGTTTCATTCATTCAGCCATAGTTACAAGAAAATCCAGGACAGCAAATACAGTAAGTGTTCTCCCAAACTGACCCTCTAGCTGGCCTTTCATATAAGAGCAAATATGTAGTATTCCCCTACTGGCCCTTCCAGAGCAAATCTGCAATTTTTTGGCCTGTGAATAGGCTCCTCAGGAGGGCCTACCCAACAGATATCTGGCTGAAAATTCAGGCAGGTTTGAAAATCCCATTGAGAGAGCACCACATCATTGCTCTGATCCCTTGTCTGAAAGACCTCCACAGGTTCACTCTACTTGTTGACTTCACCAATCTAGCAGATCTCACTGTGTATAACCAGCTTTAATATATTTTAAGAAGCATTAGGAAACTCAATAAGAAATGCATTTCTATTCTGTGATCTATTAGTGGGTAGGTAGTGAAGGACACGGACAGGAGGAGCAGGTTACGGTGGGCACCAAAGACTGCTTGCAGAGTGGAGGCTACACCATTTAGTTACATCACTGTATATGTATATTTCATTATACATTTCCATTCAACAAATACAAAATTATTAGCTTTTTTTATTTTTTAAAAAAAACTGATGCTTTAATACTTCCAGATGTTCCAGACCAATGTTGTACTTAAGCACAAAGGAAACTAGAGGTCTCCAATAAACTATTCAGATGTCAAATAAGAAACACATTTTAATGCTTAGGTTTCATGTTAAAAATGCAATCTATAGGTTTATTCCCTGTTTTAAACAGTGAGAAAGCTTTAATACTGTTAGCGTTAGTTTCATTAGGTATGTAATATTTCTTGATATACCATATATGATATTCATATGACAACATGGCTTATTAGAGCAAATGATATGCAAAACAGTGTCAGTGTTCACTTAGGGAATATTTTGTAATAACTGATGAAGACATCACGAAATGAGTGTGTTTATGCCAACAAAACAGAATAACAACTGTTAATCCCTTTTTAAAATATGTTCAGTAGTATTAGATCCCATGCAAATAAAGTGTAATCCCATGTATTATCATGCTCTGTACACTTTTAAGAGTTCAGCTTGTATTTTTGTTTACCATCTAATAACCTAAATTATTTAGTTTAACAGTTGATAAGCTCAAAATAGAACATTTATCCATAAGTGACCTTGCCCCACAGCAAAATAATTTTATGGACCTCCAAATTTTGGGAATTAGGCATTTTTCATGAACATAAACAATTGGGCTAGGGTGCACCCTCTTCTACCCCAATAGTTATACCACAGATTTTTTACTGACATCAATAAAGGTTTTTGATCATGACCTTGATTGCTTAATTTTGCTGCTTCTGGTGCACAAACTTGAATTTTGAGAATTTACTCACAGAAACTACCAAGGAAACTAGTATTCAAAGGAAACAGAATGTATTCTTTGCAATTAGAAGTCACAGAAAAACAAGCTGAATGTTTTGATCAAAGGGTTTAACTTGATGGACATTTTTTTCAACTACAATATTTATGAAGATTACCTTCAAACTGTTTCCAAATGACCTGTGGATACAGGGGCGTTGCTGAGCACGGAAAACAGTTCAATGTTAGCCCTTATGTTGGCCAAGTTGACTAAATAGGCTGACAAGCATTTCAAATGTTGAATCCAATCATTTAATCATAGGAGCGATCAATTCTGAGTTGCTTAGACTGAAAATCTCCATCAGCCTCCATTTGCGTGTAGGAGAGATTTAGCCATTAAGTAAAAATAAAAAAAAAGATGGCCATACACATTAAGATCTGACTTCATCAAATGATGTATTTACTCAGTTTTGCCCCCCACATTCTGGGGCAAATCAAGCCTTATGGATGCCTTTGCACATCGACCCACTGATGCAGTCCCCATCTGACTGGATTCTCAAACCTATAGGGGAGGGCCCATAAGCTGCTAGATAAGATAAGCTGCCAACATGGTCTGAACAGGCTAAAACCATTGTTTAAATCTGCCAATGTATGGCCAGCTTTAGTTACTCCTCTCTAGGGTTAGCACCCGGCCAGAAATTCACTGGCCTAGTCAGTAAAGACCAGCCCGGGCCTGTATTACAAATTAATAAGAAATGTAATTGCTAGTAAATTTTTAATTCCCTCTCTTTTGTGAAGTTTCCTTAGCAGCACTTCTTGCCAGGCCCGGATTTGCGGCAAGGCCGCATAGGCCCGGGCCTAGGGCGGCAAAGAAATAGGGGCGGCATGCCGCCCAGCCACTGTTCAATTGCACCAGCTGCGCCGGCGTTTTTTCGCCGGCGCGCTGGGAAGGCGGGCGCTAGGACCGCGCGGCCGCCTGGTCGGACCGCGCGGCCTAGGGGCGCGATGAAGTCAAATCCGGCGCTGCTTCTTGCTCAGTCATCAGGTCCAATCTTCATAGCAGACAGCCCTCCACCATCTCACCCACCCACTTTCTGCCCCAATTCACCCACTTCTTTCCCCCTGACATCATTGCCCACACTGTGACATCATCACCCTGCCACTGCAACTCCCCTGCTCTTCCTCCCTGAACACTTACTAGGCCAGGCCTGTTAGCAGGCAGGGCTGTAAATGGGTGGGTCTTGCCACAAAGGGGCAGAGTCATTACACCGAGGGCCGAATCTGTAGAGCAGTGGGTAGGGCAGGTGTCTGTGAGATACTGGGATAGACAGGGAACTGGGAGTACATTGCTGGTAAACACCTGCTAGGCCAGTGAAATACTGTACAGGTGGCGACAGTAGCAACAATGAAGGAGGAAGACACAATATGGACAGACAATGTTTCTCTTGCAGCAGAAAATCCATTGTCTAGGATCCTTCAAGTGTGTTACTAGCCTCTACACAACAGCTGAATACGTTTTTTTGTTTACGTTTTTATATTTTGGAGTGTAAGGAGTTTTGAGATATGACTGTCATTTCATGTGTTCCATAGGCATTTTTATGGAGATGGAAAGGCAAAGAATTAAGATGGTCTGTTGCTTCAGGCTAAATAAGCAGAAGCACATCAAATGACCAATTGCTTTTCAGGTTCCACATTTGTCATAATTTTTCTAGTCCCTAGTGCCGGCAAAGTTGCATATCAGGGTTGAACTGTAATAAGTTTGCTGCTATTGTAAGTACTTTGTATGCTGGCTTTATCAGTACTTAACATTTCATATATACGTATTGTACGTGGCGCATGTCACATACATTATTGTATCTTATTTCCTGCCCATGAACAATGACGTCACTGATAAAGCCAATTTTTGTTTACACATAACTTTGTTCTTTAAAGGTATAATATTTCTGTTTGTATTTTGTGATTTTCTACAGAATCATATATTTTCCCAATTTGAAATCAATAAATGTGGTACCATTTATCAAAGAGGCAAAAGGATAAAAGTAGTGTAGGCTACTTTTAAAAGTCTAAACTGGATGCAGTTTAAATACCTCTTTAAACATGTGGAAACTGTGGAAAGAAAAAATTAAAATGCAGCCACTAATAATCACTGAGACTTTTATACGGACCTTTAATGTGAAGTCTTATAAACAGTAAAGAACAAAAAAACAAGGTTATACTATAACTTCCATTTTTTCCCTTTGAAATAGGTTGTAAGGTTTATGGGTGCTGCTTACTGACCACAACACACATTCCTTGTCTGCATTTTTGAGTTTATATGATTGTAAAGGCAGTCATTAATGGACCAGTTTGGCTGTCATGTGACTTACTTGTCTATAGGCTGTAAGGCTGGTTATTCTCCAATTTGGCCAAGATTGGGGAAAATTGTCCCCTTTCAGGGACTATTGCTATTATGAAACTCCACAAAACTGTAGTGGATTATATAATCTTTTATGCAAGCACCAGAAAGCAGAAGATTAAGTCATAACAAGAGGAAAGGATGCAGTGTGTATAGTTACACTTTGGCTACCAGCAAAATCATTAAAAATCTCAAGCATTCCTTTAATGTTGCACTTTTATAAGAGCTCCAGAGGTGTAGATGAAATAAAAAAAAGCAAAATGTGTAATATAGTGCAGTATTTAACCCAATGATTGATCAGTATGGAAAAAGTGCAGTTACTTCCCCTTTAAATAGAACATCACCACCAGCAGCACCATAACAAAAAGCAAAAAAACTTTTCAGATTGCCCTTCACCTGGTACGAATCATAAAGTCAGCTAGAGTATTCGAGATGGGCGAATGTGACCCATTTCATTTCGGCAAAAATATGCCGCCGGTGAAATGTCGCCTACGACCATTAAAGTCTATGGGCGTCAAAAAAAAATTGTCGCGCGACTAATTTTTTTGGACGTGTGTCTCCATACAAGTCTATGGGCGTAATTTCCGCTGCGAAACAAGGTCGAAAAAATGTGCCTGTCCCTATTATTTTTACCACACCTGCAGATTCACTGTTTGGATTTCATTTATGTAGTAGTGTTGCAACTGAATACCTCCTGGACCTGCCTGGGATCCCAGTGTCTGACTGGGATGTTCTGGCCCCACCAGGTGCCGCCTTCACAAACTCCTCCTGCCCCAGCTCCTGGTCCCACCGCACCTGACTGGTCACTGCCTCCTGGTCCCCCCGCCCCAGTAGCAAATAGCATGAGGTCATGGTCCCGTGGGGTCCCTGGGTTTTCTCTCAGTGCCTCATAGGCCCAGTCCAGTGCTGGAAGTGTTGTAGATTGTCCTAACAGGGTGTAGACAATTACAAAGCAACTTAGCAAACACCAGTCTCTTTTATGAACAAGAACTTTTATGAAAGGTATTTGTGAGCCAAATGGTGCCTGTCAAAGTTTTAAATCTGTGAAAAATTAATTTGCTGAAATAGAGTTTTGATTTATTTGTTTTTTTCAGACCCAACAAAGGGGGTATATAAAATTATAAGATATATTTTTTTCTACCGCATGTTACACATTCCATCCAATGCTAAATTAGAAAGCTATATGGATTGCATCATGATACTGCAACTTATATCCTTAATAAACTGATGTAACCACATAGCAGGCAAGGAGAGAAGGATAAGCTGACATGTCACTGTTAATATCCTAGTCAGTCATTGCTCCCAAGAGAAGACAAGCAATCAATTGTTGGGTGAAATGATGATTTATGTTGTTTCATAAGCTATCATTTTTGTTTATTTTGTTTTTGAAAGTAACTAAAAGAGTTTATCTAAGTAGACAAACATAACCAAAACAGCTTTAAAAGCAAATTCAAAATGTTTTTTAATGTACAACTATACAACCTCACAATTTTGAAAGAAATAATGTAATTCAAGATGGTCATCCTTTAAGAATCCATTCCCAATTAACTTATCCTAATTTTAAACACATTCCTAACCTTTATTCATTTCTTTTGAATTTCCTCCCTTTACCAGGGCTGGAACTAGGGGTAGATAGAAGAGGCACCTGCCTAGGGCGCAAAGATAAGGGGTGCTTGGCAGGTACCTATTAAGTGTCTTCTGCCTACCCCTAGTCTGTGTTTGCTGCCCCCTCTAGCTCTCCCCTCCCTCATCCCCTCTCCTTCACCTGCCCCTCTGCTACTGCACGCATGGTCAGACATGGGCACATGCACGTTTGGGCATAGTGGGTAGCGGGCTGGCCCTGCCTTGTACATACAGTATGTCAGGTACTCGACTTAATAGTTTGCTTTTTTTTAAAGCACCACACCCTCTGCTTCTTTTCGCTTTGATTTTAAATCAAAGCAATCGTAGCCTTTGCACTTTCTCCATCTTACCTTGTTCTTTCATAGCAACAGACACTCATAATTTCACCACAAATTTGTATGACCTACTCTGTATATAGAAGCAATGTGTAGGGCATCATCTCTTCTTCCAATCTTTCTTTACAATGCGTGCACTATTAATCTAAATTTGTGTAACGTGCTAAAGTCAATGGGCATTTTATTTGTACCACCTTTTTCCAAGTCATGCAACTTTTTTTTTTTTTTACAATACATTGGGGTCTATGGCCATCTTTTCTCTGTGGAGAACCAGATTTTGTAACATCTGATTGCAGTTGCAACAAGATTTTGGAAGTCAACTTAAGTCTACCTGACCAAAGCTTTCCATGTTTTTTGCAAAAACCCACTCCTGATTTTCTCCACTATAATTTCCTTCTGTCATGCCTTAAGTCTGCCCTCTCCAAGGCCAACCAAGATTAGCTAAACAATAACACATACACATCCAAGACCATGTTCAATATTTATCTACTCTCACCTCATGATACTAACTTTTTCAAAAGTACAGCAAGGTAACCAACACATTAAAAACAGGGACACTTCTAAAACATTTAAAAGGGCTGCATTTATGGCTTATATTTAAACCAATTTGGTTTGGTATCAGAGTAACTAAGCAACTTGCATTTATTAGGCGTGATCTTGGCACTATGGCCTACAACCATACACCGATTCACCCTTCTTTCTGCTTTGATTCTTCTGAATCTGTGAACTCTGAAGTCTCTTGTCTGCTTTTGTCCCAATAACCTACTCCCTTGATCTCCTTAACACTGTGCTGCTGACCTTACACAGACTCTTACACATATACTCAACTCTCTTCTGGAATTCTTCATTCAAACAGGTCTGTTTTAAACCTATTCATTAAAACACTTGACACATCCTGTCTCACTACCATACCTTGTCCATTCTTCCGCAAAACTCCTGTTATGCCTAGTGTTCTCTCACATTACCAATTTTCTCCACAGATATCATTTATTGAATCTTTTGCAATCTAGTTTTTCACCTTCACACTCTAAAGAGGTGGCCTTATTTGAAGCTACAAATGATCTCCAGATTGCTAAAGGAATACTTTTTTATTATGTTCCTCTTGTTACCTTCTATTTTGAAATGTGATTAATCAAGCTACATCTTTTCTAACTAGAATTTTCTGTCTTTCTATTCTAATAAAACCCTGTAACCTATTAACCATTGTGCCGTGGGCAACTCCAGGCTCTGTTCATCACCTGCTGCTGTTCTCCTATAACATTGGATGCCGTAATCATAATTTTATTTGTATGTAGAGAACATCTTTATAATAAATAAATAAAAGTATATGTATTCACCCCTTCACTGACACGTGACCCAGGTCTCTAGCTATCTCTTCCTGGATCAATCATCCCCATCTTAAACTTAACCTGAAAAACTGAGTCTATAATATATACTGTATACATAGAGTATTTTATGGATATATCAATTATAAAGAGTTTTATAACATTATACACAAAGTTCAAATAATAAGTAAACAAATACCTTTTTATTTTATCAACAATTTGTCTATCTAATCCTTGAACTTATGTGACTGCCAGCTTCTAGGAGAGCAAGCCTGGGGCCAAAAATGTATTCTGAGAATCAAGGGAGGATCGCAAGCCCTGCTGTTAAATAGATTTGCTTGTCCTGTATAGCAGTTCCTAGAAGATTACCATGCCCCAGCAAAACATCACATGACTGCACAGTACACATCATAGACTACCAGTCTGTATTCAAAAGAGAACAAGGCAGACTTTGAGTCTTTTTTACTTCTGGCTCAGCAAAGCATGTTGGCAGTGAGTGCTGAAGTAATCCGAACTTGGGTCAAGAAACCTGGGAGGGTTGAGGGGGTTGGATGCAGAATTCCCAATTTTGCAATATTGTTGGCTGCAGTAAGACACATTCTTAGTAGCTTCGTTTTTCAACTGAAACCTCTCTGTTATTGATCAGTGAAAATGTTCTGTGTTGAGAAGTACATAATGTGTTGTTGCTGAGACTGCTGCCATTACTTTGGAAGACAGCAGTTTTAATATATATTTAACATTAATGTAAGGATCACTGACTTACACAGGGACAGATTTACTAACATAAGTGATAAATTGCTTCAGTGTAGTTGCTCATAACAACCAATCTGATCTTTTCTTTCACTTTCTAAAGGTGGCCAACTGGCCATATACATTGTGACCAGAGCTACCAGTAAAAAAATGTGTTATTTATTCCATGTATGATCTTGGCATTTGTCATATCAAAGTATAATCATAGTAAGACTAGGGTACGCGTGGCCCACCAGGTACTCAATTCAAGCACCCAACACCCAGCCATTGGTGCTCCACCCCCAGCCAAATCTGCTCCCTGCGTTACTTAGATGGCTGTGCATTCCACAGTGGAACACAGCACCAAAGCAGGAAGTGGCCGTAGCTTGGGGTGGCCGGCTTGTGTGCAGGACCCAATAGGGTTGGGGCCCATCAGGATTTTCCCAGTGCTCCGAATAGGCAATCCAACCCGTAACAGTTGAAAAGTTCTAGTCAATTAGCTGGTTGAATCTATTGATCTGCTGTTTGAAAGCAAAGATCTGATTTAAAAAAAAATACATACAATTTGTATGCACATCACAGTAATGGCGGTCAGTGTGCATTGTAAAATTGAATTGTAGAGCCACTCCATGTTCTGCTGGCAAGATTACTTCAGACTGCATATGTACTGTAGGAATTTGGCTAGGCAAATTTAGAACTAAAGGATTGGTTTGGTAATCTTGTCTTAGATATTGGTATAGGGCAGGGGTCCTCAGCTCACCCCAGTTCAGTACAAATACATGTTGTCTTGTGAACATAAAAGAAGATACAAACTTGGAAGAACTCTTGGGTGAATATGTCATAAATGGGTCATAAATGCAGCTAATAATATCTCAATTCTGGATGGAATAATAATACGCACTGTCCACTATTTGCTTCTTTACAGAGAATGCGATTAGATGGAAGTTTGATTGCTGATGGTGAATGCACAATAGGACTCTTTCACTGTCTGTCCGATGATTACGTTTGAGAAAGCCTCGCTTATTTGTCACTGTAGTTATCGTTTCTGCTGTCTAAGCAATTGCAGAATTTCGCTGGGCAGGCCAAACACATTACAGCAATAACAACAATGGAGGAGTGTTTCTCCATCAGGGGGCTAAAACAATGAGAGGAATTATCTATGTGCTTGACCCCATGAACCTTACTCCTACTGCATTAACATCCCCTAATGTAGTAAAGGCACAGATTATATTATTATAGACTTTCTCTCATCTATTTTTCAGACATGTCTGTATATATACATATTTTTTTTTTAGATTTTTGTTCAATACTGTGTTGATATTACAGGTATAGGTATGGGATCCATTATCTGGAAACTCATTATCCAGAATGCTCCGAATTACAGAATGCACATCTCCCATAGACTCCATTTTATTCAAATAATCCAATTTTTTAAAAAAGTATTTCCTTTTTCTCTATTATAATAAAACAGTACCTTGTACTTTATCCAAACTAAGATATAATTAATCCTAAGTGGAAGCAAATCCAACCTATTCGGTTTATTTAAAGGGATCCTGTCATCGGAAAACATGTTTTTTTCAAAACACATCAGTTAATAGTGCTACTCCAGCAGAATTCTGCACTGAAATCCATTTCTCAAAAGAGCAAACAGATTTTTTTATATTCAATTTTGAAATCTGACATGGGGCTAGACATTTTGTCAATTTCCCAGCTGCCCCTGGTAATGTGACTTGTGCCTGCACTTTAGGAGAAAAATGCTTTCTGGCAGGCTGCTGTTTTTCCTTCTCAATGTAACTGAATGTGTCTCAGTGGGACATGGGTTTTTACTATTGAGTGTTGTTCTTAGATCTACCAGGCAGCTGTTATCTTGTGTTAGGGAACTGTTATCTGGTTACCTTCCCATTGTTCTTTTGTTTGGCTGTTGGGGGGAAAAAGGGAGGGGGTGATATCACTCTAACTTGCAGTACTGCATTAAAGAGCGATTGAAGTTTATCAGAGCTCAAGACACATGACTTGGGGCAGCTGGGAAATTGACAGCTCTAGCCCCATGTCAGATTTCAAAATTGAATATAAAAAAATCTGTTTGCTCTTTTGAGAAATGGATTTCAGTGCAGAATTTTGCTGGAGCAGCACTTTTAACTGATTCAATGTGGAAATTTTTTTTTTCCCATGACAGTATCCCTTTAATGTGTAAATAATTTTCTAGTAGATTTATGTTATGAAGATCCAAATTAGGAAATATCCGTTATCCGGAAACCCCCAGGTCCTGAGCATTCTGAATAACAGGTCCCATACCTGTATATGTACAGTATATAACAGAACTGTGTGGGTTTTCTCCCACTTCGCTTTCTCCCACCTTCTCCTCCTGGAATTGCCCCTAGTCTGAAGTACCATAGATTGTAAACGCCACTGGGGCAGAGATTGATGTGAATGATGTATAATCTCTATATTGTGTTTTTTAAATGATACTATTTATATAAAACCCTGAACAATATATGGTGTCTGTATTCCATTTATATGGGCTGGGTAGTAGTTGTTCCAGCTCTTGTTTACATCTGTGTGCCATTTAGGGGTAAGGATAAATTCTCCATACACAATTGGTGCAAAAAGTGTTTATCTTGGCGGTGAGGCACTGTCGGACTTGGGGACCCCCACATATCCTGGGGGCCCCAGCCTCAGTCCTGGAACCCTACTCACAGTGCACCCTTCCCCCACATACCTGTTCTCTTGCGCCTATGATCGGAGTATAGCAAAGAGAGAGTGCCAGAGCAGCAATCAGGTGGGTAGCGGCAATGGTCTGGATCAGCGGGGACTTAACTTTAGTTAGCATTTTTGTTTTGAGCTGTTATGTACTGTATGTTTTTGTTCAGTTCTCCTCAGTACTGGGAATACTCACAGTGCACCCTTCCCCCACATACCTGTTCTCTTGCGCCTATGATCAGGGTATAGGAAAGAGAGAGTGCCAGAGCAGCAATCAGGTGGGTAGCGGCAATGGTCTGGATCAGCGGGGACTTAACTTTATTTAGCATTTTTGTTTTGAGCTGTTATGTACTGTACGTTTTTGTTCAGTTCTCCTCAGTACTGGGAATAACAGAATATTTACATGAGCATGAACTTAAACACAGGGCCCTAGTTGATATATTAATTCTTATTGAAAACGTGTGTCCTGTCCCCATTATAGATATACTAAGTTTATCTAAAATGGGGACAGGACACAGTATGTATATAGAAGTGGAACAGCCCTGCATACTTGCCTTGCTGGTAATGGCTTCCTGCCTTGCTAAGCCCTTCAATTTCCTTGCAAGCGTAGCAACTGTTACTGTGAGGGAAGGAGCTTATGACATGTAATCCGAAGTCAGTGAGACGGCCGATGACATCAGACAGAGAGAGAGAGAACATTTTGTTTTCTCTTGGAAGTAACTAAATATAAATGAAAAGTATTTAAAAGCATATTGAGAGCCTGATTATCTTGTATACATCACAGTAATGATAAACAGGGGTGGTGTCATTTATATACAGTATATATCTGCCAACCACCACCTGGGCATGTGTGCAATAGTGAATGTGATACTGAGTCAAGGTGTAACTTATAATTCTGGCTGGGACTAGAGTCATTATTATGCCTTATTTACATATCTGTTCACTTTCTTACAAATTTTGGTACGTTGCACTTGGTCTTTTTTGCTCCTTTTTATGTCTGGTTGCTTTCCATTTTCCTTTTCTTTAAAGTGAGAAAAGGGATGCAGATTGATTGTAACTTTCCGTTGTCCTGTCCTCTTAATTGCAAGTGTACCCATAACCTTTGGGGCTTTAGTCTGTTTATATGTATATATTTATACCAATGTTACGAACAATGACAGCTTGGTTTATAAATTGGCAAGAATAAGAAAACCAGGTAACTTTTTTGCATAATAAGCTGAAATGCCATTTCCAATATACATTCATTACAAATTGTTAATAACTGCAGTTGAAAAACAAATCTCTCTGTACCTTGCTATTCCTTCTAGTGCTGGTCCTGACTACCATTAAAATATATATAAAAAATATGGCATTAGTTAACTGTTCTCCAGCCCAGGATGTGTGTCTATTTTAGCTATCTAACAGTTTATGAACTAACCTGCAGCTGACAATTTGTGTTACCTCCTTCTGTAGAAGATTGCAAAGCACACATACCTCTGCGTTTGAGGGTTGTGAAACTCTAGGTGTTGCAGTGAGGGCAATGGCAATAGTAAATTGAGACGCCTTAGTTCCAAACAATGAATTTTCAGGCAATGATCATGGGAGAGGCACTCACTATGGGCTACAGCCTTACAGCTACGGTTGCCACCTGGCCGGTAATGATGGTTGATCCTAATGTTATTAATAGGGGGAAAAAAATAAATATATAGGAAGGCCAGTATTTTATCTCCAGAAAAGGTGGCAACCCTACTTACAGTAGCACTGTACACCTTATTAAATGGCATTTATTGTAAAGCAGAAAGCCAAGGCACATGCTTTTGAGGACAACTCCCTTCCTATCATATAATAATTCTGAGTTGTTATTTGTATTTTGTATTATTCTAATAATGGGGGGGGGTTGCTGCAAAACTCTGGTGAGCCCTGAGGTATGTGAGGCATCCAACTCACATTTCACATTTCTGTACAAGAACAAAGAGAAGAAATAGGGGAAGGATAGATAATAGTATGCACAGTAAAATAAAACTAAACAAATAAAAGGGTGAGTTAAGAGATGAGAAAAATAATGGGCTCCCATATATATTTAAAAGAACAGTACCATGAAAAAAAGTATGTATTTCAAAGTAATTCAAATATGCACTGGTGAAACAGATATATTTGCTTCAGAAACACTACTATTTAGTGTATGGAAACAATATTTTGTGCAACAATGGAGGCAACTGAAATAGGACTAAATAGCAGGTAACAGATAAGCTCTGTAGAACACCACTGTATTCTACAGAACGTACCTGCTCTCTGCTATGTAACCTGTTCCTTTTCTATGTATAATGGCTGCCCCTACTGCTACACAGCAGCTTATTTATATAAACTATAGTTGTGTTTATATAGCAAACATGCCCAGGCCCGGATTGGTGGAGAGGCCACAAAGGCCTAGGGCGGCAGGATTTTAGGGGGAGCCATGCTGCCCAACCACACCCACATTGGTTCAGAAACATTGGGGATGCACAGGATATACAATAGTTTTTTAAATTTCCTTTGTGCCAATCCCCATTTCTCCGGTCCTGATGATCAAAATTTCAGTGAATAAAAGGGAGGGGACGGGGTGATGAACAACAGCGGGCCTAGGGGCTATGTAAATCCGGCTCTGAACACACCAATTGTTACCACTGCAGGGAAACTGTACAGTTTAATGACTTTAAAACACCAATTTTTTGGTGTTACTGCACCTTTAAAAGTATGTAAAGAGAAGATACTGGGTGGAAAAAAATGTGCACAAATATGAATAAAAGTCCATATTTTAAGATTTTCATGGTCATTAGACTTCCAACTACATTGAGAAATTTAATTGCACATTTATTTATTGCACATTTATTTATGCCTAAAGGCGGCATAATCTTTTCAAACAAACAAAACTTTTCTGTAAGAAGTTTTATTGCATACACTGAGCAAATTATAAAATTCTCAATCTTTTACTTTTGGAAGTGGTCAGTAAACAGTTTCTGGGTTCACAAAAGCTATATAAAATGAGTGCAAATGTAAAATTGTTGATTGTGAGGCATACCGATACCGAATCGTGAATACTTTTCCGCTGTAGGAGAATAGTAAAGGCGAGACAAGAAAGGAGGAAATATATTATAAAGAATGGGCACCCTTGTATATTTGAAAGTATTTAAAGAGAAGAGACTAGGAGAATCAAAAGGTCAGAATGTTTTTTGGAGAGTGTTCCTCTGGCACTCAGGACCTACTCCGTCTTTTAATTCTATCCAATTTCATTTCTTCTCTTTCTGGTTTCTATTCAGCTTCCAGCTTTTGTTCTCCCTTCTCCCTATTCTCCCCCTATTTTACTTTCCTCTTTCCATTTTTATCATGCTTTCCTTTTTATAAAGACAGCATTTTCTGAAATAAGCACCTCAAATTACTTCCAAGGCCTTTTCATCACAAGAGAATTCATACTTCCACCCTCTGTTTCCTCCACCTTTTATTCCCTGCATGAAATATATCCTACAATGATTTATTAAACATTTGTGCATTTGTCCCCTGTTCAAATGCTTATAACACCTGTTTCCCTTTCTGATTTGCTAAATAAAAAGATAAATAAATACGTGATGTGAATCATGATAAAGTTTTACTGGTCAGCTAGCTATTGTTCTGCAAAGTCAAATTCGCTGCCAAGACTGGAACTTAAACAGAGGCAGGCAGTTCCTTAGTGATAAACCAGCAGGTGTTCAGACTACTTAAGCATGTGCAACTAAAAATGTGGATAAAAGTATTATGAAACAATCATTTCACTTTAAATTTAAGTGTGATATAAATATTTTCTTAAATGAGAGCTCCAAAAATATAAAATGGCCAAAAATGCAGTATTTTATACAGAAAATTTGCTGTTCCAGCCCAAAAGTCCAATGGTGATGATGCGCATGCTCAATGGGCTTTAAGCTACTGTTGAGAAACTAAAGTTGGGGTTGTCAATAAATCATTAAAACACTAGCAGAAAGCAAGGTTAAACTTGATTTTTAATCAGCGCTGATGCAGAATGCACTGGTTTCTATGCTGCCATGTTATGTTAATGTTTATTACTCAGATTGGTATTGTGAATTTATTTTGTAAATATACTGTATGTTGTTAGTAGCTTCCTAAGCTCAGGTAACTGGCAGCAGCCTAGAGCATGTGCTGTGAATTAGAACAAAAGGAAACTGGCATATTTGGAGGCCCAGATTTCACTATTAATGAGCTTTTGTGGCCTTGGTCTAGTACTAAGGCCCAAAACATATGATGCCTAGAAATGCTGCACATTATGTATAGAGATTCTGTACCAGCAAAAGGTGACCATAGGCTGCAGTGAATATGTGCCTCTGAAGATGCCCCAGTAGCTCCCAATTTTATTTCTTCTGATTCGCAAAGCATACTTTGTGCTCCTGTCTGTGAACTTTTGGCTCACAGAATACTGTATATATAGAAAATCAAAGTCAAATTACATGGCTGCTTAGTAATTCATTTAGATTTTCATTACATGACAGATCAGAAACCAGTGCAATTTGAATCAGAATTTAATAGTCAGCCCTAACATTAGCTTTTATGACATGTGAACCTCATTTTCTGTCTGATGTTTTGCAACAATCCATAAGCTTAGCTTCTCTACAGCTGCCCAGAACATACTGAGCATGTGCAGTGTCAGAGATTTCAAGATGGTCGCCCCCAACTTTGAAGGTCAGAATTACTTTCATAGAGAGATAGAAACTTAAGGCTGGTGCGGTAAGTTCAGTATATAAGATACAGCATTTCTACCCATATTTGTTTTTAGGGTTTAGTTCTACTTTAAAGAGCCCTGAACATAAATTATAAATTGGTCCATCACATTGGTCAGACTACAGGCCATGAAGTTCTGAATCCACATTATCGCCAAGATTTGCCATTTCTAGGCCAAAAAACTCCCACCAAAAATATGATTTATGTGTATGGGGTTACCATACACAAAAATCATATTTTTGGTGGGAGTTTTATGGCCTAGAAATGGCAAATCTTGGCGATAATGTCGGAGACAATCACGCTTCATACATTTTACCTTCCTTGTGTTGATCATAGTGGAAGTGAGAATAGAAACTGATACTGGACTCAGAAGAAAATCATAAATGGGTCAATATTGCATTTTCTGAACTGAATTTGTTGGCAGGCCCAGGTGCATTGTGAAGTGCAAATGTTCTTGTTTTATTTAATCCAGAAACTGTCTGCCACTTCCTTTCCCAGAAAAATCCCTCTTTCCTGCTTTGTGGGCTGTGCCAGGGCTGCTGAGACTGTGAGTTCATGGAGGAAGTTTCTCCTCTCACCCTTGGGGTTCATGTGGCAGAAAACAGAGGCAGCACTGCCAAAACTATGTTATTTATATTCTTCCTTATCATTACATTTCACATAAAAAGTGCCCACAGACTGATATAGGGAGAGTGACTCACTCCTTGTCAACAATTACCTATTTATGTTAAAATCTTACACCTACTATGCTTGTATGCATTCTTACTGGGACTGACACAATTATACATTTTTAAAGAAATACATTTTATGACTAGATTGGACTCAAAATAGCCAGTCAAAAATTTATCAGATGTATTTTTCTGCAAAAGAGCAATTGGATTGTACCTGCCCCCCCCCCTCCATTAATATGCGGCCATTGTGGGAATGGTATATTATATCTGCACATGAATTTGCTTGTGCATCTTTCAGCAGGCATGTTCCTTATTGCATTTCTGACTTAAATCATATCTGCATTAAAAAATATGATATGTAAATTGGGGAGCTACAGTGTGCATTGGGAGAGTGCTGTGAAAGGCTTATGCACCCTATAAACCTTAAAGAGCAGGATAAGTAAAACATGGGTAGCTCATTATCATGGACATGTAATATGAATGTTCAGTGTCAGACTGGGGAGGGTCCTGGCCCAACAGAGCTACCACATCAGGGGCCTGCACACTCCACCGCCCCCCGCCCCAGCGATAACCCCCCTCTGCATCCCCGCCAGCGCATACCTACTTATTTCTTCGCCAGTCAGGCACGTCACTCAAGCGGACGACGGGATAGGGTCTGGGCCAGTGGGGCCCACCAGGTTTTTCCTTCTGGCCTAGTCCCATCCTGGGAATGTTATAGGATAGGTTATAAGTATGAGATCTTAACCAATTATCCAAATGTCATTGCTGAGTGTCCTTTTTAAAGGGGAACTATTGTGAAAATGAAAATGTAATATAAGCTTCATCACACCGGAATAAGAAACTTTCTAGATACAATCAATTATATATTCTGCATCATTTCTGAAATAATCAAGTTTATCTTCACTATCCCTCTCTCAGCATCTGTGTCTCTTCATTCTCTCTTCACGTAGCAGTTGATAATCATTGACAGTTAGATCAAATATATCTTATAGAGGGCTTTCTTTTCTAGCAGATGTATTAGAGCTCACTCAAATGCCATAGACACAAAGATCCTATCGTTCAAATCCTCGAACGATCGGACTTCCCCATCTCCCGACCTGCCACTAACCATTCCGATCAAATAAAGTAGTAAAAGAACAAATCAGCCGATGTTCTGCTGTATGAAGAGAGAATGAAGAGAAACAAATGCTGAGAGAGGGATAGTGAACATAAAATTGATTATTTCAGAAACAATACAAAATGTTTAATTGATTATATATAGAAAATGTATTATTTCAGTATGCTGAAGCTTATATTAAATGTTCATTTTCGCGATAGTTCCCCTTTAAACAGTCTTTTGTATTTATCAGTGATTTGCTTTTACCCTGCAATAATAAAACAGTACTTTATGATAACTAAGCTGCAAGAATCCATATTGGTAGTTAAAAAAATCCTACTGGGTTTAATTAATGTTTAAAGGAAAAGGAAAGCTACAGAGGCATTTTATTGCCAATAGATTAGCTGCAATAGTGCAAGCTAGAATGCTTGCACTATTATTCTGTAGAATACCATACCTGAAAAAATAGCTCTAGAAGCATTTGTTTGTTTAGGATAGCAGCTGCCGTATTAGCTTGGTGTGACATAAATTAATGCCTGAGTCTCTCCCTACTCACTTATAGCTCTGGGCCCAGATTACAGCAGAGAAGGGAGGGGGGTGGAAGAGGAGCAAACTGAGCATGCTCACGCCCAGGCAAGGAGGTTTGAGCTGAAGGCAGGAAGTCTGATACAGAATCCCATGTATACACAATAGAATGAAATATATGCTGTGTTTCTTTTGACAGAGGACTCAGAGCAGCATTACTTTGAGGGTTTACTGGTATGTTTAGGTGAATCTTTCTGATAAGGCTTACTTAGTTAAAACATTTGCTTCTCCTTTAGGCCAACGCCAGACAATTCTCTGCCCCACTGTTCTTACTCTCTGGGTCTGGCTTCACTCAGGTGCAGGCAAATGTGGCAGGTTTTGGTGCTGAAACGTGACATTTTCAGTATAGTAATTCAAATTTACAGATACCGGTATGGGATACTTATCCAGATACCTGTGGAAAGCCTTTAAGTCTTTATGGAAAGATCTCCCATAGAGCCCATTTTAAGCAAAAAATTCAAATTTTTAAAAATGATTTCCCTTTTTCTCTATAATAAAACAGAATAGTGTACTTGGCATCAACTAAGATATACTTAATCCTTATTAAATGTAAAACATTTCTATTGGGTTTTCTTAATGTTTAAATGATTTTTTAGCATTCTAAAGACATACTGATCCAAATTACGGAAAGATCCCTTATGCAGAAAACCCCAGGTCCTGAGTTTTCTGGATAATAGATCCCATACCTTTAATATTATATATAAATTTGTCAGAGCAAATAGCATGTAAGCTATGGAGGGCGTCTCCATTAAAACAAACCAAATTTTAAAAAAGTATTTCCCTTTTCTCTGTAATAAAACAGTACCTTGTTCTTGATCCAAACTAAGATATAATTAATCCTTACTGGAAGCAAACCCAGCCTATTTGGATTAGTCAATGTTTAAATGATTTTCTAGTAGATTTAAGGTATCCAGATTATGGAAAGATCCATTATACAGAAACCCCAAGGTCCTATGTGCATATATAATATGTTGCATACCATTTCATCCTTGCCCAGCTACAAGTTATTTAAATGTTTCAAAAGTCATAATTAAGTCTGTGAACGGTTGTGTTCCTATCAATGCAGAAATGAGAACATGTTACATTTCTGGCACATTTGCTACGTTTGTCAGAAAGCTCAGAATTCTGGGATGTCTATCTATCTATCTATCTATCTATCTATCTATCTATCTAAATATCTCTCTCTCTCTCTCTCTCTCTCTCTCTCTCTCTCTCTCTCTCTCTATGGGGCAAAT
Source organism: Xenopus petersii (assembly GCA_038501925.1). Lineage (NCBI taxonomy): Eukaryota > Metazoa > Chordata > Amphibia > Anura > Pipidae > Xenopus > Xenopus petersii. The sequence continues at coordinate 91,173,772 of CM076680.1, read as the reverse complement.
TCACTTCGCCGCACTTCGCCAGGCGTATTTTCGCCAGCGCTCCGCAAATTCACTAAAATCCGAAGTTGCACATAGGGGTAGCGTTAGTTTGCGAAGTTGCGCTAGCGTTAATTCACCAAGCGAAGCGAAGTTTCGCTAGCGATGGTTAATTTGCATACGGCGCGAAATTCAAATTTCAATGGAGGAATACGTATCTGCACTACAAATGCCTAGAAAACCTTCAAGTCAGCAAATATAAACTTTATTTTGCCCTACACATGTGCCCACTGTCTAGGTAAGTTGCCATGAGTCAGGAAATGTAGGGGGGAGGAAGGGGAGCCCCAAAAAATTTTTCGATCTTTTTCAGCCTATCACCCATCATGTAGAAAACACAACAGCGTTTTTTGGGACTTAGAAAAAAAATTTGACTTTTTTTGAAACAATCCCTATCTACTCTATTGCGCTTCGCTGAGGTGGCGAAGGAAGTCTAGCGTAAAAGGTAGCGTTCAGTACACTGCGCAAGTTAGTGAATTTACATAGTTACATCGCTGGTGAAAATTCGCCTAGCGTAAGTGTGCGAAGTAACACTTGCGAATTTACGCCAGCGTTCGTTAGTGAATTTGCGCAGTAATGAAAATGCCAAACGCTAGCGAATTAACGCTAGCGTTCGGCGCTTAGTGAATTTGCGCCTATCTCTCTCTCTCTCTCTATCTCTCTATCTATCTATCTATCTACGGTATCTGTCTGTCTGCCCCTAAAATCTTGCTAGGCCAGGCCATTTTTGGCCTGGCCACAATCTTGGCATAAGCAGGACATAGAGATAGGGGAAATGGAGTCGGAAGACATTGATATGCAAGTATTTCTCTTCATTTATTCATACATAGTTGATTTGCCTTGCTTTGTTCTTGGTTCTTTTTTTAATTATGTGATTGTTTTAATGTGGAAACTCCCCATTCGCTTAGCTGATTATGAGAGAAGCAAGCCTCCTTCTTTTTCCTACAGCTTGTTTGTGGCTGTGGAGTTAAATGTCTTTGTGGCTAAACTGCAGGAAGCTGATGCAAAGAAAGAGAAGTCAAGACTTTGGCACCTAATATTTTAGAAAGATAAAGAATATTAACCCTGTACAAGTACCTTCTTTTGAGGCTAATGACAGTGTTGGTCTAGCCAAACAGGGGAGATCTCTAACTGGCCTCAGTTGTCAGTGGACTCTTCTGCTTACGCAACCAAGTGGCCTATACCATGACCACCTTCCATTTATGCTGGCACTCGCTGATTATTATCTTGGGACCCTTGCAACGTGTATGGGAATAAATTAGGAAAGAGGTCCCTCCAAGTTTAACATTGAACCACGGTCCCCAATCCATGGCAATGGCCAGTTTTACAGGGAGTCCAATGTTTAAAGACCATTTTGCCTAATAAATAGCTGTGCATGAGTACTATCTCCCGGAAACTGTAGCATTGTTGGTATTCTTTATTTATATAGCACATATTTATCAGTGATGTTCTTTGAACTGTATAGTAGACATGTTTTTTATGGCATTGCAATGCATCATATTACAAAAGGAGGGGCAAAGTGCTCTTGTTTCAGCAGTATTATAGGAGGTAACATATTTTTTTTATGTTGTTTTTTATATGCTGCAAGTAATGGTATACACTTTTGTAATATTTCATTAGGAGTGGCTTCCTGATTGACTATAGAGCTGAGGGAAGCATTATTAGACAGACCACCCCCTCCATTGCTTTTATCCCAATAAGCAAAAAGTGTATACCCATCCATAAATCTAATGCAGCTTATGCCAAGCTGTGCGACTTGTGGTGTGATCCATTGCAGCCTCATTAGCTAAAGTTCAGGAAATTTGTCTGCGAGACCATGCTGAAAATTGCTTCTTATTCTGGCGAAATAGAGTGGACCTTATCCAGCTTCTACATTGTGTAAATAAATCCAGATGCTTATCAGTTAAAACGTTGAATACAGTATTGTGCCTAATAAATGCTAGGTATTCAAGCACTGTACTACCACTAAATACGTATATATATCCATATAAAAAAATGGAGCACTCACAGGATTTATGAATGAGTGAAAAAAAATATTTTATTGTCAACGTTTTGGTCCAACGTTTTGGCTCTCCTTCGGGCATTTATCAAGGTTCTTTGATAAAGGCCCAAAGGAGGGCCGAAATGTTGGATGCACAGGTATGAATAAAATTTGAATATTTTCACGTAAACTGGAGTGCAGGTCCTTTGGAACTCTATATCTATCTATATCTATCCATCCATCCATCTCTATATCTATCTATCTATATATCTATCTATCTATCTATCTATCTATCTATCTATCTATCATCTATCTATCTATCATCTATCTATCTATCTATCTATCTATCTATCTATCTATCTATCTCTATATATCCAGAACCAAAGCGAGCACTCTCAGGTCTTAATAGTCCAATAAAAGTGTTTTTATTTAACAAACAGAAGATGACGTTTCGGCTAGCACTCTAGCCTAAAGGCTAAAGGCTAGAGTGCTAGCCGAAACGTCAGCTTCTGTTTGTTAAATAAAAACACTTTTATTGGACTATTAAGACCTGAGAGTGCTCGCTTTGGTTCTGGATATTCATGATGCTTTTTTGCTGATTGGAGCAACATTTCAGAGGATATAAAGTGAAGCAAGATCCGATGTACAAGTTATTCTTAATTGAGAAAGCCAGTTGGATGACTGGTGAAACGTCTTCAAGAAAAAACACAGCAAGTCCAGTCGATTTGACTTATTAATATATATATATATATATATATATATATATATATATGATATTTAGTGACTTGAATAGAATATAACCTATCCATCCAAATGCAGAGATTTGTGCTGTGTTATGGTACCAACATGTGGATTATGTGGATTGATATTGGAGGATTTTGACTAAACCTGTAGACCATTATTATTTGGGTGAAAAAAGAATCCTAGACAGTATAGATTTGCAATTAATTTAATTTATTTACAGACCAACAGGACAATCCACTGACCCAAGTACTGCATTGACTTTGGAATATATTTTATGTCAGAACTACCCCTCCATGAAGTCTATTGTAACATGTACATACTGTATGTATAGTACATATAATTAGGTATTACTGAACTTTTCAAAAATGTATCTGTCCAATACAAGAGTGCAGTTTCTTCTGTTTATCAGCAAAACAGATAAAAGAGAAAATATACACATTTAGATTTGGAATGCACCTGAAAGGACAAAGCAAGTTATTAAACTGAGAAGTCAATGCTGAATTTCAATATCTAGAGATGCATATGTTTTTTAAAGGTAGAGATGCCATATGTTTAAGTGCAACTAGAATCCATAGAATGGAAATATATGACAATGATCTTTATAAAGTCATTTATTTAGCCAACATACCCATAGGAGTCACATTGCTTTAGCCATAACCGAAAGGAGTCACATTGCTAGGTCACTTTTATAAATGCAATTGCATTATTGTCAGTCTAAACACATTGCTACACGAATCACACTCATTACTCATTTAAGAGAACCATCAGTTACATGTTGTGGTACAGATGTTTGCATTGTAAAACAGTAAAGGCACAACATCTGATGATAAGACACATATAATCACAGTATGTGATGTGATACAGCACCTGCTGGAAAGGCATTTGTTTTCCTGTCCCTGTACATTAAGTATGATTCACTTCTTGCCACACACTGAAAATTGATTTTCACATGTCCCTGAATTCCCTAGTATGCTCGGGGATATTTTTTTCTTCTTGTTGTTCCTTCTTTTTAAAATAACTAGTTATCACATTACAAATGCCTGTCCCAGCACATCATTGTAGCCAGGGTGACTAAGATGTGAAGTAAATAACTGCTGTCCATATTCCTTGGCATGCAATGAGTCTATAGGGGGAAAAACAAGCTGTAAATGTCAGCTCAGTGTCTCTGGCTATCACAGTCAACTCTGAAGGCAGCTTTAAAGAAACATGGCATGAAAATGCTAGTAGGTCCCTTTCAGATAATCCATATCCCTATCAGAAAATAGTCTGTATTTGTGATTAAAAGTTATCAAAAATATTTACAAAACATCAGCACAGACCCAGAGCTGCTGAAGTCATTAGAGAACTGTTCTGCAGTAAATTATGAGGATCAGAGTCAAGTGTAAATTTTATAGGCACTTCCCATGAGTTTCTGGTGCCAAAGAAAAGAGTAGGTTTTCAACCAGAAAAACAATGGTACTAATGTTGCTTTTTATTCAGATGATATTTGAAAAGAAGCAAGTGAACTGTTAACATTATGGGTACTTACACTCAGGACAGCTCATGGGACAATTCAGGGGACTTGACATCACCAGTGCACTTTATACTCACGTTCCTAATCTAACAACTACTAACTGGCCAAATATTTTGGGCCAACCATCAAATAAGTTTCAAACATCCAATGTTTGCATAAAAATATCTATATGTTACACCATTCTGTAAAATACATTGTTTATTGTCATGTAGGTGGCAGTAGGAATCATCTTTCAAATGGGTGCTATGTTGAATTGGGGCAGCACATCATGGCAACCTCCAATAGGCTCCAATTAGCCGATAATATATGTAAAGATCCCTTTGTTTGGTTGGATTATCAGATGAATGGATCTTTGCCCTATTTGAATTCCTGAAGGGATCCTCTGAAATTTGGTCAGCTAAGAAGCTAATACAGGTATGTATGGGACATGTTATCCAGTATGTTCAAGATTGATTAAATCTTAGTTAGGATCCAGTACAAGATTTTATTATTATTAACATGTATTTATGTAGCACCTACATATTGCGTAGCACTAACAAGAGTACAGAGAAAAAAGAAATCATTTTAAAATATTTTAATAACTGATTAAAATGGAGTCTGAGGGGGATGGTTTTCCTGTAATTTGGAGCATTATGGATAATGGGTTCCCAGATAACGGATCCCATACCTGTACAGGGTCTGATGCAGTCCAAAGCCAAGGGGATTTTCCCTGGTATATTATTATGATAGTACATTTATTGATTGGGGCATATGAGTTATTTTCAGTCCAATTAGCTCTTCTAAAAATGCACTGCTGAAATGCTCCCTAGCAAAAAGCAAGGGAAGGCTGAGTCAGGACAGAGTCACACATAAATATATACTATAGCTGAATACATGTTCACAGAAACATACTGAGCGGCATAAAAAGACCATAAAGCACTGTGAAATGTAACACAATGCAAAAAATGTTTTCTGAGACATCTGTGAGATAATTGCTCTTGGCTGCAGCCCAGTTATTAGTACAACACTTCACAACAGAGTATCAGATGGCTGGTGCAAAGTTCTTGGTCAGCAGACGTTTTCTTGCATTTAAAAAAAAATGGTTTTCTAGGGGATAAATCCACAAATTGTTTTGTCACATTGATCAGTAAATTTGAATAGTGATATCTTTCTTGTTCATAGCTTCTTTACTATCAGAAAACTCTTGCTGTTCTATAGCATGAAGAGATTTGGAGATTTTAGGTTCATATCAAACGATTACACATCTGGTAGTTTCAAGCTTCCTTGTCACCCAGAATATTTGTAACAGGGTAGTTGGGATAGGAATGGAACAACTGAAACTCCTGTGGGAAACCAAGAAATTGGCTCCCAATAGATTCCTAAAGAGGATTCTTTACTAATACCTAAATTGCAGGAAGATTGTATGTATATTTCTGAAGACAATGTGCTTTTTATGTCTGAATTGGCTTAAATTTATTTTAAGATGTATTTTACGACTACCTGAAGGCTTGAAGTTTAGACACAAGATTATTGAGATTAGACCCGGACTCAACAGTATTTAGGGTGGTGAAATAATTCTCTGTAATTAAAGTAAGAGATAAAGAGGTTATACATGAAAGGTGGAAGGTGTAGAATAGAGGAGTATACCAAGTAGTAATGTGGTACAGTGTACTAAAAAAGGTGGCAGAGTAAATAACCACCAGACAGGAGTTAAAAATAAACAAATCAGGGGTAGTCAAATTATTTTTTGGGTGCTATATACACCTACTGAATGTATACTCAATGGAAGTGTGTCTAAAATGTGTTATCCCCACCGTTTGGACTGTTCCAAACAAATAATATTGTTAAATACTAGCTACAACTTGGTGTTAGGTGAAATATGTATTTTTTTACTCTCTTTTACTTACATTATAAACATTAGGTTAACTCTTCCCAATCCTTCTCCTTGTCTAGAGAGACAGTGGTAAGCTCTCCTAAAAGATCACTGTGATTGCTAAAAGAGAAATGCCATTAGCCATTGACCTCTGTTGGTGTATGCACAGAGGGTTATAGGTAGAAGTAGCAGAAGAAAACATCTAAAACAAATCAAGTTCATTTAATGGGCAGGCTCTGTTGGGCTGCACATTCTTATAGAAGCAACTTTTTCCTGTGGTGGGAACCTCATTCTCTTTGACACTGATAAGGTTAAAATGAATGTCCATATGAAGGCCAGCTGTGTTTTGCTGACACATCCTTTTACTTTGCATAAGCCTTTTGCTGCAGAATTTCCCCTGGGACTTAAGGAACAGGATGGGATGGAATTGTAGCTGGCATTGGCAGGAAGTTCATAGGAATGTCACCATATTATTGCAGTTGTCTGCAGCCTTCTGGCTTTCAACTACAAGGCTGCAAGGAAGAATTGTGGAAGGAAAATGTCTGATTTGGGTGGATTTTTTCATCCTTCCTTTAGTGGACAACTGTCATTAAGGTAAAAATTACACCCAAACTGTAGTGGGTGGTTCTTTTTTTCCAAATGTTTTTTTAATATATATTTTTTGTTATATATTTGATATTTTTGATATATTTGATATATAATTATTATTCATATTGTTTCCTAAACCTAAAATTTCCTACTGCAAACAACTCATGCTTGCTGTCAGCAGTGCATAGCAAATTGAGGACCCATGCTAGACTGATAGTGCAGGTGAATTTCACTCTGTTGCGCCTTGCAGCCCTTGCGCTCTGGCGAATGGACGTAACTACGCAAATTCACTATGATGCGGATTTTACTGAACGTTACCTCTTTAGCCAGACTTGCATTCGCCACCTCAGACCAGGCGTAGTGCAATAGAGTAGATAGGACTTTCTCAAAAAAATAGTCCCAAAAATTAGTGGCGACTTTTCATTTTTCAGGGTGATAGGCTGCAAAAGATCATACATTTTTTTCTGGGGTACCCCCCTACATTTCCTAACATATTGCACATAAACTATACACTGGGCTCATGTGTAGGGCAATATGATAACTCTTTTTTATTTTATTAAGGTTTTTTGGGCTTGTGTAGTGTAATGAATTGGCTGCAACATATTCGTCCGTTGAACTTTAACTTCCCGCCATATGCAAATTAGGTAACGCTAGCGCAACTTTGCTTCGCTTGCAACTTTGGATTTTAGTGAATTAGCGTTGTCCTGTCGAATCAATGCCTGGCGAAGTGTTGCGATGCGAGCGAACACTAGCGCAAATTTGGCGCTTAGTGAATCTACTCCAATGAGTAGCAGACCTAAAATAGGCCACAATTTTAAAGAATTTTTCTTTTTTGTTGTTTGGGCTCAGTATGAGATTCTCTGCTCCATTACACTAATAATTTTAATATTTTTTTTATACAGTAATGCTGAATAACTAGGATGTGTTGCATACCTCCCAACTGTCCCTTTTTCGGCGGGACAGTCCCTCTTGCAAATAAGATACTTTGTAACAATTTTGAGACACAAAAAAACAGTTTAGATAAGGAGAATTATTTTCAAACTTTTATAACCTGCCAAATTTTGTAAAATGAACATGGTAATTAGGGGGTATAGCCAGATAAAGGGGTGTGGTAAAAAAATTTAGCTGCGCTACGTGCGAAAACATTTTTTGTCCCTCTTTTTACTTCCGAAATGTTGGGAGGTATGGTGTTGAAACTAAAACTTGCAGGATCCCCTATACCTGAAGTGAAGGCTGCAGGACTTTAGCATACATTGTGATTCAGAAACAGCTGCAGGCTGGACATTCTTGCTCCTTGATTAAATAGGCAGTGAAACTAAAATGGTTATCCCCAAAAACAAAGCATGTTATAACAGCCACAAACACACACACACATTTCACTACTTTGGGTAGTGTTTTAGTACGAGCAGAGTAGCTGTAGGTAGGGCAAGTTAGGGACAACCTAAAAGGAATATTAGGAACACATTAAAGCAGTGGTCCCCAACATGTTGCTCACCGTCCCCTTGTATGCTGCTCCCAATGGCCTCAAAGCAGGTGCTTTATTTTTGAATTCCTGGCTTGAAGGGAAGCTTTGTTGCATAAAAACCAGGTGTATTGCCAAACAGAGCTTTTTGTAGTCTGTTAGTCCACATGAGGACTACCATTAGCCAATCACAGTCCTTATTTGGCACCCAGGAACTTTTTGCATGCTTATGTTGCTCTCCAACTCTTTTACACTTGAATGTGTCGGACTGGGACATCAGGGGCCCACCCAAAAACCTTTGACTAGGGGCCCACCGATTAATCTTAGACCAAGGGCCCACTCTTAGTAGTATTATTATTCCTCTTCTCACTCAACCTCTATTCTCCTCGTCTCTTTTCTTTACATACTATAATACTATAATCTATTATTCCATCTCTTTAGCCACTTTGTTTTCATATAAATAGGGAATTGCCATTAAATAGGCCACATGTCTAGCAGCATGAGGGGCCACTGACACCTTGGTCCCTGGGACTTTTCCAGGTATCCCGGTGGGCCAGTCCGACACTGGACTCACGGGTAAAAAAGTTTGGGGATCCCTGCACTAAAGTGTACAAGAAAATCTTAAAGCTATAACACCAGTGATAGTCAGTCACCTGACACTAAGGGGCTTATTTATTAAAATCTGAATCAAAAATTTGGGTTTTTGTGCAATAACCCAAAAAAACAAGCATTTTTGGAGTAAAGTCAAAAAAATTCTTACGATTCGAGAGTTTGCTTTATTTTATCAAGTTTTTTTCCAACAAGACTTTTTCAAGTTATTTTAAGGCTAAATAAGGTAAAATCGTGGATGGAAGTATAACCCTCTAAGATCTTATGTAACAAACAACCTGCCATGATTGTGGTCAAAAGTATGACAGGTTCAGGTTGCAGCACCAGAAACTACAGTTTTACAGGTATGGGATCTGTTCCGTATAACCCATTATCCAGAAAGCACTGAATTACAGCAAGGCTGTCTCCCATCCATTTTATTCAAATAATTTGAATTTTTTAAAAAAAATATTTCCTTTTTCTCTGTAATAATAAAACAGACTCTTGTACTTGATCCTAACTAAGATATAATTAATCCTTATTGAAAGCAAAACCAGTCTGTTGGGTTTATTTAATGTTTACAGTATATGCTTTTCTAATAGAATAAGGTATGAAGATCCAAATTATGTAAGGACCAGTTATCTAGAAAACCCCAGGTCCTGAGCATTCTGGATAATAGGTTCTATACCTGTATAATTGAACTGCAGCTATGATCATCCACATCAGTGCTGAAACCCAATTGCCTTGCCGGCTAAAATGGCTTGGGACTGTTCTGACTGGAAAGTTTTTAAATAGAAATAGAAACTTAGGGGCTTATGTAGAAAAATTCCCAAAGTTACAGACTGCCCACTCACCCTAAATATACAATACAACTAGAGATCCTTTCAAGAAGCAGACAGATTTAAAGCTTATGATGCCATATTGCACCCTTATTCCTCCATTTTAATGAAAAGTTTTGTTCACTTGGGTATTGCATGTACCTATGTATTAAATGATGTATAATAAATTATATGTATGAACATGCATTGATCTGTTTATGCAGGTAGGGAGAAGATTTCTGATTTGGCCTCAGAGAAATACTTGGTTGTTTCCGAAAATAAGTACTGTACTTGGAACTAAATGAAAGAGCATTCCTACATAACCTGCAATTACCTCTTTCTTGTGTCAGCAGGAGAGTGCACCATTGTTGCCATTAAAAAGAAACAAAGCAGTGATTAGGCCCATAGACAACACGTATATAATGACATATTCTTCCTCTTGTTGTCATTGTATAAAATGTTCTTTATGTATGCCTACATCAAACTTCTTTTGTGGTCCATAACAGAACAGATTAAAAACAAAAAAACCAAGCGAACCAAGAAAAAAAAATAAGCTCCTTTTAAAAACCGCTGCTGTATTATCTTGTTTGTACAGCATGTTTGTTATTGTCAGCCATAAAAAAAACAAAGAGAGCACCTGTTTATGGAAGCGGCTTAGTCCAGACACAGGATAGACAATATGTGTTGTGGAGTTGAGGAACTCCCAGCACCCACTGACAGTTGTGCTGGCAGTCGATGCTGGGAGTTGTGGGAGGTGGAGTCCCAATGTTCACACAGTGAATGAAGCATTCTCTCTTTATACCAGGTAATTACATCACGTCAACTTGCCTATGACAGCAATTAAGAAGACCACCACACAGTGCCTGGTGCCTAGTAGTCAGGTACTAGAGAATGCCTTAAGCTGGCCATAGACGCAAAGATCCTATTGTACGAATCGAGGACAGGTTTGATTTTGACCGCCCTGCCGGAGCCCATTGCGCTCTCATCGTAATCTGATCGTTCGGCCATAGGGCCAAACGTTCAGTTTACCCCCGATATAGCCATGCCCGTTAGTTAGATATCGGGGAAAGATCGGCTCGTTTTGCGATGTCGCTAAACGAGCGGATCTTTGCGTCTATGGCCACCTTTAGTCTTGACATGTTTATTGTCAGTTACAGCACTGAAGTGGTTTGGAACGTCTTGGTTGACAGTACGTGAGAAGCTTCAGCAGTGTTGTTGGCTGCGCTGTAACAACCTCTTCCTGTCCTACCTAGGGAACGTGGGTTAAGGTCATGCAGGTGCAAGGCTGACAGAGGCACAGGAAGTTAAAGCCAGAGGTGCAGTACAAGCAGGGAACTCTCAAAAGTAATGTACAGTCGACTTTGGTACAGGCAGTTAGGTCTAAAATGGAGCTGAGGCAATGCTGTGAATTTTCACTTCTGCTTTGCAGCCTATTTCTGCTGCAGAATACAGGTCACATCTTGTTTTCTTACACGCAGGGCTTAGATTTACAGGTAGATTGCAAGCTACTAGGTTCTACTGTCTTTTACAAACCTACACAAATCTTTTTTTCTATTAGACTGGTATTGGAGGTTGATATATTTATGCTGAATTTAGTAACCCACATGTAAGCAATATATCTTACGTGCTTATTAGTTTCTAGGTATGGGATTGGTTATCCAGGAACCGTTATCCAGAGAGCTCCAAATTATGGCAAGGCAATTTCCCATAGACTCCATTTTAAACAAAAAATTCAGATTTATAAAAATTATTTCCTTTTCTGCTGTGATAATATAACAGTACCTTGTACTTGATCCTAACTATAATGAATCCTTATTGGAGGCAAAACAATCTTGGATTTATTTAATGTTTAAATATTTTTTTTTAGTAGATGTAAAGCATGGTGATCCAAATTACAGAAAGATCCCTTATTTGGAAAGCCCCAGGTCCCAAGCATTCTGTATAACAGGTCCCATACCTGTATTACTGGACCTGGAGAAAAAACTGCACGTTTTATTATATCACTCACCAATCTGAAAATTTAGGATTAGGGGTTTGAAGGGGGTAATGTGATAACAATTGAACTTGTCTAGTAACTTATAACTAACAATCAGTACGTAGAATTTACTGGTTAACTTTTTGAAACCAAATATCTGGTTGCCAAGGGCTACTAGACAATTGCTACCTTCACTACACTTTCCTCCTGCAGATCAGTTATCATGGGGCCATATACTACTAGGTTAGCAGGGCCTTACCCTAGGAACACTGTAAATATTGTGGTCAAGCAATGGTTGGTGGTTGGGTGGTCATGATGGGGCGAGCAGTAAAGTCAAGGAGTCAGGTGATGATGCGGGAGGGGGTGGAACAACTACATAGTGGGAGGACAGTGGGCACATTCTGGATGGATTGAAGACAAGAGATGGTAAGACTGGGGCTGATCAGGGCATAAGGGGCAGGTCTGGATCACAACAAATGGGTTTTACAAATTTACCCACCGGTACCCAGTACATTGCTGATAAATTTGCTATACCCCCTTGGCAGGTGTTTTACTGGCTAGCTTGCATATGAACCTGAGATGCCATAATGCTTGTCCAGGCAGTTGAATCCTCTGTAAAGATAGGGCTAAAAGACCATTTAGCCTTACTAATATAGCAATACTGCTAATCTATTTTATTCTCTACGAATAGTACCTTTGTAGAGACAAGAAATACTACACCCTCCATAGATAAATATTAAAATGCACAAGAGGATAACAGAATGTAAATTACCTATAATGTACATTCATGGTATCCTCAGCTACCATGAGGAATGCCTGTTACCTTGCAATTCACAACCCCAGGCTTACCCCCGTGAGGATCCTAAGAGATTGCAGTTTTGTGCCAGGTAGATTGAGAGTTCTCTCAACCTAAGCCTGCATGCCATGGTGGTGCCCTATCCACTCTCCAAAAATGATATGAGGGTATCATAGGATATTATGTGAGAGACTGTGGGAATGGGGAAAACTTTCACAAACAAAGCTCTTTTCTTCTGAGGGGATTTACTGTAAGGTCAGACCGTGCTGTTTGTCCTACACAAGGCAACTCTCTTTATTAGCTCTGAGCTCAATGCAGTACTAGCACTTTGTTTTTTGTCTGCTTGCAACCTACCATTGGGGCTATTACTTGGTGTCTTCGTGACATGTTTCAGTCTCTGCTTACCATTGCACCCACATTGTATTACTGGCAACTGAACAGAAGTGGACATTTCGGGGTGAACACAACTTCCCTATGGTTGCAACTTTTACCCCTTCTACGATGATCCCATTCTAACCAAAACACCACATGGGCATTGTACCTTATTCACCAATGAGGTAGGAGCTATTTGGGGCTATCAATCCTACAGCAGCTAGGGACAACCACTGGATTTAGCATACATTCATTTTGCCAAGGTGACATAAAATATATTAAATATATATGCAAATACAAATTAGTGAAATAGGCTGGCACTGTACAGTAGGATACTACATTTTTTAAGCTACAGGGAGTCTTCTGGGTAATTGGGGGGCTGCATTTACTTTACATTCACCACAGGGGATGCTGCAGAGCACTGTAAAGGGGAAGTAGACCTTCCATCAATTATCCTACCCTTACCAAATTACCAGATTCCCAAGCTTAATTACAGATGCAAAAGAATTCATCACTGAGAATCATCCCTTACCAGCACAACTATAATCACATTGCTGTTATTAAACATAAGAAGATTAATGTTAGGTTTTGGCTTGAAATGTCGACCTAATGACAGCACAAACAATATGAATGTGTGAACAAGAAGCTGCTGGAAACTTGTTGCAGCTACATAAGTCTGCACATCAAGCTCCAAGATTGGTCTGTAAATTTGCTGCTGAACTATAAACTCTCTTCATTGTTAGCTCGTCCAACTGTTTTGATACACCAGCATTCCTGCTGAGGAGCGTGGGGCTTTAAATTCAGAACTACTCCTTGAACTAAAGCATAAGAAGTTGGTCTTTCCATCGGGACAAGGGCTCACATAGGAAATTGTTTTTTGTTGAGGTAGAAGCAAAAAAAAAAAAAAAAAAAAGTTGAAATAGGCAGCAGTCAACTTTCTAAATCTGCCTGAGGAACAAAGGATTCCGCCTAGAAACAGCAGCAGCCAATAAGAGCTCAGGCAGTCAGGTAGGAGATGCCTTGAAGGAGGAGTAATGACATGTTACCTCTCCCAGCCGTCAGCTATTTATAAGCTGAGAAAAACACTTGTAATATTGGGCTTTGCTGTATTTGCTTTTATGTCATTTCTGCTAGTGCAGGAAAATGCTCCTTTTTAGACATTACATGTCCTTTAAACATTATACACACCTTTCCTAATACCTGTAAATAGCATCTCTGTAGCCATTAACCTCTTACTGCATGTGCTGCTGAACCAAAAGCCTTGATAGAGTTATTAACCTCTGTTTAAGGGTGTTCAAAGTGTGTAATATAAATAGAAAATGATTGCAGTATTGCATATGTAATTTGCACACTGAGATCATATTATATTTATTAATATATATATCATATCAGACATAGTTTGTACCTTCCTGGGTGTAACTAGAGACAGACTGGAAAGTCACAAAGGCACAGACCTAGGGTGGCAAGATTTTAGGGGCAGCATGCCACCAAGCCACATTCAATTTTTTTTAGAAAAACTGTGCCTTTAAAGGGGTGGTTCACCTTTACGTTAACTTTTAGTATGTTTACCAATTCTAAGCAACTTTTCAATTGGTCTTCATTATTTATTTTTTTTATAGTTTCTTCTTCTTCAGACTCTTTCCAGCTTTCAAATGGGGGTCTCTCATCTAAAAAAACAAATGTTCAGTAAAGCTATAAATGTATTGTTATTGCTACTTTTTATTACTCATCTTTCTATTTGGGTCCTCTCCTATTCACATTCCAGTCTCTTATTCAAATTAATGCATGGTTGCTAGGGTAATTTGAACCCTATCAACCATATTGCTGCAAGTGCAAACTGGAGAGCTGCTGAGTAAAAAGCTAATTAAAATAAAAAACACAAATAATAGAAAATGAAAACCAATTGCAAATTGTCTCAGAATATCAGTCTCTACATGATACTAAAAGTTAACTCAAGGGTGAACAACCCGTTTAAATCTCCTGCACACTTAAAGGGGAACTATCACGAAAATGAAAATGACATATAAGCTTCCGCATACTGAAATAAGAAACTTTCTAAATATAATCAATTACAAATTCTGTACTTTTTCTGAAATAATCAGGTTTATCTGCACTATCCCTCTCTCAGCATCTTTCTCTTCATTGACAGTAAGATCCAATATATGTTATAGGGTATGCTCCCTTTCCTAGTAGATGTATTAGAGCTCACTCAAATAACTCTAGATTCCAGTACAAACAAAATCTAACAAAATAACTGCCTTTTGCACAAATTCTGCATGTAAAGAGACAGGATTTCTGGTGATTTTAATAGAGTGAACTCTAATATATGTTCTAGGCAAAAGGAGCCCTATAGGATATATTGGATCTACCTGTCAATGAATATCTGACACCCAGCTGCTGAATGAAGACAGAATGAAGAGAAACAGATGCTGAGAGAGGGATAGTGAAGATAAACTTGATTATTTCAGAAACAGTACAGAATTTGTAACTGATTGTATTTAGAAAGTTCATTATTTCAGTATGCTGGAGTTTATATTCCATTTTCACTATGGTTCCCCGTTAATCCCCATTGCTCCAGATGAAACCGGCACATGCCCAGGGTGGGCAGCAGCAAGGAGTAGTGGCAGGACCGAGGGCCTAGGGGCATCTGACTGGGCCTGACTAGAGAGGAAGCTAACCCTGTAAAATAAAATAAACCCCCTAATAAGTTAATGCATGTGTAATTTAGATCCTTTAGCCTGCCATTTGGCTACTACTGTATTGTTCCCCAGTGGCATAGAATTATTAGATAGGCTAAGGATCCCCCTACCCCCTTCTTTTAACTTTACCTTACATCAATCATAACATTTCAATTAAATAAAAACACAAACACATGAATAGCAAAATCTGTGGAGGTCACGTTCTTTATTTACAAATTCACAAAGGACTAGGCACCCCTGACCCACAGCTGCGGCTCCTATCATTTCCTCTGGGCCTCCGCCCATACCTTTACCGACTTACAGGGAGCAGAGATTCAGGGGCAAAACGCACTCTGTGACCTACGGTTACCCATCCTCTTGCTCCCTATCATGTGCAATATATCATGTGCAATAGTGGCGCTAACCCAGCCTCTCAGCTGAACTCAGACAAGACCGTGCAGTCTCAGTCTGATCCACGCTAGTGACTCTCCAAGGGTAGGCCTGCACTGTAAATCTCACCATTTCCGGAGCCGTGCTGACGCCCAATGTGACAAAAACAAAAGTTAATGCCCGCTCTCCTGCTCTGCTTCTCCTTTTAACCCCTAAACCACCCCCACGGCACTCCCCTCAGCTCCCTCCTCCCGCCCCCCTTCTTCCCGCCGAAACTTACTAGCCCATTGTTCTAGCCAAAAAAGGGGGGTGGGAGGGGTAGGAGTGAGTGAGTGCCTCTCAACCCGTACAAACCAGGGGGAGGGGGCCCCAGCCTAACTTCATTCGGCCCCACTAAGGGCCTCTTTCCCACAAAGCAATAGCAGTCAGTGGCGGAACTACCGGGGGAGCAGGGGGTGCGAGCGGGCCAGGGCCCGCACCCCCTCAGGGCCCCCCGGCAGTCCGTGCGTCACATACAAGTACGCCCAAATGCGGTCGTACGGAGGGGGGCGGGGCCCGGCTGCGCGTCACGCACCAGGACCCGTCCCCCTCTAGGATCGCTACTGATAGCAGTACAGAGCTTTCAGTCAATTCCGCATATGATATACTATAAAAGGTCTGCCAGCACACCTAACTAGACTTTAAGTTATAATGGTTCTCTCATTCAGTAATCTAGCTGGTTTGTTTGACAAAACAAAACGATTTAGCATTTTCCTGGAGGGCCATGGGAAACAAAATGGATTTTTAAAATTCATCACAGTCTTAAAATAAAGCTGATGTCAGACGTGTCACCTCACTGGAATAAAAATATTATTTAGTGCTACTATTCTCAGTCTTGGACAGTTGCTTGTCAAGTAAAACTGTGAATTGCATTACAGGGCTCACAAGGTTAGAAACCAGGTTTCCACTCAGAGGGGCTCTTTGGAAACATGTCTGTTTTAGATAAAGGATGTGCCTTTCAGATTGCTTCGTAAACTGACATTCTAGGACTGTACAAATTGGCACACATTTACAAAGACAGCATGGCTGTAAATAGGGCAATAATGCTTTTGTTTGAGAAGCTGTACGTATTCTGCTGTGCAGAGTGTTCATTTGAGGAATACACACTGGTCTGGTGGAGCAGAAGCACTGTATATGCTAATCATCTCACACCGTACAAACATTGGCATACATTAGGCACAGCTACACTCCTATTCTGTGGCAGCACATCTGGGTAACATCATGAACACAGTAAACATAAGCTCCCTTGTTGCACTTGGTTATAGGTTCGTGGATGTGGGGTCAGCAGTGTCAGGTTTGTGTACAATATACTATTGTATATCTTCCAACCAAGCTTGTCTGCAGATGGCCTAATGCACTAATATCAAGGGCAGGGGTCATCATGGCAACACTTAATAGGGACGTGTCCTACTTTTCTCCATGATAAATCACATGTTCTATGTTCATCTGCAGTAACAGTATGCATGCCTGCCGGATGTGTATTAGTTGATGCCATTGAAGTTTTGCCTTTGGTTTTTTGGTGTTTTCAAGTACAATAAATAGGGGTATGAGTACCTATGTATAATGCACAAGTAGATCACTACATCCATGCATGTGACAAGATTTTGTATATTTGTGTTCATGTTGCCATGAACTTTTCAGCTTGTGCTTTACTACCTTAATTTTTTGACCCCTTATTACATGAGTTTACCCTGATGAGCATGCCTAGTAACATAAAGAAGATCACCACTAAAGTTATGGGACCTGTTATCTAGAATGCTTGGGACCTGGGGTTTTCCAGATAAGGGGTCTTTCGTAATTTGGATATCCATACCATAAATGAAAAAAATATTTATACATGAATTAAACCCAATTAGCTTGTTTTGCCTCCAATAAGGATTAATTATATCTTGGTTAGGGTCAAGGTGCTATTACAGAGACAAAAGTCATCATTATTTGATTAAAATGGTGACTGGGAGGTTCCTGTAATTCAGAGCTTTCTGGATAATGGGTTTCCGGATAATGGATTCCATAAACTATTTGATGCTAGTAGTATGTATTGCATATATGTTATGCTAGCCATTTGTATTGTTTATTTGTGATGCTAGCCATTTTAATTGTTTATTTGTGATGCTAGCCATTTGAAATGTTGGGGTTGCAATTTAAATCAAAAATGCATTTCTGAGAGGTGTCAGAATATTCAAGTGATAACTGATGATGTACAGAGCTTATTAGCCCTTGTTGCACTTAATGGTAGAGTGGAATTCTAGTCAAAGGTAAAGTAATTGTGATAAAATCTACTCTGATAGTCTAGCGCCACGCCAGTCTGTTTCTGCCACCATTGTGGTCTCTTAGGGCGCCCGTGTCTCGTTCTAATTATTGACATGGATGCACGAGAGTCTGACGCAGACGCGCGATGGCGCCAAAATCTTGGTGCGAAACTGGAGCTATAAAAAGCTCAGTTGGGCTGCTAGACCTTGCCCGTGAAAGGATCTGTTTCCTGTGGTTCCTGAGCTTTAAGCTGTTATTCTGTCTGATTCCTGTTTTGACCCCTGCCTGGCTAACGACTATTCTGAACTCCTGATTCCTGACCATTGCCTGTTATACGACTACCTCTTCTGCTGAATCTCTTCTGATTGATTACCCAATTTGACCCTTGCCTGCATGACTACGCTTGTACTCTGCCTGCCCCGACCCGGCTTGATCCGACTACAGTTTTGTCTAACGCCTTGAACTGTGACCTTCAGCCCAAAGACTCTTGCTTTACAGTTGTGCCCCTCTGCTTGTTAGAACCCCTCGCCTTGCACCTCTCGTTTTAAGACCTGGCGGCATTTGAGAAGCTGAGGGCTCCTCCCGTAGCCAAAGGCGGCTGCTACAGGTAGAAGCACGAGCCGAGACCAGGGTGCTTGGCATCGGTTCTAGATTTAGGGTGCCAACCGTTACAGTACTTTAAGTCACAGTTCTACTTAAAGTCAAGGGTGAAAAAACACAGATAGCAAACAATTAGGCTTACTTATGTCCACTCTCAGTATGTTATTGTCTATCCTGATGGCTGCCTTGTTCACAAATAAACATACTTTTTCCAGATTGAAAATATATTTGTATATCTCAACAGTTGTGAGCACAAAAGTTCTCTTCATTTAAAGAATGGAGTTAAATTAAATGGCAACAGGGCTTGAGATTTACATTGATCAATAGACGTACCTTGCAGACTTGCTTGCAGGCATGTCAACTCATAAGGATTTTTCAGATGTCACCCTAATTTACCATCCCTCATCCGACAATGTGCATCCTAATTTCACTTACCCTATTGAAAAGCATAGCGGATCAAGGAGAGTTATCAGGGGGCATAATGTGAGTGAAACAGATCTGTGGCCTGGGCAGAAGAGGGCATAGCCAAGACACACTGGTTCATCAGGGTTGGCATCTCTCTTCTTTGTAAGTTCATACAGGGGATTTTTTTAGTCACAGTTTACAATTTCTTGGGAAAAGTGTCTCCTGGCCAGTCATTTGGTCCTACATGCTATTTATAAGAAAAAATCTCCAAGACCACAACAAATAATTGCTGTGATCTGTCCAGACACTCACCACTAGTCATTTTTATAGACAACTCTCTGCATTTTCTTGAAAACATATATCCTGATCAATACTCAGGCCTTACAGTCTGATCCTGTCCCTTTATAGTTTTTTCAAGACCAAAATACAATAAGTATAGCCTGCTTTAATGCAGTTCACGAAATTATATTAGTTCATGGAATGTGTATTAATCAATCAGTTTGTCTCATATAACATAATGATGTAACATGAAAGACAAAATTTGAGGATTATCGTGAAGGAAAATAGTCTGTAGTTTCTGGTGCCATACAGGGGCTAATTTGTACCAATTGAGCTACCGTGCAACCAATTAGCTTTTATTTTGTAACTTATAAGTCTGATCAAAACTAACATCTGTTCCTATGTATAACTGTTAACACCTATGTGAGCAATTTAGCCCCAAAGACTACAAGTCTATCATTGCAGTGTGCCACACTACAAATATAAACAATCTTCCTTTTGTTCTCTCATTGAGGCAAAATAGAGAAAATTCATTATTAAATCTTTTTTTTTTTTTTTTTAATTTTTCTTGTCCTGGAAAATAATTTACATTTTCTTTGTATGTATGTGTTATTTATATGTGCAATGTAAGTTCTTTGGGTCCTCTTACTACATTGTACTGAATAATATAAAATGTATGCTGCTTGAGTACAATCCAGTTCTCTTTAGGGTCTTTAATGTGGCTTGACCTGACAAAGTTCATTGTACATCCCAGTACATCTGTATGTTCTCCTACACTTTCCTGTGTATCTTGTTCTTTTAACACCTACTGTGCATCAACACTCTGTCTACTGTACCCTAACTTCCCCTTCAAGACGGCTGCTGGTACTAGCAGGTGGAAAATTACATTTGCTTGAAGTGCAGCAGACAACCCTACACTTTCCGCTGTCTACTGGCAATTTACTTAGAAGAACAGACTTAAAAGACCAGTTTTTGCAGAAGTACTTTCACAAGAAACTGCAAAGGTTTTTACAGTAACCAGATGGGAATACATATTCCAAGTGCACTTTAGATTTCTAAATTGTATTTTACTTTGGCATGTACTGTAGATGTTTTTTCCGTATACTTCTATTCTGCACTATTGTGCACCTTGCTATTTTCAAAGTAAATTATACAGTTTCAAGTGCAGCAATTACTGTTTTGTAGAAACCTTTCTCAAATGCTAATACGTTTAAAGTATACTGCCCTACTTAATAGAAAATCTCCAGATTCAGTCCCAGATTTCCACACAGACTATAGTGGAGCTGTGCAGTGTTTTATGCAATGACTTTAACCTGTCAGAGACCCTGGTTTTTGCATAGCAGGTAAGAGAAGGCATACTTTTATGTACCCCATGGTTTTGTCTTGAAAAAGACATTGAACCAAGAAGAAATCTTATATAATTACACTATACAATAATTGCGAGATAGTAAGGTTTACCAAAGTCATTTTCCAGCACTTGTCTGTGCTTAAGAGGTATAGTAAATCCCATAAAACTTTTTTTAGGTGAGAATTTCACAGATGTATTAAAATTGTACCTCAGTCAAGAATCTACTGGGCCTCCTACACTGTGCCTCTTCTCCATTATTTATAGGGTTTCATAACCCTTTAGTTAAACCCAAAGTCCTCCATGCCCGCACCTATATTTTTCCTACCTACTGTATGAACAATCTATTCATAACCCTGTCCACTTTCCAGTAAAGACAACTAACTTCTTTTTCTCAAAATAAAGGTATTTTACAGCTATTGCCTTTGACTTGTTGCCAGCAATTGGCTTTGGTTCTTGTTATCACAATCAAAGTCCCGTCAGAATCTCTCTTATTGATTCCCTCTACAGTTCTGCCCTGTTCAGCAATCACAGTTATGTTTTTCATTGCCCTCTGAACTTAAACTGCAGAAGTCCTAGACAGGAGCAGTTGTTTGCAGACACCTCAAAAGAGAATCTAGAGGTAGATGGAACAGTGGATGGTTTCTGAGGAAGTACCAAGCTGCCATAAAATGCTGCAGACATTTTTGCATTGCGATTGTGATGCAATATAACGGTTTATCCTAAATAAAGTGAGTTTCTAAGGAAGTGTGATGAATGAGTACAGTCTGTTTCTACATTCTATTTTGAGGAATCTGCATGCACAACAATGTCAAAATGGGATAAACATACTTTTAAATATACTGTATAGTACTGTTACCTGACTCTTGTAAAACATTTTCAGAAACACTTATGATATAAAATAAGGTGATGTATAGAACTAAATATTGCCACACATGGTTAGAAAAGGCTGTAGAGCCGACTTCATATAGAAGACAATCAATTTAGAATGCAATGTTTTTGGAGTAAACAGCAGACAGATACAGTATCATTCATTATTCTTTACCCAAATACAGAATATAAAGCATTATCATTTTATGAGGTTATTGGTTCTTCAAATGTACCAAACCATTTAAAAAAACTGAGCTGAACAAAAAAGGCACAGATATCCTAATATAAAATGTGTATCAGAAGGCAGATAAGCCCATAACGTAATCAACAGGCAAATATAGAAAGTTATGAAAAAAAGTTAAACATGAAAGTAATAAAAGCGCACATTCAACCAACCATAACGTACTAACTATCAAACCGTGAGGTTAGCAGCACAAAGGAAGTTTGTTTCCAGGACAGTAGTGCAAGTGAGACATGAAATATAGGCATCAGCAGGCAGCAATATATTTGCCTGACTCGACTTTATTTCTAGTTGATTCTGTAGAGTTTTAGTTTTTATGACTATGCGAACTACACTTTATGAGATAGGATTTGCTGTGTATGCCCTTTTAAGTGCTTACACAATAATAATTAATTAAAAGCATCTTGGCACTGTGAAAAGTGCTAGCCTTTTTGGCTGGGTAATTATGTAAATTTGAATCAACATTTTTTAAAGCTTTTACACAATGTTTTGAAGTATAAATTAACTATAATATGAACTTTAGAATGCATATTATTAGTTAGTTCCCTTTGTACTCTAAAAATAAAATGTTTAATAACTTTATCTAGAGAAAAACATGAATAAGGATTATGATGTTGGCACTTTTCTTAAGCATAAAGCACACAGTAGCTCAGTGACCAAGATGAAGCCGAAGTCCAGGTAAAAAAGTTGGAAAGGTTAGGTAGAAATTGAAATATTACTTTACTGGAAACCTGATTTTCCAAGGATACATATTTGGTTACATACTTAGGGGCAAATTTACTTACCTACTTCGCTGACATCGCAACACTTCGCCAGGCGTAGATTTGCCAGGACTATGCTAATTCACGAAAATCAGAAGTTGCATCCAGGGTTTCCGGATGCATCCATTTGCCAGAGCGAAAATTAGCCTGGCATTAGAGTGCAAAGTAATGCTAGACTCTATCTCCTTCACAAGCGAATTTACGCCAGCGCCCGTTAGTAAATCAGCAAAATTCCGAAATAACGTCAATGCCCGTTGCATTGGTGTAACCCTTTCACATGAAGTGGCTTTCTAGGAGAATAATGCACTCTATGGTGCTCAGACAGCTCATGATAAATGAGAGACACTTAGGGGCCCATTCATTAAGTTCGAGTGAAGGAATAGAAGAAAAAAAACTTCGAATTTCAAAGGTTTTTTTGGCTACTTTGACCATCGAATGGGCTACTTCGACCTTTGACTACGACTTCGAATAGAATGATTCTCACTAAAAATCGTTCGACTATTCGACCATTCGATAGTCGAAGTACTGTCTCTTTAAGAAAAAACTTCGACCCCCTAGTTCGCCACCTAAAAGCTACCGAACTCAATGTTAGCCTATGGGGAAGGTCCCTATAGGCTTGGCTAACTTTGTTTGGTCAAGGATAATCCTTCGATTGTTGGATTAAAATCTTTCAAATCGTTCGATTATTCCTTCGATCGATCAATCGAAGTATTTGCACAAAATCCTTTGACTTCGATATTCGAAGTCGAAGGATTTTCATTCCCCAGTCAAATATCAAGGGTTAATTAAGCCTCGATATTCGACCCTTGATGCATTTGCCCCTAAATCATGAGGCTATTTACCAATGTGCTTGCTTGATTTGTATTGCTAGCCTACGGAAATGCAGGTTTTTAGATTTTAATTCAGTCTTACTGGTGAAATACACTAGAGGTGATTAGAGACCCAGAACTATGGTTAGAGGACCCAGTCTGTAGCCCATTTAGGGTAAAATTTGCGAAAAATGCGTTTGTTTGCTTTCATACATAATCCTGAAATCCCAGTTTAAAGGTACTTTATAGTGAGGTTAGGAGTAAACACTTATTTGGCCATGAACACTAATTTTTGATGATGGGCGAATTGAATATTTTCATATACCGGTAAACTTGTTATGAGCTAAGTGGGTGTCGTGACCAGTTTTTGGTCCTCCCAGGGGAACATAATGCAAAACATCCAAACTTCTCTAAACTAGAGCAGTAATTAAGGCATCAAGACTACTGCTAAGTTTGCTCCCATAGGACACTAAGGAGATAGATATTTGCGTAGCATTATCAGACTAATGGAATGACCTGTATGGCCATGCCGATAAACAATGGAAAAAAACTACTCAGAGCACAATGCAATAACAATCAGAATGTTGTAGGACAAAAATCAGACATTTATTCTGTTAATGTATTAGCATGTTACATAGCAACAAAAGAAAAGCAATAAAATGGCCTACTCTTTATATATAAAATACATAAATATTTTTTCAAGAAGGGTATTTGGTGCGCTATATTCTGGAGCAAATAAACCTACTATGTGAAACAAATTTGCATTAACTGCAACAAAATGCTCAAAATACATGCAATTACTTGGCCATTCCTTGCTGTATTCACATATACAGTGTCATAATAAATGCACTAGAATAAGCTCTTATTACCTGCTGTTAGTTGAGAACATGCTGTCCCTAACAAAGAGAACGCAATCATGATTTTGAAAAGAGATGTTACATAAATAGTCATCCTTTTTATGGTCTAGCTAGTTAGCGCTCAATATGAACACATGGTTTTCTATTGAAATATGTCTCTGGAAATGTACATTGTTAGGTAAGCAGAATAAATAGTTAGTTAGGCAAAAATGTAATGTATAAAGGCTGGAGTGATTGGATGTCTAACATAATAGCCAGAACAATACTTCCTGCTTTTCAGCTATCTTGGTTTCCACTGATTGGCAGTAACTAATCAGTGACTTGAAGGGGGGCACATGGGTCATACCTGTTTGCTTTTTAATCTGACTTGCATATTAAGGATCAATTCCAAACTCACTGAACAGTTACGTCCCATGTGGCCCCCTTTCAAGTCACTGACTAACTCAGAGTTAGAGAGCTGAAAAGCAGGAAGTAGTGTTCTGTTCTGTAATGTTAGACATCCAGTCACTCCAGCCTTTATACATTAAATTTTTTACTATAATAGAAACATTTTTTTTATTTTGCAGCCTATCTATTTACCCAGCTTTTATTTTTACATTGAACTAATCCTTTAAATTACAAATCTGTTGAATATCCTTATATACTTATGTATAAAGATATAAAGATATGTTGGCGAGCACCAGAGTTGACATTTCTGTTTTGCTCTGTGATACACACCACAACTAGGGTCGAATATCAAGGGTTAATTACAGTACTTCAGTACTTCGACTATCAGTACTTCGACTATCGAATGGTCGAATAGTCAAACGATTTTTAGTTTGAATCATTCGATTCGAAGGTTGTAGTCGAAGGTCGAAGTAGCCCATTCGATGGTCGAAGTAGCCATATGCGACCATTCGAAATTCAAACTTTTTTGTCCTCTATTCCTTCACTCGAACTAAGTAAATGGGCCCCCTAGTTGTAGAGAGATCAACAACAGATGGCACCAAAACTGTTCACCACCAAATATATTGAAGACAGTGTTGTTCCAAGAAAGTTTACAATCGGCCTTCATTTTTTAATTTTACTGTATAGAACACCACATGTGTTGCTATGTAATGTCACAATTCACTAGCTGAATAAAGACGTAACTTTATTATATGTTAAACAATATTTATCTCAAGTTTTAACCAGTAGCGTTTTATTAATTTTTAATGTACATTCTCAAGTCTTGAAACATACAAAGATGCCTGTTAAGTATATTATTTTAATAACATATTTCCCTTCCTTTCATTTTGTTTCCTGACTATAAATCTACAAGAGGGAGAATAGCTAGTTATTCCAAACATGAAAGCTTTTTCTTTAAATGTATTTCTCCACCCTGACCTTCTTCACCTATTAAATGTTTTGTTTTTTTTTGGCTTTTAATGGTAGTGTTTCCTCATTGTCATGCCACCAATAATGGTGCAGAGAAACGGCAATGCATCCTACCCTGTGTCTTGTGATAGTACAATCAGGGCCATTACTGTTACAAAACAAGTATAGAAACTTGCATCAGGCAGCAGTGCACCACAGGTTACCAGGGGTGGCAAAAAGCTGCTCCTGCTAACGTTAAAGGACAAGAAAATGTAAATAAAATCCCTATTTTATTATTTATAGAAATGTAAATGGAGCATGTTAACTACACTGCACAACTTTCCAGATTCATAGTAGGAAGTTATCTTTCTCCATCTACACTTCCACTTTAAACCTCGGCTGACATTCCTCTTCTGTTCCACCCTATGGGGCAGATTCACTAAAGGGCGAAGTGGCCAAAGTTAGCGAAAATTCGGCAGAAATCTCATCAGCAGGGACATTGCCAATTCACTAACAGATGTAGAGGACAATTCTCTAGTGAACAAGACCATCGATGGCGTTCGTTTGCACCCCTATCGCCAGGCAACTTAATGCTCTGGTGAACGGTCATTACTCCGCAAATTCACCACAGTATACTTCACCACCTTAGACCAAGCAAACTCATAAAACTAAGCTACATCTTCCTCAATCTTATGTCAGTGACATTATATCCCATATGCCGGAAATGCATTCAAGTTGTAAAAAATGCTGGCAATTTTAAAACTAATTTATGGCATGCCACATTTGTTTAAGGCTGGGCTCATGTCTAGGCCATTAGAGGATCTCTTCTGTCTTTATTATGGCTCATTGGACATTTGCATTAAAAAGTGGCCACTTCAAACATTTGCACCAACATTACTATTAAAAATATCCTCATGACTTTTAGGTACCCACCCTATTCAAATTAACCCAAGCGTAAAGCTGGCCATAGATGCAAAGATCCGATCGTACGAATCATCGTACGATTGGACTTTCCCATCTCCCGACCCGCCACTAACCATTCAGATCAAAGTCTTACCAGTCAGATTAGTAAAAGAACAGATCAGCAATGTTCTGCCCCTGACAGCAATCGTACGATATCTATGTCCAACCAAAGCTAGTGACAGTCTCCCACTGATAATCGTACGATCGGCAATACACGCAGAGATATTATCGGCAGCCGACAGAAATTTTCTAACCTGTCCGATCGACCAAACGACCGATCTCCGCCGGACGAAAAATGTCGGGACTCTCCACACACGGTCCGAAAATCGTACGAATCCTCGATTCGTACGATCAGATCTTTGCGTCTATGGCCAGCTTAAGAGTGCTACTGAAGTTTCTCCAGGCTATGAAATGCTTGTCCAGCCAATGTAACGCTAATGAAAATTCGTCAGCATTTGGCTGCTGAGACATAACTTTGCATATTAGTGAATTAGTAATGAATTTGCTCCTGGCGAAGTGGAGCGGAGTGTGGTGAAGCAGTTGCTGGCAAAAATTTGCCATTTAGTGGATTTGCCCCATGTGTTCAGGGCCAACACATACGCATACCAAAACCCCTGCACCTTCTAAAAATTGCTGAATGGAACCACGAAGATAATACCACCAATAAGAAAAAAAGCCTACCTAGTCCACTGTCTTGACAAAAAAAAAAAACAGTGCATATGCAAAAGACTATATAAAAATAAAATGAAAAACAAAGAAAAGAACAATATAGCTTTTAGACACAGCTCTTTGAGGAATATCTTTAGAGATTATAGCACTAAAATATCTTCCCTTTTTGGTTTAATTTCTAATTTAAATAACAGAATTTTGGCTCTTCTAGTGCTTCTTAGGCTATGTTAGGGTGATTTTTCCATCATATGCAGTCATTTGCAGGTAAATATCACAGAAGTGAAAAATTGCATCTATAGGCAAATGCGTTGGAATGAAAATGTTCTGTTGACATACCATAAATCCTCATGATTTCACTTAGATACACGGCTGACTAAAATAATATCTAAGCCTGTCATTAATACAGAACTTGTTTTTCACCACTGTCATAAGGTGTTAAGTTCCTGTTCACACTATCGAGAACTTTAACTAAAAGCTTTATTTTAAAAATGTGTCTGCATATATATATATATATTAATTTCTACTGCTGAAGATATTTCAAGCTATTTGAAATTTGTATCTCCTGTTTTAAGCAATAGTTCTACTTAGCATCTTCAAGCCTCTTAGAGAAGCAAGGTTTTGAGGCTTTTGTTCTTCATGCCACCTGACCATTTGCCCACTGAATCCTATGCCTTCACAACAGTTTGACATGTTTAGATAAATGCCAAATTCCTAGTGTTAGTCCCTTTGAGCTTGGGTCATGGTCATTCTACTAGTACAAAAAAATGTAGCTCCTCTAATTTAGACCCTTTCTATCTAACACGGCTCTGACTTGCCTTGGAAGATTTGTGTTCAAGTGCCTTACTAAATATGCACAGGTCAGAGTATCCCAAATTATGAGACTGGCCTAGGAATAAAGGACAGGGTAGGCATTTAGCCAGGGTGATATTTGGAGTGAATGCTTTATTTCTATTCATGGATACGTGGGAGTCATATGTGAGAAATATTTTTGGAATTGTAGACAACATCATGGGTAACTGATTAGATAATGTTTTTATATATGTGAAGTCCTAACCAAATATTGCACTATGAAGGTTAGTCATATAAGCATGATCCTTGGACCTACCGTCTAGATTGATTATCAGTATTATGCCCTATGGTAGAGATAGGCAGATTGGAGCTGCAGGATTCCAGGGAGCCAAGGGCTGCAGGACTATAGTTTGTCCAGCACGTTAGCCAATGTAGTGAGCAGTGGCATAATTAGATGTTACTGGACCCACAGCAAACTCAATTTAGGGCCCCAGAACAATTCTAAATTGAGCAATTCTACTAAAATATATTGATATTGCTCATTAACTGGGGTCTGACAGGGCCCTCTACCCTCCTTGGCCCTCTCATGGTCTCATGGTCTGCTTCTTCTGTAGTTACTCCCCTGGTAGTAAAGCAGGGAGCTGTGTACCAAACCTGAGCCAAAAATATACTTCAGTGCTGATGAAAATTCTGATATTAAATAATAATAATAACAGTAAATATGTATGTGTTTGTGTGTGTGGTACAGTCTGGCATCTGTATAAGTCAAATCATATAACATTCATTATGAAATGTTTATAGTTGTAAATAAGGCTGTGTCATATTTTGGTGCTGATCTTGGTTAGATATTCAACTGAAACTGACTTGGTCTATACAAATCCAGGAATCTGTCACCTTTACTGTATACGAAACCAATCACTTTCATTTCATACCAAACTAGACTGAATTTCACTGAAGCTTTGAACAAAACCCAAAAAGCACACTTCCTTTGTTTCAATTGTGCCTGCATAGATTTTTATCTTTTTAAGAATGCAGGTTCCCAGCAGAAGTCAAAATGAAATGTAATTCCATGTACTTCCAGTAATACAACTCATTTTTTAGGTCAAATGTTTGTGAAAAGCTGCATTATTTTAAAAAATTTGTTTAAAATTGAAGCATGGCAATGTTAATCCAGAAGCTCTTTACATAAAGATTGCATTAAATGTTTACTCTAAGCTGTGTGCATGTGTTTGTGCATTAAATTTATAGGTTCAATCGTATGCACATATCATTATATAATTTAATATACCACATTGACTGAAAATGTGTTGGTAGAGTTTCCAGTGCGTTTTTTCCAGTAATAATGATGAAGTGTAAAAATCACCAAAACCTCTAATACAAAACTTCAGCAGATACATTTTGTGGAGGTCCAATAGAAGTCAATGGGAGGTCCTATAGAAGTCATTGGGAGCTGTGCTGATCCTATTGCACTGCTCTAAATCAATTTTTAGAGGCATTCAAGGTATTTTTTATCGCATCGTTCAGCGTAACGAATACATATCTCCTATCCCTATCTGTTTTGGTATAGAGCACTTTAAAGTGGACCCGTCACCCAAAACAAAATTTTTCAAAATCCTATTTTATCACATTAGTCAAAATGAACTTTAATTACACCGTAAACAATATTTGAATCTTGTTTCCTTCAGTCTGGGAATTCAAAATGATAGCAAGCAGGCAGCAGCCATTTTGTGGACACAGTTTTTAAGGCAAGCCTTGCATCATCTCAGAATCTTGTTTGTGCACCAGAATGGGGGACCCAAGGTCCATTTCCTTGCCCTGGTTACACAATTGAATGGTAAAGAGAACGGGAGAATGTGTGGAGAGCAGTGAAATCTAGGAAGTGTTGAATGGAAAGTGAAAGTAATTGTCTGCCCCACCTCTATGCCCAGGGCATAGAGGAGGGGCAAACAATATTTTATTGACAGCTGAGATTTTGAAATGAGCTTACTTCAGCTATGAATGCTTTAATAAAAAATAGAAATTGGACTTCATGTTTAATTTGAAAAGGAATTTTATTATACAGATTTTTGTGTCTGGGTGACAGGTCCACTTTAAGATTAAAGTTTTTTGGAACAAAATGGCAATGCCTTAAGTTTTGTTTTGTTGAGGTTTACTGCAATACATCTCTGTGTAATATCTGTTTGGCCATTCGCATTGAGACTTACTATAGTCACTGGGGTATGTTTTCAGATGAGGGGGACTGACACCATGTGTCGACATGGTGCTATGTTGGGGATACAGGAAAGAGGGAAAGGGGAGGTGAATAGAGAAGGGAAGGAAGAGAGAAGAAAAAGGAAAAAGGGGGGAGGAAGGAAGGAAGGAGGGGGATGAGTATGGGAAGAAGGCGGAAGAGAAGTGAGAAGGGGAGAACTGAAAACATAGAGAGTGGGGTTCAGAGGGAGTCAACTTTTCCGCCCTTGCCCCCCAGCGCATACCTTTCCTGAGCCGGGGGACACATTGCTAGTACAGAGAGTGCAATTGCTCTCTCTCGCACTAGAAGAGCCAAATACTCTTAAAAGGTACCAGAAGTGGTACCGCCCCTGGTAACTTGAGGGACGCTGCTGCCTGAGACAAGTTTTTCAACTCGCCTCATTGGCGCTGCACCCCTAGGGGGGGTAGTGTGTCCAGGAGAAATCTGATGTTGATACTGCTCTGGCGCACACTTACGTTGAAAGGGTAGCCATCACTATTGTTATTGTGGGCTATAAATACTTTCCTATTACTAATCATTTCTAAGAAGGAACCAGATAAACATTTAATTTTTGGTAGGATCATAGCTATAAATAGGTATCAAGCTTCTTATGTAAGTTATTAGTGGATTACTCCTACACCCCTTTATGCTAAGGATCAAAGAAAGGGGGGATCCATAGAGTTAAAACAGATATATAGCCTCCAAAAGCTTTATAGGCGCCAACTATTGAGCCTTGATGTCCAGTCAATATGACCATTTTAAACAGAATGATATAAGCAAGCCCAAACCTTGCTGGTCGTAAAAAATATTATAAACCACAAGAGTAATACTTGCATTATTGAGTCCATAAGTAGCTTTAGCAGTAATAAGAGTTTAACTTTTAAAGCCAAAATCTTGCTAACTATTGTAAACCACCGACTACTACTTGCATTATTGAGTATTGTGTGATTAAGTGTCCATATATAACATTAGATTATATCATCAGTGAGGCAGAGAGAGGGTATGCCAATATTTAAAAGTCATAAACTAGATAAGCAACAAGAACTGAAAGTCACAAAAACCACCTTAGACTTATAGACTTAGACTTACTAATACAGTCTTTAAGCAAGTCCAGTTAGAGAGTCTTCATGTTGAACTCAGTCGAGTTCAAGATTGCAAAAACCTATGGAAAGGTGATGCTGGGGTTCCTTAGCCATCAGTGGTAGCTGTTTTGTGGGTGCAGTAGGCATATTGGGACCATTCTGACAGTTACCAAAGCAAACGGATGGGCCCTTCGGTAGGTGATTTTGCAGGATTTCAGCACTTCTACGATCTCTTTCAGGAATCTGCGCTGTTAAATAGTGGAGTGGCCCAGGTCCTGGTACAATTTGATCCTGTCCTCTTCAGTCTTTAGAACTCCCACTTCTCTGGCCTTACAGTGGACCTCTTCAATCTGTGTGATGTAGGCAGCATAAGACATCTCTAGGTTTACCTGGTCTGGCAGGCATCACTCTATGGAACTGATCAATCTGGATTAGTATGTCTTTGTCAAGGCCCAAGAGCTGTCTGAAGAGATCTTCCATAATTTGGCGGGCTTCGGGTAGATCTACATACTCCGGAATGCCTCTTATTCTTATATTGCAGTGGTGATTCCTATTTTCAGTGTCCTCCAGGGCTCTCCGCAGCCTGTATATTTGCCAGACCTGATTGTCGATTCTGTCTGAAAAATGGGATGTTTTATCCTGCAAAGCTGTCTGTGCAGTTTCTAGTGGTCAGCTTTTTTGAAAGATTTACCAGTTTCTATTGTAGTGCAGATACTTCTTGTTTTATAGATGTTTTAATGTCCACTAGTAGCTGTGGCATGTCAGACTCGTTGGGTAAGTGGAGGATTAGTGCGTGATGGGATAACAATTCTGAAGCATTGCTAGGTAGCGCAGTGGTGGAGCCTTGGGATTGTGTTTGAG
Organism: Xenopus petersii; assembly: GCA_038501925.1. NCBI lineage: Eukaryota > Metazoa > Chordata > Amphibia > Anura > Pipidae > Xenopus > Xenopus petersii. Next base: position 91,141,597 of record CM076680.1, on the reverse strand, counting down.
CCTCAACATGCACCATATTGGAATTCTCGGAGTGCTCCCCGTCTCCAGGTCGTTTCTAAAAGAATTTTTCAATATCCGTGTTGTGCTTCACTCCCAAAGGTTTCGAGGTTTCAGAGTAGTGCTAGTGAATAACGATATATGAATTTTCCCCATGCTTGTGAAACAACATATCTTATATCCACTTTACTGAACGGTGTGGCGGAGCTCAGAAAAGTGTGTCTGGTTCAGTGAACCATCAGGACATGCCCCCATAGAATGCATTTTATGTTATTTGGTACTTGGCTGTTTCTCTGGTGTGGAAACCAGAATGATCAAGCACAAGCAACATGCAGTGTTATTTTGTGCTTGGCTACATAATCAGCTGGATTCAGTGCTTCAGATCCCTCTTTCAGAGAAGATGACTAAGACTAAACAGAGAAATGTATCACTTACTGTATAAAGACTGCATGTGTCAAAACAAATTTGAGGAAGAGATTAACATTTTCTTTTGGGTATACAGTATGTAGAATTCAGATGCTAAATTTGCCTGTTGCAACATGCACACATTTTAAAGCTGTACCTCTTATCTATTGTATCACAGTGAAAATGATAATGCCTTTTACAAGCTGTTTATTAGTAAATCAGTCTGGTTTAGAAAGATAGACTAAAATGTTTAGGGCTCACATGGTTGCCCTGTATGTTAGGGCTAACATTGTTGCCCTGTATGTTTTGCAGGAATTGGTCAAAATTCATTAGCCTCACTCATTAGGGGTTTTTATTATATTTTTATTATAACATTATTATATACTATCTCTGGGAATGCTAAAAAACAAACAGCTTCGCAAAACAAATATTAAGTTATAGCTATGCAAATCTGGAAACCAATTTGGTGTTTTTTTGTGATACAGGGTATCTCTTTTCATTCTTCCTAGTAGAAATAATATTTATACATCTAACTTTATTCTAGAGAACTCTGATTAGCAGAATCCCACAGACTGTCTGCTTCACTTTAACCTCCGAGCTTGTCATTAGCTACAGGAAATGTAATCAGCAACTTTCTTACACTTTGCTAGTTGCACATAGCCTTGCCTTGCATGTAGCTTTGTTACACTGCACGTCTCATATGGTTACAGCAAAGATGCAGATTTTTTTTGTATTTGTATTGCTGAATAGGAATGAAAACTGGCTCTTTTATAGCTCTGTAACCTTTTTTTTGGCTTGACATTAAACACAGGTATTAACCCTTATGCAGAAAACGTGTGCTGGAGTATTCAGTTTTTAAGTCTTTTATAGCTCTCCCTGGCTTTAATGCTTGTTTAAATCTGTTTTAGTTCTAAAACTATTTAGACACTTTTTGTGGCTTAAAATAAAACACTGATTTTGAATATTGTCTACATTAAACCGCTTTGAAAACCAATGGCCCACCCAAGTGAATAGAAGAGCTATGCATTCTTTGGAAAATGTGACCATCTGTGATGTTTTCTTGGGCAGCATGTCTTTGGCACAACATGTAGCATTTGGGTACTACTCAGCATCACTTCTATGAACAATTGTATTAGGATATATATATATATATATATATATATATATATATATATATATATATGACTGTATGAGCAGAGAAGGGTGGAGTCCAGCAGCATGGCTTTTTCACAACTCGGACTAGGTAGGTCAAGAAATGATAAACCAGTTTTGATAATATTAGACAAAAAGAAGAAGCCTTTGTTTAATATGCTTCACTTCGGACCAGGATCATTTGTGCTATCAGTGAGCATTTCACAGGTGCTTCAAACTAAACATATCCCTTTTATTTATACCAGTAGCCACATGAGGACTCTGCTAAGCAGCTAATCTGAATTTATCTCATAATTTAAATAAAAATAAGCTCGACCAAACTCCCATTCCCGATTTCGCCTTTAATAGATTTTTTCAGGTTTTTTTTTGCCCGAAAACCCTAAAAATATAGGATTATTAGGCTAAACCAAACACCTGTGTATACGCATAAAAAACTTCGCCAGTGGAATAACTCACCAAGTTGAATGGGTGGCCCTAGGACACTTAGGGGCAGATTTATTATGCTCGAGTGAATAATTCGAATGCAAAAATATTCAAATTTTTTCAAAGTATTTTTTTGGGTACTTCGACATCGAATTGGTCAAATTCGATCGAATCGAATGATTCGAATGATTTGAAGTAAAAATCGTTCAACTATTTGAACATTCGATAATCGAAGTACTGTCTCTTTAAATAAAAAAACTTAGATTCATACTTCGCCACTTTAACCTACCAAAGTGCAATGTTAGCCTATGGGGACCTTCCAGAGCACTTTTCTAAGTTTTTTTTGATCGAATAAAAATCATTCGATCAATCACTTGAAATCGTTAGAATCTAAGCTTTTGCGCTAAAATCCTTCAAATTCTATATTAGAAGGATTTTACTTTGAGGGTCGAATTTGAGGGTTTTTTAACCCTTGAAATTCAACCCTTGATAAATCTGCCCCTTAGTCATAGGCAATGACTAAATGCCCTAGTGACACGAGTTAGGCATGAGTTGTTTATACAAATAAAATATTTCTCATTTTTATTCACTATTAGTCTGATCTATGCGTGACCTATTCAAGTGCCTTGCTCCAACATTTTGCTTTTCTTATTATCAGGCTAAACCCAGCGCAAAACACAGTACCTCCCAATTGGGATACAGGCATCTCCCATTGACTAATACATGACCTCGACAGGTCTGAGATGGCGGATTTTCGGATTCTCACTTTTTGCAGCATTGGGGTATAATAGATCTCGAAAAAGTTTTTTTGCCCACGAAAAGTTTGCAGATAAATTTGTGTTTAAATAAATAACCCCCTTAATCAATGCATGTAACAGTTGATTGCCAAATGCTGGTATTTCATTCCAGAATATATGTTATGAGCAGATTTGTACATACAAAGTATCAATGCCCTTGACAGATTTGAGTTAAAGGAGTTTATCAGTCAAATCATAGCATACAGAAGGATACACTAAGGAATCCAAGCAGTGAAATTCTAACTCTTCTGTACTTTCATTACCCTTAGAATCTCAAATATGTCACTTCATTCTACTTACATGCAAATAACCACATTTGCTACATTCCAATCTTCTTTAACACCTGACACATAGTACACACTCCATAGTATTCTTTCTGTCTCTTCGTCCTTTTTTATGCCTGTTTAGCTTATGGAATTTCATATTATTATTTTAACTGTATTCTCATTGAAGAATTCATCTTGTTTTTGTCAGCCAAATAGTAAATGATGTCAACATGGCTGCTTCCCTGATAGATCATGCATACGCTGAGACATGTGTAATACGATTAAAAGATTGGGTTACAGAGCCAGGGATTAGCAATGGAACGACTTTCTAACATGCCTGATGCCTCACGGAGAGACACAAGTAGGCCTCAAAACTTTTAGTCAGGAAAAAGCACCGCTTACTGAATCCACTATCCACTATTTTTCAACAGCTGACCAGTAAATGTTACCTGCTGACTGGTTGCTTTGCAGCAGATATCGGATATGCTTTACTCCACGCTTACAAAACACAGTTGTAGGAAAGTTGAAAATCCACTCCAAGTGGAGAGCAGATGGATCTATAATTTAGAAACATTTACCCCAAAAGGTCTAAATATAGATATCAACTTGAGGGCCTTTCTGTGAACCTAACCCCCCCCCCCCCCCCCCAAAATATAATGCTGGAATATCTAATTGATTTTAGGAGAAAATCCAACAATATTTTATTGAGTAAATTATTATTATTAATATCAGGTATAGCTGGGAAAACCAAGATTCATCATGATGTAAAAAGAGGAAAGAAAAAAACTTTTTTTATGTTTGCATAGGAGCAATTTTAAGGAAAGATTTTTAAAGAAAAAACTGTATTTATTAATGTATAACTCTGTAAGTCAATATATTTATATAATTCTGTAAAAGAAATTTATGTGAAATTTCTGAGAAGATTGTTGAAATTATAATGGTTGCTATGGACTGGGACTCCATGGCAACAGATTGGCCATAAGGAGTTAAAGAACAATAGAGATGAATAAATGACAACCCAGCAGCTAGATAGTACAAAAAACAAGAGAGGAGAAAAAACGCCACTGGAATTATCGCCAGGACGTAAAAACGCATGCGCAAATCACAATTTGAAGCCTTTTGAAAAAGTCGAAGGACGAAACGCGTCAAGGCTAATACGCCACGGTTAAGCGCCTGAGGTTTACACGCGGTGGGAAAAGACGCCAGCGAATTTTCGCACCGAAATATCAACAACTTGTAGACTCTTGGGGACGCTGAAGCGGTGATTGTGGGAGACAAAAACATTTTATGCGATTTTATTACTGGAACATTGTGAGTGCATTTTTTAACATTTGTTTATCAAAGATGTTTACAATTTTACACTATGTCAGTGAATTTCCATAGTGGGATGAAGCTTTGGAGCCGCATGTAAAATCCGCTGCTGATATCTACGCCTCTTTTCTTACCAGTATCTCTTAAACGTTCGTGAGTACCCCTCTATACAAATTCGTATGAGATAAAGTCTGGGATAATACGTTGGAGTGGATACAAGGGACACTTTTACTTATTTATTTATTTAGTATATATGCTAATCACATAAAGGTGTGTGTACACATTTGGAAAATACTACACCATATTGGCGGAAATCTCTCTTTTCTCTTTTATTCTTTTTTTCTGTTTTTCCTGGATCTGACCTCGTGCTGTGAGCGCCGGTTTTCCTTTGAAATTTTGAATCCACTCCAAGTGCCCCTGCTATTTGGCTGGTAGGGCTTAATTAAATTACCAAACAGGCAGCAGTTTGGAAGGGCAGAATATGACTGCTTCTTCTTCTTTTCTACAAAAATTAACCTGTTTAATTAGAAGGCCCCTAAACAGGAGTTTCAGCTAAACAAAAGTTTCAGCTAAATACACAGAATAATTGTATTGGTAAAATTACAGTTGTGATTAGTGTGCTGCTTTTAATGTATCACTTTCAGCACAGGACATTCCATACAAGGCATTTCTAAATGTTGCAGCATGGAAACAGTAATCGCTTTTATATACAATATTCCAGAGAGAAAAGAGTTAATCATCTTGTTGTAAACTATAGGCCAAACAATAACACCCACAAAAGTAATTCAACAAGCAGAAAATCCATTTAGAGCTGTTGAATTCACTGCAGAGGATGGATTTTGACCAAGCAATATATGCATCTATGGATGTTACTGCTTAAACCACAACTGTTTCAAGGGACAGTAATTATTTACAATTAATATACTGTAACTATGCATTCATAAAAACAATAGAGCACATTTATCAAAGATTAAGATTAAATGTATGTTTATCATAAAAAAAACCCAAAAACTGTGTTTTCCTGCAGATAGACTTTGGTGTTTATCAAGTTTTCTCATGCACCTGCCAAGATTCATTTAAACTATTATATATATTATTATGAAAATCCTTCTACAAAAATTCCCTTTAAAAATTGCTAGCCCTCTTTACTCAAATTTCTTTACCATTAAAGTATGTGGGAACAATGGAATTTTTCACACACACATTATGTGCTCAGAAAAAAAAACTTAAATATTTTTTTTTATTTTGATGAATCATCTCCTATGCATTTGATTCAGATACTCTAAAGTGAGTTATTTAAAGGACCAGTAACATCAATTCTTTTAATTAAAAAAATTGTTAGCGTAGAACGAATAAAAACCACAAAGACATATTAAACTTTTAAATCACTAAGGGGCACATTTACTTAGTTTGAGTGAAGGAATAGAATAAAAAAACTTGGAATTTCGAATGATTTTTTCGGCTACTTCGACCATCGAATTGGCTACTTCGATCTTTGACTACGACTTCGAATCGAACGATTTGAACTAAAAATCATTCGACTATTCGACCATTTGATAGTCGAAGTACTGTCTCTTTAAAAAAAACTTTGACCCCCTACTTCGGCAAGTAAAACTTACCGAGGTGCAATGTTAGCCTATGGGGAAGGTCCCCATAGTCTTTCTAAGCTTTTTTTGGTCGTAGAAAAATCGTTCGATTGATGGATTAAAATCCTTTGAAACGTTCGATTAGAAGGATTTAACCCTTGATATTCGACCCTATGTAAATCTGCCCCTTAGCATTTATTAAGAAATAACTTACCGAAACTCCACTTGTGCTCCTCTTTAGGAAAGGTGAACATTTCTCCTCCCTGCTTTCCTTATAGGAGATAGCCAGGGAGGAGAAATCGAGTGCCGCATGATGGATCGTCACCTTTTCTGAAGAGTAGTGCAAGCAGAGTTTCGCTTAGTTATTTCATAATAAAGACAGCGATTTAAACATTTACTATGTCTTTGTGGGGGTTTTTTTCATTCTACACTAACAAATTTAGTGCTCTAGCTCGCTCATTATGTGCATGTGTGATGTAGGAATGGGGAGTACGCTGACCAAACCAATCGTATTCTATGTAGCTTATCTGTTATCTGCTGTGCAAACATGGTTTCAGCTTGAATAGTAACCCTCAGGATAATGCAGTAAATAATCAGTGGCGTAACTACTGGGGGAGCAGGGGGTGCGATTGGGCCAGGGCCCCTCGGCAGCTCGCGCACCACTGACTCCTGTGGACTTGCGGGCAGAAAAAAAATGTACGGAGGGGGCGGGGGGCCCGGCTGCACGTCCCGCGCCAGGGCCCGCCCCCCTCTAGTTACGTTACTGTAGCTAATATATATAACTTTTATTAGAGTGCTCTTTAAGTGGAGATAAACACAATTCTTCCACCATGCAGTAGCACAGATCATACACTGGGGCTCATTTATAAACACTGGACAAATCTTCCCATGGGCATTAACCCATAGCAACTAACCAGCACAAATTTCTGCTCAATTGAGTCCAATTGATTTGAAGCACATGCATAAGTAAGTATATTTTAATACACCAGGTGTCCGCATGGTTTAGCAACCCATCCAGGGATGAAAAGGAATGTGTCTATACTAAGAACAACCCTTTGATTATAGTATGTAAACTACAGAACTTTATTTGCATATTTCAAAAGCAATTCTGCAGAATATTTTGAGGGTATTATGACACGTCTCCTTCAAATGATATTTCAGTGTGATTTATATTGTAGACAGTTGGGATTAAAGAAAATACTGGTAAATAGCTGGTCTTGTAAACACTTTAAAAGGACCTGTGTACCTTATACAGTAAATTGTTTTACTGAAAACAGATGTAAAAATAAACACATTTTATATTGTTTTTTTTCCCATATCTACACTGCTTTTTTTGATGCTGCAATATATACAGTATACACAATAGAGTGATATTTTGGGTTCCCCCGGACCCTTCATATAGTCTCATGATTTTACCTTGACATACATGTCAATACAGTAGGTTGCTTTTATTCTCTCTCTCTCTCTCTCTCTCTCTCTCTCTCTCTCTCTCTCTCTCTCTCTCTCTCTCTCTCTCTCTCTCTCTCTCTCTCTCTCTCTCTCTCTCTCTCTCTCTCTCTATATATATATAAAAGGAATTATTTCTGTGATACTGTCCGGTCTGGATTTTCTAAACATTGTTCTAAAAGAACAGAACTAAGCACTTACTTCCTATGACCTCTGTTAAAGTTTATTTGCAGAAACCTCCCATTCCCTTTTTTGGATCATATGACTCAGTGTAAAAAAAAGCAACTGTTACTGATCCAACTGTTAACTGGTTATGCCAAGAGCTTGCTAGGTTACTTCCCTCATTAATCAACAATCTATTAAAGGGAACATGCAATTGCTTGAATAAGTTTCACCAAAATGTAAGCAGAACAGAGTGCTTGCACGCATTGTATGTTACTTTCTATCCTTTCCTGTTGGGAGTTTGTAGTTACCCATTGCTATAGATGTCTGATGGATTACCAGGGTAGTCATTCTACAAAACCTCTTTTTATTCTTTAACACAGGGATGGATAACATCAACCAGTCAAATGAGTCATAATTTAATAAAAGCTTTCGCTAAACTTTAAAGCAGGCCGGACTGGAAATCTGTGGGTTCTGGCAAATGCCAGAGGGGCTGCCATAAGATGCCATAAAGTCACTATTTAGTGGGCTGGACAGACCGGTCTGTACTTGGAATGCCTGGGCCTATTTTGACACCCAGGCCCGGATTTGTGGCGAGGCCACATAGGCCCGGGCCTAGGATGGCACATTTTTGGGGGCGGCATGCCGCCCAGCCGCTCTGTGGGGAGCTTGTGCTTTTGCGCCAGCGAGTGGTAGTGCGGGCGGGCGCTAGGAACGTGCGGATCGCATGGCCCAGGGCGCCCGCCCAGCGAATCCGGCGCTGTTGACACCCAGTCCAGACCAGTAAAGCATTATTGTCAGGCAGTGTGGCAGTTCAGTTGTGTAGCCATTGTCTCCTTGGAAGGCAGTTTTCACATAAGATATCAAGTGGTATGTCCACACAGAAACACAACTCTACCTAAGCTATTATCATTGGCATATGGCCAGGGGCAGGTTTACTTTATTTTACCACTGAGCCCAGGACAAAGATTAGATACAAGCAGTCTTTCTCGCACACATACTGGCCCTCTTGACTGATGCCTGACAAAGGAGTTCTCCCCGAAACGTTGCATCACACAATAAACAGCAAGGGCTTGCCCTGCTAGCAATATCCTTGTGTGCCGGTGTATTTTTCACGTCCCCAGGACAAAGATCTCATTGGTGGGCCCCCAAAACCATAACTCGGCATGTTACATTATTTCATATAATACAGTGTGATATAAGGGACTTCACTAAGAGCTAAACATCACTGATTAAATTAAGCACTATTTATAAGGATATATTTTATAGGTAATTCATGGTATCCTTATAACAACTGGCCACAATAAGGAGACGTCTTAATTCAGAATACTGATGTAGTGAAACCCGCCTCATAATATTACTACTGCAGATGAAAGCCCAACGGTTTGGGGATCTCAGAAAGCAACATGTAGGGGGTTATTTACTAAACTCTGAATGTTTAAAAATTGGTGATTTTTTTTAATAAAATCGGACTTTTAAAAAATCAGGAATTTTTCAGAATTTATTAAACCCCGAGGATGGAAAAGTCAGAATCTGAAAATCCAGACCTGTCGAGGTTGCATATAAGTCAATGGGAGAAGTCCCAATGATTTTTTGTTGTGCGCTGGGTTTCGTGCATTATCCCGAAGTTATCTGAGTTTTTGGGTGAAAATTATGAAAAAAATCATGAAAATTGCATGAAAAAGTTGTGAAATGCAAAAATAGTGCTCTGTGATTTTATACTGGTTGGTACTGCTTTAATGACCCATTCTTACCTACCTTTCCTCACCTGAACTTTTTAAGTCACCTACATTTAATCCACCCTCACTTGAGCACCCACAATAACAACCCAGTCAGCCAAATCATTTGCTTTCCCTGCTGATAGAAAGTATGCTACAGTAGTGTAAATAACAGAAGTACTGAAATTGTCTTCCACTGAATACCTTCCAGCCACCTTGTATACTCATTCAGAAAATCAAGAGCCACTTGAAATATGCTTGAAAATACCTGGAATTTTAACAAATTACCTTGTGATGGTGTAAACTAATGGCATAAAATGTAGTCTTTATAAAGGAGAAATATTTTACGATATTAAAAACAGTATACGATATACAGTATATGCCATTTATTTTACAATGCTGTTTTTTATACGTAACTCATTTTACAAGGCTTTATAAATAGGCTTATGTGCCCATAGTGATCAAAGTAAATATTGTTTTCAAGCACATATGCAAAACTACTCACCTTTAAATAGTCAGTAGACTTGGATGGTATGAATTGTTTTGTGAACATTTACAGTACTTGTGAAAATGTAAAGTGGAAGCTACTGTATTGTTGCAGCATTCTCTATACAGTTATATATATATATATATATATATATATATATATATATATATATATATATATCATCCTCATTTATTTACAACCATTGTATGTCCTTTTTTTTATTGCAGTTTATTGGATATTGACTCAATTCGACCTAAAAATATTATAGCTGTCACTCATCTGTACAAACAACAGCAAGTACAGAACTGTTATGTACCCACAGCAAGTTTTGCCATTGCAGTCTATTTAGAAGGATGTACACTGAAGAAAGTATTTACTTTTAATTGAACTGGGGTTTCTTGCCCAAATCAACTTTTCATTTTTAATATAGTTATATTAAATTGCAAGGTACAGTAAGCTGTCTTCTGATGATGTGCATGCTGTAGCTTGTGGTCTAACTGAGGATGCTGGGACTGGCGTTACAGTCTACAACAGCTGGGGGGATATGCATTTGACATTCTATATTTATAGTGGTTTAATCACTGGCAGTGGCATAACTAGATGGTATTGGACCCTTCATCAAATTCAATTTATGGCACTGAAACCATAGATATATTGAAAATGCTCACTAATGAGGGCCTTACAGTACCATCTACATTCCTGGGCCCCTCTGCAACTACAGGGTCTGCTTTCTATCTAAAAATACAGGGGGGATTGTGGGAGCACTCCAAGGCTAAATAAAAATGTGTTTAAATACAATGGAAGTGCAACTGATTTGTCCAATTAATCAATGCACATTCCCTGGTCCCCTGTCTCATAAATAATTCAGTATATTTGCAAGTGCATGTGTTTACAAAAACAGGGGTTTGTAGTTACAAAGTTATGGCCCCTGGTTAATGGCATGGATTCTCGATGGCTGTCTCTGCTGATGACAATTTGATCTGATATTGGCTAATATAGTTGGTTACCCTCTGAATGCCAAGTGTGAAATAAAATCTTGTGCATGTCAGCAAGGAGCTGATGTAAGACTAAGACATAATTGCACCAAGATATATTTCAAGGCTGCCCTTAATATTGTTTTTAGCTTGCTGAATCTGATACATCTCTTGGTTTAACAGTCATGTGTTTAATTTGAGCCTTTTAACAGTAAAAAAAAAGAAATCTATCAAATACATTAAAACAAATCACAATTTAAGGCAATATTATATGAGCCAGCTATCCACAACTTAATTGGTACAGTTTATAGGTAATCCTGTAGTGGCCTCAGTTTTTTACTTTTTGTGTTTAGATGTGTCTTTTCCAAAATACACGAATCAAGGAGACCACAGTCTTTCTAAATGTCTGGCCATAGGTTGTGAACTATAAGATTAACATATAGTATGATGTAGACCTCACAACTGGAAATCTACTGGAACTGATATAACAACTACTTGAACTACCGAAAAAATCTCGACCCAATATTAAATAAAATAGATTTATCCCCTTTTAAGTGAAATCTGGATATGCGTTTACTTCTGAGCTATACTCTAGTCTTATAGTCATGACCAAAGTCTTTTTTTCCCAAAAAAAAAAGAAGTTTAAGGGCAGTGATTGTTTTGAATCCAGAAAAGATAATAAAATGTAAGGCTGATGCAAAACCTGGATGTGCTGCACATGTAAGCAGGGATCTTTGGCAAGGAAAGAATATAACGCACACCCTTCCTCTGCTGCTCCAATAACTGACCTTCTGTGCAACTAACGCATGAGAACAGGATCACGAGGGAAGCACCTTTAATCTGCTGAAGGTTTTTAACTCCTGAGTAGTGCTACTGTATTCATTATGTTTAACAGGTCAACCCATCCCCAAGGGGTTCTGCTTGCCTTAAAGGAAAACTATACCCCCCAAACCATGTAGGTCTCTATTGAAAGATACTGAGTAAAACAGCTCATGTGTAAAACCCTGCTTCATGTAAATGAACCATTATCATAATAATATACTTTTTTAGTAGTATTTACCATTGGGTAATCATAAATAGAAAAATGCCATTTTAAAAAATAAGGGCCACCCCCTGAGATCGTAAGATTCACTGTGTACACAAACAAACCACATGTAAGGTCACATGAGCCAATTAACAGTCAGAGTTCTGCCTTTTGCTTCCTCACTTCTTCACCTGTTACAGTTAGTGTTGTAGTATTTCTGGTCAGGTGATCTCTGAGGCAGCACAGATAGAGTCACGAAATGGTGGTTCAAGGCAAGAGATGTAAAAGGGCAATATTTATGTAAATATATATTCCAGTTTGGTAAGATTCTTTAATATGTCATTCAATTTGATATAAACTATCTGTTGCTTAAGTATTCATTTTGGGGGTATAGTTTTCCTTTAATGTCAGTTTTTGCATTTTTATAAATACTTATTTTGAAACATAAAGCAGTGAATATCCATGATCCAGTTAAACTCTCACATTATAGAATTATAACATTACCAGTGGCGTAATTACAATACAGCAAACTCAATGGGCGGGGGGGGGGGGGTTACAGGGGGAACCCTCATTAGTACAATAAAGTTAGCAGTCCACCGCAAGTAAGTGAGAACACCACTACGGGTTAGTACTGAGCACCCAAAATTTTTACTGGAGGGGGGCTGGTTGGTCGCAGTTGTGCCACAGGTGACTTCAACTCTAAGTTAACTTAAAGTGGTTGTTAACTTCTAAACACTTTTTTCAATTCAGTTGTTTTCAGATTGTTCCCCAGAAATAAAGACTTTTTTCAATTACCTTCCATTATTTATTTTTTACTGTTTTTCCGAAATCTTAGTTTAAAGTTGAATGTTCGTGTCTGGTGTTTTAGTCTGGCAGCTCAGTAATTCAGGTGCAAACTGTTACAATTTTGCTACATTTAGTTGATACATTTCTCAGCAGCATCTCTGGAGTATTAGCAACTATTGTATCAATTCTAACAGCTGCCTGTAATGAAACTCAGTTGGGGCAAATTCACTAAGCGCTGAACGCTAGCATTACTTCGCTAGCATTTGACATTTTCGTTACTGCGCAAATTCACTAACGAACGCTGGCGTAGATTCGCTAGTGTTACGTCTCACCCTTACACCTGGCGAATTATCGCTACGGACGTAACTAGGCAAATTCACTAACGTGCGCAGTGTACTGAACGCTACCTTTTACGTTAGACTTCCTTCGCCACCTCAGACCAGGCGAAGCGCAATAGAGTAGATAGGGATTGCTTCAAAAAAAGTCAAAATTTTTTCTAAGTCCCAAAAAACGCTGGTGTGTTTTCTACATTATGGGTGATAGGCTGAAAAAGATCGCAATTTTTTTTGGGGCTCCCCTCCTTCCCCCCTACATTTCCTGACTCATGGCAACTTAACTATACAGTGGGCACATGTGTAGGGCAAAATAAAATTTTTAGTTGATGTTTTGAAGGTTTTCTAGGCATTTGTAGTGCTGATACGTATTCCTCCATTGAAATTTGAATTTGGCGCCGTATGCAAATTAACCATCGCTAGCGTAACTTCGCTTCGCTTAGCGAATCAACGCTAGCGCAACTTCGCAACCTTACACTACCCCTGAGCACAACTTCGGATTTTAGTGAATTTGCGAAGCGCTGGCGAAACTACGCCTGGCGAAGTGCGGCGAAGTTACGCCTGGCGCAACTACGAATCTTAGTGAATTTGCCCCAGTGCTGCTTTAGAAGGTGAGAAATGACACTTTACACTTCAATATTCGAAAAACGGTCACAAATAGAAAATAGTATAGTAATTGGAAAAAGTCGTTATTTCTGGTGATCTATCTGAAAACAACTATTTGTTTGAAGGTGAACAACCTCTTTAATATGCTACAGAGAATTCTGCTCTAAATTTGTGAATATTCCTATAATGTACTGCTTAAATTGCTGCATATTGCCAAAATATTTATATTGTAGCATGTGGCTGCTCGGGACTGAGCCACATCCAAAATCCATTGAGGAGCTGCAAGAGTCAGGGACATAAATACTGGTCCTAACTTTGAAGCAAAGCCATAAGCAATATATTTACTAGCATAACCACATAACTGTACTGCACAAACTTTATACCAGCCACATAACAGCACTTTTTTTACCACTGTACTAACACAACACTTAAATACTTTATACCACCCACATAACAAATCCGCACTAGCAATGTGCCACCCACATAAATGCACTTTACAAGCAGTACACAAGATTTGTTATGGCACAAATGAGAGCTATACAAACACCATCCATACTTTATATCCTCACCCCCACCACACACACATACACACACACACATTAGCAGAGCTATAGACTTTTTTTATGATGCTATCATGTTTCTGAATTTTGTCTAATGCAGGTATGAAGCGTCAATATTTTATAATTCTCTGATCATGATAAATTGACAAAGATGTATGTCCGAAATCTGTTGTGTTCCACCATCTTTTCAAATGTGTCAGCATACAAGTATCGTATCTTTTCCCTTAAAATAGGGATGCGAACACTTTATAGGGGATTTGGATGAATTTCAAGATTCAGATTCTGATGCTAAATTTGAAGCAAAGCTGTAAGCAATATATTTGCTAGTACAGCCATATATTGTAACTTTGTCAGGTTCTGCTCTGGTTCTTGCCACTAACGCTACCCTCATATAAATAAAGAACTCACTGCACTTTATAGGACATGTAGACCACAAATGCCAGTGCTGAAGAACTTTAACCTTTGTGAACGAAATTTAGGCTGATGACAGTAGCTCACAACAATAATGAAAGAAGTTGGCTATCACTATATATTTTATTTATGTTACCACTTACTAAACATTATTTATTTATTAGAAGTCAGCATGAAATTATGTGACCTATAAAAACACTCAACCTACTCCCCATTGACTTGTAATATACAGGTATGGAACCTGTTATCCATACTGCTCTGAATCTGGGGTTTTCCAGATAAGGGGTCTTTACGTAATTTGGATCTCCATCTGCTTAAAAATAATTTGAACATGAATTAAACTCAATAGGATTGTTCTTTCACTGATAAGGATTAATTCTGTCTTAGTTAAGATCAAGTACAAAATACTGTTTAATTATTATTAATTTAGAGAAAAAGGAAACCATTTTTAAAAATATGAATTATTTCATTATAATGGAGTCAATGGGAGATGGCCTTCGTAATTTGGAGCATTCTGGATAAAGGATTTCCAGATAACAGTTCCTGTAGATGTACTCATCCATTTTCCAGTATACAAACATAGCTGATGCACATTGATTGCTTTGTTCCCACCAGACTACCAATATACCCTCTCATGACAATTGATGTGTGACAGTGTGTGACGTGTAACAGTGGATATAATGTAATAGTATGTGCAAAGTTCAGTTCTAGTTACCCATAGTAACCAATCAGCAGGTACCACTTACTGACATGCTATTAGAAACTCACACATGGGACCTGGAGCCAACTTTGCAATGTATCTTACATATTACACTAGGTGCCAGTGGCATAACTACCTGGGGGAGCAGGGGGTGCGATTTGGCCAGGGCCCGCTCCCCCTCAGGGCCCCCCGGCAGCTCGCGTGCCACTGACTCCGGCGGCAGAAAATGACGTATGGAGGAGGGCGGGGCCCCGGCTGCAGGTCCCGCCCCCCTCTAGTTATGTTACTGCCAGGTCCCTAGAATATTCCAGGATCTGGAAACAGTGTAAAAACAAGTTAATGTATGTATCACCCTCATAAGGTAACCTGTTCTGTGCAGCTTCCTTGGGAAAGTACCTGAAAGTTGGCTGAACAAAATCACCCATAAGTACTGCACTACCGTGGCAAGTGAGGAACCCGTTTTGGGTAAAGCAGCATAGCAAATATCCATAATTTACTGGCAGAACTTTATAAGAGCTTGTTCACACAAGCCTATGAAAAAAGGTTGCATAAACAACCAGAAATAAACTTCCAAAAATAAATATGTTTTTTTTTTACTCAGACAAACCTGATTCCAAATTATCCTGATGAACCATTCAGGTCCGGATTGAGAATTAAAATAGGCCCTGGCATTTCAGGTACACAGAGGCCCAATCAGCCACTCAGAGGCCCAAACAGCCCCCACCAGCCCACTAAATACTGACTTTCTATGGCAACTTATTGCAGCCCCTCTGGCATTTGCCAGAGCCCACAGATTGCCAGTCCGGGCCTGGAACCATTTCACAACCATCCTTGGGTTCGCAATGTCTTGCAACTCCTTCCATCACCTTGTTCCATTGTGAATTGATGAATTCTGGGACTTGAATTCTCTTTGCTTTCTATAGTGGTTGGTGCACAGATTGTTTGGAAAGCAGAGGGACTTCAAGTCCCAGAATCACTTTACAATGGTAAGGGAGTTCATTAAACTGTGACCCTAAGGAGGGTGGGGAACTGTTCCCATCAATCATGACATACTATCATGGTTTCCTTTCAATCTGTGAAATCAGGTAGTAAAAAAAATACATTTAGATATATTTTTGGCACTTCAGAGTGTTTTTTTTACATAATCCCAACTAAATGAGCTCATGTCAAAAGGGTGAGGGGAAGCATATTTTGGTTATTGAATGAAATTGGTTGTATAGTTTTTAATGGACTATCATGCTGATGACTAATAAATAGGGATGCACCGAATCCAAGATTCGGTTCAGGATTCGGCCAGGATACGGCCTTTTTCAGCAGGATTCGGATTCGGCCGAATCCTTGTGCCCGGCCGAACCGAATCCTAATTTGCATATGTAAAATAGGGGCGGGTAGGGAAATTCCATGACTTTTCATCACAAAAGAAGAATTTTTTCCACTTTTTCCTTTCCTGCCACTAATTTGCATATGCAAATTAGGATTCGGTTTGGTATTCGGCAGAATCTTTTACCAAGGATTCAGGGATTTGGCTGAATCCCAAATAGTGGATTTGGTGCATCCCTACTAATAAATGCAGTGACCTGGAAGTAGGGTTGCCACCTGCCCGGTATTTTACTGGCCTGGCCAGTAAAAATTAAACTTGATCCCAATGTTATTAATAGGAGAAATGCATAAAAATATAGAAAGGCCAGTATTTTTTTCAAGAAAAGCTGGTAACCCTACCTGGAAGTGGGAAGTGCAAAGGTGAACGTCTGCTCTCACACAAGCTATAATACACTACAGCAGCAACAGGACCAATGGTAAAATACATTTAATATACTGTATAACTGCTTTCAATGAAAAAGAGCAAACTGAAAGGAACAGTTGTTGTGGGGATGATACAAGGCACATTGCTTTCTACTTATGTTGGAAGTGGCCCAGGCATCTGGATTATTAACTACATATAAATAGACTGACCTGCTTATTTCTCTTCATTCCATCAACCCCCCCAAACCAGTTTGGCCCCCATCTTCCTTCTAATTGAGTTTCATATTTGTTGCACACAGGCAGGCACAGCAAGTGGCTCATAAAAGTGTTATTGGCAGAGACACAAGTCCCTCTCACCCCTCAAACGTTTCGGACTGGCCCACAGGGATACCAGGAAAACTCCTGGTGGGCCCCCGGTTTCAGTGGTCCCTCCTGCTTCTAAACATTTGGCCTATTTCATGGCCATGAGCTATTTCTATGAGAACAAAGAGACTAAAGAGATGGAATAATAGATTATAGCATGTAAATGAAAAACTAGCAGAATAGAGGTTGTGTGAGCAGAGAAATTATAAGAGTAGTGAGAGTGGGCCCCTGATCTAAGGTTTTTGCGTGGGCCCCTGGTATCCCAGTCCGACACAGAAAGCACATAAAGCCATTATCTAATAAAAAAAAAAGGCAAAGATAACTCCCTTGTGTCTGTGCTCTCTGGGGAGCTCTGTGAAGTGTTTCTTTCTACCTGTTTTCTCCAAACCTGTGTGCAGCACCTACGTGGTTAAAAAATGAAAATGTTTGCAAAGCCTGGTGTTTTTCAGAGACTCTTGTTTTCCACAAGCTGCAGCGCACACCCCCATTACGTCAGGATGGCACTGATCCCCCGCCTACTCCTCAATCTGACTTTTTTTTAATGTTCGGCACCGGATTGGCGGCTGTAGCCATGCAGTTTCTGTATGCTCCGTTTCATTGGTTTATCTTCACAAGGGGGTGTGCTGGCCATGCAGGCCCCGCCCTCCTTCTGGCTGTTGTTTATTAATCTGTGTGAAGGGCCGTGCTCGGTGCCAGTGTGCTGGGGAGTTGCAGGCAGCGGAGCTTTGGGTGGTCGGTAACTACCGTGACATTGTGTGTTGTGGAACATTATCGTCAAGAAGTGTAACATCATTTTATAAACCCCAGTCAGCTCCCAAAAGCGAAGCCTGTCAGAGAGGGGAAGTAAAGCTTTTGTGTTAATAAAGCAGCCCCGCATTGCCTGTCCATTAGCCGAGCGAGCTTTGTCTGCACACTGACAGGACGTGAGGACGATGAGGTTATCTCCCCGGGCAGCTCTCTCATCTCCAGAGATAATTTGCAGCCGCTGCAGCCAGTCCTGTAACAACAAGGTAAGAAAATCAACCTCCCCCCTCGCCTGTGTGAAGTTAAAGGGACAATAGACGCCCGTGCAAACAATACCAGATGCCTGTTGGTTGGCATCAAACGTTCTACTGGCTTTCATCATTAATTCACCTTAGTCACACTAATGGGTATTGTTTCCTTTCAATTCAAATTGATGGCAGCTTCAACTCATACATCCCTGTGAATGTGACCTTGTGTATATGTCTTCTGTATAATACCACTTCTATATATGTCTTCTATATAAGTACCACCATTCTTGAAAAAGGTCCCAATGGAGACCGAAACGTCGGAAGCAACAATAAATATTACATTTTTTCACTAAAGGGAGTGCTGGTTTGGAAACTATTGGTTAATACCACTTGTATATATGTGTTCTATATGAATGCCACAATGCTGTAACAAAGCCATTGCTGCTGAGAGATCTGGGCTACCAGTGGTCTGTGCTTGGCTTGTGCTGATCCCCCATTGATCACTGCTGTTAGTGCTCCAGGTCACGTTAGTGCTCCAGGTCACTAATATGATAAAGTATGTTACCCATAGAATCTGGAAGCAGAATAGTGCTGCTCCCCTTGCCAGCGATGCTCTTCTCTGTGCTAATATGGATATCTCTCAATGCATACATGCCCACCTGGAGTGCCAGTCCTTTATGTATTTTATGTTTTACTTACCCGACTGTATGTACAGTAATGTGACGACTGAATGCTACAGCTGTTCCTTTGTGGGCTGCTGATGACTGAATCTCGCTGCATTTGCTTCCATGCCCTTATTTATTTTAACGAGTCAAGTAAACGGTATTATCATCTGTAATATCCTCCGCAGTGACAAAAGGTACCTGCTTCTGTTTGCAGTCCAGACATAATCAACCTCTCAAAGTTCTGGAAAGCGGAGTTAGGAACGGATTAGTGGGGTGGATGGGGAATGGTAGCACGGCAAAGAATATGTCATGGCAATTTTGCAGACCCGTTGATATGAGCAGTGAGATTTAATGATTCGCACTCAGGCTGTTGCTGCACTACAACTCCCAGCACCCTATGAGAAATGGATCCCACAGCAGATCGTAGGAGATTTAATTCAGTAACTACTGTTGTTTATGGGCTACACCATCCTACTGAAACAGGGTTTTATAGCTATCTATTACAGTGGGCACTAATCTTACATTTTGTTTGTGTAAGCCATGCCCATCTACATTACAGAGTTGTTAAAGCCAGTTCTTCTTAGCATCTAACCCTACCCCTTCCTGGCCCCAGTATTCTGCTGCCTGACCCCTTCCTCTTGGGTTTTTTTTACAGGCTTGATAAAAAGCCTGAAGACTCCCCCTCTCCCTATCCCTTTTAAGCTTTGTACTCAGCCTTTTTCTAATATTAAACATATTGCTTTTATAATTTTGTTGATTGAAATAATTTTTTAAAGGTTGTGGCCCACTAGTCTTCCGATCTCACTCACTTACAGTCGAATGCCAATGGATCTTAGCAGGTCATGACCCACTGACAAGCAAAACAGTAAGGTCAGAGATTAGTCCTGTACCCACAAATATTGGCAATAAACACACAGGGAGGTATGGCTATTTGTAGCACTCCCTATTGCTTTTGACTGGTATCGAACCTTAGTGACACCTGGCGTTTTCATTGGAAGTCGTGGCAATCTGAATGGCTAGTATGGCACAACCATTATCGATCCATGTTGCACCTTAAAAGAGTGCATCGTTGGATGAAATAAGCACAAATAATGACGTGTCACTGTCACAACTAGCCCCCCATTTATTGTTCTGTTACTTTGCACTGGCAATGAACTGCAGTATATAATGCTTGTACAGTATAAAAGTTTTGTATACCAAAGGTAGATTTTGTGGTTACATTTGTATAGATAAATCACTGATGTCCTAGTACAGGTCTGGGATCCAGAAACCAGTTGTCCTGCCAAACAAAATCTTTGTAATAATCTGTAAAGCACCATACAAATTGCTGGGGCTACTAAGAAAAATCATTAATTTCATGGCTTTAAGGGTATCTGCTTTTGAAGTTAATTTAGTGGCACTGGCCACCCTGTATTGGCTTTTGCGACTGGGACTTTTTGGTTGCCAGAACATGTATGGACAAGCCTGTATGGGGAAAGTGCTGTCTATACTTTCACCAGAACATCCGTTTCATGATCGTGTAGGAGGCTTTGAACTGGTGCCAAACCTTTCAATTGTATGGCTCAGCACAAGCAGAGTGTTCCACCTGGGGGGAAGGAATCACCTGTGTTTTGGCTTTATGAGTTATTCTGCATGTAAAGCTGTAAATTCATTATGTATATATGTTGTATGATAAGTGGTACAAAAATGTCTGGCTTGGGTATACAGTCTCATCTAAATGAATAATGGGCGCATGCTTGTTTTGACTAGCACCTTCTTCTTTTCTTCTGATCCTAATCCAGACCCTGTGTATAATGTATGGGGAAAAAAAAATTATATATATATATATATATATATATATATATATATATATATATATATATATATATATATATATATATATATATATATATATATATACACACCATTAATCCTCTTTGGTTTATTGTATTAAGAATGAATGAATGCTCGGTATAACTGACAAAGCTGCATAATTGCTGAGTATTCAGTAAGCAATTTGGTGATGTAATGAAATGAGGATGCGTTGGCATGTAAATGGCAGTTACGGAGCTGCCTGGCATCTTGCTAACAGCACAGACAAGAGGCAATGCCTACCTGTGTATTAGCAAAGATGTTTAGCAGAGGCACAGATGCGGCAAATACAGGGTGTTTTTAACCCAGATATATTGGGGATGCACCAGGATTATATCAAACCCTTCCTTTTTCTTATAATGATGTCATAATCTTTCTACATAGAGCGGCAGTTTGTATCCAGTCTGCATTTCTGCCTCTGATACAGTTCTTTGTGCCTATACATCGAAGACGTCTTTTGTCAACAACTCGCCAATGTTTGTTCGCCCCACCTACTTTCTTGGGATGGTTTGAGGGAGGGTGAGGTGATTCTACTGGAAAGATATAGATGGATAATTTTGATAGAGGATCCCGTTTTATAAGCGTTTGTAGCAGAGATCCATGCAGCGTTATATAGGAAGAGCGTTCTACCTTTGTTTATGGGGTGTCTATAAGATGAAGAGAGCTTGTTTTATCCAGAGGTTGTTATTTGCTGACAGAGAAATGATTAAAGCAAATGATGTCTTGGATTTTGTTTGTTTTTTTCTTAGTGGATTTGTTATTAGCTTATATTATGGGAGGGTACAGGCTCCACTTAGCATTTTGCCTAGAAACAGTAACATATACTAAATAAATATATCAATAGTAGTGCAGGTATGGGACCTGTTATCCAGAATGCTTGGAACCTCCGGATAAGGGGTCTTTCCGTAATTTGGATCTTCATACTTTGTCTACTAAAAAATCATGGAAACATTAAATAAATCCAATAGGCTGGTTTGGCTTCCAATCGGGATTAATTATATCTTAGTTTGGATCAAGTACAAGCTACTGTTTTATTATTACAGAGAAAAAGGTAATCATTTTTAAAAAATTTGGATTATTTCATTATAATGGAGTCTATGGGAGACAGCCTTTCTGTAATTCAGATCTTACTGGATAACAGGTTTCTGGATAACAGATCCCATACCTGTAGTTTGAGTAGGTCTGTGTCTCCTGTAGTGATTTCCAAGGGGGAGTTTGCAGGCCGGCTGCTTTGCCACTAAGTCGGTGTATATAGTGAAAGCAAAGCCATGTTCCTAAGTGATAGTGCCTGACCCTCAAGTATCCAGTCAGGTACATGTAAGTCAATAGAGGTGATTGGAAGCATTTTGCTGCCCACTAACTGGAAATTGCCAAGGTAGCAAAACATAAAATTTCCCCAAGTGACATTGCACTTTAGTTGTCTAATAGCGGTTTATCAGAAGTACTGGGTCATGGGATGTCTTTATCATAAACATGGATACATTTACAACAAGGCTGCTTTGTGCCAGTGGAAGAGAAAGATGCAGATAAGCAGAGAGCTCAGATAAACATAGCTTTGCCTGCCAACAAGGAAAGGATTTTGCCTTTTATTTCTTGTATGTTGGAGTTTTGAACTTTAATATGTAAATCAAATGACACAATGGCTCATTTTTTTCCTCTTACTGGTGCATTTCCTAATCAGGAAAATTGTATCATTTCAAGGGACATTTAAATTGGCAAAAGCAGAGATTGCAGAAATCAGCATTTTCCAGCTTGCAACATTTGCTTGCTCAATATTCTCACTAGCAAGTCATGATGAGCGTGTTCAGTGCCTAAATGGTATTCCAGGTGCCTGAATGGGATTCCCAGTGCCTCAATGTGATTCCCAGTGCCCTATGGTATACTATGTTGACTGTACCATTGGAAAAAAACTGCTTTCACGTACTGGATCACTGTTTTTATGTTTAGACTTTAAATAAAAACAAGTTAATGGTTCTTTTTCCCCCCCAGGAACTAGGAATCCGAATTCCACGGCCACTAGGACAAGGGCCCAGTAGATTTGTTCCAGAAGAAGAGGTTAGTTGTATATTCTGTATAGAACTTTCTATAAATGCGACAATGGATATGTTTGACCTGCCAACCCAGTTCATCTAATGACACCATGGCAATATTTAACTGTAAAATACTGTAAAAAAACAAGCAGCCAGCTGAAATAGAAGAGTTTTTGCAGAAGCTAGTAGGACTTTGCTCTTATAAAAATACATTATGCAGTCCTGTTGTCTTCTATGACTATGTGTGAGGTGCAAGCCAGAGTGGAGGCAAGTGGCCATGAAAAATAGCTGGAGGCAAAAAACGCTTTGGGAGAAGATTATTATGGCTTATCTTTCTTTCAGGCTTCCATAATGATTTTCAGACTCTTTCCTGGTTGCTAGTGTAATTATGCCATAGCAACCAGATATAAGTCTGAGAATTGAACAACAAATGTAAATAGTTAAAATAAATAGTATTTGCTTATTTTGTTAGAATATTGTTGTCTACATGGTAGTAACATTACATATTAAGATAAGGCATGACATACAGGTCTATTTCGGTTACTTTGCTGGCTGCATTTTCTAGGCACCCAGGAAAGATAACGAATGCAATTAAATCTGTGTAACTCATTCCCTTCCCTACAGATTCTGCAGCTGGCAAGTGAGGATGCAAATATGCATTCTGTGTTTGCTGACGCTTTCACAGATTTGGGCCGTTTAGACAACATTACCCTAGTGATGGTATTTCACCCTCAGTACTTGGAGAGCTTTCTGAAGACTCAGCATTACTTGCTGCAAATGGACGGACCCCTCTCACCCTGTTATCAGCACTACATTGGCATCATGGTGAGCGCATATACACAGTATTTTTAACTTTTTAAAATGTTTTACTTTTGACCGCAGTCAAAATTCTTTTACTCACTCCTAATCACTTTCCATTCTCCATTTAAAATAGCAGGTGCCATAACCAGACTTTTCTTGCTTTTAAGACACAGCGGTATATTTTTGTCTGATATAATAAAAACTGTGCTAATTTGTTGGTATTTATTTTCAGGCAGCATCTAGGCATCAGTGTTCCTATCTTGTTAATCTTCATGTCAATGACTTTATTCATCATGGAGGGGACCAAAAGTGGTTAAATGGCTTGGAGAATGCCCCCCAAAAGCTGCGTAACCTTGGGGAGCTGAACAAGATGCTAGCACATAGGCCGTGGCTCATCACAAAAGAGCACATTAAGGTAAGATAAGAAGATGAATGGTGATATTATTTGCTGATACACGTAACATAATCCTAATCTCCTCCACCCATATGTAACTAAATGCATAGAGTTTTCCCGGGTGCAGTAATTGTTTGGTTGCTATAAGTGACCAGAAGAATTTGTAATGTTAAAATGACGTCATGTTTTTTATGGCAATGTTTTACCTCTAGCACTATACAAGTTCTGATTAAATATGGCAATACTGAACAATACTTGCCAAAAGTTTTCACTTTAATTTTAGATTTTTTTTGTGCGCAAGATCCTAAATCGAATGATGAATAATCTCTTGAATGCTCTACATCATATATAATGCTATGTATATGATGATAATAATACTAATCATAATAATGCTTTGTTTCATTTTTACTTGCAGCAATTGCTAAAAGCTGGGGAACACAGCTGGTCTTTGGCAGAATTAATTCATGCAATCGTTCTTCTGGCTCACTATCACTCTTTAGCCTCTTTCACATTTGGTTGTGGAATTAACCCAGAAATACACAGTAATGGTGGCCACACCTTCCGCCCTCCATCTGTCAGCAACTACTGTATATGTGACATTACCAATGGCAACCATGGGACTGAAGGCCATCTTCCTGTTGGAATTGTGATGGTAAGTAAGGTGGTCCATGTTCTGTGTTTTACTGGCCAAAGATAGCTAAATGGAAAATATACCCCCTTTTGTGAAATGACCTCAGTAAGTTGGGCTTAT
This sequence comes from Xenopus petersii, assembly GCA_038501925.1. Taxonomy (NCBI): domain Eukaryota; kingdom Metazoa; phylum Chordata; class Amphibia; order Anura; family Pipidae; genus Xenopus; species Xenopus petersii. The sequence continues at coordinate 91,116,864 of CM076680.1, read as the reverse complement.
ATAGAAAAGGTGCAAACTGAATGTACCTTAATGTATTAATTTTTAACACAGACATACCACAGATCAAAATGAAACCATAATAGTCTGCTTGTGCTACAGGGACCAGTTCTACAACCACCCCCTTCCTCACTTCCCTTGCTTTGTTCCATTGTGAAGTGAATGATTCTGGGACTTGAATTCTTCCAGAAAACACCCACTATAGAGAGCAGAGGGACACCAAGTCCCAGACTCTATCACTTTGCAATGGAACAAGGTAAAAGGAAAGGAGGCCTGGAAATAGTTCTTACAAGTAACATGGCTTCCTTTTGAAGTATTGCTTATGAATCAAGTAAACCGAGATTTATTTTTGGAAGTTACATAAAACCTCAAGTCAAACAGGGGAGGGATGTATATCCCTGTAAAAGAATTGTCTTTGTTAGTGGAGATAAACAGCTGAATGTGTTTGAAACCTATTATGGGTCACGGCAGCTTTATTTAAATGATTTTCATCTTAGGCAAATGATAATGTGCATACTTGCAAATGCACTGGAAGACTAAGCTTACCCTTTTAATATATTTATTATATAAATGTATGTACTGTTTCTTGCAGCCTACAGACTCCACTTGTGAGGTCGAAGCTTTGATGGTGAAGATGAAGCAACTTCAAGAAGGCAGAGATGAAGAAGAGGCAAGTCAAGAAGAGATGGCAACTCGTTTTGAGAGAGAGAAAACTGAAAGCATGGTGTTTTCTACAGGTACTTCTTACAGTGCACTTGGATTCACTCGCTTTGTCTTGAGTGGTGTCCGTTTTTTTGCCCTATGTGAGGGAGTTTAGGTATGTTAAGTTTTATAAAGGGGACAATTAAAAATGCCAGATACTAACACAGTTAGGTATGCAAAACTGCATGTTTTTAAAACAGCAATGAGGATAATTGCCATTCTTTATTTAATTTTATTTGTTCTGTTTTTATAAAAGAAGATGAAGACCCTCCCCCGGATATAGATGTTTCCCGGCATTTTGAAGATACAAGCTATGGTTACAAAGACTTCTCCAGACGAGGGATGCATGTGCCTACTTTTCGAGTGCAGGTATAAATACATTTCAATATACTGCCTGTTTAACCACCAGTAACCCTTGCTACAACGCAAGCAATTCTTTTCAGAGCAAAACATAAAGATTTTTTTTTTTTTTTTTTTTAAAGGAGAACTGAATTTCAACTCCATGCTGTGTATAACTGCACTTATTAAAGCATTAAGTTACTTTCATTTATTGTTTACCTGCAGAATTTACGATGGTTTCATATTTTTGGTAGAGCCAAACAATTTGGCCAAGGATAGTAGTATAGATGAAATGAATATGCTTTTGTCGGTATAGCTACCACTCAAGTATACATGCAGTTAAATAAGCTTTCACATACAGAATAAAAGAAATCTTCCATCTCTTTTATGTAAATCACATATATTTATCATAGAATATATTCTCACTTTGCATTGTAATAATTAGAATATTTGGCTTCTAGACATCAGATTACTGTTTAGAAGTGTCAAAAGTGTTAATGGAATGACAATGTGAACCATGAGTCAAATGTCTTATTGAAGTCTTATTGAAGTTTGCTTCATCTTTATAGATTTAGCAGGTTTTCTTAAATTTATTTCTGCTTTAGAAAACTGAATATCTGATACATGTAGCCACAGCAGTTTATTCACTGATCCTAGGATATTTAGATGCAGTGTGATTTTTCTTACCGACAGGATTACAGCTGGGAAGATCACGGCTATTCACTAGTTAATCGCCTGTATCCAGATGTCGGGCAGCTATTGGATGAGAAATTCCACATTGCTTACAACCTGACTTATAATACCATGGCAATGCATAAAGATGTGGATACTTCAACTTTAAGACGCGCAGTATGGAATTATGTTCACTGCATGTTTGGTATAAGGTGAGTGTCTGCAGTTGTCTGTGCTTATTGTCATTTTCCAGTATAAACCTGGGCATACACTAATATCTGCACATCCATTTGTTAAGTCAGGTCACCAAACCAGTAGTTATTGGTCTAGTTTTGCCACCTACGTAGTAAGCCAACATCAGATCATCATAATACCTTTCTGATAAAGACCATATCAACAGGATATGACAAGATTTTTAAACCAGACCAAATACTACTCAGATAATATCTCTGGTCCCTAAATGATTAAATAAGATACTGACTTGGTCTGTAGCTGCCAAATCAACAGCTAAAATCAGACCCTCTGCTTTATTGAATTACAATCATTAGAGATGTAGGCATAGTCATTTATCTATATAAAGCCAGCAAGTTAGGCAGCACTTACAATCATTTATAACAAACAATCACATAAAAACAATCCATGACTCACCAGTTTAAAAAGAAAATTAACATAATGAACAGTGAAATGTTTGTGATAAATATGAATGAAAAACAAGGCTCTCTAGTGAACATTTAAGAAGCATACAATGTTTATGTGAAGTCTATATTTTAATATGCCATTTCTGTATAAATTACAGATATGATGACTATGATTATGGAGAAATCAACCAGCTACTGGATCGCAGCTTCAAGGTTTACATTAAAAATGTGGTGTGCAGTCCTGAGAAAACGTCAAAGAGAATGTATGATGGTTTTTGGAGACAATTTAAGCACTCTGAAAAAGTGAGTTTGTTGGACAAGAAGCAATGACTTTTGTATACATCTTGTCTAGTTGTGATTGATGCTTTACAGCAGGGGGTCCCCAACTTTATCTGCGAGCCACATTCAAATGTAAAAAGAGTTGGGGAGCAACACAAGCAGGAAAATAGTTCCTGGGGTGCCAGGTAGCCGTATGTGGCCTGGCTTCTTCTTACTACAGGAAACTCTGTTTGGCAGTACACCAAAACTTGCCTCCAAGCCTGGAATTTAAAGATAAGCACCTGCTTTGAGGCCTCTGGGAGCAACATCCAAGGGGTTGGTGAGCAACATGTTGCTTGAAACTAGGGATGCACCGAATCCAGGATTCGGTTCGTATTCGGCCATTTTCAGCAGGATTCGGTTCGGCCGAATCCTTGTGCCTGGCCGAACCGAATCCAAATCCTTAAAATCATGTGACTTTTCGTCACAAAACAAGGAAGTAAAAAAAATATTTTGCTCTATTTTTCCCTCCCCCTTGCTGATTTGCATAGGTTTCGGTTGGTACTTATCTTTCAGAAAGGATTTGGGGGTTCGGCCGAATCCAAAAAGTGGATGCATCCCTACTTGGAACCTTGGTGTGTAGAACCTACATGAACCTAATAGCCAAGTGACACAATTAGCCAATTGGGTGAGAAATACAAAAATCATTTGCTAGGTTAGAACTCAGGAATAGCCCCCAAATTGGTCGTGTTTGCACCTTTCTCCTAGAAATGATGTTATTTAGAAGGAACACTAGGTTCAACAGATACGAACAGAAACTGTGTTCCCATCATTACCTCCGACATTTGCAATATTGCACAATTATGACCAGGCAACTTGTGGCATCTGCTTTTATTATTATTGTTATTCCCAGCACCAGTGGAGCTTACAGTCTAAGGCCCTTATCAAACACATACACACACTGCTCTTTCCACAAATTGTTCTTCATTCACATCACTCTGTGTCCCCAGAGTATATTCTTTATAGAAATATAGTTTTTCGGTTGTTTTATTTACACCACCTGAACCTTCATTTAAAGATTATGGATCCTAAAAGCAAACACTTACTTTTGCTCAGATGGCCATATACTATAATGTACCTTTTGGTCATTGGTATTTGCACTGATGCCTTTCCTTTTCTGCTTTAATTTGTATTTTTTCCCCAAAACTGATGTGGAGAGAGTGCTAAATTTTGTTCCTTGTTTTCCGTAGGTACATGTAAATTTGCTTCTTATGGAAGCGAGGATGCAGGGAGAACTGCTTTATGCTCTGAGAGCAATTACTCGATATATGACCTGATTTCCTCTACTGACTGAAGGAAAAAAGAAAAAAAAAAACTACAAAAAACAAAAGAATGTTGAAATGGCAAAATCTCCCGGCTCGCTCGGAAGACTACGGCAGCTGCCTTTTCCCGAAATCCTTTGTGCCATATTTCTCATCATATCAACTGTTGGCTTACTACCACCACCTACTTGTAGTGAACTTGAAGTTGAATGTGTGAAGAAGAGATGCCAAGTTTTGGCCTTGTGTCTCGGACACATATGCTTGAACTTTGCTTTATAAGATAGCAGATGTTAATTGTATATCAGGATGTGGTTACAATGGTTCTATGAAAGACATTTCAAGAGGATGGACTGGGATATCTCTGCCTATTTTCCCTTTAGGTGCACACAGAAATGAGATTACGATGGCACTGCTATTTCAGTGATGGACTTTAGATGAGGAGAAGAAACAGTGAGGTGCAGGCAGCTGGATTAAGCTAAACGTGAACACATTGCTACAGTCTGAGCCTAGTTAAAGAGACTTACAGAATACATTTGTGCATGCTCTGAAGCTAGCCCTATTATATGGCAACATACTTCCTTGCATACTTCCCAGGTTCCATCTTGCTCTTTGGCTATGTGTTTAGTTATAAGAAGCTGTGAGTTTTTTTTTTTTTTTAGTTTTTTTCATAATGGTTGAAACTTAAGTTGTCTTCCTAAAAATTGTACATTAGTTTTTTTAGTCTTTAGTAGGTATGTTCTATACTATAAAACGACTACAGGGAATGTAGAATACCTCTTGGTTATGGGGTGCACACTTTGTAACAGTTCCAATCTTTCAAGCTGCTACTCTGTTACTAGCATTTAACGTTGGGAACAAAGGAACGCAGGCAGAAAAACCAGCTCGTGAGTGCACAATTTATTTGACACGCAACTCAGAAAAAAAAGTCTTTTATTTCTCTTTCTTTCTTAACATCCAGTTCCAGGTCTGATGTTTAGATGCTGACTTTGAGGGAGGCAAAATAAAAACCGTTTAAAAAGGATGAACCCCATTGTGTTCTGAAAATATCAACATGAAAATATGCTATGAAAACTTAGTTGTTTTTTTTTTTTTTTCAAAGTCTGTCAGTATTATTGACAATTTTTTTTAAATAAAACATGAGAAACCATATTCCATCTCTGTTTGGTCCTTAGCAAATGGTGTGAAAGAAATTCAGCATAGCCACTATACTTACTTAAATATACAGCAGATGCCATGTCTGTGGGGAGCCTGGATGGTTCAACCTCCATCTGCTCCTCTGCTCTAAACACAGAATGGGGGGGTAGTTTGTGAATCTTAGGAAACTCTGGCATGTGCCACACGGCTGTCCTATAGGGGGCAGTACACTTGTTTTCTGTAGGAGGAGCCTCCGCTGAGATGTCATTTTCACTATTGATCATTACAAATGTGCCTCAGAAATGACCAACATAATCTGTAGTGCTTTAGAGATCATACAACATTCACACGTAGGGGCAAATTCCCTAACCGGCGAAAATTCGGCAGCGACGGTTTTGCAGCCATCGCAACATTTCGCCAGGCGCAAATTCACTAGGACAACGCTAGTTCACTAAAGTGCGAAGTTGCGTCCAGGGAGCCGAACGCTGGCGTTATATCGCCAATCAAAGCGGAGTTGCACTAGCATTGCCTAACTTGTATACGGTAGGAAATGATAAAGTTACATGAACGTATATGTTGAAACAAATACATCACATTACACAAGTCCAGGGAACCATAATAAATAAAATAGAGTTGTTATAATGCCCTACACATGAGGCCACTGTATAATTTATGTTCCATATGTCAGGAAATGTAGGGGGAACCCGGTTACCCTTTTTGGCTATCACGCCAGCGTTTTTTGCCACTAAAAATTGAGGAAGTCCTATGCACTCCATTGCACTTCACCTGGTCTCACTTCATCTGTTTTGACTTTTCAGCAGGATTTGGATTCGGCTGAATGCATGTACCTGGCAGAACCGAATCCTTAAAATCATGTGACTTTTTGTCAAACACAAAAAATTTTAACTGTGCGCTGTGCACGCAGTTCTCATTTACCCTTCCTCCCTTATTCGCATCTGTAAATTAGGATTCAGTTCAGTATTCACTTCACAAAGCATTTGGCCGAATCCCAAAATAGCGGATTCTGTGTATCCCTAATATTAATGCATTCGAATTTTATTGGCTCACGAAGTGGGATCGGCACATTTCATCATATGGTTTGCCACAAATGACCTACCCATAGTGAAAACCAGTCCTGAGTGTTGTTTCCTATATTTATTGGCAATTATGTTGCAACTTTTTTCCTGTCCAAAAATATATCTGCAAATCAGCAGGTCATTCGGCTTCACATGCTTGAGAACAACCTAAATCGCAAGAAGAAAGATAAAGGGGTTTCAGCATGGGTGGATAAAGGGGACACTATCCTTAAAGTAAATTATTATTTGTGTCAAAAAACTCTTTATAATGCTCATTAGAGTATAGTGCTGACATCTATTTAAGAGAAAAAGACAATGTTTACCTTTACAACATGTTCAGTAAGTAAATACACTTCTCCGTTGAAATTCCGGATGCACCAGATCCACCATTTTAGTATTCAGACAAAGAACCCTGCATAAAAAGACTTGGATCTGGTGCATCCCTAATTTAAATGTTATTGACACTGTAGTTTCATCTGCAAAAATGCAGTGTTTTTAATATATCTCATTGCACTCAATGGATCTTTAGCTCCTCAGTTTCTGCCAGCCAGCCATGTTCCCCCCATTTCTGAGTAACCCCAGTCAGTAACAGCACATACAGCACAAGGGCAATGATCATGTCTCCCTCCTTTGTTTTATCTTTGGATGTCAATTTTACCAATTTGCCATGTTGTCTCAGCCATTCGGATCAGAGACATGCAAATAATAAAAATGTTGAGTAGAGATGTATACCTTCCATTTCTGAGTTCTGCATATTATGGCATTCCTCTATAAAGCAAGAAGACCCCATAACTTTGCTCCAACACCAATTGGTCATTCCTCTATAGCAGGGATCCCCAACCTTTTGAACCCGTGAGCATTGCTAGCATGAAAAATGTTCCTGGGGTGCCAAATATGGGCTGTGATTGGCCATTTAGCCCCTATGTGGATACATTTAGGCTCTGTTTGGCAGTACACCTGGTTTTTATGCAACCAACTGGCCACTGGGAGCAACATCTAAAGGGGTTGGAGAGCAACATGTTGCTCACAAGCTACTGGTTGGGGATCACTGCTTTATTGGAACTATCTTACACATCTACAGGGTCAGCGACCCCTTGGTTTGTAACACTCTGGTGCAAGGGAGCCCTGTCATTTATTACAGCTCTTGCATGGTTTGGTAGGGCTTCCAAACCCATATAAAATGATGTGTGCGGATACAAACATTGCACTCTATTTTTTTCTGTGGAGTCACAAGCTTTTGTCAAATGCTGCAGTTTCGCTTTTCAGCAAAGTTGCCTCTAGCAAGAGGAAGTATGTGGGTCTTTGGGGTTGTTCAGGGGATAATGGAAAGAAAAACAAGGATGTTTATTCTAAAAAATATTTTTGGAGTAGTTGTCTAACTAGCAGTTCAAGTTTGATGACAACAAGCAATGAGGGCACAAAGTATCATGCTTTACCCACAATGCAAATGTTTGCCCAGTATCCCAGCATGATTGGGTTTGTGTAAATAATTTCACACAACATAGTCAATATGTGCGTATGTTGCACCTGTTTGCTAAATCTTGTTGTAGTTGTTTCAGCACAAGTAGGAGAGCCTATAGGAACAATACACAAAGGAAACCCTCAAATGATGGCCTGCTTGAAGCGGGTACACTGTACATCACAGGGCTCCCTTGCACCAGAGGGTGCGACACCTTGGGGCATATTTATCAAAGAGTGAAGTTAGAGATCACCACAGCCCACTAGAGTGAAATACCGCCTTTCTCCATTCATTTCTATGGGATTTTTAAAAGCGTATTTATCCATGGGTGAAAGTGAAAGTTCATTCTTTGATAAATAAACCTTTAAAAATCCCATAGAAATGAATGGAGAGTGGCAGAATTTCACTCTAGTGGACTGTGGTGATCTCACTCTTAGATGAATTGCACACAAGGGGGTATATTTATCAAAGCAGCAGACACAACTGGAGTTTTGGCACACTAAACTGCTACTACTTGTAAAAACATTTTAGAATAGCAGGAAATGGGTGGAATTATGTATGCACTCATGTTTTATTATTAAATCAAAATACCATGATTTGCCACATTTGTTTATGCCCCTGCCCCAATATCTCTGCAATGCCACACATTTCCTATTCAAGTAAATAGGAGCTGCAGAATGGTCAGGGTGCTTTTCAGATAGGGTAAAGTGCTGCAATTGCTATTGGCTTAACTGTCTGTTCAATCAGGATTGTTTTGAAATTACCCAAGGCTGGGTCAGAACTACAAGTTTGCAATGTCAATACCAGAACAGGTGTATAAGAACACGGGTGACCCAGCCTTGGGTAATATAATATGTATAATATGAGAAAGAGCTAACAGCCCCATTTGAGAATATACAGATATAGGAACCGGGTGGGAGGTTTGGGACTTGGGCTGACTCCAGAAAAAGGACTGTTTCATGTTTTCAACAGTGGAATCATTCAAAACCTCAAATGTGCTTCTTTTTTTGGAAGACACCAAGTAATGAAGGTAAAGAATAAAAGGTGCATGTGTCGTCCGGTTAAGAGTTTACAATGTTAAAAATTGCCCTCTATAAATTGAGAGCTCCAGTTAAGCTTGGAGGATTAAACCTTCCTGATTTCAGAGCTTTTAATTTATCAGCCCTCACCAGATATCTTATTGAGTGGATCTCTCAAGGCAACAAATTTACAAACCCCGATATTGAAATCTTTCAAGAACCCTTTTTTGATATACTATTATCTGTTTTACATAGTAAATGGAGCAATGTTCCTTATGATTTTAAGAGGAATCCTATCTATCGCGACTCTATATTTGTTTGGAAACATTTATTCTCTCGTCATGGGTATAGCTTACATGCCAGCCAAACTCTTACTCAGACCTTCAGATTATCAAAAGTCGGATACTTTTATATTTTCAATTAAGCGAAAGTCACTGGTTCTGGTAAAAGATATATTTGATCCGCATAAGAAAACCTTAATGCCCTGGTCAAATCTCAAAGAACTATACAAGCTTCGGGATTCTGATAGATATTATTATTTAGCGTGTCAATGTGGTCTTTCTCTGCTACATAATAATAACAACCTGGTTTTAGCTGAGCACGAGCTTGCAGACGATTTGGCAGAGTTTTTGGAATTCCCTGGTTTGATCTCTATTAGCTCTCTTTCTAAAAAATTTTGGAATAATTATAGTTCAGATTCACACCCGTTATCGAAACCTTCCTCTAAATGGTCTGAATTTTTACATTGTCAAATAACTCCCTCAGATTTGGTCAAATCGATTAGGGATTACAATAAATTAATTTTAGCAGAGAATTGGAGGATACAACATTTTAAGCTTGCCCATCTAGGCTATGGGAAACTGTTTTCAAAAAATTCCTCTAATAACCCTATTTCATATTGCCCTAAATGTGATGAAATTAATGTATCACTTTTCCATTATCTATGGTCCTGTCCAAAGATTGTCCTATATTGGAGGGAAATCTTTGGTTTTTTGAATAATCATTTGAAGATACAGATTAAATTGTCTCCGTGCTTTGTTTTTTTGCATCTGGATAATATGGTATGTTCTTCAGTTCCTAACACAAATTTTATTTCCCATGAAGATAAAGTTTTGACAGTTTTTTTCCTAGCTGCTTCCAAGAAAGCTTTATTTAATTCTTGGTTACATAAAGAACCCCCCCTCGTTAGCAGATGCTATTTCTTTTATGAACCAGCTTACTTTGCAAGAAGCCTTATTATCCAAAACCAAAGGGAATAATTCCATAGACTCAAACTGATTTGGTCTCCTTATCTTGAAGCTTGTAATTCTAATTCAGGTAAACAAATAGGATGGTTTCTTCATTTGTAAGTTACGCATTCAGACATTCCAGTCAACGAATGGACATTTTTCTTTCTTTCAATATGTTTACTTCCACTGGCTTAGTTAATTTTTGTTATTTTCAATTTATTGTTGTCAGTCTCTTAAAATTGTATTCCGTACTATGCCATCATATTGAATACATGTCTTTTTTCATCTGCATAATATTTGCTGTCATAATGTTGTTACTTGTTTAATATGAAAATCAAATAAAACATTTTCAAAATAAATAAAAGAGTTTACAATGTCAAGCACAATTATATACAGTACCAAGGGAAAAAATGACCACAATTAGATGGCGCATTTACACAGTTAAATGTGTTAATATATAAGTGCCATGGTGGTTTAGGGGAGGAGTATAGTACCTGTCTTATATAAGATTGTATATAAGTACAGACATGGGACCTGATATCCAGAATGCTCTGGACCTGGGCTGTTCCAGATAATGGATCTTTCTGTAATTTGTATCTTCATACCTTAAGTCTACTAGAAAATCATGTAATAAACCCAATAGGCTGGTTTTCTCCAATAAGGATTAATTATATCTTAGTTGGGATCAAGTACAAGCTACTGTTTTATTATTACAGGGAAAAGGGAAGTCATTTTTAATATTTGGATTATTTTGATAAAATGAAGTCTATGGGAGACGGCCTTCCCACAGTTCTGGATTATGGGTTTCTGTATAACAGATCCCATACCTGTAGTATGTCTAAGTAGTCTGGAGCCATTTCCTTTTGCTTTAAAGAGGTACTAAAGGTAAACATATTTATTATCTTATTCAACACAATGGGCAGAATGGAAGCTGATGACAGCCCCAATATTAGCATGCTATTGATGTGTGTGCATTACACCAGAACCATTACCCCAAAACACAAACTGGTACTTAGATTCTTAGATACTATCAGCACTTTTGTAAGTTACATTTTCTCAAGTTTTAGACTCAAGCTGTCAGCTCCCCGGCCCTCTTGCAAGATCACAGTGTCAGCGACCTTAATTCCATTTTTATGTTTGGTTAACCACTGAGTTACTGACTCTTAGTTGAGCAAAAAGCCTGATATTCGTAGTGTAAAAGGTGCAAAGTTCTCAAAAACCACTTAAAATAGACTATTAGTATAAACTGCAAAAGTGTCCAAAGAAGCACTCTAAAGTTGGCCATATACGCAACATTCCGATCGTATGAATCGTGGATTCGTACGATTTTCGGAACGTGTGTACAGAGTCCCGACATTTTTCGTCCGATGGAGATCGGTAGTTTGGACGATCGGACAGGTTAGAAAATTTCTGTCGCCTGCCGATAATATCTCTGCATGTATTGCCGATTTTCAGAGGGAGACACTTGCTTTGTCAGACATAACTATTGTACGATTGCTGTCATAGGTATTACATTGGCTGATCTGTTCTTTTACTACTTTATTTGATCGGAATGGTAAGACTTTGATCTTTATGGTTAGTGGAGTGGTTGATTCGTACGATTGGATCTTTGAGTCTATGGCCAGCTTAAGTTGTCTTCAATATTTTTGGTGGAGCTTAGATCTATTTGACAGTATTGGCACAATTATTCAGTGGAAGGGAAGAATGGGGTATGCTGGATATTTGCTGGGGACCTGGGAAGAATGAGGTATGCTGTGGAGATATTTACTGGAGACTCACCAGTTCATTAAAACAGCCCTGTGGTTTTATACTGACCAGCTGCATGTTGCATATGTCTGATAAAAGCTGCACAGGCCACACAAGGATTCAGCTGTGGAGTGAAAAGGGAATGAAAAAAATGACAGTTTTTACAGTAGTTGTTTTGTATTTCCCTTATCACTTCAAAAACATTGTTTATCACCCTGTTCCTCAACATTGGTACATTTACATTTCGATAAAAATGCAAACATTAAGTCATGCTCTGATCACTGGCAGAAGAAAGGCCAAAGTTACAAAAAAAGCCTGATGCCCCAAGAAAGAGAAATAAAAATAAAAGCCCTATAACTGGTGAGCTGCAACTCCCAGAATCCCCCACTGATATAATCATATGCAACACATAGTTTGTATAAAGAACACAATAAATTGCTACCCTTCCACCCCACGTGCCTGGCTTAAACTCAGTTGAGGCTGTCACCTCAGGCGGCAGCACCCCACTAGGTACCAGGGGCGGCAAAAATGCTGCTCCTGGTACTTTAAGAGCGAATTTCCGGGGGGGGGGGGGCAGTTGCAACTGCTGCTGCCTCAGGCGGCAGAGGGCTAGGATCGCCCCTGGGCTCATAGCACACATGCACTGGTGGTCTCTGTACTTCTCCCTAACTTGGCCAGTCTGCCCTCCAACCCCCTGTGCTTAGTAGTGCTGGTTCACAGGGAGATCACTAGTTATGGTGGGGCATTTGCTAGTTTAAAGGATGGAGGTTTGGCTTTAAAGTTACCAGGGTTGGCTTTATTCACTGCTGATAAAGTGCTGGGGGAAGATTGTCACCTTGCATTGTGGCATAAATACCCCTTTTAACATCTTACCTGGTGCTTTTGTGAGATAATGAAAACATACAACCTGCTTTTACCATTATAACATTTGCAAACTACAACTATAAAACGTTTCACCTTGACAAAACATCACTAATGGTTTTCATGTAGAAATAAGAGCTATACTAGTGTGTGTGTTCCTTTAACTGGCGATGCACAAGAGCAGTGTTGCACTCAATACATCACACCGTCATTCATCATGGCTTTATTTGCTCTGCTACCTAAACAACAATGAGGCAACATCACATACGCCTTTTCAATAGCCGGGGACACTGTGTGCAGGAGCTGCCATATCACTGGCCACTTATTTAATCAAGTGAAGGTGTGTGATTTCACAAGGGAACAGCACAGAACCTTCCAAGTGCTTCAAAGTGGAGATTTATTAGCACAAAGTGTAAGGAAAAGTAGCTCAGGATGTGTTTATGCTGCTGTTTATATATGCAAGGGGCACTCTGAATTGGAATTGTTCAATGCTGACATAAGGGCACTAATAATAGGAAAATGACCATCTGCCTCTGCCACAAGGCTAATGCCATCCTCTTTAACATGTGTCATACCATTACACTGCAGCAACACAACTTGTGCCCTGACACTTGATTAATTTTAGCATTTTTTTAAAGTGAGATCTGTTAAAGGACAACACAACCGAAAAATGACTGGTGGTGGCAATTTAATAAGCAACCCCCGAGGCAGTGTCATTTTCTTAGACTTTCCTTGCAGTGTAAAGCATTCCAGGGCAAATCAAAGGAGACGGAGGCATTTGAACAGTGCCGGGCAATGCCGGCTGGGTGCCCCAGGCAACCCGGATGGACATGTTGTGCAACAGCCCCCCCATGCACGGTCGTGTGCAAACAAGAACGTGTGTGCACGTGTGTGGGAGTTGCCATCATGGTTGCCAGATTGGCGGGTTTATAGGGCTATTTTTAAAAATAATTGGCCGGTTTTAAAAGTCAAAACCAACCACGGTACGGATTTGGGATAGTTTTGGAAGTTGCAGCATGTTTGGACTTTTAAAACCCACCCAATTTTTTTATGCAAATTGATGTGACATCAGAGTTCAAGTGATGCCGGCTGGGCCTGCCCCACTGCCCCAGCTCCCATTTTGCAGTACTTGTTGCTGCTGGAGGAATCTGCTGGACTGAGAAAGCAAACTAACATTACTACCTCCCGGAAGCCCTGCTGTGGTTTCAACTGACAGTCTCTGTGAATGTGTTACCTGCATAAGGTACAGGAAATGAAATTGGCAGTGTATGAACTGGGCTAGTTTTGGGCTAGTTTTTTAAAAATGGCTTTTGGCTACTTTTTGGCTAGTTTTTTTATAGTCTTTGGCTGGTTTAGATATAGATGACGTGTGCCATTGCCACACAGCATCCATTGCTTGCACTTCAGTGCCCCTGCATGTACTCCCAGACCCGGACTGGCAATCTGTGGGTTCTGGCAAATGCCAGAGGGGCTGCTATAAGTTATTTAGTTGGCTGGTGGGGGCTGATTGGGCCTCTGTGTAACTGAAATGCCAGGGCTAGGGATGTAGCGAACGTCGAAAAAATGTTCGCGAACATATTCGCGAACTTGCATCAAAAATGCGAAAGGTTCGCGAACGTCGCGAACCCCATAGACTTCAATGGGAAGGCGAATTTTAAAAGCTGGCCAGAAAAATTATTTTAAAGTTGTTTAAAGGGTGCAACGACCTGGACAGTGGCATGCCAGAGGGGGATCAAGAGCAAAAATGTATCTGAAAAATACATTGTTGACACAGCGCTGCGTTTTGTGCTGTAAAGGGCAGAAATCACACTACGTCACTCAGGTGATGTTTCTGGACACGGAATGTGAAAAAGCTCACACAGCTAGGTGGCACTTGGTTAAAGACTGGGCAAACAATGCCTGCAAGGGCAACGTATACAGTAGTGGATACGGAATATATTATTGCTGCTGTAAAAACATCACTCAGGTGATGTTTATGGACACGGAATTATTATTGTTATTTAGACAGAATGTGAAAAAGCTCACACAGCTAGGTGGCACTTGCATACCTCCCAACTGTCCCTCTTTTGACCACTCAACCCCCTGTCCCTCTTTTGTACTGGAAAGTCCCTCTTTTCTCTGCACTGAACAGCCAGAAAAAAAAACAGTTTCTAACTTAATTGGCTTTTGGTAGAGAGCTCAGAACAGCTAACAGGTGCAAATAAGATACTTTGTAACAATTTTGACTCTGGTTGGTGCTGGTAGTGGTGAACTACTAGGAGGAGCAGCACACCAGTCCCACTCCCCAACACAGCTAGACTAATAGCACTGGGCTCTTATTGTAGCAAAGTAAAAAAAACAAAAAAGAAAATAAAAGCAGTCCTTACAAGGACTATTGGGTTATTACAGCAGTCATCACTCAGCAGATGAGATCAGAAGCAGTGCCCACAGCAGCTACATACAGAGCACTGCAGTAGAAGGTAGATTACTACTAGTCAGCAAAGCTAACTAACCTAAACTCACTGTCCCTCAAATCCCTGCAGAGTTCTGTCCCTACAATACAGACAGGGCTGGATTTACATAGTGGGCACCCCTAGGCCCACTGCCATTCATCGCCTCTGTCCTCTCCGAGCAATGGGGATTGGTGCACGGCAAATTTAAAAAATGATTGTATCTCCAGCGAATCCCCATTGTTTTTGAACCAATGTGGGTATGGTTGGGCAGCATGCCGCCCCCCTAAAATCCTGCCGCCCTAGGCCCGGGCCTAGGTGGCCTTTCCACAAATCTGGGCCTGAATACAGAGCAGTATCAAGTAGATTACTAGCCAGCAAAGTTACTATCAACTGTCCCTCAAATCACTAACAGCTCTCTCCCTACACTAGCTCTTCCAAGCACACACAGGCAGAATGAAAAAACGCTGCAGGGCTTCAGTTTATGTATGGAAGGGGAGTGGTCCAGGGGGTGTGGGGGTGGTCCAGGAGGGAGAGCTTCCTGATTGGCTGCCATGTATCTGCTGGTCTGGGGTGAGAGGTAAAAAATAAGCGCCAGCTAAGGCGAACCCAAATTGGCGAACGTTGCGCGACGTTCGCGAACATTCAGTGGACGCGAACAGTTGATGTTTGCGCGAACTAGTTTGCGGGCGAACAGTCCGCGACATCCCTAGCCAGGGCCTATTTTGGTTCTCAGTCCAGACCTGTGTACTCCTATCTGATTGTATATGCAAGTAGTCTCAACCTCAGCTATTTCATAGAAAAGAACAAATACTCACAAGGCCTCAGCATGAGCAGTGTCATTTTCTGTGCAACACCTCTCTATATTGATTGGATGAAATATGAGAGGCCTAAATCCTGTAGGACAATGCCAGTAGTTTTGTCAGTACATGACTTTCTATTTATACCAGCCTGTTTGACGTGAGACATGGACGTGCTGTGACATGAGTCTGGAAGGCAGTGTCATAAAAGTTGTCATAGAAATAAAGTGTAATACAAAGCCAACTTTCTATTTGCATGTAATCAAATATCTGCCAGAGTGTATCCATCACATGTTATTTGTGTAACAGGAAAGGTGCGACTGACAGATAGCCTGATAGCAGGTCTTTCATCATTTTAGGTTTCTTGGGAGATTGGAGAGCACAGTACAGGTATAGGACCCATTAGCCAGAAACCCATTATCCAGAAAGTTCCGAATAAGGAAAGGCCATCTTCAATAGGCTCCATTTTATACAAACAATCCACATCTTAAAAAATGATTTCCTTTTTCTCTATAATAATAAAACAGTAGCTTGTACTTGATCCAAACTAAAATATAATTAATCATTAATCCAGCATATTGGGTTTATTTAATGTTTACATGAATTTCTAGTAGACTTAAGGTATGAAGCTCCATTATATGGAAACCCCCAGGTCCCGGACATTATGGATAACAGGTCCGGTACCTGTACTTATAAATTGTAGCATCATAGGCTCCAAAAGGAAAAGTGACACCAATACTACAGTGTGCCAAGGCTAACCTCTCATTCAGTATTGAGGTGACATGATGTGGAAACTAGAGTAGGGTGGTTTGTGAGACATCAATGGAATAAGTGCGAGTGTGACCAAGTCATGCTGAATATATAATACTTTTGGCCTCTAAAATACTGAATTCAGACAATGCTTTCCCATGTATGAGTCAGTTCCATTTATAAAGCCTATCACTGTGGCTTGTATTTGAGTTTCATCTACACTAAGGCTGTATTTAAAGCCATGGGATTAGCTCAACAAGGGAGTGGGTATAGACAGAAAAAATAAATGGTGCGGGGGCCTTGACATATGCAAAGAGGAAAATAGGTACCGCTATGGGACCTGTTATCCAGAATGCTTGGGACTTGGATTTCCAGCTAATGGATCTACTAGAAAATCATATAAACATTAAATAATCCCAATAGGCTGGTTTGCTTTCAATAAGGATTAATTATATCTTAGTTTGGATCAAGTACAAGATACTGTTTTATTATTACAGATAAAAAGGAAATCATTTTTAAAAATATGGATTATTTAAAATAAAATGGAGTCAGTGCAAGAAGACCTTTCCGTAATTCAGAGCTTTCTGGATAACGGGTCCCATATCTCTACCATAAATGGCAACATCACTACAATGCCTTGTAACAGTGTGCGATAAACAAGGGAAAAGGCAGCAGAAACATCAAATAAAATTTGTCAGTTGAGTTTCCATATTGGAGGCCTAACTGTAAAGGGGCAGAGGAATGTTAATATTGATGTCAAAAATAATCAAATTGAAACCTCCCAAAAATGGTAGTTAAAAATGAGCTTTCAACTTTGAGCATATGTGAATTTGACAGAGATTTATAACTGACACCTTTTATTTCTTCTTCTTGCGACAGAGGAGAATTATATAGTGAGTGGACAGTGAAAACCATGAAAGTCTGTCTGTGTTCGTAGGGACCAACCTCCCTCTAACTGTGTTCCATTGTGAAATGATGGATTCTGGTGCGGCTGCAAAAAGGGGTGTGGTCAAACATGTTGTCCCTCTTTCCATTTCCAGAATGGTGGGAGGTATGTATATGGCAGAGAGGAAGAAAATATGTCTGCGAAATTCACTGGAATTTAATGTCCAGTTAGGGGCCATATTTAAGGCTGGCAGCCTGTGCTCTGATTTGTTTAGACATATACTTCAGTTATGATTGTGTCACTAAAATATTTAGCAGAGATATGATTAATTAACAACCAGTTAATTAACAACCAGTTACATGCCTCTCTGTCTTTTCTTATTCAAATAAAGAAATAGTTATTTTTCTTTAAAAACCAACAGCTATGATTAGTAATGTGCAAATTACTGGCGGGTACTTCCCTGAGATCACAGGGACAGTCCTACACTACGTGCCATTTGCACATATTCAAAAGAATATTCCCTACTAAACACATTTGATTTCCCCCTTAGGATTTAAAGTGAAATAATACATTTCACAAGGACTTGAAGTAACCAGCTCATGTGAGAATGGGAACCTGCTTTGGGATTATAGCCTCAGAAGTGTTTGCTTTTTCCCAAAAACATACCTCCCAACATTTGAAAACTGTAAAAAGGGACAAAAAGCTGAACATTTCTGACTACACTCATTTATGACCACAACACTATTTAACATGTCCATTTTACAAAATTTGTCAGGTTAAAAAAGTTTGAACACATTTCTGGGTGTTTAAGGGCCATGTTTTATGTGTTAAGCTGTCTTGGTTGAAGATTAAATTGTCCTTTAAGCTGTGAGTCTCTGTTCTCCCAAGAGACCTGCTTAAATAGTTACAATTGTATCCTTGCTTATCTTAAATTGTTACAAAAGTATCTAAGTGCAGCTGCTCAATGTTCTGGGCTCTCTGCCAAAAGTGGCTTAGAATTAGCCATTTAACATACCAAAAGTTAACTTAAAGGTCCTTTAAGATAAGTAAGCTGAGCTGAGGCAAATTACACAGATGCACTGAATGTATAAATCACAAATATATTCAATCTAAACCACTAATAGGAAAGACAACAGAACACTCTTAAATATTGTGAAATAATTGTATTATGATAAACGTTGGTAATCTTGTTATGACAGTATAGTGGTTTCATAATTTGAAAAACGAAGGAACATGTACAGGCAATGGCACACGGAATGTTTTGTCATACACAGGAAATCTGCGCTACTGCACTGCTGGTGATAAAGTAAGGACACTAGGAATGATTTGTCACCAGATGTAGCGCAGATTTACAGTGGTGACTAAATGGCCCATATGCAAAAAATCTAACCTCCACAAAATGTGCTTTTAGGGCCACTGAGCCCAACAACCATATAGTGCACTGTATTATACATTACAGGCTGAAAAGACGAATTAAATGGCAAACCAAAACTGACCAATAAAAATGAAAACTGTCAGCAAACTGGATATCAGTTTACAACATACTGCTCCACCCAATAACTGGAACTCGATATTCCCAAGTTAAAGTGAAACTACATTTTAAAATATGAATATACATTAAAAGTCACCTATAGATCATGTTGATCGTTTTTTGCTGAGAGGTTTGTTTTTGTAAGCAATTGTTATTTGAAGTTCCTAAACCTGACAGTTTTGCCAACCTGACTGTCCCATCTCAGCCTGTCAGTTAAAGTTTCTAATGCTAACGGACTCCTGCTGCACAAATATGGCAGCACCCTCATAGGCGTTCACAGGGAGACAGACAGGTAATGTAAAAGCATTGGCCAAATACTTTATGACAAAATTATAAGAAGCATGCAAAAAGTCAGTTTTATGGTAGATTTAAAAAAAGGTTCATTTTCTGGTGTCAGTATATCTTTAAATATACACAACTGGACTTTTCCCTTGCTACAATATGTATTCACTCTGGGTTGCAACTCTGATACATCACAACTCTTCATTTGCCTCCAACAGAAAAGCGTTATCACTCAAAGATTTTTATACAGATATTTGCAAATTCTGCATTTATTTAAAAAAGATCAGTTAACACCAAGATGAATGCTTACACAATTAATGTCATCGTCTTTGGCTAAAGGAGGACTTTGTATGTGCTACTTGACTTTATTAGAAACCTTGCAGGATGTACGGAACACTTATTAAAAAATGGTCAAGAGAACTCTTGAAAAACGGATCCAGATATTAGCTATACTTCAGAAATATGGTAAAGGAAAAAAAGAGACTCTAAATAGGGGACACTATAAATCTATCACCATATTCTCGCCAGTGGCAGATAGGTTGATAATATCAAAGCGTAACTTTTAATTCATTGCATTAAAAATAGCAAAACAGACCTTTTTTTTTTAAGACACATACGCACATCAGACTGATTAAAAATAAAAAGGAAAGTCCCTTAATTTAGGGATGCACCTTCATTTATAATGAAAACGGTGTTTGATTCCCGACACCTTCTAGCTGTTAGGTGTCTAGGTCCTAAGGTTTCCTATTGCCCACCGGCACATTCAACAAATGATTTTAGCATTCACTGTCATTGTCCCTGCAGCCAAATCACAGAACCCCCCAAAATGCCATAAGTTTTACAAAGAAGCTTTAGCATAACTGTGCATCAGTGCACGCTAAGCTGTAGTGCTTTTAAAGAGGTTTTGGAGCCAGAATAAAACAGGATCTGTTGTCATGTGTCCCCTTCTCATTGGACACCATTGCTATGACATCACACCTGTTCTTCTATTGGTTTTGCAGCTCTCTTAGTTTCCATTGATTGGCTACCAGGCAGTAACCAATCAGTGACTTGATGGGGCCACATGGGTCTCAACTGTTTGCCTTTGAATCTGAGCTGCATACTGAAGATCAATTTCAAACTCAATGAACAGTTATGTCCCATGTGCCCCCCCTTAAAGATACAATTTTGGCTAACTAACTATAATAGATACATGTTTCAATTTGCACAGCCTTTCTATTTACCCAGTTTTTAATTTTTACACTGAACTGTTCCTTTAAGTGAACTTATTCTGGATGGAATAGTTCATTATACCTCGTTTAAAAACAAGCTACTGTTATAGAGGTTGTTGTTATTTAAAAGAACAATGCCAAAATAATAAATCAGATGGCAAGTAAGGGTGATAGAAGGATGGTGGGTGGGTTGGGGTATAAAGAGGGAGTAAAAACTGCTGCTTGTATATTCAGAGCAGAGAACTTATGTCACAATGTCTGTAGATTGGAAGAAGACTGTGTGATTATAAAATGTGATTAATAAGCATGGACAAAGAGACAAAGGTGCAGAGCCATTCATCTTGTGGACATTACAGAGGAGTCTACACTGCAAAAAAAACTATGTAATCATCTATAAAAATAATACAATAAATTATGTTTTTTGTAAAACAAAAAAAATAAATTTTCTTTCACTATGCAAAAAATTAAGTTGAATGTAAACTGCCTTTTCTTTAAAGAGAAATCTCAACTATCTTTAATATATTCACACAACTATTACGAAGGAATTACTTTTTATGCACTGCCGTTATCTGGGGCACACAGCAGAGTCACATATAAATAACTAACAATATATTAAGTAATGTCTTCTCTTATACAGGTATATAGAATCCGTCATCCAGAAACCCATTATGCTGAAATCTCCGAATTACAGACAGGTCATCGACCACAGACTATTTTAATTGAATTATATGCATTTTTTAAATTATCTTTTTTTCCCTGTAATGATAAAATTTCATGTTTGAATGATTTTTTAGGAGACTTAAGATATGGTGACCTGAATTAAAAAAATCAGGTCCCATACCTGTATATGTGTGTGTGTGTGTGTATATATATATATATATATATATATATATATATATATATATATATATATATATATATATATATATATATATATATATATATATACATACACACATACACATATAAAAACTGTAAAACTATGTAGAAGACTACACTGGATAAGGCAGAGGTTCTAAATAGGAATGATGCCTCTTATGCCTTTCCATAAGTTGAAATGCCACGGGTTTAAACTCTGTTTCCCAGCAAGTCTTGTGATATTCAGTTAACTCTTCGTTCTTGCTGTCCAAAGCTGTTTGCTCATCTGCAAATAAAGGAAATATCAGTTTTATTAGGGCACCCAGACAAAGCAAATGTAAATAAGTCAGTGACTTGAAGGGGGCCCACATGGGACATAACTGTTCAGTGAGTTTGCTTTTGATCCTCAACATGCAGCTCAGGTACAAAAGTAGGGATGCTCCGAATCCAGGATTCGGCCTTTTTTCAGCAGGATTCGGCCAGATCCTTGTGCATGGAGAAACCGAATCTAAATTTGCATATGTAAATTAGGTGCGGGAGGAGACTCGTGACTTTTTGCATATGCAAATTAGGATTTGGTTTGGTATTCGGGCCAAATCTTTCACGAAGGATTCAGGGATTTGGCCGAATCCAAAATAGTGGATTCGGTGCATCCCTAGTCAAAAGCAAATAGTAATGAACCATATGGCCCCCCTTAAGTCACTTAAGTATACGGTATAGTAAGTGCTGACAAAAGACACACAGTTATAAACAGGAAGCAAAGTGTAAAGGCAGATCTGTATAAACATTAAAGGAAAACTATACCCCCAAAATGAACACTTAAGCAACAGATAGTTCACATCATATTAAGTGGCATATTAAAGAATCTTACCAAGCTGGAATATATATTTAAGTAAATATTGCCCTTTTACATCTCTTGCCTTGAGCCACCATTTCGTGATGGTCTGTGTGCTGTCTCAGAGATCACCTGACCAGAAATACTACAACTCTAACTGTAACAGGAAGAAGTGTGGAAGCAAAAGACACAACTCTGTCTGTTAATTGGCTCATGTGACCTAACATGTATGGTTTGTTGGTATGTTTGTGAGTACAGTGACTCGTACGATCCCAGGGGGCGGCCCTTATTTTTTAAAATGGCAATTTTCTATTTATCATTACCCAATGGCACATACTACTAGAAAAGTATATTATTATGAAAATGGTTTATTTACATGAAGCAGGATTTTACATATGAGCTGTTTTATGCAATATCTTTTTATAGAGACCTACATTTTTTGGGTGGTATAGTTTTCCTTTAACCCTAGAAAAAATTGTCTATTTAATACCAACTACTAATAAATACTCAGATTCACTGATACAAATTATACTGCTACTTTCTATGATGTACACACAAGCCTGCTGGCAACACACATGAAAACATGTTTGATGTATTAAGAGGAGGAGGAACAGTGAATGTTTTCTTTCACTTTCCTCTCACCTAGAAGATATGTCAGAATTTCCAGGAGAGAGTCAGTCTCTTCAACTCCAAAGCATGTCTCTGCATATTCCAGGTTTTCATTGAAGTTCCACAGTGCTTGGCACAACAAACCAGCCAGCTGCCAATCAGAAGTAGCAAAGTCCCGCAAACAATCAATGATTCTGTGTTGGGAATTAAAAGTAGAGACTGCTATTAGACAAGATACAATGCATTGTGTAATAAAGTGTAACGGAAATCTATCAGCACATGTACCATCTAAAATAACACTAAGGGGGTTATTTATTAAAGTTCAAGTTCAAGTACCAGAAATCAGAATCCAAAAACACTCCAGCTAAAACCTGTTGAATTTATGTACAAGTCAATGGCAAAATGACTATGGGAGGGGGAGGGAGAGAGGAGCAAACGATCATGTGCAAGCCCTAGCCCTGGAGGTTTGATACAGAAGCCCATGTAAACACAATAGAAGGAAAGAAATGCTGTACA
Organism: Xenopus petersii; assembly: GCA_038501925.1. Taxonomy (NCBI): domain Eukaryota; kingdom Metazoa; phylum Chordata; class Amphibia; order Anura; family Pipidae; genus Xenopus; species Xenopus petersii. The sequence continues at coordinate 91,093,705 of CM076680.1, read as the reverse complement.
AATGTTTACAGTGCCCCCACATATTTTGCTACAGTATTTCTAACAAAAAAAGTGGGTAGTCTCCCTGTATACATAACACCTTATGGGTCTCAATAATGAACTGACATTTCTAAGGGGAACTTTACTCTAAAGTATGTTGTTTAGCAATAGCTTTATATAGTAGATCATCAGGGCTTTCATATACAGTTTTGTTGTGTAAGGCACAGGTAGATATACCAATGTAATGAAGTCCAGAGTCAAGGAGCTTACCCACAAATCACTGCTCTAAAGAGAAGTTTTCTGTGTCCCAGGGACTGGATTAAGCTGGATACAAACATTAATACAGCTAGCAGACACAGGAAGAAGGGCCAATACCATTTTGATGTTTAAATACCAGAAAGCATTGCATTGTACAAATAGCTACTGTATAGCTATTTACATATAGCAAAAAACAGCTTATGACAAATTACCCTTTGAAATATGTATAGAGCCTGGGACTACAGTTAAAGTGATACTGATGCTAAAAAACTACTTTTTAAAATATGAATGTACATTAAAAATTACCTATAGGTCATGTTAATGGTTTTTTTGCGGAGAGGTTGTTTTTGTAAGTAAATGTTAGTTGAAGATCCTAAACCTGACTGTTTTGCCAAACTCATTGTCCCATCTCAGCCTGTCAGTTTCTAATGCTGACTGACTCCTGCTGCACAAATATGGCAGCCCCCTCATAGGCGATCACAGGGAGTCAGACAGGTAATATAAAAGCTTTGAGCAAATACTACTAATTACTAATCAGCCTTATATTGTGACATTGCTATTCTATGTGTACTGTATATTGTGAGTGGGTCCCTAAGCTCAGTAAGTGACAGCAGCACAGAGCATGTGCAGTGAATCCGCAGGAAAGAAGATGGGGAGCTACTGGGGCATCTTTGGAGACACAGATCTTTACTGCTAAATGGCTGTGGTTGCCTTGGGCTGGTGCAGAAGACCAAAACATAATGTACAACATTTCTAGCCTACTACTTTAGTTAAACTTTAGTTCTCCTTTAAATGAACATTTAGTTTGATGCAGACAGTGCTATTCTGAGGCAAATGTGCAACTGGTCTTCATTTGGTCTTCAGTTTTTTTGTTCAGTAGCTCCCCAGTTTGGAATTTAAGAAGCTATCTGGTTGCTAGGGCCCCATTCACCCTAGCAGCAAGGTAGCTGTTTAAATGAGAGACTGAAATATGGACAGCAGAGGGCCTGAACAGAAATATAATATAGTAATATAAAATAACACAAAAACAATAAAACTGTAGCCTCACACAGCAGAAGTTATTTGGTTGCTGAAGTCCGTAACCTAACATTTGAAAGCTGTAAAGAGGCATCTTAAAAAAATGCTCTGTAAGGCTACACATTTATTGTTATTGGTTTTGATTGCTCCTCTTTCTAGTCAGGTCCTCTCTTATTCATATTCCAACCCCTTATTCAAATCAATGCATGCTTGCTTGGTTAATTTGGACCCTAGCAACTAAATTGCTGAATTTGCAAAATGGAGAGGGGCTGAATAAAAAGCTAAATAACCCAAAACCCACAAAAAATGAAAACCAATTGCAATCTGTCTCCCAATATCGCTCTCTGTCTACATCATACCAAAAGATAATTCAAAGATGAACAACACCTTTAACAATAAGGACGCGTAGCTCAGTTCTTTGGCAAAGATTTTCAGGGATTTCAGATAAAATGGAGGCTACAGAAGGAAACTACATTGGGATACACTTTGAGGCCCATTTATCAAAGATCGAATTTCAAATTCATGTGATTTTTTTTCAATTCTAATATACAATTCAACTGGAAGGTTATTTAAGAAAAAATTAGAATTTCTAATATTCGATTGAATGGTTTTGACCCGAAAATCCGAATTGTATTCGATTCATACGAATCGAGTTTTTAGGAAGGCTAATAACATCTCCAAATTGCTCAATGGACCTCTGCCACTGACATATACATGATCTCAGCAGGTTTTAGGCTAAGGGCACACTAGGCGATAGCGCCGCGATTTGCATCGCGGCGACTTTTCGCGGCGACTTTTAAGCCGCAATCGCTGGGGAAAATTTTGCGCTGGCGTCTATGGGGAATCGCGACAAATCGCCAGCGTAAAAACACACGCGGCGATCTTTTTTCTATTGTCGCTCGAAATCGCCTAGCGAGGCAATTTCGAGCGACAGTAGAAAAAAGATCGCCGCGTGTGGCCTTAGCCTTATGTGGTGAATATTTGAATTAGGACTGTTTCCATGGTAAAGGTGTGATAAATCTCACATTGGAATCTACATTCGAATAGTGGGAGTACAATTCGAATGTGTGAATTATGACACTCTAAATTTGAATTCAAATTTACTATTCGACCCTTGATAAATCTGCCCTAGAAGTGTTTGTTGCACAGTGAATGTAGGAGAAAGGACTTCTCCAATGTATTTATAGACAAAGAGGGAAACATATGGAGGCTGTACACAAATAGTGCACATTAACATAGTTACAGAACCGAGTAAAGAGGAACTAATATGATGCTGTGCAAAGAGAGGCAAAAGGGGAAACTGTAAGATGCTTTGAGGCAATAATTAGTAAGGTGTTACTTAAAGAGGCATTATCATCAAAATGTAACATCTGTGCTTGAAATCAGATTCTGATTTGAAGCACAGACCAATCACAAGTACAGACTTTATGTCTACGATTCATTTTCACAACAAATAATTATCACAGATTTATAGAATCCACTTTTTATATCATTGCAGCATTATTATGGATTGAAATATTTTGTTTAAGCATATTTATTTTTGTTGTCCCATCTCTTGCCAGTGGAGGGGTTTTTATAAAGTAGACTTTTTAGCAAATAAACAAAAAACAAATGTTTATACCCCAGTAGTACACCGTGTATATCCATTTAGCTTGTTTTCTTACTTTTCAATTGCACCTTCTTCTTGCAACAAGACTCTGTTGTTTTTCTCTGCAGTCAGGTTGATGAGGACCCCGCAGGCAGAGAAGCAGATCTCCTGGTGTTTAGAATCGAGCAGTGCAACAAAGAACTTGTACACTAGGGTGGAAAGCAGAAAATGCACGTGTTTAATCTATATAACAGTGTATAATGCTAAACCAGAACACAACCAGGGCTTGACTGGCAATCTGTAGATTGTGCCTAATATCAATGAGGTATCCTGTAGACTATTTATTGGGCCTGAGCGGGGCAGTTTGAGCTTCTGCATACTTGAAATTACTAGGCCTATTATAAATCTCAGCCCAGGACTGAACCTAACTGTTTTAATAGAAATATGCAGATTTTTCTTTTCAGAGAGAAATTTATTATGGAACAGAATACTCAAATGTAAAGAAATAAAAGTAAAGAGGTGTGTTCTTCACAAGCAGGTTTTAATTTTTTTTGTAAGTGCAAGCACGTTTTTTTGTATTACAGGTATGGGATCCATTATCCAGAAACCTGTTATCCAGAAAGTTTCGAATTATGTAATGGTCATCTCCCATAGACTCCATTTTATCCAAATAATCCAAATTTTTAAAAATGATTTCCTTTTTCACTGTAATAATAAAACAGTACCTTGAACTTGATCCAAGCAAAACCAGCCTAATGGGTTTATTTAATGTTTATATGATTTTCTAGTAGGCTTAAGTTATGAAGATTCAAATTACAAAAAGATCCGTTATCCAGAAAGCCCCAGGCCCCGAGCATTCTGGATAACAGGCCCCATACCTGTATATGACAAGAAAGAACATCAGTATCACTTGAGTTGCTTGCTAGGAAATCTGGCATGGTCTGACTTGAAAAACAGTGTTATGCATAATGGAATACATTTCGATGATTATAAATGTATTTGCAAATGTAATCTCAATGTAAAGCAGCACTTGTCTGACTGTTTATATTCCTTTCACTACTGGCTCTGAGGAAAATTGGATTTCTGCTATAAGAGAAACCAGAAAAGGATAAATAAACACTGCTTTAAACTGCAACTGTATTTACAGATAACTTTCAAACTACTGAATGCTTTTAAGTGAATGTGTATTGGAAAGTTGCTTAGAATTAGATTTGATTTTATTATCCAAAAACCATTTTTAGGTGGAGATTCCCTTTAGGAAAATAATGAACAAATGGGAAAGCTCCTCTCCCACAGGTGTCAAAGCCCTAGAATAATAACTGCCCCTCATTGGATAACCAAGTATTTTACATAAGGCAGTTCCAATAAATGCACACAGGCGGGTATTTCCAGGAACTTTGTGGCCCGCAGGCAAGGAGATTTTTTGTGTTCCTGTTTTTAGAAAAAGCATTATGTAGCAATGTTATAAAATTATATGAAAATACAAATTGTGGCAAACTGAGAACTGCAAGACATTCTATTTAAAGGAAAACTATACCCTCAAAATGAATACTTAAGCAACAGATAGTTTATATCAAATTGAATGACATATTAAAGAATCTTACCAAACTGGAATATATATTTACATAAATATTGCCCTTTTACATCTCTTGCCTTGAACCACCATTTCGTGACTCTATCTGTGCTGCCTCAGAGATCACCTGACCAGAAATACTACAACACTAACTGTAACAGGAAGAAGTGAGGAAGCAAAAGGCAGAACTCTGTCTGTTAATTGGCTCATGTGACCTTACATGTGGTTTGTATGTGTGCACAGTGAATCTTACGATCTCAGGGGGCGGCCCTTATTTTTTAAAATGGCAATTTTCTATTTATGATTACCCAATGGCACATACGACTAAAAAAGTATATTATTATGATAATAGTTCATTTACATGAAGCAGGATTTTACACATGAGCTGTTTTACTCAGTATCTATTAATAGAGACCTACATTGTTTGGGGGGTATAGTTTTCCTTTAAGGGACTGAATAAAATAAATTATGTGTAAAACACTTGCCAGAAAACCTCACACTCTGCATTTAAACAATATGGCACTTTTTTTTTGTCTACAATGTTTATAAACTGTTTCTCCACAATTCACACAGCAAAATACAGATTTGGTTCCTCCTCCCAATAAGCAGGAACCGTTCCTTATCACCATTATACAGTACAAACTGTCCCATTTCTAAAACATTGCACATGCAGCCCAAACTATTTGCCTTGTTTCCAAATCTACTTGCAGCACAAAAACCTGCCATTTTCCAACACAATCCATATATAACTATTCTAGTCTACAATTTCTAAACCTTTTCCCCCACAAATAATGATATCAGTAAAGTGACCAGTTTCTACTTTCTTACAAGAATCTGAAGGTTCCTAAGTTTTGCGTTGATGGGAAATTCATATAGGAAGCCATAACTGGGGCACAGAAAAACCCAAGCACACGCTCAAACTGATTATATGTTGTGCTGCCAGTAGCTGCAGTCAGTTAAAACAGGTTTCTGTTCATTTCTATGTTCTTGAGTCAGCTCACCTGACTTAGCCAGGGGCAAAATCTATTAAGGGATATTGTCATCTGAATAAAATGTGGTTAATGAAGCCTGTGTGCAAAGTGTAATATTTTGTACTGATTTTTTCTTCCTTTCTGGCAAAACAGCAGCAGAACTAACTTGCTTTAAGAAGGATTGTAGATTTATGTACAGGATTAAAGCATATCTGAAAACCTCTTTTATGGACTGGAGAGAGGTAGCTAGAAATGTTCCGTCTTTCGTATGGCAGGTTTCACAAGTTTGTCTGTCACAGAGTAAGTAGTACAGTAAGGCTTGTTACAAAGTTCCTTCCTGGTTCCTGGGTGCTTTCTGTATTGATTTCTTCTGCTGATATTCTGTTTGACCCTTGCCTGTCCCTGACTCCGCCATCCTGCTGCCTGAACAGACCCCTGTCTGTTTTTTGACCACTCTTCTGATTCCGATTTGGTACCGCGTTTGAATCTTCCTGGTGTATGATCTTGGCCTGTGACCCCAACCTTGCTCCTGCTACCTGCCTTGGTATAGCGTTGCCCCTGATTTGACTGGGCCTGTTCCTTACTTCGCTAACCGCTCCTCTGTGCTATCCATACACGTTTGGTTCCTGTGCTTGCCCAGAACTCTTCATTGTTCTCCCGCAATAAGACCTGGCAGCATCGGAGTAGCGGAGGGCTCCACCCAAAGCCAAAGGCGGCTGCTATAGGCAGAAGACCGGGCTGTGAACGGAACCTTGGAGTTAGCTCTTGGTTAGGGAAACAATATGTTACAATTTGCTTATTTCCAGAATGTCAGACCTGCTTTTGTCAGTGTGCTGTAATGCAATGTACAACGTAAGCTTTGCATATATGTAAGATTAAGTTTCTCTGAAACTCACCACTTTTCTCCATCATAAAATTGCGTACATCTTGATAGCGAGAGAGGTTGCCAAAAACCCTTGCTGCTTCAAGTATCCCATCCATGTTGTTGCAGAGTAATGATTTAAAAAGCACTTAGAAAATAGAAGTTACATGTAAGTTTTATTTGAACTAGAAACACAAGTTTACATATCGCACTGCCAAACAAATTATATTCCTCTATATATTCAGTAGGTGAACGAAGAGTATAACAGTAATGTACAGGAGAGTATAACAGTAATGTACAGCAGAGAACAACTCAATTAGGTTTGATAGATTTTATTATGTTGCAAGCTCTTTAGGTGCATCTTATTTCTCAAATTCAGTTTGAGAATCCTTCTTTTTAAGGCCACCAAATAGAAGGACATGGGTGACTCTTATCTCCCTCCTACTTAATTATATAAGATGGTTTAGGGTTGGGCTGAGTATCGTAGAGGCAGCTGTTTAAGAAGGTCAACTCATAACAAGGGGACTGCTATTAAGCACTGGCCTCCAGATAAATCAAAAATAAATTCTGATAAATGAATTCTGAGGATTTACTTTTCCTTTAATCTTGAAAAAAATTTTTTTGCAATGTTAACTCCAGATAAAGCAATTGTTTGTAATTCAAACATGCCTTCTTAGCATACTTTTAAACAAACCAGCCAAAGTTTTGCTCTAAGAGCACTCACTGTTTGTTTAGCATAGCAGCTTCCATATTAGCTTGGTGGGACATCACTTCCTGCCTGAGTCTCCCCTGCTCACTCATAGCTCTGGGCTCAGACTACAGCAGGGAGGGAAGGGGGGAGAAGCAAACTGAGAATGCTCAAGCCAAAGCCTTGGAGGTTTAAGTTGAAAGAAGGAAGTCTGATACAGGAGCCCATGTGTACACAATAGAAGGAAATTCAGAAATGCTGTGTTTCTTTTGACAGAGGACTCAGATCAGCTTTCTGATAACGCTTACTTGATATAAACCTTACTTGATATAAACCTTTCCTTCTCCTTTAAATGTAGAAATCATAAAGCAAACTTTGTACATATGATGTGTTCATGCCCCAAAATAGCTAGCTACTGGAATTAGGTGATGGATTCATTCAAGATAAAACTACCTTTCCCAAAACCCTCTCTCCCCAAATCGGTTTGCTTGGAATAATTGATGAACTAGTCCCTAGTTATGCAGAACGTCATTTTCTGAAGTGCAGGAATCTCGGCTCTCCCTCAGTGGAACATTGGTCTGAGTTAACTGTAAATGTAATTAGTTGTTCAACCAAATATGATAAAACATGGGCTGACTAGATTGCATCTACCTCTTAATGAGAACAGATGGCCTGCACTTACCACAGTTACAGGCACAAGTGCTTTCTTTATGGGACTTAAGTAGCCCAGTACATACAGTTATAGAATTGCAATCAAAGAAAATCAAAGTGAACATGTAGATTCATTTATCAGAAAATAATTCCATAGCAAAATTCAGTGCATTTGGACAACAAAAAAATCAATACATTTTACATGTAACAGAGATCATAGAAAGGACATCCAAAGGAAGGACTTACATTTAGAAATCTCGAGCCTTTTCTTTGTAATGACAGAAGTGTCATCTTGATAAAAAGATAAATTGTTGACTGTTGCAACAGTATTGATCACCAGCTCTTCACATTCATCAATCGACTTGTATTCTGATGCAACCAAGAAAACATCATATTAGAGCAAGGAAAATGAAAGCTGCGTGTAATTCATGTCAACATTGACAACACAATGATTTAGCCTAGCATACTGTATAAAAGAATCCTTTGTTATCCATGCAAAACTTCTTCAAGAAACCATTAAAAAATCTAGCGCTCCTTTTCACTTTAGTAAAACATCTAGACAGGTATTGTCTTTAATTCATAGTTGGGATCAGATAAACAGAAATAGGCCAGGGAAGTTGAGGAAAAAGAAGTAGTTAATTATGTGTTTCAGACACAGGTTTGAGCACACCTAAGCCCATGAGCTAATGGCATCCATTATATTCTGCCTGTCTGCACTCATGAGCCCTCAGAGTTGCGTCTTATGACAAGCTGCATTTTCTTGAGCTTGAGGAGCATTCACAAGACATAAGAACATAGACAAATTCTTGAAGATGGAGGACTCCTGACATTGCATGTCTTTGCTACAGTTAGTATTTATTAATTATGTTTCTACATATTTCAGGCAAAGCCCTTTCTCAAGTTTCTGAAGCTTTGCCTGATATAAATAATCATCATGTGCAGTGTTTATATTAGCATCAATTTAAGTAATTACACAAAACACTTTTTTAAATGAGAATAACGAAATTATGAGTTGAGGGACACATACGGATACTTATTTAATTAAGAACAGAAAGAACAATTCACAGTAGAAGATATGTATTTTGCCTTTGGGGCCCTTCAGACTACTGTGTTTTGTATGAGTGACAGGCACTAGTCAATTAATCAAAATGCATATACTGTAGATCAGGAACCCAGATTCAAACTGAAAGTTAGTTTCCCAGCAGGCCCAGACTGGCAATCTATGAGTTCTGGCAAATGCCAGAGGGCCACTGCTGTAAGATGCCATAGACACTCGCTGTGGAGTGGGCTGGTGGGGGACTGGTTGCCCCTTTGTGTATTTGGAATGCCAGGGTCTATTTTGAGTCCCAGTCCAGACCTGTTTCCCAGCCAGCAGCTATTGTGATAGAGTTCAGCTGAACTCACAGACAGAGCAACTGATTCATGACAAATACTGTCTCGAAGAGCTCTTGCTTAGCAACTCTATGAGTGTTTCACCATCTCATCTTATTGGTCGTTACTGGTCTCTTTATCCGTTTATCTCCCAGTTTTCTTAAGTGTTCTCCATCAGCTCAAGTGTTTGCATATTAGAATAAATAGAAGGCATTTCAGCAACTCAGTAGATTTGTTTCTGAGCTGTGTGTGTGCTTTGTTGCCTAGCTGAGTCCTGCTGCACAGGTTACATAGAAAAGATCTCTTGGGGCAGTGTCTTTGACTATCCCTCTCCAGGGCAGGGGTCATACCATTCTCTTCTTCATTTAAGCAGGGCAGCATAAATGATTACAATGCACAACATTATGCAAGTTTTGATGATCTCTGTCTGACTTGCTGTTAATCTCATGTAACATTCTGCAACATATACTGATAAATGATTTAAGTTCCTCTTCTTTCTTTTATGTTTTAGAATGCGTAACAGTGCTCATCATTAAAAGTAATGGTAGGTTGAATATTTTGTACAATATTACATGCATATAACATTTAATTCTGACAATCATGAACAATTATGCTGCTCGGGTGTCCCCATACACCACAATAACAATGTAATATCAGAAACCCACAACTGAAAGATATGGCCACTTACCAAGGATTTGCATTAGAAGCGTAATGCAGTCCTGATTTGCAGCAAGTTCAGCACCCACGGTTGGATGAACACACAAGTTGGCTAATGTCCTTATTAATTTGATTAGGACATCTTCAATTTCAGAAGGCTTTTTAAGCTCTGTGGTCTTCTCATTTTGAATGGCTGTAGACTGGCTAGGCTTTCTGTCAAGTTCATAGTAAACGTGTAACAAATGTAATATAGTTTCAATGCTTCCTTGTTCTTTATAAAACAGTTCACGGGTCTTGTTATTCTTTGCTGTCAAGTTTCCAAGGGTAAAAACAATTCGAACAACCAGGTCCTAAAAAGTAGGTAAAATAATAATTGTTTAAATATATAGATACAATAGTTTGGCTATAAAAATATGAAATTGTATAAGTAGGCCAGGAGCTTCAAGTTAATGCCAGCCCATTCATAGAAAGGCAGCATACAGATCCTTCCATATTGGAACTAGGTGACAATTTAAATGTGACTCTACTAAGTTAGGACTAGTATTGGTGTTTTTTGCCTATAGTATATTGTACTGTAAAAAAATGCAGAACCTATCTGCATCTAATCTGAACACTGTGGATTCTACTTTAAAGGGATTCTGTAATGATTTTTATGGTGTAGTTTTTATTTCTAAATGACACTGTTAACACTGCAAATATTTCCCTCTACCATGTAAAATGTCATTCCTAACCCAAAAAGTGTATTTTTTTTTAGTTGTAATATTGGTGTGTAGGCAGCCATCTCGGGTCATTTTGCATGATCATGTGCTTTCAGAGCCAGTGCTGCACTATGGAACTGCTTTCTGACAGGCTACTGTTTCTCCTACACAACGTAAGTGAAGAAGCCACAGTGGGACATGGATTTTTACTGCTGAGTGCTGTTCTTATATCTACCAGTGAGCTGGTTACCTTCCCGTTGTTCTGCTGTCAGGCTGCTGCGGGACGGGGTGATATCACTCCAACTTGTAGTGCAGCAGTAAAGAGTGACTGAAGTTTATCAGAGCACAAGCCACATGACTGGGGGCACCTGGGAAACTGATAATATGTCTAGCCATGTCAGATTTCAAAATTAAATATAAAAAAAATTGTTTGCTCTTTTGAAAAACGAATTTCAGTGCAGAAGTCTGCTGGAGTAGCTCTATTATTAACTGATGTGTTTTGAAAAAAGCATATTTTGCTATGACAGTAACCCTTTAAGTTATCACACAAGGATCGACCACCTCATTTATATAACACTGCGATAGAAAAATTAACTTCTTTAGAAGAATGTGATACTAAGTAATGTTATGGAACCTATTATCCAGAATGCTTGGGACCTGGGGTTTTCCAGATAAGGGGACTTTCCGTAATTTTGATCTCCATACCTTTAGTCTACTAAAAACTGTTTAAGTATTAATTATTTCTTCATTGCTCAAAAGTGGTAGAGGAAGAGAAATGGAATTTGCATGGCAACTGTCTGCAACTGTGGGTGCACCCACGTGTCAGGCAGTTGTCACTCAGAAAACCACAAAACACAAATGTTTTAAAGGTCTTCTGATTAACTACAAAAGACAAAGGTAACATGTTTCACTGACACAGGAGTTCTACATGTACATATAATTGAAACCACATATATGGAGCAATTCTAAACTAAACACTAATTGAGCTAGAGAAGTAGTGAGAACGAATTAGCTGACCTGCTTCTCTGGATGTTTGTTCAGCACAGATAAGAGCAAAGCGTAACATCTGAAGCAATCCGCTAACGCCATGCAACAGTCATTATACACAGAAAGTTTGCTAAAGGATAAAAAAAAAATTACATCATACAAAAAGCACTGATGGAATTAATTTTGGCACAAACGAATCTTTGAGTCAAGTTCAGACAAATAAATAGCCACCAATCGTGCAAAAATTGTTCACCCACTGGAAGAATATGGGATGCTAACTAGTTTTACATCACATGGATGCACATAAAGAGCAAGATGGGCACTCACTCATTATACACATGTGTGAACTAGAGTCCTGCACGGGTCCATTTTTGGAACCTGTACCCGCAACCTGCAAGCCGCATTCTTATCCACTTGGACCCGCTACCCGACCCGCAAGTACCTTATCTGCAACCCGGACCCGCTGACCATCAAGAATCATAAAGTGCTGTCATTGTAAACCGGAAGTGACATCATCGGAAGTGTGCATGATCGGGGGGAAAGGAGTAAAACAGGAAGTACTGTCATTGTAAACCGGAAGTGACATCATCGGAAGTAGGCCTGATCAAAAAAATGGAGTAACAATCGCTACTGAGAAGACCCGCGGCCTGCAAACCTGCAGAACCACCGACCCGCGTCTATACCCGCACCCAGAACTTCTACCCGCAACCCGCAGGGTACTGCAGGTTTTTGCGGGTAACCCGCCGGTACCTGACCCACTGCAGGACTCTAGCGTGAACCGCAACACAGCCTCCTGATGAGGATAGGCACCCTTTAAGAAGAGTTCAAATTATTTTGCTATACACATGTTGACATTAGGTTGCTATATCTCCAAATCAAATCAGTGCAAAGTGTCTACCTGCTTTTTACCACAGAAGAAAAAGTTTGACCCAATCTAGTGCAAGACAACAAATTAAAGACCAACACTAGCATTGCCCTTATATAAGAAGTTCTATTAGGGGAAGGGTCAGCCAAACATGTTTTATGCAATATGGGAACAATTGATAATTAATGTACTTAAATTACTTTTTAAGTAATCTATGTGAATAGTTTTTTTATTTAAAAATGTTATTTTCTTTATAACATCTTCTGTATAAAGGTTGTTAGTTTTGTTTGTTTTTTTGGAATCGAAAATTTTAACAAAAGACTAAAGATAGCCGTACATTATCTGCTCCTCTGGCAAGGCTGACTTTACCTAATTGGCCACCAACATGATGGGCCACATCAGTATAATTTGATCATGTGATTCTGGGCCAATGATTGGATCATAATGGGGCCTATGCAGACCTTTTCAAAGAGGTGCCTACCGATTTCCGTTTCAGCAGAGGCAATGAGCATTCCCAGCCAGCACCTCCTTAAGGTATGCAAAGTCTGAGAAAGAAGGAGTGCTTAGAAAACAATAGGGACAGGAGAGTGCATATTAGACAACAAGACTGTACTGTTGGTGCATAACATGACCTGGAAGAAGCCAAAACCATCCTGAAAACTTGGCTTTGTCTTAGTACTATGTTAAGCAATAGACACCAACCAAATTCTCAGTAAAGTCATCAGATCAATACTGTGCTCTGTTGTTCATCCAAAGAAAGCCAAAACTAACCCCAACTAAATGCACAGAGAGCACACGTATTAACTGGTGCACTTGTTTCAGATCTAGTAACCCATAGCAACAAATAAGATATTTTTATTATTCTAAAGTAAACATGGCAGTAAATGCTCACACCTGGTTGGATGCTATGGGTTACTAATCCTACAGTGAACTTTGCACTTGTAACTACACAAATTCCTATTAGTTTAAAGGTTTTTATGGCCATACCTAAGTATCCGAGAGACATTAGTGCAGATGTCCTTATCCCAAATATAGTGTTCCAGCAATGCACACAGTTCTGGTAGTGCATTACAGGCAAGGAATCTGGGCTTTGATTGGGAAAGATCAGCCAGGTTTCTTAGTGTTGCAGTAAGCTATAAAATAAGAGTGAAAGAAACAGTAAAGTATGTTTAAACTAAGCATTATAGAACATTATCATAGAAGGTGTGTGGCATTCACCTCTACAGAAATTTCTTACACTAGAGCAGTCCCCAACCTTTTTTACCCGTGAGTCAAACCAAAAGTTGGGGAGCAACAAAGGCATGCAAAAACTTTCTGGGGTGCCAAATAAGAGCTTTGATTGGCTATTTGTTAACCCCTATGTGGACAGTCAGCCAACAGGAGGCAATGTTTGGCAGTACACTTGGTTTATATGCAACCAAAATTGCCTCCAAGCCTGGAATTCAAAAATAATCACCTGCTTTGAGTTGTGGATCACTGCACTAGAGACATAAAATTTACTGTATACATCACTGCCCAGCAATAGAAGGCACTGTTGCTGGATTTAAACCTACCAGGTCGTTACATGTGTTCAGTTTTCTTTTTATATTACTTAGCGGATTGGAATAATCAATGGAATAATCAATGAAACCCTGATCAAATCCATATTTAAACCGGAATGACTATTTAACTTATTGACCAGACTCTATATAGACATACAGTACAACTTTTTTTACAACATGAAGTGCCTAAAGAGGATAAAATGTACCACACTACCATGTCGGCAAAGAATATTTTATGAAGGAACCTGTTAATACTATTAAAGCTCACATCATTGTGTGAATGTAGACACAATACCCTAGCAATAAGTGTCATGATTCAGTGGGCCACTAAAGGTAAATCATAGTCTACCTTGCTCATAAATGGGCCTATAAGACAAATAAAGTTTGCTAGTAGCAAGTAAATGCAAGTATAATCAAATGGCACTCACTCCAACATGCAATCCTTGTGAATATTTGGAGATCCTATACAAATATTGACCGAGTTTTATACAGTAACATATGTATTATTCTACATAAGTTAGTAACTGGCATCATTAACAGTGCCTCATAAACTCTTCCATTTGCCATATCATTTGCATTTTGTTTTTAGTTTGTCTTGTGTTTACCCTTTTCATACATATGGTAATAATAAGAGCAAGACCCTGTGACTGTGCAAGCGATCTTGTCATTTATTTGGCCGACGCACAGTTATATCTATGTACTGTAATCTTCCCCTATAATGCCAGCTAAGATGCAGTAATTCAGAGGTACTGGCTTAACAACAGCATATATCAGTGCAGTGTCGGACTGGGACACCAGTGGCCCACCAAAAACATTTGACCAGGGGCCCACCAATTGATCTTAGACAAGGGGCCCACTCTTAGTACTATTATTCTTCCTCTCCTCGCTCAACCTCTATTCTCCTAGTCTCTTTTCTTTACATACTATAATGTATTATTCCATCCATCTATTTAGTCTCTTTGTTCACATACAAATAAGGAATGGCCATGAAATAGACCAAATGTTTAGCAGCAGGAGGGCCCACTGACACCTGAGCCCACCAGGACTTTTCCTGATATCCCAGTGGGCCAGTCCTATACTGTATCAGTGTGTGGCAAGGCTTCTTAACTCTGATCTCCCAGATGTTGCTGATATTTAAGTACTGTACTCAGCACTGGATAAAAACATGTTTTATGTGAGCCAAAATAAAAATGCCAGTGCACTGTGATACTATGAGTGATACATGTGACTTCACAAGCTCTAAACAAATAACACATGGCAAAATGTGATCCCACTGGAATGAAGAAAAAAAAGAATGTTCTCACCTGTACTAGTAGATGGCTCATACTGGAAGACACTTTCTCTGCAACTTTGCTTGTACGTGTGACCTCTTTCATGAGCTTTACTAATATTTCTATGGCTTGCTTTCTGAGTAAACCATTCAGGATCATTGTATTTCCAGAAAGGAATTTGATTGACCCCATGCAGTACAAGAAAGCTTCACTATTTGTTCGAACATCTTCACTTTGTAGAACCTCAAGAAGAGAATCTGTAAGGAACATTAAAAGAAACCAAAACAGAGGGGCTGTTAAATTGCATTGTTTTCATATCTTCTTTAAAAAATGATTTGGCATACATTATTAATATGAACCAGAGAAATAATAGCAGAAATTAGACAAGCTATACAAGTTTTTTTTCAAGCTAGAACTGATGTTTTTTTTTTTAATTGGTAAAGCACCTTAAAACAATGTATATAATGCGCTTGGCTCTCAAAACATTGGGGGCTCGAAGCTGTGGAAATGCATACAATTACAACCAAAAGGAAGACCCGTAGATCCCCTGAGGAAAGTTTCAGGATCCTCAAGGATTTTTCTCTAGCAACTCTTACTGCAACTAGAGATTCGTAAGTATACAGTGGCTATAGCAAATTATGTATTAATAGTTCTTCACGTCATATTAGGTAAAATGAAGACTGAGATGAACTAAAGTATGCTCTGTCTGTAGAAGTCCCTAATTTGTTTCATTATTGTCCTAGACTTTGACATTCAGAATATATTCCTCAGAATGCAAAGTTCATAAAAATGGTACATCAGTCTGCCTATGCATAATCCCATGCTATGAGTTTCCAACATGTTTTGTCTTTTGGTGCATACAAATGTTATACAGTGAATGCTTGGCCAGAAAAACAGTATAGGATCATGGTTCCTAATGTCCTAAAGGTGCCCAAATTCACTAATCCATTGTATTAAAGAGGCATTTTAACAATAACTAATATATAAAAATGCCAACATCACTTAAAACAATAAGGGACTTTCCAAACTTAATCAAAATACTAAGCTATTTTAAAAACATGAAAATAATCTTACCAATGATGTTACCATTTTGAAATAGGGAATCATTGTTTTCACTTCTGCTTATTTTAAAAATAAGCTTACATGTATTGAGAAGATTTCTGCCGCTCACTTTAAGCTAGAAATAGAAAAACACTGGGGTTTATCCAATACATCTACTCATTCGGTACGAATTGTAAGAATTAGGCACAATTCACACAAGCATTGTTATTACAGGTATAGGAAACTCATCTCTGCAACTTAAATATGAAATATGCTGTCAATTGCAGACAATTCTTCCAGAAGACAGATGTTGATTGAGCTGGGATGTGGCAGTCTGCAGACACAGATGTTTGGATCACAATGGTTCTCTATGAAATAAACTGACTTGAGCCTTGTGTCCCTCCCAAGTACATTCTAATGCCACTACGTTATGGTTGATATGGATTGTAGCTATCTGGCTGCTCTTGGTAGGACAAAAGTGCACCATATACAGTAATAAAATCTGATCACCCCATTCTCTAATGGGATCAGCTGTCTTATTTGGGACAAAATGTTTCATAATCGAGTAATTTAATAAAAATTCAAACGTTATGGAAGAGGCAAAGCGTCTTTCTTTCAATAGAATAAGAAGCAGCTGCCATATTACCATAAAGTTTTAACCATTACTATTCAACTTGAGTGGATTGTAATGATCAACCACCCAGGTACCATTAGCCTGAAAGATCAATTGCTTTTGGAAATCATAATTTATTTATAAAATGCTAGCAAGGGACACATTCATTTATGATAAAATTAAAACAAAGTTGAGACTCACAACACATTAGCTAACAAGGGCTCTAGAATGAAATACAAAGAAAGCCTTTACCACAAGTATGCATTACATCTTATTTGGTCTTTGTCTTTTTTTTTTGTCCATGTCCCATGAGGTTTTTTGGCGTATAAAACTCTAATGTGATCACAAAAACAGAAATTAGCCAAGATGAGAAAATGGGCCAACCAGTGACCTGTATTATCAGGCCATACATTCTGCAAATCTCTAACTCTCTAGACTGTGGACCAACCAGTCACATATGCCAAAATCTGCCTGTATGTGACCAACCTAACTAAATAAAAAATCCTCCAAAGCCTTATTACCAGATAATTAAACAGCTGTATTATATATCATCTTAATAGACTATTCAATTAATGGAAGACTATGTACGGTTTTCCACAGATTGTAAGCCCTTTAAATAAATATATGTAATATGCATGGTTGGTCATGTGTTCACTTGTAAATAGTTTTGATATGCCTTCTTTTAGAGATACCAAACCTATAGCCCTCTGGTTTCTGCGGAAATATGTATCAGATGTAATTTAGCAACAGATATAGCTTAGACATCTCTGCTTTACATCATCATGTTAGTGAAAGAAAAGTGGAACTTACTGCTAGAATTAACTTTGCAAGAATGATTCCAAGTTTATCTGAACCCATGTCTACTAGTTTGAATAAAGTCTTCAAAACCACAACTCTCCATTTGCATCTCTTTCCCAACATATTTTCTTCTTCTAAGACCTCGTGTAGTTTAACACACAGAGAACAGAGATCATCCTGCTTGTTTTCTGGTTTAGGAGGAGAAAGGACAAACATAAGGGTCTTTAACATGTATACAACATACTGCATAATAAAGCTCCTGTTTCACTAACAACACTATTATGCTAAAGATGAGAAACACAAAAACACATTTTAAATAAAACATAAGAATTCTCTCCTACCATGCTGAGCAGCTTCTAAGTCTTGCACTATTGGGCAAATCTTCTCATTCCAAAGGCGAGTTTCCTCTTCTGACACAGTAGATTCTGGTTCAGACCCTTTGCCAAAGACATAAGGTATGAAGAATTAAAATAAGCACAGGTTAAAAATAAAACATACATTTTTCCACAATGCCAGTAGTACAAGGACACTTCATGAATCCCCCCCAAACACATTGCTTAAGACTAAATGCACCAACTGGATTATGACCAAGACAGAATATATTTTTGGATATGTATTCCACTCAACAACCTGCAAACTGCATTCTTGTCACATAATATACTACTATTACTATGTTGATATTCTTATTCAAACAGGACTGACCCAATTTGTAGTCCTGGAAATCATGGAATTTGCCAAAGTATCTACTGCATAATCATCAGATGGGGGTGATTAAATGGGCATGGCCTAACATACCCCATTTTCACGCTGGGAACGTTGGGAAGTACATGTTGCATGTAGTTCCAAAAAAAATGCAGAGTCAGACCAAAGTTGTGGCATGGAACTGACCTAAACAGTGTCACTAGACATGCCAATATGGTTCTACCAGAGACTATTACAGTCACAAATACTGTGTGATCTTAAAGGGGATCACTGTAAAAATGTAAATTTTATATGACTTCCATCTCATGGAAATAAGACACTTTGCAAATGCAATCAATAAATAATACTATGCCATTTTTGAAATAACAAGTTATTTAAACCCAAATAGCAGAACCATGTCATTCAGTGTGAATAAGGCCTTAAGATAGCCATAAACATACACATCTGATTGGTTTGACATGGATAATACAATGGTTTTTTCACCAGTTTCATTTGGGAATCCACATCAAAAATAAATTGCAGCAAAAATAATAAAAGTTGAACATTGAAAATGATTGTATTGCTGCCCAACCGGTCAGCTATATACATATACATGTACAGAATATATGCAATGATAAAATTAAATGTACAAGGCTACATCATCAACTCAATTTTCAAATACAGATATAGGATCCATTATCCAGAAACCCATTTTCCACATAGCTCTGAATTTATGACCCCTAGGGGCAAATTCACTAAGATCTGAAGTTGCGCCGGCGATAGCTTCGCCACACTCCACCACACTTCGCTAGGCGTAGTTTCGCCAGCGCTACGCAAATTCATTAAAATGCGAAGTTGCGCTCAGGGAGGCGAACGGTATCGAAGTTGCACTAGCATTAATTCGTCAAGCAAACCGAAGTTACACTAGCGATGCCTAATTTGCATACGGTGCCAAGTTAAAGTACAATGTATGTATATGTAGCACCAAATACATTACACTACACAAGCAGGGTAAGCTTCATAAAATAAAATAGAGTTGTTATTTTGCCCTATACATGTGCCCACTGTATAGTTTAGGTGCCATATGTTAGGAAATGCAGGGGGGAAAGAGGGTACCCCCCAAAAAAAATTAACAATCTTTTTCAGCCTATCACCCTTAAAAAAGGAAAAGACGCCAGCGTCTTTTGGGACTTAGAAAAAATGTCAACTCCTTTGAAGCAAGCCCTATTTACTCTATTGCACTCCTGGTCTGAGGTGGCGAAGGCAAGTCTGGCGCAAGAGGTAACGTCCAGTAAAATGTGCAAGTTAGTGAATTAGCGTAGTTACGTCCCATTCGCCATAGCGCAACTTCGTCTGGTGTAAGGGTGCAAAGTAGTGCTAGAGTGGGTCCACTTCGCTAGCGTATTTACGCCAGCGCCCGTTAGTGAATTGGCGAAGTTACGAAATGATGTCACGCTGGCGAATTTGCGCCACTTTGCCCTTTAGTGAATCTGCCCCCTAGTGTGATGATGCTATTATTGCCTTCCAAGTTTGCCTTACCATGGAAACAAATTACAGCTCAAATTCACCTGGCAAACTGCTTGCAAGTTCTCATTGATAGATATAAAGATATATTAGAAGTACAGTTAGGGGATCCATTATCTAGAATGACGGAAGGGCCTTCTCCCATAGGCTCCATTTTATTGAGCTGAATCCATATTGGTGGGTTTAATTAGGGGGTTATTTATAAAAGTAGAATTTTATAGTTTTATATAACTCAAATGAACTCGCAACTCAAATGGTTTCTAATTTTAAAAAAAACTTGAATGGGAAAAACTTGAATCAGCGAGTTCAGGGTTAGCAAGCAGGAAAAAAACTCAAATCGCTCAAATTGATTGAGTTTTTGGGCAAAACCCTCCAAAAAAACCTCATACATCATGAAGGCTATTAACATCTTCAAATGGTTCAAGGGACCTCGGCAATTGACTGCTACATGACCTTGACAGGTTTTAGATGGTGTATTTTCAGATTCGAGCTATTTCCAGGGTCAGGGTATAATAAATCTTGAAAAATTTATTATTTGCAAAAAACTTGAAAAATATAGCTTGAAATTTAACCCGAAAATGTGAATTTTGACCCCAAAAAAATATCAACTTGAAAACTTGAATTTTTCATGGATAACATACTGTAACTCGGACCTTAATAAATCTGCCCCTTAATGTAAAGTAATTTTTTAACAGACACAAGGTATGGAGATCCCCAGGTCCTGAGCATTTGGGATAACAGATCCTATACCTATGAGAAAAAAGTTTGTTTCTGTGTACGTATAGTTAACACTACAGCAGATTTTCTGGGTTAAATGTTAAACCTACTTCCGTTATTCCTTCATAATAGTGAGCCATTCCATGTAAAATTAAGATGACATTCAAAAATCAGGCTTTGCAGACATCTTTTGTGCTAGAGACGGGAATCACTCCCACCTTCCAGGATTTTCGATAGCAACAAATTTATACAACTACTTATTTAAAATGTACACAGGCTCAATTAAGAACACAAAAATGTACCCTTTTTTTTTTGTTTCTCATTTCAAAGAAAATAACACAAACATTTTAGAACTCATTTGAAATCTGCAGTCCTACAGCTCTTGTGAACTACAGCAGTCAGCAGTTTTGCCTTGTGTTTCACATCCTTGTTCAAAGTTGTGCAAAGAATGCAGGGAGTTGCTCACAACTGCTGGAGGGCTGATATCCGTGGCATAAAAAACATATCGGTCACAGTGTTCTTTTGCTTCTCTTCCTTCTTTTGTATCACTGTGGAATATGTCAATGTTTTCAATAACCCTTAAGCAATACAGCAAATAGGTTGAGCTGCCGACTCCTGTGTTGGGGTTAATTCCTGCAGCATTTCTTAATGATACAAAATGATAAGATGCAAACACAGAAATGTTCCATTACATCTCATCTAATTTTATCCAAACAAAAACATGCTACCTTATTTTATTTGTTTCTAAAGCACAAGAATAATCATGAGACAAGTGGTTTTGCATTATCACACTGGGTTTCAGATAATGAACAGGAAGCTTGAAACAAATGAGTACAGAAGATTGTTGAAGTTCTTGTGGTTTTTGTGGTGTACTTTCAACACACACATCAGACTGGTCACAAAGTGACGGAGGCTTCACTACCCAATTTTCTGTGATTGGCTACTGTTTTTAGCAGGAAGGTTCAGGAGCCTTAGCAACACTGCTGATTCTTTAAGCTTCTCCCACACAGTTACTCATACGTACTGCCTTCTTCTCTCCTCATGTCGCTGCCCTCCCCCAAAATATAACTCTAACAAGGCTGCAAAAAGGTAAAGTCATATAGCTTGGCCCAGTTTGCTTATTATAACATCTTCGTTGTACACCCTGTTGAAACTGTATAACTATATCATGTTATTAAGAGGGCACAATTACACCATGTTATAGTTACCACTTCTAGTTCAAAGCAACCCATGGGGAGAACTATCCCGAAATACTGGAAAAGGGGTTAAAACTGCTAACGTTTTCTGCCGATTTAGTTAAATTTTAAGTATAATTTTATCTTTAAATACTATATTGTTTTGAATCAGTACAATGCAGAGGTTCCCAGACTGTGCAGATAGCTCCCAAAGAGAGACTAAGCAGTAGATGTGGTAGGGGGAGGCCTGATTGGTAGTTAGGATGAGATTAGTAGATCAATGATAACCTACTGCTCTATCATTAGAAGCTTATAAAAGGGGGGTAGGAAACAGTTGGACTACAGAGTTCTATCAGTTCTTGCATAGGTGATAAGTTTTGTCTGTAATGAATAAGAAACAGGGGTATGTGCAATTGTGCATACATACAGTGAAGGTACAATTACATTTTTATAATGTATATTTGTGCAATGTTCACATGAAGGTGGTGCAATATATGTTACACAACTTTATGGATGTGACTGTAGGGGCCTATTTAGCCTGCTATGTAAAAACTGGAGGATTTTGTCCATAGCAACCAATCAGATCTTTGCTTTTGTTTTCTAACTAGTAGTTGACTGTTGAAATCTAATTGCTGATTGGTCACTATAGGCATCATCACCGATGATGTTTTCCTCCAATTTTTAAACAGCATGATAAATAGGCCACTTGGTGTGAAAGTGGTGCTGAAAAATGCAGCTCTCCGTAAGCCTGGTCCTAGGGATTTCAAGGGACCACAGCAAGTGATGTGAAATAATGGCATAAAATCACTTCCTGGTGTTTGCACAGTTGGAACGAGGTGCAAGGGAGCTCTAACTAAAGAATGGCATGCTAATACCTCAAGTTGGAGTCCTGTGCGGGTCAATTTTTGGAACGTGTACCCTACCCGTACCCGCAACCTGCAATAGGCAACCCAGACCCGCATTCTTGGACCCGCTACCCGACCCGCAAGTACTTATCCGCAATCCAGACCCGCGACCCGCTGACCATCAAGGATCAGGAAGTGCTGTCATTGTAAACCGGAAGTGACATCATTGTAAGTAGGCATGGTCAGGAAAAAAACGAGTAAAACAGGAAGTGCTTTCATTGTAAACTGGAAGTGACATCATCGGAAGTGGACGTGATCAGAAAAAAGGAGTAAAATTCACTATTGAGAAGACCTGCGGCCCGACCCGCAAACCCGCAGAACCACGCCTATACCCGCACCCGGAACTTCTACCCGCAACATGCAGGGTCCCGCAGGTTATTGCGGGTAACCCACGGGTACCCGACCTGCTGCAGGACTCTTTTGTGCACTTTGCAGAAAGGAAAGATCTTTCTCTCTCTCTCTCTATACATCATATAATATTACATAGCTCTTGCTGTTTTGTAATACGTCCTTAGAGTTAATAAATCTAGTTACCATAATCCACGAGGTGTGATTATTATATATGTCCATATTTAACTTTAATTTTAATTAGCTGGAACAACTCTATATGCCCCATATTCATTTCTCTTCCCCCCTAACTTTTTGCTTAACTTTCTACTTTTTTTCATACACCCATGTCATCTTTAAAGAATAGTGTGCCTTTTTAGAGGTAGGCTTACTAAAACGTGAGGAAGAGCTTACTAAGATGTGAAAATGGAAATGTTTCAGTACCTTTAAATTGAATGTGAACTGTGAAAAAGTTCACCAGACCTTCCCACATCCACATTCTACGATTTAAAATAACCTACCTGGGTGAAAAGGCAAACAGAAACCATAAAACTATACAACTTTTCTGTGCTGTTTTCAGGGATATCACCACTCTAAATTATATCTGACTAGAGCAGAGTAGATGAATACACTAGCTCCCCAATAAAATACCGGCCGGGTGGCAACCTTGGTGAAACCTATGGCCATAGAGAAACAGTTCTCTAACACATTCAACCTCGCTATACTTTCCATCCACCGAATTGAATGCATGGCATGCAGACTTACCCTTTTAGAAACTAAATGGGGGCAACTCTGTGATGGGCATTGAGAATGACAGAAATTTAAATTTGAGTGCACCATTTCTAATAGTACAGGTATGGGACCTTGTATCCAGACTGCTCGGGACCTGGGGTTTTCCTAATAATGGATCTTTCCGTGATTTGGATCTTCTTACTAAATAATCATGTAAATATTAAATAATTCTAATAGGTCAGCTTTGCTTCCAATAAGGATTAATTATATATTAGTTTGTATCAAGTACAAGGCACTGTTTTATTATTACAGATATAAGGAAATTATTTTTAAAAATTTGGATTATTTGGATAAAATGGAGTCTATGGCCTTTCCATAATTTCGGATAATGGATCCCATACCTGTACTTCTAATAATTGCATTTATATCTATCAATGAGAACTGGCAAGCAGTTTGCCAGGTGAATTTGAGCTGCATTATTTTCCATGGTTAAGGCAAACCTGGAAGGCAATAAAAGCATCATCACATTAGAAGGGTTATTTACTAAAATCTGAATTTATCTCATAATTAAAATAAAAAATGCTCTGGGATCAAATCATGACTTTATCTGAAGAAATACTAAATTAAACATTAGGCAGACAACCTGAGTACTACCTGTTGTTTCACAACAAGCCTATGTCTATTTTTAAGAATTCCCTTGAACCATTTCTTTTCAATGCAGCAAAATATCTCATTCCTCTATATTGGAAATCCAGGCAAATTCCAACAATAAAGGAATGGTTGGCCAAACTGGAGGAGCTTTATGGCACCGAAGAGCTGTCGGCAGGTATGGAAGAGCAAAACATAATGTTTACTTCCATCTGGTGGAGATGGCTAAATTTCAAAGATACGGACCGGTACAAAACACTTATCTAAATCTGAATCTCCAAATAAGGAAGTTGTTTTAGGGATGTTTTTTCCCCCTCCTTCATCTACCTTCCACTTTCACTGTTGAGATCCTTTCTCTCTTTTGATCTATGCACATCATTGGCTAAATAAATTATATATATATATATATATATATATATATATATATATATATATATATATATATATATATATATATATATATATATATATATATATATATATATATATATATATATATACATACATATATATATATATTATTCAACTGTGCTGACTGTACAGAACTATAGCTATTATTTGTAACTACTCTATAACTATCCTTATTCTGTGCTATGTTGAAAAATTCAATAAAAAATTACAATACGAAAAATAAATAAATAAATAAAAAAAGCTCAACCAACTACCATGGCTGATTTTGCTGTATTTATTACTGAAATAACTTGAATATATCGGATTGGGGAAAAAACAAAATCAAGTGAAAACCCGAATCGTAAGTTTTTTTCACAAATTTCACAAATTGCTCAATTTTTTTGAGTTTTTGCCCGAAAACCTGAATGCATCAGATTGTCATGCTAAACCCAATGCAAACCACAATATCTTCAAATTGAGATCTCCCATTGACTTATACATGACCTTGAAAGGTCTGAGATGACGGATTTTCGGTAGGGATACACTGAATACAGGATTTGGTTCTGGATTCAGCCAGGATTCTGCCTCTTTCAGCAGGATTCGGCCGAATCCTTGTGCCTGGCTGAACCAAATCCGAATTTGCATCTGTAAATGAGGGGTGGGTAGGGAAGTCATGTGTCTTTTCGTCACAAAAGTATTTATTACACTTTTTTCCTTTCCTGCCTCTAATTTCGGAATTTGCCCGAATCTTTCACCAAGGATCAGGACGAATCCCAAATAGTAGATTGGGTGCATCCCTAATTTTTTTTTGCAGCATTGGGGTATAATAAATCCTGAAAAATTAAACTTTTTTTCCCCCCAAAAAGCCCGACCAGATAAATTTGAGGTTTAGAAAATAACCCCCCAATAGTCATAAATAGATGGTGCTATGGCTTTTGCGGTCTGAGAATTTTCAGGCTTAATACAACTGATAAATGTGGCAACTCCCACGCATATGAAAAATGCAAATGCAGTGAAAAAGAATATTGTGTACATAGAACATTTTGTTTTTATTATTCTTATTTTGACAAATATGCATTTGTGTACTATTATATTCTGCCTAAAGATTTGGTTTACAGTACTTGAGTCTCTGAGGACAAATGCATCAGAAAACAAAATAAAAATGTTACTTTTCAATCAGTGGGACATGGTTTTATACTTTATCGGTATAACATAACCTACCCTTGATATTTTATTTTTATATATATATATATATATATATATATATATATATATATATATAGATATAGATATAGATATATATATATATATATAGTATTACTACATATTTTGTGATATCTTACTAATTAAGGGCATAAACAAATTGTTAATTATTTTTTTCAATAATTTTTATTATCGATTTCCAATATGCAGGGGAGGGGGGTACAGAAAGAAAAAAAGAGGAGTGGGAAAAGAAGGGGGTGATATAGCCACATAAAGAATACATTGCCATTTCTGCAGTAGAGTAGTGCATCAGTTTTCCATGACATAACACAATTGCATTTTTGACATTTATAATCACTTTGTGACATTATACCAGGATATCGTAGAGCACTATATCTACCCTACACACTTGTTACATTACGCTTCATGACTGTAAGGTGTTACATTCTTGCATGACTATTTAAGGGCTCTTCTATTTGTATTGCTTAACCCACTAGGTGGAGTGTGTGAATGTGATATAGTAATATAGTAGTCACTGGGGATTTTTTGCTATGTCTGGTGGCCTAGCTGTGTTATTTGTATGTATCTGTGTCTTTTAATAAAAACCAGCGTAGCCAAGTGTCTTTGAAGTTCTGTTTTTGTTTCTCCGTTCGTGCTGAGAACTCTTCAAATTTTGCCAGTTCATTTATTTTTCTTAGCCATTCCAGTATGGTGGGGGGAACTGTCGTTTTCCACTTGCTAGGTATGAGTATTTTGGATGCGTTGAAAAGGAGTCTTTCCAGTGCAGAGTCCAGTGATGTATCACTATTGTCTATTTCTAGGTAAAATAAGGAGTGTGACAGGGTGCCTAATACATCCCGTCCCAGTATCTGTGAACAGAAGCGTAGAACCTGGTTCCAAAAGGGACAAAGCGAATTACAGTCCCAAAAGATGTGGAGGGTGCCAGCTTCAGTTTTGCATCTCCAGCATGTACTGCTTTAGTTTTTGAGGCGTGTAGTACCCCTTTCCAATATCTTCTTCTGAGAGGTTTAGGTCTAGGTCTCTTTCCCATGACTTGACAAAGTTTAAGTGTTTCTTCTGTTCCGGCTGTGCTTGAAGTTTGTACAGGGGTGAGGTGATATGTTTGAAGGGTGTGAGGTCTCTTCCTATATGGGTATTCAGCCTAGATAGTTGTAGTAATGTTTGATCTGGTAATATTGGAACTCAGGTAGGGTATTGGTTGGTCTGGCTTGTCTCAGCTGTTCTAGAGTGGTTAATTGGTTGCCCGACATTAGATATACCATTTGGAGATGTCCATCTACTAACCATTCTTTGAATGTGTTTGGTCTTAGAGCGGGTGGGAAGGCTGGGTTGCTGGTCACCGTCGTTAGGAGTGACACCGAGGTTGAGAGTTTCATGAGGGTTTTCAGTGCGTCCCAAATTTCCAGTGTGTAGTTTAGTGATGGGTGAGAGGTATAGATTATTCTGCGATGTCATTTATCTACCCATGGTAAGTGGATGAGATGTGTGCAGGTAGACTGTTGTTCGATTTCGATCCATGCTTTATCATCCAGGTTATGTGACCAGTCAATTATTCTGTTCAATATTGCAGCTCTGTGGTATCACAGACAGTCCGGCAAAGCAAGCCCCCCCTTCTGTCTTACTCCTGAAAAGTGTGCTTGCTTTAAAGGAGAAGGAAAGGTAAATTTCATACACTACCTCCCTCTATAGTACTCACATTGTTGTCCTTCGCTATATTTTCTCCTCACCAATGCGCATACAAAAGCAGAAAATGATGGTTGATCTTCTGCTCTGCTGTAGAACTGTAGAACGCAGCGGCCATCTTGCTAAAGGATTTGAGACAGCAATGCGCATGCGCGAAAAAACTTCCCCTGAACGCGTCACATGACGTAGCAGCGCTCATTAGCAATAGCAGCACAAGCGCGTCATCTGGGGAGAAAGGCTGCGCCTCTGACATGCGCATTAAACTATAATTGATCCCAACGCGCCTCAAAGCTGCCTCGGGCAGCAGGGAGGAAGCTGCATTGAAAATTAGTGACGTCACCCGAGTCCACTGCTAGATTCTCTGCAGAGCGCTGGTCCTTCTTCTAGACACCACAGAGAAAGCATTAATTAAGCTTTGTAAGTTATGAATGCACCAGTCTTATTATAGAAATCTACTTAAGTTTAACCTTTCCTTCTCCTTTAATTCTAGGTGGGTTGTTACTCCATACAAATTTAGTAATGGTGGATTGGAAAGTCTTTATGCAAGAAGTTGAAAAGGGTTGCGATAGGCGATGAAACAGGTACAAAACTCTGGGTATCACATTCATTCAGTTTAGTAAGTAAGGCTTTCGAGTTTATAGCGACCCATTCTCCATAATCCTTCGCGATCTGGATTCCAAGGTATGTAAGGTGTCTTTTTTTTGGCTCATGTGTACGGGCAATTTTGGTCCTTGCATTGTATGTGGTGGTATAGATATGTTAAGAGCCAGGGATTTGGTGTAATTAATTCTGACCTATTTCTAGGTCATTCAAGATCAAGATCACTGGGTTGGTTACGAAATAAAAAGATCCTCTGCGTATGCCGCTATTTTGTGTTGTTTTTGTTGAGGGTGGGTTATACAAGAAGGTAGGAAAGAAATTTATGAACAGGTGTAGAGGGAGGAGAGGAGGAGAAAAAAAGGGAGAGGGGAAGTGGGAAGAGGAAGTTAAAGTAGTGTATGTAGGTAGAGGCAGAGATCTGGGGGAGATAAGATAGGTGAAGTTAGTTAGTGCAGGGGTAGGGTCCCCTTGATAGCGGAAAGGGTTAGCTTGTTACGCTCTTGTTCATGACAATAATCACTTCCGTGTAGCTATCAAACAGGGAGTGTATGAACTTGGGGGGAAATAGCGATGATAAATAAACTTAAGCAAGTGGAGCTCCGGCACCTTTATGTCTTGTGCCATCTTTTGCTGAGCAATTGTTACAGGGAACTGCAGCTTAATTTATACATCTGTGGGGTTACTTCTGTGGTAGTTGTGGTTATCTCAGTCAGTCCCTTCTTATGAATAATTCAGGAGAAATCTTGGGAGGTCCCATGTGTTGTTCCTCATTCTGCTTATTCCTATGGTGGCTCGATGAGTGTACCTAGGAGTATAATTGTCTGTGTTGTTTAAATATTCTTTAGGTATCTGCTATTCTATTTGTTGTAATTATGCCCGTGTTGTGTAATAAAAGCTAGGTCTAAGCATTGTTGCAAATTCAGTTATACTCATTCGTTCTAATGAAGTCTATGGAATAAACATTTAAGAAGGTCTGTACCACAGTTGCAAGGACTATAATACATCTCTATGTTACCTCACAGATGCCAATATGAAAACATAAAACCGTAAAAACATGAAAAGAGCAAAAACTTTGCCATAGAATCCAGATTATCAATGCATTTAACTATGTATGTTATAATTCAAAACATGCTCACTTGAACGACCCGGTTCTTGCCCATCTGGGTGAGTTGGTTATGTCCCATCGGGTCAGTTTTTTAGCATAGTAAGAAAGTGATATTACCGTATACCAGTCATCTTGTAGCATGAGCAGGTTGGTCGGTACCGTAAATGTAGTTGGCCCAGCTTGTGAGGTCAGGTGCTGGTATCCCGAGAGCTGTGCTAAATCTTCCAATGTCGGCTGGTTCGCGGAGGTGATACCATGTGCCATCCGGTCGTGCAGAGAGTGCAAATGGATGAGCCCATCTGTAGATTATTTTACTCTGTCTCAGTGTTTTGGTTAGGCCTTTCAGGAGGCGGCGCTGCTGAATGGTGAATATGCCAGGTCCTGGAATAACTCAATCCTGTCTTCTTAGATTTTGAGATTGTCCACTTCTCTGGCCTTCCTGAGAATTTCCTCCTTTTGGCTGTAGCGGTGCAGGCAGCATAATACATTGCAGGGTTTACCAGCTCTGGCCACTGCGACTCTATGGAATCTGTCGATGCGGATCGGTGTGTCCTTGTCTAGGCCCAATAATTGTCTGAATAGGTCCTCCATTAACTGCCGGGCCTCTGGGAGCTCTATATCTCCAGGTATGCCTCTGATCCTTATGTTGCAGCGTCTGCTCCTGTTCTCTGTGTCCTCTGCTGCTCTTTTAGTAGGTATATCTGGTGGTTTTGCGAGTCCAGTCTGTCGGACAGGTTAGTCGAGATGGCTTGTAGTTCAGCTTGAGTCTTTTCTAGTGAGGAGAGCTTGTTGTTGAGCGTGTTCAATTCCGATTGTATAACGGACACTTTTTGTTTGAGCGTGGTCCGTATGTCAGTGAGTTTAGCCAAGTCTGCTTTATTCAGTAGATCTGACAGGAGGGTTTTCAGTGAGGCAGGATGTACCCTCTCCTCTGATTGTGTTAGTTGCGCAGATTGCAATTCATCATCCATCATATTTGCTTCATCTGGCCTGTCCATGTCACCCTGTGATTTTTCAAAGAATTTCTCTATCTCTTTATTTCTTTTGGCCCCAGTTTCAGAGTGGGTCCAGGTGTTAGGGTTTTATAAGTTTTGCCCACTTCTGCTGTTCCTGGTCATCTTGTAGTTTAGCTTTAGTATAAATGCACCAAGAAGTTCAGAAGAAGTGCGTCTTGCTCAGCGCGCCATCAAACCATGCCCCCCCAAATTGTTCATTATTGATGGGCCTATTCAAAACAATTTTGTCCAGTTTTTAAATGTTTATTTATTAGCCTATTCTGTAACTGGTATATTGAAAACAGACTGTGTGTGTTTAGTTTTATTGTCATTTTTTATTTTTAATTTTATTGTCATTTTTTGTTTTTATTGCCTATCTTTCTGGTTATCTTCAGAGTTGCTCATTTTCCCACGTGAGGCAACTTCGGAAAATGAAGTGCCCCGAGTGCCATACCGCCAGCGATTTAGATTCTAGCCGGCAGGAAGGCTTTTTGGGAAGAAGTGGTGATTTTGTCACCGGGCGACTACCGTATATACTCGAGTATAAGCTGACCTAAGTATAAGCTGAGGTACCTAATTTTACCTACGAAAACTGGGAAAACGTATTCACTCGAGTATAAGCCTAGACACAACTACAGCCCTGTCTCCCAGCAGCGCACATTCCGCCAAAGCGAACCCCCCAGAGATCAACCGGACTTCTTTGCAAAGTTGATGGTGACAGAGAATTGCCAAACGGATTACTGTGTGCATTGTCCCACTGTCCCACTACCATGTGCAGAGGGTGATGTGGGATATTGCCATCACTGTTAATCTTTCATATAACCAACAGAGGGCGCTGTGTGATATTGCCATCACTGTTAATCCTTCATATAACCAACAGAGGGTGCTGTGTGATATTGCAGCCACAGTTATTCTTTCATATAACCAACAGAGGGCACTATGTGATATTGCAGTCACTGTTAATCTTTCATATAACCAAAAGAGGGTGCACTGTTATTCTTTCATATAACCAACAGATGGCACTGTGTGATATTGCAGTCACTGTTATTCTTTCATATAACCAACAGAGGGCGCTGTGTGATATTGCAGTCACTGTTACTCTTTCATATAACCAACAGAGGGCACACTGTTATTCTTTCATATAACCAACAGATGGCGCTGTGTGATATTGCCATCACTGTTAATCCTTCATATAACCAACAGAGGGCGCTGTGTGATATTGCAGTCACTGTTATTCTTTCATATAACCAACAGAGGGCACTGTCTGATATTGCAGTCACTGTTAATCTTTCATATAACCAACAGAGAGCGCACTGTTATTCTTTCATATAACCAACAGATGGCGCTGTGTGATATTGCAGTCACAGTTATTCTTTCATATAACCAACAGAGGGCGCACTGTTATTCTTTCATATAACCAACAGAGGGTGCTGTGTGATATTGCAGTCACTGTTATTCTTTCATATAACCAACAGATGGCGCTGTGTGATATTGCAGTTACTGTTATTCTTTCATATAACCAACAGAGGGCACACTGTTATTCTTTCATATAACCAACAGAGGGTGCTGTGTGATATTGCAGTCTCTCCCCAAGTGAACTGTTGGTATAGGAATGATTAAAAGTGACTGCAATCTCAGCTACTGCCCGCTGACTCGAGTATAAGCCGAGGTAGACTTTTTCAGCACATTTTGGATGCTGAAAAACTCGGCTTATACTCAAGTATATACGGTAAATCTCCCCGAATCTTAGCGTGTGCTCTTACCCTAATTGTTTTATAATACCTGTACAAGATGCCAGGGAGTCATGGCCTACTAGGTGGTGTGCTATCATCACATCATCATCACAGTGAGGGTTTCTAATACCATAGACACCTTAAGTTTTCTAATAACCTATACCATAACACTAGGTCATTCATCAGAAGGGCTTACTGGGCCTTATATAGATGATCCATTCAATTTTACCTAAAAAGTATATAAGTAGGTAACATGCAATTTAAAAAAAATGATCAAGTTATTTCATTTGAAAATATAGAAATAACCCTCATATAACCAAAAGAGGGTGCACTGTTATTCTTTCATATAACCAACAGATGGCACTGTGTGATATTGCAGTCACTGTTATTCTTTCATATAACCAACAGAGGGCGCTGTGTGATATTGCAGTCACTGTTACTCTTTCATATAACCAACAGAGGGCACACTGTTATTCTTTCATATAACCAACAGATGGCGCTGTGTGATATTGCCATCACTGTTAATCCTTCATATAACCAACAGAGGGCGCTGTGTGATATTGCAGTCACTGTTATTCTTTCATATAACCAACAGAGGGCACTGTCTGATATTGCAGTCACTGTTAATCTTTCATATAACCAACAGAGAGCGCACTGTTATTCTTTCATATAACCAACAGATGGCGCTGTGTGATATTGCAGTCACAGTTATTCTTTCATATAACCAACAGAGGGCGCACTGTTATTCTTTCATATAACCAACAGAGGGTGCTGTGTGATATTGCAGTCACTGTTATTCTTTCATATAACCAACAGATGGCGCTGTGTGATATTGCAGTTACTGTTATTCTTTCATATAACCAACAGAGGGCACACTGTTATTCTTTCATATAACCAACAGAGGGTGCTGTGTGATATTGCAGTCTCTCCCCAAGTGAACTGTTGGTATAGGAATGATTAAAAGTGACTGCAATCTCAGCTACTGCCCGCTGACTCGAGTATAAGCCGAGGTAGACTTTTTCAGCACATTTTGGATGCTGAAAAACTCGGCTTATACTCAAGTATATACGGTAAATCTCCCCGAATCTTAGCGTGTGCTCTTACCCTAATTGTTTTATAATACCTGTACAAGATGCCAGGGAGTCATGGCCTACTAGGTGGTGTGCTATCATCACATCATCATCACAGTGAGGGTTTCTAATACCATAGACACCTTAAGTTTTCTAATAACCTATACCATAACACTAGGTCATTCATCAGAAGGGCTTACTGGGCCTTATATAGATGATCCATTCAATTTTACCTAAAAAGTATATAAGTAGGTAACATGCAATTTAAAAAAAATGATCAAGTTATTTCATTTGAAAATATAGAAATGTCAGAATGCTATTATTTTAACCTTATTTTGTTTAAGCATTTAAGCACTTATTTATGGTGTTTTGTTCACACCTTCCACCAAATGGCAATATCTACTTTCCTGCATATGAAACTCGTATTTAAGCTTGTTCATCTACTGCACGCCTTCATTTAGAGGTTTCACACAAACCAGACACCCATTATAATGAATGCTATGTTTTTCTGTTACATTTTCCACTGTCTGGCTGCTTCAGATGGTGACCACATCTATGACATAGCATTATTGTTGAACTAGAGGATAGGGTTTCAGTTAGGTTTTCTGATCTGGGCCTGGTACTTGCTATTGTTGAATAATGTAAAAGGTAATTTTAAATAAAAAATCTTACTTAATTATTAAACCCTATTGAGATTCTTCAGATAACAAAAAGGTCTGTTTTTCCTCTTTACTTCTAAATAAGTCTCTTTGGGTAGTAAAAAGGTTGCATGGTAAACCTACACAACACAATTTTTAACCTGAAAGTAATGATGCACCAAATCCACTATATTGAGACAGGTCCGAATCCCAAACTGAATCACAATCTCCTTGGTTTGTGTGATGAAAAGGAATGTGATTTTAAAGGGGTTTTTCACCTTCCAAACACTTTTTCAGTTCAGTTGTTTTCAGGTTGTTCTCCAAAAATAAAGACTTTTTTTCAATTACTTTCCATTATTTATTTTTTAATGTTTTTCCAAAATCTAAGTTTTTTCTTAAATTCTAAGTTTAATGTTCCTGCCTCTGGTGTTTCAGTCTGGCAGCTCAGTAATTCACCAGTTGAATCCTAGCAGAATTCTGAATCAAATCCTGGATTTGGTGCATCCTTACCTGAAAGTCCATCCTCTGCTCTCTTGGGAACAGAAGCAAAGCTTTCAAGCAGCAGAATCAGCAGCAAATTAGTTGCAAGGGCCTTTTTTTTTTGCAAATGCAAATGCAGACTATTGTACATGATCTGGGCAGCATTATAAAAGAGTGCTACAGCAAGAAGTAAAATGTATGCTATAATAAAAGCTTTAAAAAAAATCAGAATTTTGCTTTTAAACGGGTGTGCATTCAATATTGTATGCTGATTGATTGTTACGGATTATTAGACCAGGTCCAACTATTATTGGAGTAAGAAAAACAGTTTTGCACAAGTCTGTCTGGTAACCTAAAGCAAACAGTCAGCAGGTCACATTTACTATCACTTGTTTGAATGCAATTATATGGGTAATCATTATGGATCATGAAACGTGGATACATTACCCTTGCCACTTAGTAATCAACCCACTACATTGAGATTGTCAAAGTCAGATGGAAAGTTCTTGGGTAGCACCACCTTCCTTTTAGCTGCCCCTGTGCACTGAGATCCAATGTATACACAATTCAACAAAAAAAAAAGCACCGGGGGTTTTGATGTGAAAATAGTGACATATTGTTACATGGTATGTAAAGCCGACATTTCGACAGCCTGTCACTTTAACGCATTCCCCTGATTTCTGACAATTGGCAGGCAAAAATCAACAGACTATTTCTGTGATGTCAACAGATCGGTTTCTGCGGGTTCAGGAGAGATTCTGCTCATGTTTGTGATGTCACTTCCTATTACGTCACGACTGGCGCGTGCCGCAAATCCCCATATCATTCAACATACATCTGTGTGCAGACATAATAACTGATCTGAGCAGTGTGGTTTATATATATATATACACTTTCCTGAGAGCCGAAACGTTGAAATAAAGGCATTTTTGATTTTTGACACCTTACAAGTCCTTGGAGTGCGGTTTGTGAGAGTGTTTTATATATATATATATATATATATACATATATATATATATATATATATATATATATATATATATATATATATATATCCAGGAAAAATGCGAGCACTCACAGGTCTTATGAAAAAAACTGTGAAATGTATTGAAAATAAATAACCAACGTTTTGGCTAATCCTATAGCCTTTCTCGAAGGGTCATTTTGGCTTCTGGCTCACATTGACTTCTGGTGAGCTCTAATCTCACATTTGGTAAAAATGAGTAGCTCTGACCAATCAGACTGGTTATAGAAGTTAAAAATAAAACATCTTCTACTTCAGGTCAGCACAGCACAGCACATTTTTCTCCCAAATTCAGTTAGGATTCTATTGTTGTGAATTTGGAAGCAGGGTTGGGGCCCACCCCACCCTAGTACCAAGTGTTTGTAGTAAACCATTTTTGTTCAACATTACAGCACATTGTTTTAAAGCAGAAGTAAAATATTTATTTTGTGACTTCCTTTATCTCCATGAAATTTGTGTTTAAGAACATTCAAAATTGCTGTAAAAAACATTACCAGGATTATATTCAAAAAGCAAAACTTTTACATAAATATGCGGTACATTCAACTTACACACAGCTATAAAGATTGTTTAAGTATTCATTTAAAGCAGAACTAAAGTCCCCCCTCCCCCCCAAAAAAAGAATTTGACTACAAATGCCAGATCAAGGCAACCACAAGCGTTTAGTAGTAAAGATCTGTACCTCTAAAGATGCTGTAGCTCCCCATCTTCTTTTCTGCTGCACATGATCTGTGCGCTGTCACTTACTGAGCTTAGGGACCAACTCAAACTATACTGAATATATATATATATATATATATATATATATATATATATATATATATATATATATATATATATATATATATATGTCACAATATAAGGTTGATTAGTAATTAGCCAGATACACATTATAGTATAGCATAGAAACCAATACATTTAGGGTGATAATTTATTCCACTTCTCATAATTGGTATAAATCTGATCCCCAACCATAGCACAGATGCCAGAAAAGAGAAGCTCCTAGCTAAGCAAAACCTTGCTCTACAAAAGAACAGTCTACTACACTATCCAAATGGACATTAAAATTACATTTTTTAAGCATCAATTTTTATTTTTATTAAGCATTAGTTGTGTCCGACCAGAAACATGATATTTAAGGAAAAGCACATTATAAAATATTGATAAACTATAAACAGCGATAGCCAATAGCAACTTATTTTAGATAATAGGTCTAATGGTCAAACTGGATTCTATTTCTAAAATTATCTATTGAAGATTTTGGACTTCAAAACTGATCTAAACATATCATCAATTATGAACATATCATCAATTATGAAGTTATTATATGCTCTTTGTTGTACAACATTAAGGGGGTTATTTATCAAAGGTCGAATTTGTAAAGTTTGTGAGGTTTTTTCTATCTCGAATAAACAACTCGAATGTTTGCTTATGTATGAAAAACTTGAATGAATGCAATCAGGAGGGGGGAGGAAACATGAATTGATTGAGTTCTTGGCGAAAAAAAAACTCGAATAGCTTGAATTTAGAGAGTTTTCGAGCGCAAACCACCTAAAATCATGAAGGCTAAAAACATCATCAGATGGTTCAAGGGACCTCTGCCATTGACTTTTACATGACCTCAACAGGTTTTAGCTGGAGTATTTTCAGATTCAAGCTATTTGCAGTTTTGGGGCATAATAAATCTCGAGGGTATTGAAACTACCCTCGAAAACTCAAATTTTTTGGAGAAAACACAACTCCACCTTAAACAACCCCCTAAAACATCAGTAAACCTGTAATTATATTGTGTGTTTTACCTGAATTAATTCCCAGTAAAGGACTGTCGGTTCTGCTTGGGCAAGAAGAAGGCCTGCTCTTACTTCCATTGGAGTCACTTAAAAAAACAGAAACAGATAAATCTCCATTTAGTAGTGTTTATAATTAAACCCAAAATTAGCCAAAGAATGTGCAGGTTTTTAGAATATCAATATAAACCTTAGAACACCATATAACATATTTATTAATATCTAACATCTAATATTTATGTTGGAAGATACAAATGCTAAGTATATTCAGTTTGAAACAAATAAAATCTAGCCATAAAAAAAAGATGTAAAACGTACAAACGCAAGATGAACTTTCTACCAAAGTTTCTTTATAAGCTGCACAATGCCCCGGTGTTTATCCCTCAAACCTGGTTCAAACAAGTCGATAAGATAATGAATGCCTTTTTATAGGGATGCACCGAATCCAGGATTCGGTTCGGGATTCTGTACTTTTCAGCAGGATTCAGCCGAATCCTTGTGCCTGGCCGAACCGAATCCGAATCCTAATTTGCATATGCAAATTGTGGGGAGGGCGGGATTTCACGTGACTTTTTGTTACAAAACAAGGAAGTAAACCAATTATATTTCCACTTTTTGCCTTTCCGCCCCTAATTTGCATATGCAAATTAGGATTCGGTATTCGGCTGAATCTTCCAAGATGGATTCGGGGATTCGACCAAATCCAAAATAGTGGATTCCCCTACCTTTTTATGGGCAAACCGGGCCCCTCGCATCAGCCTAGCTGCCCTGCAGTCCCCAACAACCAGTGGGGGGCTGGCGCTGCTAAAATTTTTATTATATTACCATGCATCCCAATTAGTTTACGCACATTGGTGGCTGGCCCCCCATATAAATAACCAAGCACTGGTGGCTGAAGCAGCTTGTGCCACTTCACTAGAGGCACTAGCCAACCACTTGTACAGGGGCAAGCACTCAGTTTTTCCACACACCGCCCAAATTGAACCAGTGATGAGAATTTTTGAGTTATACCTTAGGCAAGGGTATCCCCGACCCAAGACCTGGTCGCCGGGTACCCCAATATGGGAGAACCCCAAACTGCAGCACTTCCAAAAAATACCCGATTCTGGGTTATGGGCTCCCCAGGGGATAAAATACCTATCACAAATAGTGGCAGATGGGCATCTTAAATCTTTCCAGGCACTGAAAACAGAATATCAATTGCCATCTCACATGATTTTTAGATACATACAGTTGAGTCATGCCTTTCACTCAGTTCCAGTCCAGACCACTGGACTTAACCCTATCTTCACTAGAGCGCTACCTTAGGCAGCCTGAACTAAAAAAGGCTATCAAACGGATTTACACCATACTCCTAAATTCTACGGACTCTCATTTAGACAGGTTAAGAGTAAAATTCCCGGTAATGGAAGGGGGTTATAGAACAAAAAACTGAACTTACGATATCAAACAGGGACAGGTTGATACAGATCAAATTTTTGCACTGAATCTACCTTACCCCCCACAGATTAGCCAAGATCTACCCAGGTACCCCGAAGGACTGTTATAAATATAAATGTTTGCATGTGTTTTGGGAATGCCCCCTCATACAACATGACTGCATAGCTAGACACAGCTTGAACCACATCATCAAGTTCGCCGATGACACAACTGTGGTGGGGCTCATCAACCACAACGACAAGTCTGGTGCAGTGAGAACAACCTGTCACTGAATGTGGATAAAACAAAAGAGATGATCGTCGACTTCAGGAGAACTCTCCCTGCTCACACACCACTCAACATCAACGGCTCCACAGTAGAGACAGTAAGGAACACCAAATTCCTGGGAGTCCACATCTCTAATGACCTCATCTGGACTACCAACACCGCCTCCATCACCAAAAAGGCTCAGCAGCGTCTTCACTTCCTAAGACGACTGAAACGGGCCAGCCTCCCGCCTCCCGCCCTCACAGTGTTCTACAGGGGCACCATAGAGAGCGTCCTGACGAGCTGCATCTCCATCTGGTACAGTAGTGCCAGCTCTGCTGACCGGAAAAGTCTACAGCGGACTGTCAGAGCAGCTGGCAACATCATTGGAGCGGCTCTTCCATCACTGCAGGACATCTTCCACAAGCGCTGTGTAAGAAAGGCCTCCTGCATTGCACTGGACTCCACACACCCCTCACATGGACTGTTCACGCTGCTCCCATCCGGCAGACGCTTTCTTAGTATTAAAGCCTGAACAACCAGGCCGCGAAAGCTTTTTTCCGCAAGCTATCAGACTCCTCAACTAACTGCCTGTCCTCCCACTACATTCCAGACACACCTGAACTGTGAACTTAACTTTGTGAACTGTTAATTTATTTGCACAATTCTAAAGGTTTATACATGTATATATCCAATTTCTGCCAATATATTGCACAATTCATGTTTACATATTTATTGTGTATTTTTAAGTGCCTTTTTGTGATATGTACTAGCTGGAGCCTCGTCGTCTCGTCTCACTGTATATTCGTATACTGCTGAGATGACAATAAAGTTTACAAGGAATAGTTAAAAATTAGACCTCTTTCAGATGGAGGTAAAGGCCTATGCTAAAACATCAGGACAATCATCCCCTTGCATAAAATGAAACTATAGAGTCACTCAATAGTGTAGGCAGTGTAATCAGGAAATTCCTGGTTTAGATGCAGGGGAAGAAAAACTTACAGCACTCTGGTCTTAACCATTGCTCTTATTAATGGGAGCCCCACTGTAAAGGAAAATTGTGAGCAATCCATGCAAGCAGGGGGGGTTGTACAAACACATGCTCCAGAATAATACCCAAGCTTTTGGCACAATCACAACATTAAATTTACTGCATAGGTCCC
Organism: Xenopus petersii; assembly: GCA_038501925.1. Taxonomy (NCBI): domain Eukaryota; kingdom Metazoa; phylum Chordata; class Amphibia; order Anura; family Pipidae; genus Xenopus; species Xenopus petersii. Next base: position 91,053,989 of record CM076680.1, on the reverse strand, counting down.
TCAGAATATTGTACAGGTACACAACAACAGCCCATTTAATTTGCATCTGTGAGGTTCCACACAATTTACTACTGGATTTCATTGCTTAGTAACTCCAATGTAGCACTAAATGAGGGTTGAGTATTACGTTTTGGTGATGCCTTCCATTTTGTAATAATCATTTTGAACATATACAGTACATGGTTTTGATGAGAATAAAATTGCCAAGTTCAAAATAATGTTACACTGGACACTCAAGTCTCAGTTCAGACCATGTATCAGACTATAAGTATCGGCTGCACATCCTCTCTGCATTTGCCTTATGCAGTTTTTACAGTTCTCACTAAAGCTCCTGGATTCTTATGCCTGAGTCTTTGCTCTGAAAATCACTGCCACAAAAGAAGTCTGCGGCTACTGCTCTATTCATCTTGAATTCATGCTCAACCAACTAAATTATTTTTGCATTTTTAAATGCTCTAAAATGTTTTAATGGTGTCATGACATAAAAACACACATCTATATAGACAGTATATAGCTAAAAATTGTACAATATGTTCTTCTTTAATAGATAAATAAGTAGAACTGTAGCAGTATTGTGAATAATTAAACTCTTACTTTGTGTAATAGGTTATGTTTCACTGCTAATCTTTTTCACCGTTATTCTTCCACACCACACCACAGGTATGCAGATAGTTTTAATATATTCCTTAAAAGTTAGTTCGCAGAGAAAGGCTTAAATACTGCAAAACAAGTCACAATGAAATAGAATAGAATAAGGAAGGAGTGCATTATTAGTTAAGCCCTGGTCCTGGCAACTACAGACATGGCTGAATACCAAACAAAATCTGAAACATAATTTTCACAAAAAACCCTATAAGAAATACATCCCAATATTTTGGAAATACAAAGAGGGACAAAAAAGTTGCATGCAGATATGCAGAGCTTTATAGACACATGGCATTAAAGAATTCAGATTCCATTTAGCTGAACTCTAAGCCAAATTCTGAACTGAATTTTGCATTCTGCGATGCATCCCTAGTATTTACATTACATCAAGTATAATGGATTTGCTGCAGATAAAACACACCTGCATTTAAGGAACACCTTATATTAACTAATATTCCAACCCCATGTAATTTATGCAAGATCCAGAAAAAAAAATGAATACGTTTTCTGTAGCTGGGATCAGTCGTCTTTTAGTATGAAATGCTCTGAAAACACCAATACATGTATAACTATTTTATAGTAAATATATTACTCTAAGGAATACAGTCTGTTTAGCAGTATTTGGCAAACTATGTTCTGTTCTAGCAATCAATAGACATTCTGGAGATTTCTATAAAATATTAATAAAAAAACGCTGCTCCATATTATTAACATTAGGAGAAGCCCAGTAACAAAAATTGAAGTCCGTTAACTGCTGCATTTACAAACCTTGTTTGTACAAAACTAGTTTCCGGTGTCTCCGATGTTAAAAGACTTAAAGAGTAAGAAAAGTTCTGCATGTAGTTTTATCTAAACCTAAAACTATTGTATTGATATAAAAGTACTATGCAGACATTTATGGATTAAAATCACTTTTTGAACACCAGGTGGCAGTCTTGTAAAATGTTAAGTGCTAAATTGTCTTTTTTAGAAATACACCATGGCCACATAGTCATACTGCAACATACTCTACTCATAAGGAAAGGTTTTAGATGAAAGTAAAAATATCCTCACTTTAAATGCTTTGTTTTATACTATATACAGGCATGGTTAATTGCCCACTGGAATTAAGTATTAGTAATTCCTCACATCCAGCAGCCCATGTCTTCTAAATTACAAATGCCCATGCAAGTCCTATCTTCTTAGCTCCTCCAGTACCGCTCTCCTCCTCCTCTAGGACACTCAACATTTGTAATATGTTGCCCGGGTCAATTATAATGAATGCACATGAACATCAGAACCCTAGACTTGGGTAGGGCATAAAACAAAATTAGGCTATTGACAGAAGAATTCTAAAGATTGCCTAGGACCTGCCTAGGACTGAAGATGTTGGTGGCAGATACTTAAAGGGGTGGTTTACCTTTAAATTAACTTTTGGTATGTTATAGATATATAATTCCAAGCAGCTTTTCAATTGGTCTTCATTATTTATTGTCTGCTAACTCTTTCCAGTTTTCAAATGGGGGTCACTGGCCCCATCTAAAATACAAATGCTCTGTAAGGCTACATGTATTGTTATTGCTACTTTTTATTACTCATTTTTCTATTCAGGCCTCTCCTGTTCATCCTCTTATTCAAATCCATGCATGGTTGCTAGGGTCATTTGGACCCTAGCAACCAGACTGCTGAAACTGCAAACTGGAGAGCTGCTGGATAAAAAGCGAAATAAAACAAAAACCACAAATAATAAAATGAAAACCAATTGCAAATTGTCTCAGAATATCACTCTCTACATCATACTAAATGTTAATTTAAAAGTGAACAACCCTTTTAAGGCTGTGGAAAAGACAAGATAGCTCAAAATGTTAAGCTCTATAATTAAGTGGTCCAAATAACTTATGTGTACCTCAGTTAATGCTGCTTGAATCTGTAATGTTCTTTTAGACCTGGGTGACATCACAGACCCCTCTCAATCTATAGCTCCCCCACTCCTGCCCCCAATGACCATGGCAGTGTGAATGCACAGTGTTGCTTTTTTATCAGTCACTTAAAGGGCACCTGTTGGGTTATCCCCAACCAGAGGTGCAGGCTAATAGAGCCCGCATTCCGTTTGGGAATAACAGTAGTTTTTTTGAAAAAAAATCCCCCCCTGCCAGCGCTAGGCTACCTGCACCGAATTGCTCATTACGTGCATGCGCGTGACATCACGTGCGCGTTATGCGCATGCGAGTGACCAGACTTGGCTGCTTGCACCGGTAGCTCCCTCCCGGTGCGGGTAGCCTAGCGCTGGTGGCCTAGGGAATTTCTTTTTAAAAAAAACTACTGTTATCCCCAACAGGAATGCGGGCTGTATTAGCCTGCACCTTTGGCTGGGGATAACATTTTTACCCAACAGGTGCCCTTTAACGAATGACCCAATAATATTGGATGGTTAGGATGTGACAGGGCATGCTAAGGGCCTGTGGTAAAGCAAATAAAAAACTTCCTGTCTCTACAGATCATAGAGCTTTCTCCTGTAGCCACAGTGATTACAAAAAACTCTGTTTCTGCAGATGGTAGGGTATTCTCCAGCAAGTATCATGCCTACCAGATCTACATGAGTCATCTGGCAGTTATCTTACATTTTGAGATTACAAGATAATACCAGCAGGGAAATGCACAAAGTGCAAATAACTGGTGCAAATTTCTATTTTTTTCCACTTGAGACACTGCCCTCTTGTCAGCACATGGGACTGCAGGCCCTTGCACTCCATTATGGAGCATAAAGACATGTGCCTCCCTCATGGATACAATGCTGCTAGTGTTTGGCAGCACTGTATTCACGAGCAGCATGTAGAAGGAGCCACATAGGTGTCCATCTCTATTATTCAGATGCACAAGTTTGGGAGTGCTTGTGTCCAGAGTCATCATAAATTACACCTAATTTGTTGGCTGCAGATGACAATCACAATAACAAAGTATAGCAAGGTGTGTATAGACAGAGCAGGTAGAATTCTACTGGAGGATGCACATGCATGTATCTGGCCAAAGCAGATATATTTGAGAAAATGTTAACGGAGCATTGCTGCTTTATGAATGCAGTCTTAATGTTGCTACTCATTGCTGGATTGCATTGGAGAGTTCTGGTAGTTGATAGTCCAGAAACATTATTGAGAAGGGACATTTCATTACAAGGTTTATGTCCCTGTTAAGTGAAGAGTTTAGACAACCAAAAAAATATTCAGTAAGATATACATACTGCTTCTGTTTGTGGTTAGGGTTGCACGGTCTCTCAGAAGTTGGAGCTTCTATTTCTATATTGGAAATGTGGCTTGGTTCAGGATTAAAACCTGTATCACTAAGAAAGTCTTCAGGAGAATTGTCCTTCAAAGCAAGACTTGTATGTTGCGGTTTCGTTCCTGTGGAAGAATATCTAAAATTAATACTCATGTTCAGTTATTACTTAGCCAGTATCAAAACAGAAGTTACAAAAAATACACATAATACTGTCATGGGAAAATGTTTTTTTTTTTTTAAAAAAAAAAAAAACACATAAGTTAATAGTGCTGCTCCAGCAGAATTCTGAACTGAAATCCGTTTCTCAAAAGAGCGAACATATTTTTTTAAATGTAATTTTGAATCTGACATGGGGCTAGATATATTGTCAGTTTCCTAGCTGCCCCCAGTCATGTCACTTGTGCTCTGATAAACTTCAGTCACTCTTTACTGCTGTAGTGCAAGTTGGAGTGATCATAAAAACGACATCATAAAAATCATGACAGAATCCCTTTAATTAGACACATCTTTAGGCCAAAAATATATAGCCAACAAGTCTAATACATAAAAACAAGTGGAATTATAGGGAAACACCATTATTAAAAGAATGGTTCAAACCAACATTTCAGAATTTACCCTCCCTTGTGTGTTTAGTTTGTTATATAAAAAGCCACATGCTGGAGAGAGCAACGTGGGTCTGAATGGTTATAAATGTGCAAAACTGCTACTGACCATGGCCTGTGCAGCCTAATTTATATGCTGTGGAAGCTGTGGTTCCTTTGGACCCAAAGTGTAGGGGCAGAGACATTGATAAGGTGAGTTGTGAATACTTGTGGCAGCCTATCTACAAGACTGTATATAATTCTGTTGTAAGAGAGTTTTATAAAACAAAAACATTCTTTTTACAAAGTGCACCAGTATTGAGTAAGACCTTTCCTAAGACCTTTAGCAAAAATCACATCAGAAAATATAATCAGAACATTACAATTTTTTAGAATCAGTTTATACTGTTGACTTCCAAATATAAAATGGCATGGTAGTGTCACTGTACTTGATGATAGCTACAGGGAGAAACAACCATTTCTTACCTTCTTGTGGTGGAACCATGTTATCCGGTAGACTTCCATGTGATGTTGCTCTGAGCAACCATGGACGACTCGCCCCAGTTTTTCCTGCCTGCATAGGATGCATTGGGGGTATGGGGATACAAGGGCCATGTTCCACATCTGATGGTGAAGACAACTGCAATTTGGGTTTCTACAAAAAAAACTTGAGAATTACCAATGTACCAAATCCACATCACGCCACAAGCAGGGCAAGAACATGTTTCATGACTTCTATGTGTATGCACGTGGTCCAAATATCAATGTTTAAAATATTATTGGATTGGCATCATATCTGGTATTTGTGAAAGCCAGCTGGATTCAGTGACAACATAAAAGGGGTTATTTACTAAATTTATTAAAAAAAAAACACAATAAACTATATTTATTGATAAAAAAACCCCTCAAATTAATCGGTTTAGGGTAAAACCCAATGCAATCGTACAAACACCCAAATCATCCTTTTTTCACACTTTTTTCCTGAGTTGCTAGATTTTTTCATATTTTTGCCATGAAACACAACATTTTTAGATTTTCGGGCTAAACTCTGCGTAAACTGTGATATCTTCAAATGGTGCCTCTCCCATTGACTAATACATGACCTTGACAGGTCTGAGATGGCCAATTTTCAAATTCAGGCTTTTGGCAGTATCGGGGTATAATAAATTTTGATAAATTCGAGTTTTGCCCCAAAAAGCCAGGCCAGATAAACTTGAGATTTAGTAAATAACCCCAAAATAGCAGGGACCTGTCTACAGGCCACTTCCCATCTACATTTTGCAAAAACATCTATTGTGCCAATAAAAGAATCCCATTAGACATATAGCCATTATCAGAAAAAATCTTATATTTGAAATATACAGTATTTCCTGATCCTTTGATAAAATACAAAAAAGCTGATTAAAAGAACCTTAAAGAAAACTCTAAAAGCAAGTAGAATTTGTCTGTTAAATAAAAATGAAAATGAAATAACATAGCCAATACTATATACACATGAACTCTATGATACAAGTATTGGGCATTTCAAGATGTTTCTCACTCAGTGAAGAAATTAAAAAATATGGGATTGCAGTAAATTTTTTATTGAACATAATAGAATTTGAAAGTCTTTCTGTAAGACCATTTCTTGAGCTGTGGATTACATCAAGTGCTAATAAAAACAGAATATTAAACTAACAAACAATGGAATAGCATTAACCGTTACCCAGGCTCATGCCTTCTCAGATTCCAAAACATGGAAACGGTATCAGTACAAAGAAAAATCTACTAAAATGGATGTTTATTAACATTTAACAAATAGCCTTAATTTTGTCTTTTTTTTTTTTTATTTTTGAAGAAATTATATATTTTTGAAACAAATTTCTTTGAATGTACAGTTTATACTCAATTGTGCTGTGAAAACTGGTTGAACGGCAGTTTTAAATTGTGGAACTATTTAAAAAAATATTACATATAGCTCATTTTCCAACATAGGTGCTAAATTCAACTGGTGTAGTTATCCATGGCATACAATCAGCAAGTGGAAGTCAGCAACGGAGCAGGTTCTTTAGTTTTACATGTCAAATGGGTTTGGGGGGCTTAGTCTCCCCTAGCCTTAATGAAAATCCACCCATTCCGAGCGTCCCTTTGAGGAACCTTAAGTCAGGGCAACCCTTTGCCCCAAAAAAGGTTACAAACATGAAAACATTGCCTTCACCAAAAAATCTTGTTCTAACTGACCTTCAATATGTGCTTTTGCCTGCATCTACGACACAAATAAAACATTCCACCCAAATATGTCCCTAAGCTGTCTTCAGGCTGGGCACCCTTCAGTCAAAACTTTGAACCCACAGTTTTTACTGTTTTATACAAATAAAAGAACAAGCAACACTAAATAAATAGGTATACTTACATGAGGTAAAGGGCTCAGACGTGTCCCAGAAACAGGTCTTGAGTCAGGGGATTCAAAGCTACAGGAATGCAAACTGTGGAACATAGACAATATTACGAAAAGTTATGGGACTATGAAAAAAAAATAGGTTTCACTTTTAGGCTTTTTATATGACTAAGCCAATACAAAGCTATACAAATAAAATGTCTTTTGGAACATAACAAATTAGCATTCATAGGTGTGGTGTTTATAAAAATTTAACTTTTACTGCTTGGATCCGTATGTTTGAAAAAGACATTATTGCTGCTGACCAAGGGGAGATTTCTGCTGCTAGAAAACGTGCTTTACTTATTCACTGCCTGGGAGCAGAGGGACAGCGTATATTCTATACATTACCATTACCTGATGAGACTTATGTAACTGCTATAAAGAACTTTTCCATGCCATGAGTAAATGTGGTTGCTGAAAGATATAAATTCTGCCAATGTGGACAGCATAATGGTGAATTCACAGAACAATCTGTAGCAGCTTTGAGAGAGCTGGTTGTTACCTGTGAGTTTGATAATCTAACAGATGAAATTCTAAGAGACCAAATAATGGAAAAAACAAACTCCCCTTGCATAAGAGAGAGACTGCTCCTAGGGCAGGATTTAACCCTTGCAAAGGCTATAACAGTTGCTAGCCAAATTGAAACAGCAGTGGCAAAGGCTAAAACTCTCAGTCAGAGAACTGCTGGGAATGTACAGATTGTGAATTCAACACTGTGGCCTAATAATGCACAGTACAGGATTACCATGCTTGCACACCCTGGCTCTCCACAACAAGATGACCCGGTGCACTGTGATGGAGGCCTCGGCAACCTCAGCGATACGAATACAGGAAGAATTCACTGGCACACGAGGGTTCTTTCTAGCAGGTACAAGACCTTGCTACATTTTATTTGCAGAAGTGCAACGTTTCGGGGTAAACCCCTTTATCAAGCATACAACACGTACTGTGAAAAGGCTATTTAACACCACCATGTGATTAATTAATTAGCATAATTAATCAAATGCAATTCCACCCTTTAGTTAAAGGGGCGTATACAATTACAAGTGTCCATATTGTGTAATTACAAAATTCTCCAAGGGATCGTGAAAAAGAAATAAAGAATCCGTAGGACAAAAATTATATAAGTTATTTAGATATATGCTAAACGGTAGAATTAAAGTTCAAAACAAAATTGTCCAAAATTATAATAGTCCAGAAAAAATTCCAGTAAAATTCGATTGGATCCAGTAGACATATTTAAAAGATATAAAATTCAGTGCAGCAACCAAAACCAAAAAGGAAAAAAGAAAAAAGAAACAAGGTTCAATTCGTTACATAATTGTTACCTACAAACTTATATGTTACAAAATTAGCCAAAAAAGTAACAAAAAAGTAACAATGTAGAATTCAAGTACTATCTTACCCTACACACAGGGGTGAGAGAACAATATCTGTCCCTGCAGCATATTCACTTTGCTGGTTATCTGAAAAAGATATTAAAAGATTAAAAGATATTAATTAAAGATATTATCTTTTAATATCTTTTTCAGATAACCAGCAAAGTGAATATGCTGCAGGGACAGATATTGTTCTCTCACCCCCTACATTGTTACTTTTTTGTTACTTTTTTGTCTAATTTTGTAACATATAAGTTTGTAGGTAACAATTATGTAACGAATTGAACCTTGTTTCTTTTTTCTTTTTTCTTTTTTCCTTTTTGGTTTTGGTTGCTGCACTGAATTTTATATCTTTTAAATATGTCTACTGGATCCAATCGAATTTTACTGGAATTTTTTCTGGACTATTATAATTTTGGACAATTTTGTTTTGAACTTTAATTCTACCGTTTAGCATATATCTAAATAACTTCTATAATTTTTGTCCTACGGATTCTTTATTTCTTTTTCACGGTCCCTTGGAGAATTTTGTAATTACACAATATGGACACTTGTAATTGTATACGCCCCTTTAACTAAAGGGTGGAATTGCATTTGATTAATTATGCTAATTAATTAATCACATGGTGGTGTTAAATAGCCTTTTCACAGTACGTGTTGTATGCTTGATAAAGGGGTTTACCCCGAAACGTTGCACTTCTGCAAATAAAATGTAGCAAGGTCTTGTACTGTACCTGCTAGAAAGAACCCTCGTGTGCCAGTGAATTCTTCCTGTACTAATAATGCACAGTCACAGGCAAAATACAGTGCTAAGGAAAGGGATTCACCTACATTGCAAAATCATACAGCAAATAAAAATAAAAAGTACTGCTTTCGCTGTGGTTCAACACAACACACTGCAAATTATGTCCTGCAAAAGCTAAACGGTGCCGCAAATGCACAAACGTAGGACATTTTGCTAAGATCTGCCGTAGTTCTGCTAAAGATATTCATGAAGTCACTACTACAAATGTCACAGTATTAAGTGTGGATAAAGCTGGTACATTTATTCCAGACAAGTTTATATGCACTGTCAGTGTTAATACTGCTTCTGCTGACAAGGGGCACTTCATTAAACTGATGCTTGATACAGGTTCAGCTGTTTCTATACTATAAAACAATATTGCAAAATATCCGCTTGTTGCACCTGCCCTGAAACTGGCCAGTTACTTAAAGGATACAATCCCTGTGCTTGGTTGCTTGCCAGTGACTGTACAATTTGAATCAAATATTGCAAAATGTGACTTTTACATTGTGAATAAGGGTACTGCTATACTTGGAAGGGATCTCTTTGCTGCATTAAACCTTCAATTAGTTGACGGTCTCATTACTACAGCACCAGTGCCTGCCACAAAGCCAGTGTCTAAAATGTCACCACAAAGCAACACTTCACTGGGCTGTGCAAATAACTTTGTACACAAAGTTAAGTTAAGACCAGATGTAAAACCAGTACCATTCCGTGATTCAGCATGGGAAAAACTTCCTATTGATATTGTCAGTCCTTTTGGAGATGCTCCTATAGACTGTAGGTTTGCTATAACCTTGTTTGGCCTGAAATTGCATTTGTTTCTCATATAACATCAGCTACAATAATAAAATTTCTGTCTACAGTCTTCAGCAGAGAAGGTAATCTAAAGGAGTTAATATCAGACAACGGACAAGTTTCAGACAAGTTTGTCTTATCTGAGTTTGAATTGTTTCTGAGAGAGAGAAGAATATTGTGCATAGGAAATCTTCAGTGTATTACCCACAAGCAAATGGAGAAATCGAGCGATTCAACAGAAGTCTGAAAGAAGCACTACAGACAGCAAATTTTACTAGGAAATTTTGGAAAGTATTTACAACAGAGATCCTACATAACTGATCACCAGCTAAAGGTCTACTGGTAGATCCCGATCTACCTTTTGGGCACCCCTGGATTAAGGGCTTGTAGTAGACAGAGACAGTCTCTCATTTTTAAATGCCATGTGCAAAACACCAGATAAACATCAGCGGGAACAATCCACATATATGCACATAACAATCTACATTATCTATAGGTATTACAGTGGCAGGGATAATTAGATTATATTTATAATAACCTGTACCTGATGACACCCCACATCATATTGGCTCAAATTTAATAGCGTTGTTTTTATACAATATTGCAACCTCGAGCCAGAAACACTGCATGACCATATCTTTGGCTCTACTCCCCTCCATTTTTGCTCCTAGTCAGAATGTCCAAGACACCCATATCTGCTGTGAACATAATGGCATTGACAGCTGTAATAAACAATGATTACAAAAACACAGCATGTACAGTACCATCTCTGCAAGACCTTATAGTACTAGTAAATAGGGATGGGCAAATTTTTTCGCCTTGTTTCGCCACAAAAATGATGCCCATAGACTTGTATGACGTTGTGCGTCAAAAAAAATAAATAAATAAAAGACGCGCGTCAAAACAATTTCACAGCACAGCAACATTTCACTGGCGGCGAATTTTTGGCGAAACGGGTCAAATTCGCCCATCCCTGCTAGTAAATGTTCATCATTATAATAATGCAATATGCTATTATTCTATAGCTGTAATTCTTGAGGATGAATGACACTCAGATCTGGTTTTTGGTCATTAGATCATTCAAATTCTGAGCTGGTCACTGTTAAATGCCAGGGGCTCTTCCGTGGACAAAAAAAAACTCAAATATGAGAGAGATCATTTTCAACTGTGCGTTGGGGTCACAAAATAGATTACGGTGCATAATAATGAACCAGGGACAAAGCCAAATAAATAACCACAATGAACAAGAACCATTAGTCAGCTACAGAGCAACAACAAAGTCCTTCACTAAAGGGCCCTATTCAAGCTTCCTGCTTTGTAACAGTAGTGGTTACATCTCTGGTTTAAATATATCATGGTTAGTTATTTCTGTCTTTAAAGGGGAGTTCACCTTTAAAGGAGAACTAAACCATCTGTACCAAAAAAGCCCCCCATTACTGCCTTGTATTGCCTCCCCTCCCCGCACTGTGCATTAGTTAAAAAAAAAAAACCTTAAAAAAGCTCTGGCCATTGAATGAAGAGCAGTGAAGGGGAGCTTAAGGGCACCATCTTCCGCCACTTCGTATTTTTTCGGGCGTCAACACCGATACGAAGCCAGTGGGAGCATCCACAATTGGGCCAAGTCAGGAATCGGATTTACCTGCGTATGCGCAAATCGGTATTGACTCCAGAAACAATACAAATCTGTGGAAGATAGTGCTGTGGAGTTCCACTGCTCTGCACTCCAGGGTCACATTTTTTTAAGGGTTTTTTTTTACTAATGCACAGTGCGGGGAGCGAGAGGGGGGCAATGTCAGGCAGTTAAGGGGGGCTTTTTGGTAGGGGGCTTAGTTCTTTTCTAAGTTAACTTTTAGTATGTTATATAATGGCTAATTCTAAGCAAGTTTTTAAATGGTATTCATTTTTTCTTGCATATAGTCCATTGATATGTTGTGCTGAGGAATGCCAATGTTACGCTTATGCATATGGATCACTTACTTCACTTGCTCAGTTTGGTGACCTCAAAGAGTTGCAGGATGGCTGTCACATTTCAATCAGCAACGTGCAAAAAACTGTGCATGCTTTGTGCCTGTTTTTTGCACTTTGCACGATAAAAATATATGAGCCCTTCTGGTACAAAAACAAATGCAATTCAAATCAGAATGAAAACAAAACTTAAAATATCTATGCTTAAAATAAAATTACAGAGAACTGTTATTACATTCAATGAAAAACCCTCCATAAAAATGAAAGCCAATACAAAGCACATGTTAATTTCAATGTTTTTTTTTCTTTTGAGGTCTGAACAAGCAGACTACTTATAAACAAAACAAACATGGCCAGCTATCTCACATGGAAAACAAGGCCATGTGGGAGCTCAGTAATACTAGAAATCACTAAACTGAAACCATATGCTCTTCTAAAATAACAACAGATCTCCAAGATGCTTACTTTTGTCTGCTGGCATAAGCTTTTGGGATTTATTCTTTTTTTTTGGATGTAAAAGAAAAAAAAAACAGAAACAGTAAGTCTCATGTTCAGAGTGGATTTGTCTTTTCATTTGTGAGCTTAGCTTGCACTAAAAATAAAGGCAGCCAACACAGTTATAAAATCCTAGTTTTACATCGGCCTTGTAGTTCTGCTATCGGTGAAGAAAGTGGGTTCTCTCCAGAGCCAGGCTCAAACTACCAATGGAATGCTTTAAAAGCACACATACATTTGATGTATGGATTTGGTATTCCTATAAAAAAAGCCCCACTAAATGCATTTCTTGCCATCATTAAACATGATTAGCATAAAGCGATACCTACAAAATCTCAGATGATGTTTCAAAAACTAAAAAGACTATAACCAATATTTCTAGGGTTTATGCTTCATGGCAGATTTTCAATACAGGTATGGGATCCGTTATCCGGAAAACCCATTATCACGAAATCGCTGAATTACAAAAAGGCCGTCTCCATAGGGGTATGTTTATCAAAGAGTGAAGTCTGAGAACGCCACATCCACTAGAGTGAAATTCCACCACTCTCCATTCATTTCTGTGGCAATTTTAAAAGAGTATTTATCAATGGGTAAAAGCGAAAATTCACCCTTCATATATGCCTTCAAATGCCAAAGAAATGCGAGTGACAGAATTTCACTCTAGTGGACTGTGGCGTTCTCAGACTTCACTCTTTGATAAATATACCCCATAGACTCTATTTTATCCAAATAATCAAAAAGAAATTTAAATTATTTCCTTTTTCGCCGTAATAATAAAACAATACCTTGTACATAATCCAAACTAGGATATAATTAATCCTTATTGGAAGCACAACCAGCCTATTGGATTTATTTAATATTTACATGATTTTCTAGTAGACTTAAGGTATGAAGATCCAAATTACAGAAAGAACCCTTAAACCGGAAAACCCCAGGTCCCAAGCATTCAGGATAACAGGTCATATATCTGAATTATGCAGTTTAAAGGAGAATAAAAGATAAAATGTAGCCCTGGAAAAGCCTTACTCAGCCTTCACAAACCTCCAATCCTGCCCTGCTCCATTATCTTTTGTGAAAACAAGTGCATTTATGAAATAATCAAAACATTAGGTTACTGAGAGAGATAACGTAAATCAGCCAACGGATGCAGGTGCACACCTGGTCTATCTGTAACATACGCGGTGCTTGGGGCATAGGAGGACGGCACCTCCACTATTCAATGAAAAAAGAAGTACTCCAGCACACGTATTCTGCTTAAGGGTTACCACCCATGTTTAATGTCAAGCCAAAAAGGTTACAACATTTCGGGGACGTACCCCTTCGTCAGGTGATCTGTGCCTCCCGCCTCCACCCTTAAATATGTAAAAATTTCAATCTCCACCCACTTCGGTTATAAATCACATATCAAGAGAAATAACACAACCAAATGATTTCCCTTGAATCACAAGAAAAGTCCAATAATGTACAACGAGTCCAGAATCCATGACGTAATTGAAGTTTCACCAGTAATTCAAGTAAAGTCCAAAGATATTCAACTGGCTGAAAAGTTTGAAAACATTTTGTTTTAAAGGAATAGTTCAGTGTGAAAATAAAAACTGGGTAAATAGATTGGCTGTGCAAAATAAAAAATGTTTCTAATATAGTTAGTTAGCCAAAAATGTAATATATAAAGGCTGGAGTGAACAGATGTCTAATAAAACAGCCAGAATCCACTTCCTGCTTTTCAGCTCTATAACTCTGAGTTAGTCAGCAACTTGAAGGGGGGCCACATGGTACATTTCTGTTCAGTGAGTTTGTAATTGATCCTCAGCATTCAGCTCAGATTCAAAAGCAACAGATATGACCCATGTGGCCCTCCCTCAAGTCTCTGATTGGTTACTGCCTGGGTAACCAGGGTAACCAGTCAGTGTAAACCAAGAGAGCTGAAAAGCAGGAAATAGTGATCTGACTGACTTGTTATACATAAAATACTCCAGCCTTTATACATTGCATTTTTGGCTAACTAACTATATTAGAAACATTTTTTATTTGGCACAGCCTATCTATTTACCCAGTTTTTATTTTTACACTGAACAATTCCTTTAAAACAGAGCATTTAGGGGTGCAATCAAAACACAGGGTTAATGACCTAATACAGTTATTCAATTTCGGAAGGAATTAATCATACCTTGTCTTTTCTTATTACTTCCTAACGAAAAAATATCAAGTTAGGGGAATCTGTAGAAAAATGGAAACAAATTAGCAACATGATATAAAATGGCAGAATGATACATTGTTACAAATAACATGCCAGGCTAAACTCCTCATTTAACCCCCTTGTTGTCTGCGTTTGTAGCAGCCATATCCAATAAGCCTCATGTTTTGCCAATTTTAGCTTGAGACCTTGACGTATTTTTTCTAATACCTGCCATCTTGACTGCGATATCCTATGGCCTTCTTCAAGAAAATGGTCATATAAAAAAGTTTTTTCTTTTTGTCACTAATTTCTAGTTTGTTCTTTCTGTGGTGGTTTATAATTTCTGATGGCAGCCTTATGTTCATTTAACTTTATCTTTACCTGTCTACTTGTTTGGCCAATATATGCCAAGCCAATATTTTTATGGATTATTTTGAAAACACATTTATTTTTTCCAATTCTGAATTTTTGTCACATATTTTATCTTATTGGCGCTATGTGGATGATACCTTTTTTCTTTGGAAAGGTGGCAAAGATAAATTATTGGAATTCTTTGGGTATTTAAATAGTGTACATAGCACTTTAAAATTCACTCTGGAATATCACCCTGCCAATATACATTTTTTGGATGTTGACATATATCGATCTGATAATGGTTTTAAAACAACGGTTTTTACTAAACCCACAGACCGTAACAATCTATTGTGTCCTACCAGCTTCCATGCCCCTAGCCTGTTTAATGGCTTACCAAAAAGTCAACTAATGAGAGTTAGGAGAATTACATCGGGTGATGGGTTATATGCATGTGAATCTGAAAAGATGATTGATTAATTCATGTTAAGGGGTTACGATAAAAATAGCCTCTTAAAAATTCGTGAAGAGGTTGGTAAGTTACCGCGAACAAATTCGCAGTTAAGATGGCAGGTATTAGAAAAAATAAGAACACCTAGTCAAGGTCTCAAGCTAAAATTGGCACAATGTGAGGCTTACTGGATATGGCTGCTACAAACGCAGACAACAAGGGGGTTAAATGAGGAGTTTAGCCTGGCATGTTATTTGTAACAATGTATCATTCTGACATTTTATATCATGTTGCTAATTTGTTTCCATTTTTCTACAGATTCCCCTAACTTGATATTTTTTCATTAGGAAGTAATAAGAAAAGGAAAGGTATGATTAATTCCTTCTGAAATTGAATAACTGTATTAGGTCATTAACCCTGTGTTTTGTTTTGATTGCACCCCTAAATGCTCTGTTTTAATACAAAATGTTTTCAAACTTTTCAGCTGGGTGGACTTTACTTGAATTACTGGTGAAACTTCAATTACGTCATGGATTCTGGACTCGTTGTACATTATTGGACTTTTCTTGTGATTCAAGGGAAATCATTTGGTTGTGTTATTTCTCTTGATATGTGATTTATAACCGAAGTGGGTGGAGATTGAATTTTCTACATATTTAAGGGTGGAGGCGGGAGGCACAGATCACCTGACGAAGGGGTACGCCCCCGAAACGTTGTAACCTTTTTGGCTTGACATTAAACATGGGTAGTAACCCTTAAGCAGAATACGTGTGCTGGAGTACTTCGTGTTACTGAGAGAGAACCAGGAGGCAGTACTAGCTGCTGCAAAGTGTGTTTAATCACACTGCTAGTACTGCCTCATTTGCTACACCTGAAGTTGGTGTGTATTACTGGGATTGAGAGCCGAGATTTCTCCTGATGCACAGCAATTGAGTGGCATTTATAAAATATTCAGTACACTGTAAAAGTTGCAAAACAAGCCCAGCCCCTCCAGGTGACTTAAAAGAGGCATTTGCCATATCTGCTCTGCTAAGAAATTTGAAGCTTTATAAAGTTTTCATATTTTTTTTCATAATACCTGTTACTGCCAACATTTCCAACAACCTGTAGAATGTGTTGCAGTCCCAGATATTTGAAATTGAATTAATTCTGAATGACATATTGGTTATTTGGAGATTGTTGTGGTACACTATAACAGAATGCCACTTCTTCCTCTGTAAAAAGTTATTTTTTTTCCTCTGATGTGCAGTAAGTATAATTTATTTTAAATGAAGCAAAGAGCATTTTTAAATGCTAAACTTCATAACAGCAGCAGATATTACATTTGCACCAAAACTGTACTTAATTAAACAATTGTAATGTAATTAAATGCAAAGTCTCTCAAAGACAGATCATTAGGTCCCAGTAGACCAAGGCACACCATCATCCAAAACATTTCCATATTACCTTGAAAGACAACCAGAAAAATGGGAAGCTATTGGCCTTGGAAGCTACATTACCAAATTATGCCACCAGTAGCTTAGCAGTTTTGTTAATAGAATTGTAATATGACTGCCAAGCTGCAATGACCTGGATGCATCTAAATCAGTCTACCTGTCACTAATGCGGAGTGACAGGACTCATCATCTGTACATAAAAATGTAGTAAAAAATAATTCTGCTTGGCTTTATAGAATAACTAAAGATACCCAATGTGTCTAGACTACAGCCTGCAACAGGTTTTCTTCTGTCTTCTCAGGGCACCATATTAAATTTGGTACTTGGCTTTGCGATTCAAAAAAACTGGTTTAAAAATGATTATGCACCTCATATGACTATTATAACAGGACATTCTACTTCTACTTGAGACCCACCATAAAACCACTATAAACAGCATGGGGACCAGATTGTGGTCCTGACTAGCCTATTGTATATATGATCTGTATGAACTGTATGATCTATATGCAACATTGCAGACATCTTGATTTATTGTTTGGCTGGACTAGGGGATTTCATTATACAAAGATTTTCCAGGGAAACAATTATCAGTTGTAGCACTGTATTACTATGATACATTTATTTGCTATTAGCTGAGCTTTGGGTTTGGCTGAACAATGTCAGAAAATGCTAAATTGAGTGTCACTCATGTTATCTGGCATGGATTGTTTTTTTTCCCCCATGAGCTTGTGTTTTCTGAAGCTCAGCTAATAACTTAGCCCCTAAAGTGATGATTAGTAAATGCTGCCTGTTGACTGGATGGTGAAGGTGACTGTAGCAAACTTTATACTTTGGATTACATTGTAATTTACTTGTACTTTACCCAGCCCTATGCTATTTGTCTTCTGGCCCTCATCCCAGAAAATCCTCCCCTTTTGGCTTATGAGAAATCCCTAAATCGTGCCTACCCCTAATGTCCAAGTTATTCTACTTAAATTCAATATTGTAATAATCTAATAAATATAAAGTGGCATGTTTACCAAGCATAAATGTCATACCTCCCTAGATAACTAAAAGGAGTGTGTCATAGCAAGTGTATAAAATATAATTCAGCTCTAAGCTAATAGCATCATCAAATGAAAGGTCCTTTACCATACTATGCCACTGCTAAAACTTTTAAGATTATTCCCGAAATACCTCAGAACATATGAGTTGTTCTTCCTCTTACACCAAAGATTCTTGTCACTGAAAGAGAACACTGTCAGGCGTGACAGTGTCAGGAAAAATGCCCCCCACTTATAATGGTAAAATGCACCCAGGCCGACTCAGTGTGGTTCCGGGTGCAGTCGCAGGAGAAAGCTACTGCCAGAAATGAGGCAGATTCTCTGCCTTTGTTTATCCGCAGGCCGAAAATCAGCGCCATGTGGCACTGGCCTAAAAGTGAACTGGGAATCGCATTAACTCCCTTTTTTGCAATCCCCCTCAAAATATCACACCAGTGTTTGGAGGCATAGGCAGCAGAACAGGGTTGCCAAAGAATCATATAAACTGACCTATTTGGTTACGAAATCTCACCTATAGTTCACCTTTACATTAAGTTTTAGCATTGACTAGACTGCAGAAACTGCATTTTTATATTTTCTGAATTTACATTTTTTATGTGATACTCCAAGCATGGAATTTAGACTACTAACTGGTTGCCAAGCCTTAATATCCTTAGCAACAAGGCTACGTTAAGGTAGTAAAGAGGAACAAAAAAGAAGCTGAGCAAAAGCTTCTGTAGCACAGAAGAAATTCAAAGGTGAAATTCCCCTTCACTGAAAAGTTAAAGATCAGTAAAATTAAGAAATATGTGCCACTGCACATAGCAAGTTACAAGATTTTAGGTTCTGGTACACATGAGATTAGTAGAGGCTACATGTAGCTCTCTAGAAATTGCTCTCATTACATCCTGTGAAGCCATAGTAGACTAAACCCTAGGAGACTAGGGCAGCCTGGCCTGTATGAGTTATAATTAAAGGAGAAATAAACCCTTATAAAAAAAAACCCTACCCCCCCTACCCTACACAGACCCCCCTCCCTCCTCCCCCCCAGTCTAGCTGCCCCCCCCGGGCAAATGGCTCTAACTCTTTACGTACCCCTCCATACAGATTCTGTTCACAAGAGCCATTTTCAGCCGATTCTGTAATTTTCAGAATGAGACAGGCACTTTGGCAATTTTCACGAGTTTTGGCGCATGCGCAGTTGTCGCGAAACAGAAAATTGATCCAACTGCGAATGCGCCGCTTTGCCGGTCTCATTTAGAAGATGGCTCCCATGAACTCTGCTGGACAGAATCTGCATGGAGGGGAAGTAAAGAGATAGGGGCATTTACCAGTGGGGCAGCTAGGCTGGGGGTGGAGGAGGGAGGGGGTCTATGTAGGGTAAGAGGGTAGGGTTTTTCTTATGAAGGGTTTGTTTCTCCTTTAAAGGGATATGTAGAATATGGATATGTAAAATATGTATACATATGTTAAATATGAGGATATCAGAAGTCAAAGAGGAGTCCCATGACAATATAAAAGTATGAAGCCTAAGTTGAGTGCTTTTATACAGGTCATGGAACTCCAAGGTGACTTCCATTAGCATCATATTTTACAAGAGGGGGTACTTTATTTATTATAATACACAAGAGTCATGTGACAGACATTACATTACTAAACACTGATTATAACTGATGACATCACTAAGCACGGTTTATAATTTGCAGGATATTCAGGGCTCTTGTGTATTATAAAATTATAAAACCTTAAATATTATAAAGCCTTAAATATAATACAGGTATACATACAGTATTTGTGGACAATAATTCAGAGTAAATGCAACTTACCTGAATGAAGACGGTGGACGATTATCTGATGTTCGGCTTGAAGAAGGTCCAAATAACTTTCTTTGATCTTCCCTTGGTGTAAAGGGACGTTGGGTTCTCAGGGTTCGCAGAGAATTTCTGGCCTCATTTATTATCTCAGCACTGGTCTTTTTAGCAGGTGTCCTAGGCTTGTAGAATGGTTCTGAAGTTTTTGCATGGGAATTATTCATAATGATTAACTTCTCAAAGCAGGTATTTCAGCAAATCATCAGAATAGAACTAGAGAAGCAATGCTTTTCTGTGAATATGAGAAAAAGGAAAAGAGTGCATATTTTACTTAGAATGTTAGCTCTCCAGGGCAGGGACTTCCTTCCTACTGTGTCTCCAATTACACGGCACTTAACCATAATGATATCTGCATTTATTTATCTAATATAATAGTCTTTCCTGCCTGCACTCTTATATATTCTAAAATTGTACAATGTTGCATATCCTAGTAGTGCTTTATAAATAAAATTATACATACATACTTGTAGAACACAAGCCCTAATGAGGAATATTTATAATCATTATATTATGTTTAACATTAATGTTAATTTCTCATTTAACCCCACTACACTAAGGACAGTTTTCATTATTTTTTTTATTAAAGGGGAAGGAAACCTAGTTGGCGCAAAAACCCTCCCCCCTCCCGTGTGTTGCCCACCCTCCCTCCTCCCCCCCTGGCCTACCCGTCCCGCTGGGCAAATGCCCCTAACTTGTTACTTACCCTTCTGCGCAGGTCCAGTCCAGGGAGTTCACAGATGACATCTTCCACGCGATCTTCTTCCTGCTTTGACCGGTGCATGCGCAGTAGGATCATTTCGTCGGTACGATCTACTGCGCATGCGCCAAAAGTACATGCTCCTACTGCGCATGTGCCAAAACGCCGGTCAAAGCAGGAAGAAGATCGCGTGGAAGAAGATGTCGTCTGTGAACACCTTGGACTGGACCTGCGCAGAAGGGTAAGTAACAAGTTAGGGGCATTTGCCCAGCGCCAACTAGGTTTCCTTCCCTTTTAAGAGAAGCAACAAATACAGAATATTGAATTCTCCACAAAAAATGGCCAAATAGTGAAAAACACATTTTATCACATGTTTTTGTAAAGCTTTAATAAATACGAAGTTTAAAAAAAAAAAAAAAAAAAAAAGGCCAAATAAAAACCATAAGTTGAGCACATTTAAATGTGCCTTTGGTTGTCTAGTGCTTTAAAGTTACATGAATTTAAAGGGGACCTGACACCCAGACATAAAAAGCTATTTAATTAAAGTCCTTTTCAAATTAAATATAAAACCTAAATTCTTTTTTTTTTTTTTAATTTTTTTTTAAATTAAAACATCCATAACTCATTTAGGGCTCTTACACACGGCCGTTTTTGCCTGTGCTCCCCTGCGTTGCGTTTTTTTACGTTCAGCCGCCGGGGAGTGCAGGAGTAGACGCAGTCAATTATTTTGAAGGGGGCTGTACTCACATGTAAGCTCCCAACTAGGTATGCACCGAATCCAAGATTCGGTTCGAGATTCGGCCAGGATTCGGCCTTTTTCAGCAGGATTCAGATTCGGTCAAATCCTTCTGCCTGGCTGAACTAAATCCAAATACTAATTTGCATATGCAATTTAGGGACGAGGAGAGAAATCACTTGACTTTTTGTCACAAAACAAGGAAGTAAAAAAAATGTTTTCCCCTTCCCACATATGCAAATTAGCATTCGGAATTGGTTCGGTATTCGGCCGAATCTTTCGCAAAGGATTTGGAGGTTCGGCCGAATCCAAAATAGTGGATTCTGTACATCCCTACGCCAAACACAGGTTTGGATTCAGCATGTTGCATTTCACCTGCGTTCGGCGCATACATGCGTCTGTGTGAGTACAGCCCCCTTCCAAATAATTGACTGCGTCTACTCCTGCACTCCCCTGCGGCTGAACGGAAGAAAGCTCAACGCAGGGGAGCGCAGGTAAAAACGCCAGTGTGTAAGGGCCCTTAAAACGCTGAACTGTCAATCATATATTACCTGCCCCTCCTCTATACCTTAGGCATAGTTGAGATGTGGGCCCACAGTCTAAGGTTTCCTGGAGGGCCCCTGGCCTCCAAGTCCGACACTAGGCATGAGACCTGTTATCAAGAATTTCCAGGACCAAGTTCTATAATATGGATCTCTGTATCTTAAATGTACTAAAAAGTAATTTAAACCCAATAGGATTATTCTGCCTCCAATAAAGGATTAATTAAATCCTAGTTCGGAATTGAATCAGGCACAAGGTAATGTTTTATGATTACAGAGAAAAAGGAAATCATTTAGAATTATTTGATTACAGTGGAGTCTATGGGAATCAGCCTTAGCACAATTTGAAGCTACCTGAATAAAGGGTTTCCAGATAACAGATTCCAAAAAACTGTGAATTAAAAAATCCATACCATGACTTACACGTTCCATCTATTTGGGCCTGTTCCTCTTCCTAATTAACATAAGTAGTGGTAAATATGGCAGGTAGGTGTATACTATAATGGAATTTAGTTTATTCCTTCTCAAACTTATTCTATGGCATTATTTCCTGCACACTCTGGAATCTACGTTAGTATATGCTACTGTTACCGTATTTACACTAAGACGTTTCTAAAAACCAGCAATTATGGATCATATATGCAGGACCAGCATCGGGCAGTTTATTTGGGTCTTAAGGGGCTGTGCTGCACTTACTTGGATTATCGCGCCCCCCTTGTGTCAGCGAGCTCCAGACTTCTGAAGAGATGGCTGTTGCTATGGTGACTACAAGCTCTTTCCCCTACAATCCGAACAACAAAAGTCTCATCACGCGAGACTGGCGCAACTACCACAAGTCAGCGCAGTGACGCATCACAGAGCCACCTTGTGGGAGTGGGGCGTCAGCGTAACGCCGCCTTGCTTAGTTGGAAGCTGCTTGTAACAAGTGGCAATAACTCGTCTATTACTTCTGTTACAGAGAACAAAACAAAAAAACATTTGAAAGACTTTTCTTTGGTGTTGGTTGTTGTCAGCCATGCCCACTACCTCAGCTCCCAGTTTCTCACGAAGTCGTATATATTCTCTTCTCAGATTACCAATTCACCATGGATTCACCATGTGCATTTTAGGACATCCTCAGACAACACAATTTTTAAGGAAATCACCCTATGTGACCATGTTTTGCTGTCCCCCACATAACAGTTTAGTCACCCATTTATCAGAATTTTCACCTTAATTTTACTTTACCCCTGCCATGGAAAAGCACTGAAACGCCACCTTAAAGGAGAACAAAACCCTAAGAATGAATGTGAACCAGCCTAAAGTTTCAGCTTCTCAATAGCAGCAATGATCCAGGACTTCAAACTTGTCACAGGGGGTCGCCATCTTGGAAAGTGTCTGCAACACTCACATGTTCAGTGGGCTCTGAGCAGCTGTTGAGAAGCTAAGCTTAGGGGTCATAGTAAATTATGACAGGGCTGATTATTAAATTCTGGTGCTGGTTGCACTAGTTTCTGAGCTGCCATGTATTAATTATTAACTACTAATCAGCTTTATACTGTGGCATTTCTAATCTATGTGTACTGTATATTGTGAGTGGGTCCCGAAGCTCAGTAAGTGACAGCAGCATAGAGTATGTGCAGAAAATAAGATAGGAGCTACTGGGGCATCTTTGGAGAAACTGCTAAAGGACTGTGGTTGCCTTGGACTGATACAGAAGCCCAAAACATAATGTAGAACATTTCTAGCCTACTTCTTTAGTTTAACTTTTCTTGTCTTAAATCCTACAAAACAGGGAGATCAGGGAGCATGGCCTGGTGAGATTGGGTTTTGTCCGTGGATTGGGTTTGGGTGGCTCCTACAACTAAATACTTGTCCTACATATATACAGTGGTGTGCAAAACTATTTGCCCCCTTCCTGATTTCTTATTCTTTTGCATGTTTGTCACACTTAAATGTTTCTGCTCATCAAAAACCGTTAACTATTAGTCAAAGATAACATAATTGAACATAAAATGCAGTTTTTAAATGAAGGTTTACGTTATTAAAGGAAAAAAAAACTCCAAATCTACATGGGCCTGTGTGAAAAAGTGATTGCCCCCCTTGTTAAAAAATAACTTAACTGTGGTTTATCACACCTGAGTTCAATTTCAAAGGTTATAAAGCCATTTCTAAAACTTTGGGACTCCACAAACCACACTGAGAGCCATTATCCACAAATGGCAAAAACATGGAACAGTGGTGAACCTTCCCAGGAGTGGCCGGCCGACCAAAATTACTCCAAAAGCGCAGAGACAACTCATCTGAGAGGCCACAAAAGACCCCAGGACAACATCTAAGAACTGCAGGCCTCACTTGCCTCAATTAAGGTCAGTGTTCACGACTCCACCATAAGAAAGAGACTGGGCAAAAACGGCCTGCATGGCAGATTTCCAAGGCGCAAACCACTTTTAAGCAAAAAGAACATTAAGGTTCGTCTCAATTTTGCTAAAAAACATCTCAATGATTGCCAAGACTTTTGGGAAAATACCTTGTGGACCAGCGAGACATAAGTTGGCGTCCCGTTACATCTGGCGTAAAAGTAACACAGCATTTCAGAAAAAGAACATCATACCAACAGTAAAATATGTTGGTGGTAGTGTGATGGTCTGGGGTTGTTTTGCTGCTTTAGGACCTGGAAGACTTGCTGTGATACATGGAACCATGAATTCTACTGTCTACCAAAAAATCCTGAAGGAGAATGTCCGGCCATCTGTTCGTCAACTCAAACTGAAGCGATCTTGGGTGCTGCAGCAGGACAATGACCCAAAACACACCAGCAAATCCACCTCTGAATGGCTGAAGAAAAACAAAATGAAGACTTTGGAGTGGCCTAGTCAAAGTCCTGACCTGAATCCTATTGAGATGTTGTGGCATGACCTTAAAAAGGCGGTTCATGCTAGAAAACCCTCAAATAAAGCTGAAATACAACAATTCTGCAAAGATGAGTGGGCCAAAATTCCTCCAGAGCGCTGTAAAAGACTCGTTGCAAGTTATCGCAAACGCTTGATTGCAGTTATTGCTGCTAAGGGTGTCCCAACCAGTTATTAGGTTCAGGGGGCAATTACTTTTTCACACATGAAAATGTAGATTTGGATTCCTTTTCTCCCTAAATAATAAAAACACTCATTTAAAAACTGCATTTTGTGTTTACTTGTGTTATCTTTGACTAATAGTTAAATGTGTTTGATGATCAGAAACATTTTGTGTGACAAACATGCAAAAGAATAAGAAATCAGGAAGGGGGCAAATAGTTTTGCACACCACTGTATGCAAGAATCCTCCCTCCCCCTTGGCCCCAGCCCCCAAAGCCAGATTTTGCAGTAAGTCTCCAGCAGCAGGACTTATCTTTTAAAAACCTGATGGTGGGAGAAATGTTTTCTATATAGACATCCATTATCCAGTCTGTAGATGTTGGCAAATGCCAAAGGGGCTCCTATAAGATGCCATAGTTAATCACCATTTACTGGGCCTGTAGGGAGTGTCTGCGCCTCTGTGTACTTGAAATGCCAGGACCTATTTTAAATATCAATTTGGATTTGCCCTTGGGACACCCCCCTGAAATTTCTGCCCTAGGCATGGGCCATCAGATGCCCATATAGAAATATAGCCCACTAGGTATCGGACAGTGTGTCAGTGCTCAATCATGGCAACAACTTACATGCACTCACTATTACTCTAATTCTTTAGTTCTCAGCACTTCATACTCAGCACTCCATCCCCTGCTCTCCCAACTCCATAGCTGTGCTCTATGAATAAATAATGTTCTGAACGTACTATATATACATATGAAGTACATTATGTGCCTGCCATGTGGCCTGGTGAACCATATAGCACAAGGAATTTCTTTTCATCAGGGATTGTAGATAGCGCTAACATGCTGACTTTACCGCCATAAATTCTAAATTCTGGCAGGGGTTAAACAAAATCTACTGGCACCGTGCAAAAAATACAACAGATGAATACTATATTCCACATATTTGCTCATAATATTTTTAAAGCTGAGGCTGAAAAAAGACATGTCTCCAATTTGCTTCAAAAGGACAGTCAGACTAGTCCCTGGAGTGTTTATTGTCTTCCTTAAAACTCATCAAGCCCTTTCTTAAATAAAAACGATCATATTCATCAGTGAAATCTAATTTAACCTGTTCAAACTATCTGATCTATGTGAAAGCAACTTGGGGAAAGAATTCCACAACTTTTACTGTAAAAGGCCCTTTTTGAACCTTATGATGAATCCTTTCTTCTAATCTCATGGGAGTCATTTTTGTCTTCTGGAAAGATCTGCTGGCTAATAAATCATAGTAATTTAGCACCACGTCCATCTTGGCTATATATATATATATATATATATATATATATATATATATATATATATATACAGTATATATATATAATAAAACTTAGTTCTTCCATAACCTCTAATTTAGTCATTCTTTTCTGGACTGTTGGAGATTATAATCCATATTTCGCTGGCTGGTCTAGAGATCGATGCTAAAATGATACATCCTGGATGGATTCAGTTGTGTTTTTTTATGGTTTTATATCATTGACACACACATACATTAAGGCTTTTGTTTAAGTCACTTTTGTTTAAGTCACCAAGCATGCTGAATAAAATTAGACCCATTTTAAAACCCTAGATTAGCAGTGGCAGTACAGGTATGGAATCCATTATCTGGCAACCAGTTATTCAGAAAGCTCGAATTACGAGAAGGCCTATTTTCATAGACTCCATTTTAATCAAATAATAAACATTTTTAAAATTGACAGCTAGTACTTGATCCCACCTACAGTGAGATATCATTAATCCTTATTAGAAACAAAACAATCCTATTGGGTTTATTTCATTTTAAGTAGATTTAAAGGGGACCCTTTACCCAAAAAAAATATACAAAATCCTATTTTATCACATTATCCAAACAAAAATAAATTTAATTACCCAATATAAATTAATTTGAATTTTGTTTCATTTAGTCTGGGAATTCATAATTATAGCAAGCAGGCACGAGCCATTCTTTTTTTATTAAGGCAAGCCTTGCATCATCTCAGATTCTTGTTTGTGCACCAAAATGGGGGACCTGATGTCTATCCCCATGCCCTGGCTACACAATTAAATGTTGAAGAGAAAGGGGGAATATGGTGAGAGCAGTGACATATAGTAAGTGCTGAATGGAAAGTGAAAGAAATTGTCTGCCCCACAGACAATATTTGACTGACAGCTGAGATTTTTAAATGAGCTTACAACAGCTATGAATGCTTTAATATAAAATAGAAATTGGATTTCATGTTTAATTTGAAAAGGACTTTTATTATACAGATTTTTGTGTCTGGGTGACAGGTCCACTTTAATGTCTCATACCTCTAACAATATCCCAGTTAGTATGTGGTTAATTAAAATCCCCCAGGGTACAATAAGCCCTTTCACTTTATCACTAATTCCCACTGCAACTACTTGATCTTACAGAGTTTCAAATCATACAAACATCTCTCCCTCCTAACATTTTTATTTAAGTTTTTCATTAACAACATGAGAAAGCCTTCAAAATGTACTGATGAAATGGAATTAGTAGGGACTCTGTTTACGTACTGCACACAACAACATTGTATTAAATTGGTCAAAAATAGGTCCTGTATAAAAACTTTGCCGGTTTAGTCTCAGGGATTTGGTAGCATAAAGTGGTTAAATTGGTTTGCTGCATAACTACATTTTCAGTGATCAAGATCACCTTCTTTTCATTGGAAAGTATTTTCCCAGCAATCAACTCTTGCTGCCGTCATGTTCAGCAGTGCATTCCTGCAGTGTCTAGCTGGTAGCATTATTTTGGTGCTTGATGTCCTTAAGTGGATTTCCCAAGGTTACAGGGAGCTTAAATAGAAATCAATCCCATGCCTCCTACATTAGTTCAGTTCAGTGTTTTACTCACTAAATGGCTTCCTATCTACCTAGATGGTAAAATCATTGATGAACATTGATCATTGTATAATCGGATATGACTACATATATGGACAGTGATGAGCACTTCAGAAGAAGCCATTGGTCTTTCTCAGATGTACTTCACTTGAATCTGCATCTATTTCTGTATAAGGCTTAGAAAGTTTTCAAGTGTGGAGAAAGAAAACTCATGTCTTTATATGCATAGCGTTACAAATCCTTCCTTTTTAGGCAAGAGGAACTATTGTAGAAGACAATAAGCATTTAATGGGTGTTCGGTAGCTCTTTTTAATTACTCTTTACAAATATTGTAAGTTGGAAAAAGGCTAATGAACATGGGTTGTTCTCTATTATTCTTAATTTACATAGATTTAAATATTATATCCTGGCTTAAACAGCTTTAGTCACATGAATCATATATCAGCAGCCTTATGACAATTAGGGCAGATTTATCAAGGGTCAAAGTGAATAAGAGGGAATTTTGGAAGTAAAAAAATTTGAAATTCAAAGTAATTTTTTACTACAACTTCAAATTTACTTTGCATTTGATTCGAAGTAAAATAGTTTGAATATTTGAATATTCAATAATCGAAGTATTGTCTCTTTAAAAAACTTCATCTTCAGTACTTTGCCAAATTAAACCTGCCGAAGTGCTATGTTAGCCTATGGGGACCTTCTACATCATTTTTCTGCGTTTTTTGAAGTCGAAGTAAAATCG
The DNA here is from genome assembly GCA_038501925.1 of Xenopus petersii. Lineage (NCBI taxonomy): Eukaryota > Metazoa > Chordata > Amphibia > Anura > Pipidae > Xenopus > Xenopus petersii. The sequence continues at coordinate 91,025,712 of CM076680.1, read as the reverse complement.
TTCGATCTCACGATAAAATCGTTTGAATCATTCGATTTGAAGGATTTAATCGTTCGATCAAACAATTTTACTTCAACCGCAGGATACCCAAATTCAATGAAAAAAGTTTGAATTCGATATTCGAATTCGAAGTATTTAAATTCGATGGCCGAATTTCGAAGTATTTTTTACTTGAAAATTAGTAATCACAAATTTACCCGCACTGTAGTTGCTGGTAAATTTGTAGTACCCTTAACAAAACCTATTGGTCCGCCCCCACTGCGCTGGAAACTTAACTGTTCTCCTCCTTCTGGCCATCGTGCAATATGGCTCTACCTTTTTTTGTCACAACACGCCCCTTTTACATCACAGCCCGCCCCTTTTGTTCACGCCCTCACCACTGGCTGGTTACAAATTTATGAAAAGGTGGCAACTTATGACAATTGATCCAAATTTGAACCTTGTTTAGCTACTAATGGTTCCAGAAATTCAATCATGCTAATAGAAGCCAGTGTTGACCACTCCCTGTTTTTAAACCACACTCACTCTAACCCACAAGGACTTTTAAGACCATGTCCACATTAATGGTGGTAGCACACTAAAAAAAAAATAAACGGTTGGTGTTCACTGCAGGGATAGAACTCATCACTCGACTCGACCCGGTCACAACTCACTCTTCTGCCTATAGCAGCCGCCTTTGGCTTCGGGAGGCGCCCTCTACTACTCAGATGCCACCAGGACTTAATGTGAGATGACCAAGGAGAGAGTTCTGAGCAGGCTAGGGAACCAAACATATGTGGAAAGGAAGGGGGAGCTGTCAGATAGACGTGAACCGGCTGGGTCAATACTATACAGGCAACACAGTACCAAAACAGATAAGAGAAGAGTAGTCAAGATCACAGGTCGAGTTCAAACCAAACAGTGTGGTACAAAACCAGGATCCAGAGAATAGTCAATATACAGGCAAAGGTCCATACAGGCAGCAGGATGTCAGGAACAGGCAAGGGTCAGGAACATGAACAGACTAGAGAAGCACACCCATGAACTATAGGAATAGACCTTTATTTTGGGAAATGGAAATAGGACATTTTGATTTTTTCATTCATTGAATTTCACACCAATCGTGGTGACGTCACATGGCGCACAGAAGAAAGCTAAGCCACACAAAATACCTGAGCCACACAAAACCCAGAAGCAGCATTCAGGAACGGCGGTAGGAAGAAGCAGTCGGCGGGCGTCCCTCCAGTTTGCCTTCTTCTGACTCTTTCATGTGGTCACTGGCCCCATCTAAAAAAACAATGCTCTGTTGGGCTACATATTTATTGTTATTGCTACTTTCTATTACTCATTTTTCTATTCAGGCCCTCTCCTATTCAAATTATCTCTTATTCAAATCAATGCATGGTTGTTAAGGTAATTTGGACCCTAGCAACCAAAATTGCATACCGGAGAGCTGCTGAATAAAAAGCTAATAATAAAAATAACAAATACATATAAATAAAAAATGAAAACCAGTTGCAAATTGTCTCAGAATATCACACTCTGCATCATAGTAAAAGCTAATTTAATGGTGAACAACTCTTTTAAAGACAGTCTAGACCTGCAACAATAATGTAATCACACAAAAAAGCATCTTGATATGTATAAGATAAGTGAATATTCTTTTAAACACAGTGCTATTCTTTTATTTTTATAATGCTTTTATAATGGTAGAATTATAGAACTAAAATTTTTCTTTCAACCAAGAAAATACAAATACTGGTTCTTTAACCTGGATTGTTTTCATGCCAACGGCAACATGCAGACATATTAACATGCTTCTGACTTAAGTGTTCCCTTCTGTATTTTTCAGTTTTCCTGCAGGCCACCAGGACATGCAATCATGAGCATCCAAGCAAAAATAAACTTTTCCTACTGTACATTTCCCAAGCTTACAGCAATCCTTATTCTGACCCCCATCTCATGTTATTCTAGAATCATTTATTTATGCTCCTTGCTGCTAATATCACAGTCAATTTTTTTAGAATTATGTTTGGTGTTTTTTTTTAAATCCTTTTTTGCTTGATTAATTATTAATAACCTTTTTGGTACTTTTATTTTTAAAGCAGACACCAGTGCTTGCATCATCTGGCTGAGATTTAAATAGCTGTACATAAAATGATTCTCCTGGATACAAAGCATCCATCCGGTCACCACGTCAGATGTTGCCTACCTATCATAGCAGTTAAGGCACCTCTCGTAGCCAGTAGCAGAGGAGCACTCAAATCAGCCACAGACCAATGACTTGGCTGTCACTAAGGGAGGGAAATACAGAGAGACGTGGAAGGTCTGTCAGATGTGTCAGAGCATTTTATTGCAAAACCTGTGAATTCATTCTTTTTCCAAGCTTATGAAAAAGAGTGAAATAAATGTATTTTAATGTAATATGCTGAAATTACACATCAACAGGCAAAACAAACAAAAACATATGCTTGTCAAATTAAAATCGGATGTTTGGTTTGTTAGTATTAAAAACAGGAGCAAGGAATTTGTTGGTTAACCCCTAATTGCTAGCTACAAAGCAGTCTACATAATTGTCTACATCAGTGATCCCCAACCAGTAGCTCGCGAGCAACATGTTGCTCCCCAAACCCTTGGATGTTGCTCTCAGTGGCCTCAAACCAGGTGCTTATTTTTGGTTGCATAAAAAACAGGTGCACAGGCAAACGGAGTCTTCTGTAGCCTGTCAGTCCACATAGTGGCTACCAAATAGCTAATCACAGCCCATATTTGACACCCAAGAAACTATTCTGCATACTTGTGTTGCTCCCAAACACTTTTTATTTTTGAATGTGGCTCAAGGGTAAAAAAGGTTGGGGACCCCTGGTCTACATGAATCCAACGCTGGGGAGCTTTTAAATCAAATCACTGTACTTCAAATCACAATCTGCATATTTTACAAAATGTGGTTCTTCCTCTAAACTGACATTACCTCATCTGACTTTTTAATTAATGCCATAGTAAATACAGTGGAGATTTCAGAATTCTTGACCTGACAATCTTTGTTACTAGATCTGGAGCAAATGTTATTTGAGGAGAGTAACTTGTGGTTTCCTTTAGCCCAGAGCATGCCTCCACTGAACCAAACTTAAATTCATATGTGTCTGCAAAACATAAGCTGTGAGCTAAACGTTTCTTATAACTGTGCTCTGCTTTTTTCCTTTTGACTAACAGACAGAGAAAATTTGTAGTGATGCCATGAGATTCTATGTGACTATGGTAAATTCTGACCTGTTGTTTACACAAGCCTGATGCTTGCCAAACCTTCAGGATAGTAACCTCACAGACAGCATAACTATACTTTAATTCTCAATATAGTCTTAGTTTCTGATGAAAAGTGGTATGTGGACTGAAAATTATAATTGAAGTAAATGTATAATTTCCTGCTAGCATACAGCCCAAATCATGAATAATACCGAGGTGAATTAGCTCAGTCTTGTTTCAAATTAGAGTGACATATCTCCAAGTCAGCTTGCAATTGCTGAAGAATAAACTTATAAATGTATGCCCATATTTAACTCACTACAAGCTGATTTCTGCTCACACTAATACAAGGAGAGTGCATTTGCAAATCTATGGGCAAGGGTCTTTTCAGCTGACTAATACTCTGCAACCTTTCTGTTGCCTAGATACTCAATCAACCACCGACTTCTGCAGTCTTTGCTGCCACATCCTGCTTTTTTTACCTTGCTTATTATAAATGTTAAATATAACTGGTTTGCACATGAACTTAGCAGAAAATGAGATGTGCACATGGGAACAACACGTGACATGAGGTGAGATTTAGAAAACAGTCCTATATTTCTTTTAAGGCTTTCACTTCCTGATAATTCTGTAAGCAGATGTGTCTGCTTTTAGATTATTAAAGTTCTTATGCCTATACTAGGCTGTCCCCCCTTATTTCACCCCTAGGCCAATGTGGCATTTTGATCTGGCCCTTTTATGATGTGTTTTTTCTTTCTTCTGTGGTGAAATTTTTATTTATATGCATTTGGCCCTGGGTGCAGTCTTAGCTTTTGTAGCTGCAGTTGTTTATATGATACCCTGTAGTACACTGCCGTTTCTTCTTACAATAGACAACAATAATTACAAGGTAAATAATTCACTCTAAACAAAATCTTGGGTTTCAAGCCTGAATCCTGGTCGAGTCAACTGCAAAAACGGGTAAGAACCCCTGGTTTAAAGAATCAGCAGTACCTGTTTTTTAGTAGCCATTTATTTTAATTATTTACAGGAAAACTTTGTATTTTTTTTCACACAGACAGCTAAGTGTAAAATGTCTTGCTCTTCCAAGTTAAACTGAAATATTATCCATACACTGCAACAAATATCCTAACACATAGGTATCATTATTTTTAGTATTGAAGAGAGACTCTAGCACCAAACCAGTTTCTTAACACTGATCAATCAGTTCCTTATTAGTTCTAAGACTTATATTTCATTGTATACATAATATTTGTTTATATTCATTCCTGAATTTGAAGGGGGGGAAGCAGAAAGAAACATTCCACTAGTATACTGAATGAAAACACACTGTCTTGTGTATTATGTCTCATAATCAAAGTCTTCCCTTCCTTGTATGTATTTACTTTGTTTATGTCTGTGTGTTGCAGAAAATGAATGCTATATATGAATGGCAAAATAATTGAAAGCACTATTGGTTATGTAAAAAAGGCACTAAATTTGCCCAGGTCAGTAACCAATATCAAGCAACCAGCAGGTAGCATTTACGGTCACTGGTTAAAAAGCAAACATTGTATTGTTTCTAAGGGTTACTGCTCCTGGGCAAACATTGTGTCTGTTATTACATATGGGGGTATATGTACTATGGTTCTAATATTTGTTAGGAAGGGACCCCACTGTACTTTCTGTTGCACAAAGATTAGCTCAGCTTATACGATTTTTATAGTTAGCTTAAAAGAACTATAACACCAAAAAAAATGAGTGTTTTAAAGTAATGAATATATAATGTACTGTTGCACTGGTATAGTATTCAGAAACACTACTATTGTTTATATAAACAAGCTGCTTGTGTAGCAATGGCGGAAATTGAAAATAGGCCAAATGGCACAGGTTAAATAGTGGATAACAGATAACACCATTATGTGCTACACAGCTTATCTGTTATCTGCTGTGTATCTTGTGTCTTTTCTCCTTTGAATGGCTGCCTCCATTGCTACACTGCAGCTCATTTATATAAACAATAGTAGTGTTTCTGAAACAAACACAGCCGTTTTACCAGTGCAGGGCAACACTACATTTTGTTTATTCAAACTTTGAAGCGGACATCCTGTTTTCTTTCATTACAGCGTGTTTACTACCAAGGCTGGCATGTTCAGGGATCTTATTTCTGTCATCTAAACAAAGCCCACTCAGTGTATTATGTTCAATGGAACATGAGGTAAATACATATTTGTAAGATGCCAAAAGCCATAGAAAAAGAATTTACAGGCTTTTAAAATGAAAATATCATGCTTTCTGGAAATTATACTGAATGTTTGAAGTTCCAGTTTAATTGCTAACATTGCAGGGCAGATTTGCTAAAAGTCAAGAAAGCTTTTCCATTTTTTTAATCATTTGCTTTTGCCTTTTCCATTGGCTCCACTGCTAGAATTCTTTAGAAAGCTACAATTACTTTGAATGGTTTTGACATCTCAGAGCTGTTGAAAAACACTTTAGTAAGTACCTGAGAGAACGCTACTAGACGCTAATAACATGATCCATCGGAAAAGGTTTTTTGGAGTTTTTTGATTAGGGAACAAAATTGTATATCTGGCCATGTATCGTACTGATTTTAAATCGCCTGCATTTCTTGGTCTTTCTTACCTTTTAAATATGATACATAATGTAAGGGGCAGATTTATCTTAGGTCGAGGTGAATTTTTGAATGAAAAAAATTCGAATTTTGAGCTATTTTTTGTGTACTTCGACTAGGGAATTTGAATATGAAAAAAATTCGAAAATTCAATATCTAACATTATTATGTACTGTGTCTTTAAAAATTCGACTTCGACCATTCGCCATCTAAAACCTGCAGAATTGCTGTTTTAGCCTATGGGGGACCTCCTAGAACCTATTTGGAGTCAATTGGTGGACTTTGAAAAATCAAAGTTTTTTGGGGGGAAAACTTCAAAACGAATTTGATTGAATGTGCTATTCCTTCGATCCGTACAATTCAAATTCGGCCAAATATGGACCTATGCAATCAAAAACAGATATATCCGACCAAAAAAAACTTCAACTTAATTTTGGTTGGTCTTTTTGAATTCAAATTTGAAAGTTTTTTCAAATTCGAAATTCGACCCTTGATAAATATGGCCCTAAATGTTTGAATGACCAAATTCTGTAAACTTTTTTTTTAATGGAGAAAATAACATTTTGTATTCATAATTAAATGTGTGTAATTCATAAAGATTAAATGCATATATTTGCATGTCTTTTTCATTAACTTGTGTCTTATTAAGTTTGTACCACGCAAGACCAAATAATGTTTTTAATTATTTTCTTTTCATTCACAAATTCCTATATAAATTACCCCCATAAGGTGGATTTCGTACCACGCAAAAATGTTCATCGTGAAATCTATACCATGTACCTACACACATGTCGACACTATGCCATTTAATGCATCCACACAAAGGAGAGAATGGGAAAGCATTGACTTTTTCACAGTCAGAGAAAAGCAAAGACACAGTCCTTGTACCATTATCCTTAAATGTACAATACAACCGAGGATTTAGGAACAGACCTGGTTAATGGTCAGGACAAATGTAAATACACTGGAGACTATTAGGGACTATAAGGGATCACTTAAGGGGTGGTTAATGTTTAGTATGTTATAGAATGGCCAATTATAAGCAACTTTAAAATTGGTTTTCATGATTTTTTATAGTTTTTTAAAATTATTTATTATTTTTAATTATTTGCGTCTTTCCAGCTTTCAAATGTGGGGTCATTGACCCCATCTAAAAACATACGCTCTGTGAAACTACAAATGTATGGTTATGTTTACTTTTAATTACTCATCTACCTATTCAGGTCCTCTAATTAATTTGATTTATTCAAATCAGTGCATGATTGCTAGGGTAATTTGGACCATTGCAACCAGATTGCTAAACTTGGAGAGCTGCTGAATAAAAAACTAAATAATGAAAAAAACACAAATACTCTATTTTCCAAACCCCTATTCCTTACAGTTACATGATGATAGAGGTGATATAGGTGTAAGGGAACCTTACCCTGGTGGTCTAGTGGGCAGTGGGATCCAACGCCGCTCCTTCGGCATGGACGACCGCTGCGCTGCTCCTTTCCCTTGCTCTGCCGGTTCCTCTATGGGGCACGCACCGGCGCACTTCCTGGTTTATGCGTCGGCGTTCAAATTAGCTTGTTCCTGGGTGTTTATTCCTAGAGATTCCTGATTTATCTACTGTGTTTGACCCTTGCCTGCCTGATTTACTACGCTGATCTCTCTAATCCTGACATTTACCTGTCTGTTAACTCCGAACTCTCCAATCTTGATCCTGCCTGTCTGTGACTATTCTGACTTCTCCAATCCTGACCTCTGCCTGTCCATCGACCATTCTACGCTCTCTTATTCTGATCCTGGCCTGTCCGACGATTCTACTCAGCTTGTGCTGGCCAGGCCTGCCTGCTACATGCTGTGTTGTCTGGCCTGCTCTCCTATGGTGTTCTTCCATTCCAGTATCCTGGTGAGACGATCGTGCCCCTTTGCTCGTCCAGAACCGTTAGCTTTGCTCCTCTCTCTGTTAAGACCTGGCGGCATCCAATTAGCCGAGGGCTCCTCCTGAGGTGAAAGGCGGCGGTTAAAGGCAGAAGTGAGAGCCGAGACCAAGGAGCTTAGCTTGTGTTCTGGATATAGGGTGCAGAACGTGACAATAGGACAACTCAAGAGGTCACTGGAAGAGACTAGAAATGTATAGATGATCTTTATGTATTGATATATAGAGTTACCTATCAATGATACACAAACTGCTATGTTGTTTTTTTTTTTTTATTTATTGAATTTATTACATGTTATAATGAAAACCAATAAAACCAATAAATAATAAAAAAGAAAAAAACACAAATAATATAAATTGAAAACCAATTACAAATTGTTTCACAATATCACTCTCTACATCATACTAAAAATTAATTCAAAGGTGAATAACCCCTTTAAGAAGGGTGCAATGTGCAACTCTATGAATAACTCTACAAATAAATGCCAGCAATGCACCTTGTTCACTCTTTGAAGCACCTAATGGTGTAAAGCACAATTCAATTATTCATGATAGCAAATTGCACATTCTGAGGTGCTGCTTGCTTCAACATTTAAAGATTATCCATCTGGGAAGCCACATTCCCCCTACTGCACATTATGATATGCAAAGTAAGACTGTCTACTGGTAAAGTACGACCAGTAACTGCTGTGCACTTTGTCACAGAATGTGCCTTTAAAGGAATTGTTCAGTATAAAAATAAAAACTGGGTAAATAGATAGACTGTGCAAAATAAAAAATATTTCCAATATAGTTAATTAGACAAAAATATAATGTATAAAGGCTGGAGTGGCCGGATGTGTAATATAATAGCCAGAACACTACTTCCTGCTTTGCAACTCTCTTGGTTTCCACTGATTGGTTACTAGGCACAGCGCCAGATTTCAATGAGGGGGCGCCCCTAGGCCGCGCGGTCCGACCAGGTGGCCGTGCGGTCCTAGCGCCCACCTCACCTCCCCTTCCCAGCGCGCCGGCGAAAAAACGCCGGCGCAGCTGCTGTAATTGAATGGGGATGCACGCGTCCCCATAGTGCGGCTGGGCGGCATGCCGCCCCTATTTTTTTGCCCCCTAGGCCCGGGCCTATGCGGCCTTGCCGCAAATCCGGACCTGACTAGGCAGTAACCAATCAGTGACTTGAGTGGGGCACATGGGCCATAACTGTTTGCTTTTGAATCTGAGCTGAATGCTAAGGATAAATTGCAAACTTGCTGAATAGATATGTACCATGTGACCCCCCTTCAAGTCACTGACTAACTTAGAGAGGTGAAAAGCAGGAAGTAGTGTTCTGGCTATTATGTTAGACATCCACTGACTCCAGCCTTTATACATAACATTTTTGTCTAAATAATTATATTAGAAACATTTTTTATTTTGCACAGCCTATCTATTTATCAAGTTTTTATTTTTTATACTGAACTGTTCCTTTAATTCTAAAAAGGACACAGCTTACCAGACGCAAGTGTATTGTACACTGACAGGCATAACAGCTCTGGCTTCCAGCATATTGTAAAGGGTTTCATATAACTTTACACCTATACAGACAAATATATGCCTACAACATGCATGTTAAGCAGTACATGGACAAAACTTCTGTTTTATATAAAATTCCTAGATTTTTTCCGATTTGTGCCGATAGATGGCAGTGAACTGTTAGCATTTCTAGAAAGTTTTCCAGTTTACTGCATCCTCTATTAAAAGTTAATTATCAGACACATGTTGCAAAGATAAAATAATAACATGGACGGATGAAAGAAAAATCTCTTTACTTTTTTTTAATGGAATATTGTACAATACTGTTCGTTGCTTGAAAGAATAACATATAGTATTACGATATTAAGACTAAAGGGCAGATAAAGTTTTTTTCCACAACCACAGGGATTTTTATTCAAATTGCAATTTTTACTTAAGTTGTAATGTTTGTTCAATTAAAGAAACGTTTAATTTGGGTAAATTTTCTCTTTCCAACACCTAACACTTTTTATATCTAAAGGTGTTCTCCTGCACTGAGGTCGATTAAACCTTTAAACTCTGTGCGAAATTTGTAGAAAGGTTTTCAAGCAGTCTAATAAAATGTCAATTTGCTACATTATAATAGCTGTGTGTGTCTACTCCAGAGCAATATTCTAGCCGCCTACAGGAAATTCTGTGTTAGTTGAAAAATTGTGAATTTTATTTCCCAAATTCCCAGTACTAACCATTGGGGGACAGTGCAACATGTATCCTGGAAGTTCTAGATGGTGATGACAACTACAAGTACAAAAAATGGACCAGCTTCACAGAAACTCTTTGTTGCTAGAATATTATATTATATAATATTTTAAAATCCTGCTGACACAAAAGAATGAGCATGAGACTCAACAAAATAAAAATATGAGAAAAATATATAACATACATATTATGTATATACATGCTAATTATCTTTATTATTATTATTATATACATACATTCTAGTTTGGTATATTTTTTATAATTTAACTGTCCATATGCAGAATGTATATGTTAGTGTAAATACTTTGCAATAAAAGCTTACCAGTAGAAATGTGGGGCCTGGGTGCACATGTCCCAGACCTACAGCTTGAGAAAATAGATTGCATTCAGGGGATTTGCGAATGCACTCCTGTCCATATTTCTGGACAGGGTCCAACTGGCCCTCTGGGATGCGGGGTAAATCCTGGTGGGCTCCTGTCCTACTGGGCTATGGGTCTCCCTCCCACTAGTCCCACCCGCTACCTGCCACAGTGCAGATGAAAGGCTTTTGCCAAAGTGATCATCATTAGCGTCAGGATGGTGGGGAAGTTCATTTGGTGTGCCAAGGATCTGCAGCACTGGTGGGGGTGTTTTCCCGCGGTGTTGGAGGATCTGTGGTAGTCAGCTGGAGTCCCTAGAGGTTGAGTTCCCAATGGCCCAAACCGGCTCAGTCTGACACTGTTCCTGGGGTTTCAAGACTCTCCCATTTGCCCACAGGTGCCTTAAGCTTTTTGGCATATTTAGGAGAGCAAATAGGCATCTTTTCCAAATCTCACTTTAACTGACCTTCAAGCTAGGACCCCCTATCACTGCTCTGGGCTGTTTTAAGATGTCTAATCACACAGTTTGTGAGTCATTGCCCTAAGGGAAAGCATCCATACATCTGCATGCAGTCATTTCTGAGCATAACACATTTTACTCATGCTTATCTTATCAATATCAACTTATTAATAACAAAGAATGTCCCTTCATAATTACATTATCTAGGTTTCTATTTTTTTAATTTAAAAAATCTGATGGCAAAAATTAAAAAAACAAATTGAAAAAGTATAATTTTCCCTGAAGTCTGCAAGTGCCAGAATCTACAAAGGAGATTTTTAGAGAAATCTCATGAACTTCAGAAGAGGAGAATATCTTGGGGGCATGGCCTAGTGAGTGGGGGCATAGTCTAGTAGTTTTCGGCATGGTCACAACCAAATTAACTAATCATGGTGCAAATCAATCACAGGAAAAAAATATATCTGGCTTGGGTATTTCCATACTCTAGGCACAAAGAACATTTTTATGTTTTGTATGTCTTCAAAATATACTAGATATGTGTATATCATCTATACCTTCCTATTGTACCATAAATACAGAGCAAAAAAAAAAGATATTGCTTTTGCAATGTTTATAAATAAAACCATTCATTCCTAATATGAAATTGTAAGATTCATGTTCCTGTAAATATGACTAATGTGTACAAGGAGATAATGATACAGTATATGCATAATTATGGTGCCATGGCAACAGCATCCAGGCATTGTAGAACTGAAAGGTCACTACTGATAACAATCAATTACTTATCAGTGAGATAAAAAATAATGGACTTCATGAATGGCTTAATGCTCTTAAGTACTCTTTTATTACAGTGTGCTCCTAATCTGTGAATGTTTTTTTTAGCTTTGCTGTAGTAATGAATACATGGCCTATAAATAACAATGCATTTCTAAAATATACTGTACATTTCGATATGGTATTTTTAATGAGATCATATTTCTATGTCTGGCTTTGACTAAAGAAAATATTTTGTAATTTTTTCAACTATATGGTTCATTTGCAAAGTGCAGTGTGCAATTTTGCACACAATTCACCTTGAATGCAGCATTTTCCCCACAAATCCAGTGTAATTTTGTCCATGGAGATGAGTTGCATGTGACACAATTCAGTTGGAATGCAGTCATTTTCTGAGCTCAGCATAAATCAACACCTTTTCTATCATTATTACATTTGAATATGTTTAAGGGAAAATTATTTATTTAATTTACAGATTATATATCATTTTGTAGGGTGGCACTCCATGCCTATTCTGTAACCAATACCTGTTTTGTGACCTTTTTGGGCTTTGGTTCTAGTGCTGCTCTTATATTTACCTTATGCATACTGACCCTTATATAGCAGTCCCCCAGGGTAACCCCTCTCAAAATGGTTGGTCATTTCTTCAAGGGCCAATTTAGTAATTTGTACCACCTGCAACATTTGGTACCTAAGTAAATTGAACAAATGTCTGGGATTTCTTTATATACCACCACATTAAGAAAATGAATCTGATCAACACTTTGATGTAGCTTAAAACACATTTTTGAGGGTACCTGATACTTTTTATAATTCTTCCTTCGGTCCAAGCTGCAAAACAAGTAGCTTGTCAATGTAGTACCGGAAGTATCTACCATATTGGCTAAAAAGTGGATGACTGACTTAAAGGGGTTGTTCACTTTCCAAGCACTTTTTCAGCTGAGTTGTTTTCAGATTGTTCTCCAGAGATAAAGACTTTTTCAGTTGCTCTACATTTTTTACTTTTTACTGTTTTTCCAAAATCTAGATTTTAAATTTAACGTCCCTGTCTCTGGTGTTTCAATCTGGCAGCTCAGTAATTCACATGCAGATTCTGAACTGTTTTAATTCTGCAACATTTAGTTGATACATTTCTCAGCAGCATCTCTGGAGTATTAGCAACTATTGTATCAATTCTAACATCTGCCTTTAATGAAACTCAGGGAATTTGCTCAACAGGGACAAAGATAAGATTTGTATCAACTAAATGTATCAATTTAGAACGGTTTAGAGTGTCTGCGACCTTCCTCCCAGAGCTGCTTTAAAAAGGTGAAACATTTGATTTACACTTCAATAGTAGAAGAACGGTCACACATAAAAAATAGAAAGTCATTGGAAAAAGTCTTTATTTCTGGTGAACCAACTGAACTGAAAAAAAGTGTTGGAAGGTGAACAATCCCTTTATTAAATAACAGATCTTATTCCGGTGCATAAAAGTATTTGCAAATTCTGGCAGCACAATTGACCCCACTGAAGTCCCAAGAGGTTGCAGATAAAAATGATTTTCAAATAAAGTAATTTGTATACAGTAGAATTAATGTAAGGATAGGCAACAACAAAGACTCTCACTGCTTCAACTGTGCCACTGTGCTCCATGTTCTCGTGCAAACAGCACTACCTTCTTGCGTATCCAGCGACAGTGTCCTACATCAGAGTAAAATCCTCTTAATCCATGGAAGCATTCAAATTTGCACCTCTAATTAATTTTCTTACTACATTTATTGCAGAAAAGGTAAAAACATGGAAATTTACAGGCACTAGGCCTTCAATTAATTATAACACAAATTTTGTTGGAGGACCAGTTTATCGGTTGTTCTCACGTAACAATTCCCTGGCAGCACTTGAACCTTTGTTGTGTGGAATACATATATATATAAACTATGCATGTCCATAGTAACAAATAAAATCGATATTTTCAGGTTCTATGCTTTCAATTAGGAGTAAAAAGTTTGTTTCCTTAATTAATCCTGCAGCAGAGAATCCACATATCTAGGCTTGTTCTCAGGCAGAGATCCCCAGGCTGATATTAAAAGCCTGCTGGGCGGATTTAATAACTATAAATAATATGCATCAGTTTATATAACTTGTCTTACTGGATATTCCACATATTGTGCCTCCCTCTGGTTCTACCCATCTATGCAGACACACAAGTAATGTATTTAGATGAAACATACATTTAGATGTAGGTTCAAAAGTCAAGTTTTGATAGCAAGCCAAGCCACATCAGATAATCTCTAAATAATTCAGTTCTATTATATTGGTAATCATCCAAAACAACCAAGGCCCCACCCTTATTGTATACTCTTAAGTACTGCTACTCCTCTTTCCATCATGGTAATATTGCCTCTAGCTTGGGCCTCCTGGGTAAGGTAGTTACTAATTCATGAAAAAGTGTGCTATTTGTACCTGGATCTAAGTCACTTCTGGATAGAATGCTTTAAGGGGATGTTCACCTTTGCATTAACTTTTAAGATGATGTAGAGAGTGATATTCTGAGACATTTGGCAATTGGTTTTCATTTCAAGGAAAGCAATTAAAAAAAACTATACAAATTAAGTAATGTAGACCAATTGAAAAGTTGCTTAGAATTGATCATTCTCTAACATACTAATAGTTAACTTAAAGGTGAACCCCCTCTTCTGGTGTTAATTTGTGCTTGGAAAAGTTGACCACTGCCTGCTCTGATTCACCTACACTTCCAGCCAAGGGATCTGCCACCCTTGCTTTTCTGCTCAAACCTGTGCACCTCTGCTTTGGCCCAGTGTTTGCCACTGTCTGTCACCCCAGCGAGAGGTATCCCGGCAGTCTTTGAACCTTCCACATTGTCACTTTGCATCTTGGACCACCTGACCTCCCTCCATGGCACCAATGATATACACTGCTATCCTTGTAGTCCTGCTACACTTTTGGAATGTTTTTTTTTAAACCAAGGTTTTATTGAGAGACAGGGTACAAACAGGTTATCAGAAAAAGCAAATATAAGATACAGTTGTCAACATTGATATCAGAATTTGGTAACCCTTAATACTATCCGTTCTATTTCATGTACATCTGTTCTCCTATACTTTACACTTTAATAATGCTAATTTAACAAATGTAGAAACTTAAACCCGAAATTATGCATTGCTTCCATTTCTTTGTTAGTTCTAAGGAGGTAAGAGATGAAAGGGGGGTTAGTGGTGCCCTGCAGACCTTCATATACAGTGGGTGTTAAGGTATGGTAGAATATGGATGCTTGTCCAGCCATGGGGACCACATTTTTTCTTTGACTTTGGGCCAGAGAAAATGAGATCAGTGAGAAAACTTTATCTCGGGGTTTATCATGTGAAAAGTCATGATTGGGATTCAATTCAAGGAGAAAAAACTTTCCTCCAAATTCAGTTCCAGTTTTTTCCTATAGACTTCAATAGAGTTTTCGTGTGATAAACCATGATATTTTTTCTGAATTGAATTGTATCTCAAATTGAATCTCGTCCATTAGTTTTCAAGCTATAAGCCTTTTTCTCACTGAATTGAAACTGGCCCCTTGTTGGGCAGCCTCTCCTGGAGTAAAGGATACTGGAGCACTGTTCGATGAACCAGGTCTTCCCAGAACCTTATAGTCTGTGCCTTACAGTTTGTGCCTTCCATTTTATTATTTATTGTTCATTTTATTGTTTCATTGCGAGTATATAACTTTTATATTGAGTAACTTGTAAAAATGTTGTATCATCCAGTCAATCTCTTATCCATTCTAAATACATACACAGATTGCCTGTCTCAGACTGTAGTATTTCATCTTGCACCACATTCAGTTCACCTCCTATTTTTTCTATCACTAACAACATTAGCATCTGTCCTACGTACATACTATTGTTACAGATGGAAATCGTTAATATGGAATTCACATGGTATTTTTTTCTCCCTATAAGGGATCTATGAGTATCTGTGCCCTACTCCATTAAGGCATTGCAGTTTAACCTGTTTGTTCATGGCAGTGTTTTATAATTTTTGGTCCTAGATGCTGGTAGATTACAAACTCCCCACCTCCAGCACAGGTTACCCCATTAATTTAAGGTGAAAGATGGTAGGGATTATGATCAAGTAAAATTCAGGGCCTCAAGGAGCAGAAGAACTGATTTTAAGGAGGCAATGAATTAGAGCCTCATCACAGACTTACTCCTGCATTAACCCGGTAGGCCACGACCCTTTTAGAGCCGCCAAACAAACCTTCTCCCAGCCAGGAACTATGGATGCTATGCTCTCTTTAACCCCAATCATGAAAAACAAGAGAAAAGAGAAAAGGCATGCACATTGGGGGAGGGTGGAGCTGGCTAGCTCTATGTTGGACCTAGCGACTGGGGTGAGGGCCCTGAGGTGGAAGCCCCAGTGGGCCCTACACACCCCAGCCCAACACTATGCATAGAAATTCAGTTAACTGGTTACCCTATTTACACTGAAAGTTGGATATGTGAATTGAAAGAGCAAATTTTTTTTATTTTGCAGAGTAGAAGGGTCTCTTCTTGTTCTGCATAGCTAGGGACAGTTAACTTGCTTCTGTAGTCCTTGTTGCTGGAAGGCTTTAAATATTTCATAAGGTTTTTTGTTTCCTATCCCTGATATAAACATAATAGGCACATAGCAGGGACCAACCACAAATATTTATTTTGAGAACCACATTAGTTATATTATATGAGCTGAGTATAAAGATTGGGGGAATTAGCCACACTCCTCATGTAGACCCATTAAGACCACTTTATTAAGTACAGAGACACAGAAAGGAGGATTTACATTTTACAGTAAATACTAGAAGATACGTATATCGGTATAACATTAAAAACAAGCTATATAAGTTTTTAAACTAACATTTTCATTGGTCTATTTTAATAAACAAATGCTTAATATTGAGAGTTTATACTAAATAAGCAAACATTCGAATGAGTTTGATAAAAATTTGAGTTTGTTCAACGTTTATTCAAAGTAGAAAAAACTGCTAACATTATACAAATCCATGTTTAATAAATTGCCCTTTGCTTGTTTTAAAAAGGAAGAAAAATCATAAGCCCTGTTTTTTTCATGGATCTTGGGTGACAGGGCAGGTTATGTGTGCTGTGCTCAGTTTTGTAAATGCATTCAGTATTTTGATCATCTCTTTTATGGTAAGACTTTGGGTAACTCATAACATACAGAATGCTTGGGATCTAGGGTATTCCATAATTTTGATCTCCATACTTATTTATTTGAGCTAAACAGTTAAATTGAAGCTACTCTTTTTTGCTCCTTGCGAGAAAGATGAAATCTATAAAAAAAAAAGTGTTAGGCTAAGGCCACACTAGGCGATAGCGCCGTGATTTGACTCGCGGCGACTTCTCGCGGCGACTTTTAAGCCGCAATCGCTGGGGAAACTTTTGCGCTGGCGTCTATGGGGAATCGCGAAAAATCGCCAGCGTAAAAACACACGCGGCGATCTTTTTTCTACTGTCGCTCGAAATTGCCTCGCTAGGCGAGTTCGAGCGACAATAGAAATAAGATCGCCGCGTGTGTTTTTACGCTGGCGATTTTTCGCGATTCCCCATAGACGCCAGCGCAAAAGTTTCCCCAGCGATTGCGGCTTAAAAGTCGCGGCGAAAAGTCGCCGCGAGTCAAATCGCGGCGCTATCGCCTAGTGTGGCCTTAGCCTTAAGGGAGAGGTTTGTATACTGGTAATCTAATTATCTACCATACTAGGACCAAACATGGAGTAGTTCCCTGTTGGCCCTGTTCAGCTCTTGAAATAACAAAGATAATTTTTTTTGTGGTTAAACAATAGGCAAAAAAGAGTATATTTAGCACAAGCCCTTTTCATCAAACTCACTCATTCGCTTTGGATCAAAATAGAAAATGGTCTGAAAATGGACAATAACTCAAGAAAAACAATGTACTTTTGTTATGGTGCCCATTTTGTGAATCTTATTTATTTGATGTACCTTTTTTATTCACTTGATGGAGGGGTTAGAGTGGGCGGTGAAAAGAGAGAGAGACTTGGGTCAAATGGACAATAGCAATGGGGTTGGAATTTCCCCCCATATATTTCAGTGGGAGATATACAGTAGTATCTCCCATTTGAGCTAAGCATATAATAATATAACTGGCGAGTGACATTTATAACCTTGCCACTGTGCATATTTTTAGAAGTACTACTAAAAGCTATTCTACAATTCATTTAACACTTGTGAGAAACAATGATATACTGTATATTCTAGTACGAATATGGCAGTTTATTTTAGCTGTAATAAAAATGTAAGTAATAAGGGGCAAAATCAATTTCTGCATTACTATAGAATGATCTTTACTGACTTTTTCCCTAATCCCCCTACAGAAACACTTGCTTTGCTTTTTGCTTTAAAATTAGTGTAATGTTCAACTTTTAGGGGGGCTTTCTAAATCAGTCAAGGGAACTCTAACACCCTATTGAAAAGTATTCTACTAATGAAAGCAGTTGAATCAATTTTAATGAAGTGGCACATTTAGAGAAGCCAATGGGCTTTTATATATGTGTCAGACTATTAAAACACTTTCCTAGCTGTCAGGAAAGTTTTAATAAATGCAATAAAATGTTAACATTTCGGAATTCACTGGGATTGCCCAGTTCAAATTTTCATTAATATGCCCCAAAGTCTTTGAAAAATAAATGTGTTCTCAGAAACCATGTGGTATGTGGATTTTGCTATGGAGAGACTGCCACTGACTCCCATAAACAGTACCGAAAGGAAACATACTGTAAATAATGCAATTTTTAGCCTTCTTGGAAAAGTTACTGCATGCATAATATGGAAAATGGCACAGTTCCTTTAATCCCTTGGCTGAATGACATACAGAATTGGCAAACATCTTGGGAAATGAACTTATTTTGTTACTAGAGCAAAACGATAAAGCAGAAATTTCCCACCACGGTAGAAAAAGTAAGGTTTTTCTTTGCTCCACTGAATGCTGGCCAGGGTCAGAATGGGGGGGGGGGCTGGTTTGCTGCATTGGGGCCACCACACCCCCCCCAGGCCCCCAGCAGCGACTACACGTTAGATACCTTAGCCGCAACCCCGGTCTGGTAGGGGCAGTGCCAATAGCAAGTCTGGGGCAGTGGGGCCCACTGGGTTTTTTCCCAGTGTCCCGCCAGCCCAGTCGGATCCTCATTGAACTCACTCATAACTAGGAACTTACATATATTTTATTTGATAGGAATAAATGCTGGAATTGGGGGGGGGGGGATACACAGAGACACCATCCCTCTTCTTCTTTATTTTTGGGAAATGAAATCCCCTCTGGGGGGAATCCTGTAACTTTTTTTTATTGTAAAACTTCCTTTACCACTTACAAATGAAATGAAATTAATTGGATAAAAACATTGTTGGGAGAGAAATAGAGAAGAGATGGAGAAGTGTTATACACATGAAGGAGGTGGAGGCATCAGAGAGGATTACAGAGACAGTGTCGGACTGGGATACCAGGGGCCCACCATAAAACCTTAGGTTGAGAGCCCACTTTCCAAACTTTTATACCTCCTCTCCTCACTCAACCTCTTTATTCTCATAGTCTCTTTTTTCTACAAACTACAGTATACTCTATTCTTCCATTATTAAGCATCTTTATTCCCATAAATAAATAGAGAATGACCATGAAATAGGCCAAAAGTTTAGAAGCAGGAGGGCCCACTGACAACTTGGCCCACCAGGAGTTTTCCTGGTATCCCAGTGGGCCAGTCTGACACTGTACAGAGAACAGGAGAGAAGAAGAAATTTAGGGTAACAATTATTATTATTATTATTAATAAGTCCTTATTTTATTTTGGGATCCCTACAGGCCATATACTTAAATAAATACATACTGGGCATAAAACTGTTCATTAGAAGGAAATACCAAAATTAAAATATCAAAATGGCTTCACTCCAGTTCAAGCACTGATAAGGATACATCTGATGAATACATCCTTATTAAGAAATACAGTATTCTGAAATAAGTTGCAATTGTTTTCCTTTTTTATTATTTTGTGTTTCTTCAGTTATTTAGGATTTTTATTCAGCAGCTCTCCAGTTTGCAATTCCCCTTGAGAAAGGCTAAAAGCCGAAACGTCGGGGTGATTGTCCTCTCAGAGCAGGTGTATCCGCTTTCTTTTTCATATTGCTGTTTGACCATATTTTAAGTGGTATGTATAATTGATTTTCTGTGATATCTTCTGGCATGTTTTTTGCCTTGTATTATGCATGTATTTATTTTTAAATATATAAATATATGACTATTCAAATACCACTTGGTCTATCTATTTATTTGGAGTGCAGGCCCTTTTTTTGCTAACATTATTCAGTGGCCTCATGTAAACCAGCGTTGGCTGCTTCAGTGGTCGCACGTTCCACCAGGCACTGGTTGAGACAGTTGACTGAGGATATCAATAACAAAGTCCCTAGAGAAGACTTATTAGATTCATTGACCAAAATCAACATGGCCGTGGATTTCTTATGTGATGCTTCAATTGAAGCAGTAAAGTTATCAGCCAAGTCAAAGGCTTTGTCCACATCGGCCATGAGGGCATTGTGGGTGAGGACTTGGACTGCGAATTTTGCGTCAAAGAATAGTCTTTGTGCCATGTCTTTCGAACCTGGACATCTCTTCGGTTCTGAATTAGATAAACTGCTTGAATCCCTGTCTGGATTTAAAGTAAAGAACCTGCCTCAGGAAAATTCTTATCAACGGACCAGAAATTCTTTCTTTAGGTCTAGATGTTCGTCTCCTAGGAAAGATTTTTCCTTAAGAAGGGAAGGTAAAAAGGGAGATTCCTACGCCTTTCGTTCATTTAAGAGGGCTTCAACCTCCACAGCAGAGAAAGGAGATTCTAAGCCTTTCCAGAGAAAGAAGCAATCCTTTTGACGCCAGAAGTCTGCTTCCTGTGGGAGGAAGACTACGTTTTTTTGGGCAGAATGGGAGGAAACTATTTTGGATCCTTGGGTCTTTCAAGTTGTAAAAGAAGGTTACCGAGTAGAATTTCATCATCTTCCTCCAAAGAGATTCTTAGTCACTCCTCTGAATTCTCTATTAAAGCAGGAAGCTCTAGAGCAAGCGATTTTAGACTTTGCCCATTCAAATTTTCTCGAACCAGTTCCAGAAGGAGAACAGTATCTAGGGACATATTCAAAGGTTTTTCTTGTTCCAAAGTCAAATGGGACCTTCAGAACAATCGAAGACTTGCTGTTTGTCAACCGATTTATCAAGAAAAAGACCTTTCGTATGGAAACTATAAGGTCCATCATAAACATATTAGACAAAGGCGACTACATGGCTTATTTGGATCTCAGGGATGCCAACTTGCATGTGCCGATATTCCCAGAACACAGGAGGTTCCTGCGCATTACAGTCTTTCTGAGGGGAAATGTACAGCATTTCCAATTCAATGTTCTGCCTTTTGGAATTACCACAGCTCCAATTGTGTTTACCAAGATAACTTTGGCAGTGGTAGCAATATTAAGACAAGAAGGCATAACAATTATTCCTACTTGGATGACTGGCTCATTTCTGCAGGCATAACAATTATTCCTACTTGGATGACTGGCTCATTTCTGCAGTCTCAGAGTCCCTCCTGCAGAAACATCTTGACAAGACATTAAGTTTATTACAACATCTAGGTTGGAGGATAAACTGGGAGAAGTCTACTCTTTCTGCAAACAGTACTCCAGTTTCTAGGATTTCTGTCTCATCAGCAGAGACTTAATGAGAGTTCTAGGCATGATGGCTGCTTCCATAGATGCAGTTTTTTGGGCAAGACTTCACTTGAGACCATTGCAGTCGGAGATTCTGTCCAGATGGGATCGGAAACTGCCCACACAGGCAGTTTTACTGCACAGGGGGCATGGAATCTGATGATAGCCTCTATGTCTTCCAACTACAGGGAATTGAGAGCAGTCCACATGGCAATCCTGGAGTTTCAACACCTGTTAAAAGGCAGACATCTGAAGATTTTGTCGGACAACTCTACGACAGTGTCATATTTAAATAAATAAGGGAGAAACAGATCCCGAATTTTGAGTCTGGAGACAAACAATATTCTGTCCTGGACAGAAGCTCATGTTCCCTGTTAGCAGATCTCCTGAGCCGGAACAGTGTGATTCCAGGAGAATGGTCACTCGATCAACAAATATTCGAGTCCATAACGGAGAGGTGGGGGCTTCCTCACATAGACCTGATGGCAACCAGACGGAAGCGCAAACTCAGGTTATTCTGTTCCCTCAATAGGGGGGATCAGCCAAACCACTTGGATGCCATGTCGATAGATTGGGATTATCCCCTGGTTTATATCTACCCGCCAATCCCAATGTTACCTAGAGTTCTGCAGAAAATCAGGATGGAACAGGATGGAATACCATCCTAATAGCTTCTTATTGGCCCAGGAGGGCCTGATTTTCACTTCTGATGAAAATGTCCAGACGTCAGTATTGGGTGCTACCTCAGATCCCAACACTTCTGACTCAAGGGAAGTTTATGTGCCAAGATCTCCACAGTCTCCAGTTGAGAGCTTGGAGATTGACAGGTCCTTTTTAGAGAAGCAAGATTTGTCACCAGAGGTTATCGATATTCTCGATAATCCACAAACAAAGCATATTCTAGAGTTTGGAGAATTTTTGATTTTGGTGTCTGAAACATCAGGTTTCTCAAGACCAGCCTTCTGATGCTTCTCTGCTAAAGTTTTTACAGGAAGGATTCGAGAAGGGGTTGGTAGTTAACATCCTTACAGTCCAGATTTCGTCACTATCTGCCCTCTTTCATCATCTCCTTTATTCAAGAGGTTCATCTGAGCCATTTCTAAGCTCAGACCTAGAGTATGTCGTCACTTTCCTAGATGGAATCTTCCATTGGTGCTGGAGAAGTTATGCGAGAGTCCTTTTGAACGTCTTAAGGACTGTGCTATAAAGTGTCTATAAGCCTTCTTTCTTTTAGCTATTACTTCAGCCAAGAGAATTGGGGAGATACAGGCTCTTTCAATTCGAGAACCCTATTAATTTTCCCTACTGGACAAGGTGACCACTGCCATCTTTTAGACCTAAGATAGGGTCTTTTTCCAACTAGAATCAGGAATTGGTTCTTCCATATTTTCAGGAATCACAAGAGAATTTTACACGTCTACAACTTTTGGATGTGGGAAGAGTTCTAAAAATTTATATTACATCGCACTGAGGAATTCAGGAAACTGGAAAACATCTTTATTTCCTTTGCAGGGAAAAATAAAGGTCTCAAAGCTTCTAAATCTTCGTTGGCAAGATGGATTAAGGATACTATTCACATGGCATATAAAAAAGGAGACGTTATTCCTCCTCTGGGGATCAAAGCGCATTCAACAAGGAAATTGTCTACTTCATGGGCTGAGGCAGCTGATGTTTCCATGGCTCATATATGTAGAATGGCTACATGGAGTAATCCAAACACCTTTATTCAGCACTATAGAGTGGACGTTCTAGCCTCTCAGGAAGCTTCCTTTGGAAGTAAGGTGCTCCAGAAGGCGGTGTCACCGGATACCCACCCTATATTACTTATTACACTATGAGTGAATAGGGAGAAACTCAGGCAGGAAGTGATGTCACACCAAGCTACTACCGCAGCTGCTATCCTAAACAGAGAGAGAGTTTTTAGAGCTGTTTACTCATGGTAAAGCATTCTACTGAATAAATATAGTGGTATAGCTTGTACTATTGTGGTTAATCTTTTGGCAACATCAACTGCCTCGGTAGCTTTACTTCTCCTTTAAGTGATCCAAGGACTATTTAAAACTATTTATTACCAGGTTGACTGATTCATATTAGTGGAGAAAAAGTGGAGAAAAGTACCAGGGCCCACAGCATAATGCTGGTGATAGCACAAAAGTACTACTACAGCTTTCTCTCTCTTTTTTTTTGTAGTGATGTGACCAGCGATTTTATATCATAATAATAAGTCTAAAAGATGTAAAAATGTATGGATCGGTTATGTTCCCGTTATGTGTAAACCTTGTTACAGTTTGGTAAAGAAGTTTTAAATAGGTAATATCTGAGTGTAGACAATGATTCGCATTCAAAGTGTTAGTGGAAAAAACTTGGAAACCTCTGCCTTAGATTTCATACTAAAAAAAATAAAATCAAAGTATTCAGGGTCAGACTTGTGGGCAGGGTACAAGGAAAATCTATAGTAGGCCCTGGTCTGAGTTTCAGCTTCTAGCTTCTGTTTTCATGTATTCCCTGCAGTATTCCCTTTATTCAGGGTCGGAAAAAACCCGGTGGGCCCCGGCCCTCATGGGCCACCACCGAGCCAGACCCCTCTCCAGATCCTGGGGGTGAAAAAAAAAACAATTTGCACAGTGGTGCATCACTGTGCGGCTCTGTGCGTGCATGCGCGCCTCCGTGCACTAAAGCGCGACAAGCGGCTCCGTGCGCACCTTCTTGTGCGCATGTGCGGCGTCGAGTATGGAGGTCAGTTAGTCCGGAGGGGGGCCCTGGCCCTGCCTTTATTTTTACCAAAATTAAATTCTCAGGGAGTGCTTTAGACTGAGTGGATAGAGCTACTGGTAGCGGCTACAAAATAGACAATAGTGATATTCGAAGTCCAAGGTTTTAACTTTGAGGGTCGAATATCGACGGTTAATTAACCCTCGATATTCAACCATTAGTAAATGTGCCCCTTCATGTGTTTTAGCAAAGGCAATTCTCAGTATTGTCCATGGCAGGGTATTTTGTAGCCACAATAAGTAGCTGCTACCAGTAGTAGCCCGAAAATGCAACACTAAAGTCATAAACACATTTAAATATAAATCACATGACTGTGCCTTTTCATGGTATGATAACCATACTATGACAAGCACTTATACACACCCTTTTCAAGCAATTTACATTTAAATCCATGAGGATTGTTTTTGGTACTTTGATGCGGCATCTCTAGGCTAATAAACAAGCAGTGCCTAAAGCACCCAAAGTAGCTCTGTGTGCCAATGCCCTAGATTTGTCATTTGTGTTTCATCCTGTTTGATTTTCTACACATTTTATGGATCTGCTTTATTCAGAAAAACAAGACAGGCTGTGTACCTCCTACAGTAAAGAAAGTTGCACAGGAATTTGTGGTTGATGATTTTAGCTGCCTACACAACAAAACCCATGCTTGCCCATGCAAACAAACACATCATGTAGGTTTGTATTTGAATCCATGCTGATATCCATTCACTGTCTACATTCCTTTAAAATCTCTGAATATGAGAGTCCTACTTTTGGGTACAAAAAGGATGTCCCACCTTTTCCCTGCATCTCACAGAAGAGTAGAAGTATTCATTATCCTTGAATGTGCAATACTCTTATTAAATGAAAAACAGAAATATTGTACTGATATTCACAACTGGTATAATAGTTTAAGGCACCGAGTCCTATACTGTGGGGCTACCTCCAAACGTGGGCCCAAAGCAGCGATTCAGCTATAAAGTCACCTAGAGAGGTGTCGGGCGAATTCATATGTCTTCTTTTAGATACCGAGAAGGCCTAATTTTAAAAGTTAATTAGGATGACACATATTTGGTGGCCTAGATGTTATGTTTAAAAAAACAATGCAGCAATGTTTTCACATATCTGTAATCTTGCAGTTGTTTTCGGAAATGGAGACATTTACAAACCCAGCCAGCTACTGTGCTGCACCAGGAGGAAGCTTAGCGAATTTAGGAAACAGTGCCTATTTAATCTCTGTGTTTGAAATCATATTCTTTTCTAATGATCTGTTAAGCCTGCTAATGGAGATGATAAAACTGGTGGATACTAGATGGCCATCCATTATCCACAACAAGGCTGCTGAGCTCTTTCATCAGGAAATTGTATGAAGGAAAATCAGTGAAATGGTAAATTACATTTTGCCTAATTTTATTTCCATGCTCTTTTCTGATGACCTATGAATATTAGAGCAGTTCCCTGGTCTTTAAATTACACCATTCACACTTTAATTGGAATGTGCTACAGGCCATACCATTTCCACCGGTTCAGACTTATGTCATTCTGTATTTATGAGGTTCAGTGACCTTTGTGTGACCGCACAATTCATGTCACATATTGTATCTGCCTTTTTTTTTGCCTTATCTGTGCATAAGTGTCTTAGGTAGTCGGTAACTTTCAACTAATGACACTCATTAATTTCGTTGGATTTTTTTTATAAGAATAAGAGCATCCTTTGACCTTTTTTACAGGCTAGTGCGATAATGTAATAAAATGTGCAAAGTTTGCCCTAGTCTGGATATAGTAATTCATAGCAACCAATCAGATGGATGTTTTCAAACAACTGATAAACAGGTTGGTTTGGGCCTGCGGGACACTGCATAACACCCAGTGTGACACTCCAACCCAGGCCCACTCCCCACATTGATCCAGGACATTGTGTGCAATATGCGTGGGGGCGGAGCATGGGATGGGGGCTAGGCTGGCTCTGAGTTTAGTGACTGGGGTGACAGTGGGCCCCACACACCCCAGTCCAACACTGCTGGTCACTAAATACGTAAGACAGATTGGTTTCTATGGGTCAACTAGACCTCTAGACAACGCTTTGTTCTTAGTGTTCTTGGGAGGCATATTCCTTTTCCTTGATGTAGTTGTCCCATATATTGTAACTATCAATTATATTTTTATTCAGCTGCTAAACATAAATCACTCCTCTAATATGCTGGGCTGAGGAATCATGGATATTATGAAAACCAATAATAAACACACAAACATCCCATCTTCAAGTAAATCTAATTCACCCTACATGTTCTAGTTGCTCTCAAGTATTCACATACAGTAGAACCCACATCATTTTAAGTTTTTCAGAGGACCAGGCAAAAATAGTGGAAATCCAGGAAAATGTAAAATCAGGGAAATTATTCTAAAATCCAAATAATATAGCTGTTTTAATGACAAGGGTTAATCACCGCAGCATTTATGTTACACTATGGGGGGATGCAAGGCCTCTCTAACAGTCACATGCACAACTGAAGCAATAAGTGAATTATGCATGGCTGTATGAAGTGCAGACAAATTGGAATGGACTATTTACAGAGCCATAGCAAAATATGCATCTAGTTAGCATTTTAAACTTTATTTCACTAATACTATTCACAGAGGGCA
This sequence comes from Xenopus petersii, assembly GCA_038501925.1. Classification (NCBI taxonomy): domain Eukaryota; kingdom Metazoa; phylum Chordata; class Amphibia; order Anura; family Pipidae; genus Xenopus; species Xenopus petersii. The sequence continues at coordinate 90,998,978 of CM076680.1, read as the reverse complement.
GGGAACATCATGACAAAATGTTGGTGTAAAACCCAGAAAAACATTATGTAAAATCAGGGAAAAGCACTCAATGAAATGCATTATAAATTGTTGAGATCACGAAAAAGCAATATAAAATATGGGAAAACTTTAAAGTCAGGGTATGCAAAATTGAGGTTTCACTGTATACATTTTCACAGAAATGCAACACTGCAAAGAATTTTTATGCCCAACCCATATCTGCATTGGTTTTCTCCAGGTACTCCAAAAATATACAGTTCCTCATAAAACTGACCCTAGTCTGTATTATTTCTGCTTGAAACATGTCAGCGCTATATGAATAAAGAAGAATACTAACTGGTAAGGATGTGTCTCCTCTATACGCAAACATATTATTATTCTGTAATGGATTTTACCACTCAACTCTTGATCTATCAAATCTATCCATATTATCTTATTGCTTCTACTTGCTTTGCACTGTACGATACTGGGCTTGCATACACCGTGTGATATTTCATATATTGTATGTTAGTGAGAGATGTTAGCTTGCAGCATACAGTGGGGAATTACCCTGTGGAAGTATTTCCTGTTTGGGCTGCATATTTTCCTTTAGTTTGGTTCTAAATTATACTTAATCAGAAAATTCAATGAATAACAAACTGTTATTCTTATGGCAATTCACAAACACAAAATGATAATGATATTCCTCACTGTATGACTACGCTATCTTTGCTTGCTTTCCAGATGTAAGGCCTTACTGATTATATCCACTTCACATACTTGTGTTGGTTCCATGGCAATGCCATGTTAGACATTTACCCTTTGTGTCACTGTCCACTTGAAAGGAAGCAGCCACCCAAGAATCCTGCCTCCCCAGAATGCATTTTACTGGCTCTGGACATTGATTTATTTTTGTAAGTATATACATGTATTTTAATGCAAACAGGTCTTTACACTAGTAGGGTAGGAAAAACACATAAAACAAGCCAGAACATACTACTCTAGATCTATGATTAAACTTTAAACAATATAATATATCTTTCCAATTTCCCTCCAGACAGGCTATGCTTCAACTCTAAATGTAATAGCTGGAGATAGGGGCCTTTTTACAAAAGAAGAAATCCAGCAGTAGTAATAAATATTAGCTGCAGATCTACTAAAATTAATTTAAAAACTCTAGACCAGGAGGCATGGTCTGATCAGGGGAAGCTGGTCTAATGGAATGGTCTTTCACTGCCTAGCGATTGCTCCACAGAGTTTTTGATCACTTGGCCTTCCACAATCTAAATTATAAATTGGAAAACACAGAAGACTCCCGCTCAATGTTTATTAGCTAATTTGGTGTGAAAAAGCTGATTTCAGCTACCAATTCTCCGACAACTCATTGCACCACACAAAAATTGCAACAAAACCTGTAAATGGACATTTCCTTTTACTCTTAATGAACCCTTGGATGCTCCTTGATTCTGTGAAAACCAAAATTTTCCACAACAAGATTAACACTAATGGAGCATATTTGTCTGCAGAGATGAACCTCTTTGACCTGATAGCCCTGGCATATAGGCATCAAACACTTGAGAACTTTACAGGCATTTCCCTGACAAAATGGTTACTATCCAAACTCAAGGAAGCAGACTAAGTATTTCCAGTTTTCCTTCAGTTTGCATTGTCGTTATGCCCTTTTCTCTATTTTGTATGTAGTGACTGTTTCACATCTAATGAGTTTGATGGAGGAGGAAAGGCGAAAAGGTCTACGCAACAAATAAACAGACAATGTCTGCTTGCACTGTACTGATGTTCTTTATCCATCTATTAGCCTCTAGCTAGTAAAATGAAGAATAGATGGGATCCTGTTCGAGATTAAAATTACAAAGGACTTTTTTTGTAAGGTTCAATATTATTTTAAAAGATGCTACTTTAAAGCCCAAGAAAGATTTAAAATAATAAGCCATTTTGTGGTTCCACCATATGCATCTGATTAACATGCACATCATTTTTTGGATTATATATACATTTTCTTGCAATCATTTTTATTTGCTTTTTCTTCATGTATAGGGTGTACAACAATTCTGATAATAGCTTGATACATATCAAATGCCCATAGGAAACGGGGAGAGGGGAAAGGAAGGAGAATGGAGATGGTATGGCCCATATTGAACCAGGTTCTGAGGCCAGGAGAGGGGGGAAGTGTAACAAGGACAAAGTGTCACGTTAGGCACCCAAAATCCAGAACCAATGCTAGGCTCCCTGTCTGATGATTCCTGAGAGGTCCCTTTATTGTAGTTGTCAATATGTTTCATTAATTCTATATATAATAATATCCCTGCAACTTTCTATAGAAGACTCACAATTATATGCCCTTCAAAAGGCAATCATCATGTGGATACAAAATTATGGGCAGAACAGCAATCATCCTATACATCCTATACTTCACCTTCCATGTATAGCTTATAGGGGGATATGTTTAAACAACTATCCACTCCTGACTACTTCCACACGGTATTAGTATGGCATAGTGTGGGATTAGTAAGGGCCAGGATAAAAGTCGATTAAATTGTTCTTTGACCAAATACACCTCTCTCTTAACAGCAATAAGCAACAATGCAGCCATCCCCGTGGGTATAAAAAAATACTTATTTAACAATTGGCAGATTGATGGACTCTTGAAATATACACTGTAGTTTCCTTGGAAATTATACTATTACTCCCAAACTCATGTTCCATCTGGCTAAACCTTTCACAGAATTAGACTATTTGTCATAGAAAAATACACTTTTAGCCAGTCTGCCCCTTTCTCTTTTTAAGCAGCATAAGACTACATAATGTGCAGTTTAGGTTTATGGTAGGGGATAAGACCAGGGTTAACCTGTTAGGGAAACAATGGCTTCTTAGGTTATGCCAAAACTGCATGCTGAGCTAAATTTGGTGGACCAAAGCAATTGTTAAATATATATATATATATATATATATATATATATATATATATATATATATATATAATTCTCTTCCTTAGGTTAAATGGATCATTCATTCTGTTGTACTTCATTGAACTTCAGCTAGACAAAGGGGAAGGCAAAGCACCCAGAAAAATGGTGAGAGATATATGTGAGAAATAGTGCTCTCGGAAAATGGCCTCTGATACACAAAGTTTCATACCAACTGCTTGGAATAAAACACATTATGTTTATGCACATTTGTCAGGCATTATCTTGAGAATACCAGAAACAGAATTTATTTTATAGATTAGATTTTATTAGATTAAGAGATGAAAGTCAGGCTCTTGTTAGTTGTTGCTTAGTGGCAAGACTCCAGAAGTAAAAAAAAAAAAAAAAGAAGGACCTACAATATTCCAACCTTAATTTATTCTGCAAATGGATTGTTGCATAGCAACAATGACCCATCCCTTGTTCTAGATTACTGGCTGCTCAGATTAGATGAATAAAGAAACATATTTTTATATTTTCTTTAAGACTGAAGTCTAGCCATGAGGATGATGTAATGAATGTTTGTTCTGAACAGAACACATACACTAATATATATATTTTATGTAACATTATACATGTAGAATCAAATCCTGTATTAGGTAATAGTTCTCAGGTTTTTCCCATATAGAAATGCTATGTTATTGAATTATATCATCTGTATACTGTATGTTATGGGTTTTTTTGTCCCTAGACTGCTAGATTCGTTTTTTTATGGTACAATTTATTTTTCAGTTTGCTAAAGTCATGGTATATTTTACTAATGGGCATATTTATCAAAGTGTCAATGCACAGCTTGCAATCCTATGTAAATGAATAGTGAGCTGTAGAATGATGCCATTGGTAATTATAATGACAGTGTGTAGAATGGTGCTATGGACTGAAGGGGTTGTTCACCTTCCAAATACTTTTATTCAGTTCAGTTGTTTTCAGATTTCTCACCAAAAATAAAGACTTTTTCAATTGCTTTCCATCTTTTATTTTTGCCTAAGTTTAATGTTAACTGTCCCTGTCTCTGGTGTTTCAGTCTGGCAGCTCAGTAATTCAGTTGCAGATTTTGAACTGCTAAAATTTGCTACATAAGTTGATACATTTCTCAGCAGTATCTTTGGGATATTAGCATCTATTGTATCAATTCTAACAGCAGCCTTTAATGAAACTCAGCAGGGTCAAGGATAAGAAATGTATCAATTAATATATACATTTAGAAAGTTACAGATGTGCTACGAAGCGTTGGAAGGTGAACAACTTGTATTATAATGAGTATGTAGAATGGTGCTATGGAGTAACAGTAATGAGTATGTGGTGCTATGGAGTTATAGAAGTATGTATAAAAGTGCTTTGGAGTAATTATAATGACAGCAAATAGGCACCAGGGAGCACTGAAACCCAGACTAGGGGTAGACAGAGGGCCCTTCAACAGGCACATGCCCAGCACCTCCCCATTGTTGCGCCCTAGGCAGGTGTCTCTTCTGCCTACCCCTAGTTCCAGCCCTGGTGCTATGGAGTAATTTAATGACAGCATGTACAATATGTAGAATGGTGCTATGGGGTATTGTAATTATAATAAATGTATGTGGATTGTAGAATGGTTCTATAGTGTAATTATGGAAGTATGTAGAATAGTGCTATGTAGTAATTATAATGACAGTAAGAAGAATGTAGACTGATGCTATGGAGTAATTATAGGAGTACCTACATTGTCCCATAATTGTGGACTAATTATGGGAGTATCTAGATACTCCCATAATTACTCCATAGCACCATTTTAACTTCTACTTGCTGACATTATAATTACTATATAGCACCATTCTACAAACTTCCATGGATGGTGCTATGGAGTTATTATAAAGACAATAAGTAGAATGGTGCTATGGAGTAGTAATAATAATGAGAGTATGTAGAATGGTGCTATGGAGTAGTAATAATAATAATAAGAGTAAGTAGAATTGTGCTATGTAGTAATTATAATGACAGTAAGTAGAATGGTGCTATGTAGTAGTAATAATAATGAGAGTATTTAGCATGGTGCTTTGAAGTAATTATAATGACAGTATATAGAATGGTGCTATGGAGAAGTAATAATAATGAGAGTATGTAGAATGGTGCTATGGAGTAGTAATAATAATGAGAGTATGTAGAATAGTGCTATGGAGTACTAATAATAATGAGAGTATTTAGAATGGTGCTATGGAGTAATTATAAAGACAGTATGTAGAATGGTTCTATGGAGTAGTAATAATAATGAGAGCATGTAGAATGGTGCTATGGAGTAGTAATAATAATAATAAGAGTAAGTAGAATTGTGCTATGTAGTAATTATAATGACAGTAAGTAGAATGGTGCTATGTAGTAGTAATAATAATGAGAGTATTTAGCATGGTGCTTTGAAGTAATTATAATAACAGTATATAGAATGGGGCTATGGAGAAGTAATAATAATGAGAGTATGTAGAATGGTGCTATGGAGTAGTAATAATAATGAGAGTTTGTAGAATAGTGCTATGGAGTACTAATAATAATGAGAGTATTTAGAATGGTGCTATGGAGTAATTATAAAGACAGTATGTAGAATGGTTCTATGGAGTAGTAATAATAATGAGAGCATGTAGAATGGTGCTATGGAGTAATTATAATGACAGTAAGTAGAATGGTGCTATGGAGTAATTATAATAACAGTAAGTAGAATGGTGCTATGGAGTAGTAATAATAATGAGAGTATTTTGAATGGCGCTATGGAGTAATTATAATGACACTTAGTAGAATGGTGCTATGTAGTAGTAACAATAAAGACAGTATTTAGAATGGTGCTATGGAGTAATAATAATGAGAGTATGTAGAATGGTGCTATGGAGTAGTAATTATAATGAGAGTATTTAGAATGGCGCTATGGAGAAATTATAATGACAGTATGTAGAATGGAGCGATGGAGTAATTATAATGATAGTATGAAGAATGGTGCTATGGAATAATTATGAGAGTATCTTGAATAGTGCTGGGGAGTAATTATGATGAATTGAAATACCTGTTCAAGGCAGGTTCAAATACCGTGCACTATGCCTTCAAACAACATAATATCCAAAATCACAAAAATAGCTATAAAATATTTGCACCATGTCTGCCACTGAATTTTGTGTAGGTTTTTGTGGAAACTACTACATTTTTCACAAATGTATAAAAGTTACTACAGTAACATTATTGAAACCACAAGTGGATAATTTAATAAACAAGTACAAAGTGCAAAACATTGGCACTATTCACATTTTACTTACCTGACTGTGCCATTTACCAAAGGAGAATACATTAAGTAAATTGTGAACAAATGGGTACAAGTTACTCCTACAAGTTAAGGGGATTGCACCCAGGCAGAACATGAGATACGCTTACCTGCCCTTTAATTATGTTATGCAATTCTAATCGTACAACGGTGAGCACATATAGACACATAGGGAGCCCTGTACTTACTATCTTACTATCCATAAAAACATTTATTGTGATTTTAGGGACACTGTTCAGCATAACATTACACTCCTTAGGACACTGGGAGAATAGATGTGGATAGGCCCAGAAAGTGTAGAGTGACTTTATAGCATTCTGTCTAATCCATTGTTTTTATCATCCAATTTTGAGGCAAACTATTCCTTGAAGTATATTCTGCTTTTTAAGCTTTATTGCAGGTCTTTGAAGTATATTAAACTGTAACTTTTGGTGGAACTGTGTATGTTGTACATCTTAGTAGATTGCTTTTTTATGCCTGCCAATAGGTGGGACCATGCCTTTATTTAGTCTTAAAATAAATACCTTAATCCTAAAGGTAATAAAGATGTTGGCAGCAGCTGTTGTAGGGAACCAATCTTTGTTGGGATCAGTTATGGAGGACAACTAATATTTGCTTATATCAGCAGGATGCTTATAGTCCTTTTGTTGTGCCTAGACTGGCCTTAAAGTCACCACCTGTTCGAACACCTGCACTGCTTTTTTGGGTTTTTTCCCCTTTCAATTTAAAAATGAGTGAGATGCAGGGGGTACTATATTTCTGTATATTCCACAAATAATGTTGTGCTTTACATTTTTTATAACCATTTGTGAATTAATCCCTTCTTTATTTTGTGGATTTAAAAAAGTAAATTATTTGTATGTACTGTCCCACTGAAAGAACTGTACATTAGTGTGTCTAAAGGATGTATGAACAAAATGGCACATGGATGTGGATGGACAGGATAAACATAATGTTTATTAGAAGCCTGATAATGCTGGAGCACCAGTATAATAAAATACTGTATATTGCATTCAATTTTCCATTAGAAACACAAAAGAAAACGCAGAAGGTTTATTGGATCTCTCATATGGTTTTGTGGTTTTCATGTTACAGGAGAGCTTTATCTATCTTCATATTACCCATCTAATGAGACACAAGCCATGATTCAATAGTATAAAAAAAAACTTCAGAACAAAGAAATATCTCCAGTTTCAATGTTTTAGGTTAGAGAGATCTTCCAGATCAATGTATCTCTTAGATAAAAACTGCTTAGCTGATGTACATTTCCCTCTGTTTTTTATTATGTACTTAAAGGGATCCTGTCATCAGAAAACATTTTTTTTTCAAAACACATCAGTTAATATTGCTACTCCAGCAGAATTCTGCACTGAAATCCATTTCTCAAAAGAGCAAACAGATTTTTTTATATTCAATTTTGAAACCTGACATGGGGCTAGATATTTTGTCAATTTCCCAGCTGCCCCTGGTCATGTGACTTGTGCCTGCACTTTAGGAGAGAAATGCTTTCTGGCAGGCTGCTGTTTTTCCTTCTCAATGTAACTGAATGTGTCTCAGTGAGACATGGGTTTTTACTATTGAGTGTTGTTCTTAGATCTACCAGGCAGCTGTTATCTTGTGTTAGGTAGCTGCTATCTGGTTACCTTCCCATTGTTCTTTTGTTTGGCTGCTGGGGGAGAAAAGGGAGGGGATGATAGAAATCATTCCAACTTGCAGTACAGCAGTAAAGAGTGGTTATCAGAGCACAAGTCACATGACTTGGGGCAGCTGGGAAATTGACAATATGTCTAGCCCCATGTCAGATTTCAAAATTGAATATAAAAAAATCTGTTTGCTCTTTTGAGAAATGGATTTCAGTGCAGAATTCTGCTGGAGCAGCACTATTAACTGATTCATTTAGAAATTTTTTTTTCCCATTACAGTATCCCTTTAATCTCCTGCCTTTTAAACTGTATATTTGACTGCAAACAGTCAAAGTTTGTGGTGTTTTGAACTTTTGACTTTGTTTCCTTTAAAATTAGCCATATTCTCTGCAGAGAAAGTGTAGCAGGTGTCAATGATTTTTCCAGATGTATTCCAGATGTTTTGGGCCCCTTTTAATGAGATAGTTGAAATGATGGAATAAGGAGAAACATATCAGATAACTATACATTATTATATGTGGTTATCAGAGTGTCGTTTGAGCTTGGTGTTCAAAACAGGATCTGTTATTTGGAATGGTTATGGTTTTTTCAGATCATTATACTAATGAAAAAAATGCATCTCTACATGAAAACAGAATTAGAATGTTTGTTATAAGTGCAGGGTTATACTGGGATAGTAAATATAACATTATTTTATTACTAATTTATTATCACTGCAGAAGAATGAAAAATCCTTTATTTACTTGAAGGTTTCCAGATAACAAATCAGACAATGAAATATATGTTGCAAATCTTTGTCTGGTTTCAATAAAGGCATTTCTCGCTCACTTACAGATTACAGATTCAACCTTGCCCTAAAGCAATGCTGTTCTGTCTTTGTCTAATAATCCAGAACTGGGAAATGATTAGTAATTTGGGTGGGATTATTAATTTAGACTCTGCAAAAGAATACTTTGTAACAGAGTAATACTGTATATGTTCAGTCACTGAAACAGTCAACCAGTGTCTTGTCTAAACAAAGAATGTCTAAATCATAAATAAGCTCCTTGTGACACCCCAGCTGTTGCCAAACTATAACTACTGCCATTTCTCTGCTAGTTACGCACTAGTAGCATAATGGGTGTTGTAGTTCCACAAAAGTTGCCACCTGTTGCCTGTCCATATCCTAAATATCCCATAATCAAGCACCTGTTTTCCTATGGTTGATTTAAAAATATGCGCAGCTATGTATGTATGGTTTAGCAGAGTCGTGTTATATGAGAGGAAATGAAATAAACATTTTCTGTTGCAAATTAGTCTCCAAGGAAACATATCCCCTAAAGACTGTGAATCTGTGGCCCTAATTACATTTGTCTCAGCAGGTTTGCCATGTTTATAAATATCCAGATGTTCTTATAGATGGGAGGCATCCAGAAGATGATGTCAGGCCATTATGTTCTTTAAATTCCTGACTTTCCCTTTGGAGGAGTGCTTAAAAATCCCCATTTTTTTTCTTTTGCGATACAAATTTTCACAGCAAACAAAGTGACCCCTTTGTATTTTGCAAGAAAAAGGTTGCTGCTGTTGGCATAGTAAAGTGGGATTGGGATTCACTCGCTATTCCTTTACACATTAGCATATACCTACCTGCGTAACATAATTATTTGTGCCGTCACAGCCACAGCATCCCAGATACAATGGCCTAATTGTCTTATCTTGTTTGCTATGCATTTATAAAAAAAAATTTGTTGTGCAGTTTTGTAGAAAGAGTTTGTATTGTATGTGCAGCACAGTGGGCTGTCATTACAGTTAATGTATAATCTGGTATTCTTATTTGAAAACAAATGCATGGTATTGTATAATATTTGATGTTATGTGCATATATACTAATGTGTGCAGGCAGTTAAGGTTTCCAAGAGGGTCCCCTAGCATGGGGGGCTGCAACTGAGCTGAGAGAGGTTGAATGTGGCCTGACATCCATCACTAATCTGTCACTAGTTTCTATTCATCAATTTAATTGGAAACATAGGGGTGTGTTTACTAATGTGTGACAATTATCATGACAATTTCTCTCTGCACATCGCCACAAATGACTGATTTGCAATGAGAAAAAAACATATGGGGAAATGTGGTGAAAGTTACTAACATAAGTGCTTCGAAATATTTATAGTACAGTGCTTTCCAACTGAAACCCCCCCCCTTGTGTGGTCCCCCCACATGAAAGTCTGCCTGCTGTGACTGCTTACCTTGTGTAAAATAAAAGTATTAGTAGTGAGATTAACTGGACCCTGCATTGTTTACACCTCACATTCAGGCTATAAACTCCTGCATTGTTCACGCCTATAACACCTCTATTGTTCACACCCCTAAAGCCCTGTACAATTCACAACACAGATGCTGCTGAGAAATGTATCAACTAATGTAGCAAATCATAACAGTTCAGAATCTGCACCTGAATTATTGAATTGACAGACTGAAACCAGAGGAGAATTAAACTTTGAACTTCAATTTTGGAAAAACAGTAAAATATATAAAAAATGGAAAGCAACGATCTGGAAATAACTGAACTTAAAACGATCTGGAAATAACTGAACTTAAAAAAAAGTGTTTGGAAGGTGAACGACCCCTTTAGAGAAACTTTAGTTTAGAATTGAAGAAAATAAACTTGTTTTCCCTAAATGAAAAAAAAGACTTGTAAGTGCAAAAAGCATATTTTGTTTGGTTAGCAGAGCGAGGAAAACACTTAACAGAAATTTACCCCAATCCCCAAGTCCATCAGTAGACACTAGTGCTTAATCTGGCAGTAGAACTGAGGGGGAGTGGGATTACCCCTCTCTTCCTCGAATGGGGGGCCTAGGCAGCACTAGACTCAAATACAGCCCTGGCTCTAGGCCCTTAACCAACTGTAGAGACTAGCTGCACTGGGGGGGAACGAGGGCCTGAACACAATGTAGGCAGATATAAGCGTTATGTGCCCAGCATCCCCTCCCTCCCCCATTCCCTCACCCTAAGCACATGCCTTTTCTGCCTACTCTAGTTCCAGCTCGGAGAGGGACAAGACCTTTAAATGAGTGCTGGACAGCTTTAGAATTGTATGATCTTTATTTTTGTTTGAAGGAACCTTTTAAATAAAACTGGCTTCCAACCATCTATTTTTTGGAAACATTTTGCTAACTTTTTGGCTCGCTTTATTAAACAAGTTGCATAGACATACAGTAGGTAAGGGGATGCACATGCAAGAAAAGAAACTGTATAAATGTGCCAAGCAGAGGGGTTTATTACAGGGTCTAGAATTGTAGATTATTTGTTAATAACAGGAAGAGAATCATTTTGGCTAGTGCCAGCTCAAACAATCCCTATTTATGTGAAATAACCTTCAATATATATTTTGTTTTAAGTTATATAATAAAATCCCTATAGCTGTGTTTTACTTCCAGTTTCTTCTTCCCGTCCAAGCTTGTTTGTGTGAGTGAGTTGCTTTCACAGTTTTCCAGTGAGGGCACTGTGACACATTTTTGGAAATCAGAATTTATCACATTGTACTTGGAGTTGTAATAATAATCTCTCTTCTGAACGGAATAGTTATTGTGGGTATAGAAGAGAGGCTAGGGAATAATTAAAGTTGCCTTATAGGTGAAGAAATTACAGTGTGCATAAAATACAAATCCCTCTTGGATTAATTCTTACACATCCAAATTATAAGACAGCAGTGTAAAATGAAAGCTGAAAGATAAAATGTATGGTTATGGTTCATTAAACAAAGCTTTCACAACATTCTATTGCCGTTCTTCTCTATCATTTGCCACTGCAATTGTGTGATGTTCATAAGGGAAATACTATAACAGCAATAAAGCAAGCTAAAAAGAAACACACTAAATAACAATCATAGTTTTAAGGGCTCTTACTTTTGCTATCAGGCCAGCAGTGCAGCGAGACAAATAAATGCCTAACAGCAATGCATAAAAAAGATAATATACTTTGCTTTGTGGATAGGCCCTTTAAATAACGTGCACTGAATTGAGACATGAGTGAATATTGGAGCTGACAAGTTTACAACACTTTATATTTTGATGTATATCCATATGCATGGTGTATCGGACAATACAAGCATTAAAGAAGTGTATCTTAAGCTGGCCATAGACACAAAGATCCGATTGTACGAATCAACGTACGATCGGACTTTCCCATCTCCCGACCCTCCACTAACCATTCAGATCAAAGTCTTAACATTGCGATCAAATAAAGTAATAAAAGAAGAGATCAGCCAATGTTCTACATCTGAAAGCAATCGTACGATAGTTATGTCTGACAAAGCTAGTGACAGTCTCCCACTGATAATCGTACGATCGGCAATACATACAGAGATATTATCGGCAAGCGACAGAAATTTTCTAACCTGTCCGATCGTCCAAACTACCAATCTCCGCCGGGCAAAAAATGTCGGGACTCTCCACACACGGTCTGAAAATCGTACGATTCATACGATCGGATCGTTGCGTCTATGGCCAGCTTAACCTGTATGAAGTACAATGTGAGTCACGGGTTACATAAGCCAACAGGGTATGTGTAAAAAGCAGTGCAGAAAAATAGAGAAATATGCAGTTATCATTAACTCTATAAATTCAATGATTTGCAGGCTTTTTGGGACTCAAACCCTATTTGCCATCCAATATGTTTTTAGGCTATAGGTTAGAAGTTGGGTTGAATAGAAGTTACAGTAACACTGCTTTTGTGTTCTAAAGCGTATCCAGAATAGCAAATTAGCATTCACTCATTTTCCTGACTTCCCATGTGGCTATTTCTCTCTGGGATTGGGTATCTGTATGTGCATTCAACGTTATACAATATGTTTCCAGTAAGGACAAGAATCTGGAATCTGGATTCAAGCATTGAGGTGAAATATCTGACAGGCACACAAGCATTTAAAACGTTTGTAGGTACCCATATTACACCTGTACATATACACCTGTGTTCAACATGACAAAATTGAGAAAAATAAATGAAACTTGTAATGAAAATATATTCCGCATATCCTTTTTATTTCATAAAATTATCTTTATTTTTTATAAAATTGATTTTTCTTAATACTTGTTTAAATAGATGGAATCAGTTCAATATTAAGGAGCCCCTACCTTTCCCTATGTTGCTTGTGCCTCTGGATTACAGATAAGGGGGAGTTCATTACACAGGGTATTTAAGAACTAGGGATGCACCAGATCTACTATTTTGGATTCTGCTGAACCCCTGAATCCTTCGTGAAAGATTTGGCCGAATACTGAACCGAATCTGAATCCTAATTTGCATATGCAAATTAGGAATGGGAAGGGGAAAAACATTTTTACTTCTTGTTTTTTGACAAAAATTAACGTGATTTCCCTCCCCGTCCCTAGTTTGCATATGCAATTAGGATTTGGATTAGGTTTGGCCAGGCAGAAGGATTCAGCCGAATGCGAATCCTGCTGAAAAAGGCAGAATCCTGGCTGAATCCCTATTAAGAACTAAGGAATTTGATAAATGAAAGTAATTTCACAGCTTTCAGTTTTTTGCTTTGGTCAGTACAGAAATACTGTAGATTTCTTTTTAGTTAAAACAATATGCAAAATTATGTCTTTATTGAATCTAGAAGGCCACTATTTAAAATATAGCAGTTTAATTTTTTTATGGTTTAGCTTGTGTAACTGAGTATACAGTAGAGTAAAAAAAAAGTAATATCTTACTTTTCCAGTAACCACATTACTCTTTCATTGCTTACAGAGATTTCAACATAGTACAAAAGGTAAGGCACCAATGAAGTAAATGAAAAACAATTATATGACAGCAGAAAACCTGACTCATATGATCTGCACATTGAAAGCAGATTGCATAAGACATATTCAGATGCTTGTATGCTTGATAATTAGACTTGGCACAATTATATATGCAGAAAACTATTGGAAGCAAGTTTGTTACATATAAAGGTAGACATGGAGGCAGGGAAGACTTTCTAAATTTAAAGGTACATGGTCACATTACCTTAAGTTTCTTTATAAATGTTGTTGTTTATAATATATGTATATAGGATAATATGTCCTAGTTGTTCCACAATCATAGGTAGGTAACATAGTAAGTAAGTAAGTAAGGTTGATAAAAGACACATGTCCATTGAGTTCAACTTTTTTTTTTTATAAACTATCTATCTGCCAGTTGATCCAGAGGAAGGCAAAAAAAAAACCCATCTGAAGCCTAGTCCCTGGATCAACTTGTACTATGAGCTATTTCCCATAACCCTGTATTCCCTCACTTGCAAAAAAGCTATCCAATCCCTTCTTTAAGCTATCTAATGTATCAGCCTGTACAACTGGTTCCGGGAGAGAATTCCACATCTTCACAGCTCTCACTGTAAAAAACCCCTTCCGAATATTTAGGCGGAGCCTCTTTTCTTCTAATCGGAATGGGTGACCTCGTGTCAGCTGGAAAGACCTACTGGTAAATAAAGCATTAGAGAGATTATTATATGATCCCCTTATATATTTATACATAGTTATCATATCACCGCTTAAGCGCCTTTTCTCCAGCATGAACATCCCCAATTTGGCCAGTCTTTTCTCATAGCTAAGATTTTCAATACCTTTTACCAGCTTTGTTGCCCTTCTCTGTACCCTCTCTAATACCATAGTGTCCTGTTTGAGTGATGGAGACCAAAACCATACGGCATATTCTAGATGGGGCCTTACAAGTGCTCTATACAGTGGAAGAATGACCCCCTCCTCCCTTGACTCTATGCCCCTTTTAATACAACTCAACACAGCTACAGCCAAGTTTATCATCTGTAAGGACTCCAAGGTCCTTTTCCATAATGGATTTGCCTAGTGCAGTCCCATTAAGGGTATAAGTGGCTTGGATATTTTTACATCCCAGGTGCATGACTTTACATTTATCAACATATGAATCTCATTTGCCACTTAGCTGCCCAGATTGCCAGTTTGTCAAGATCGTGTTGCAAGGATGCCACATCCTGGATGGAATTAATTGGGCTGGATAATTTTGTGTCATCTGCAAACACTGAAACATTACTTACAACACCCTCCCCTAAGTCATTAATGAAAGTTAAATAAAAGTGGACCCAATACTGAGCCCTGGGGGACCCCACTAAGAACCTTACTCCTAGTAGAGAATGTCCCATTAACAACCACCCTATGAACCTGATCCTGTAGCCAGTTTCCAGTCCACGTGCAAACGACTTCATTAAGCCCAACAGACCTTAGTTTAGAAAGCAGTCGTTTGTGGGGCACAGTATCAAACGCTTTGGCAAAATCCAAGTAGATCACATATGCCCCCCCTCACTATCCAGAATCTTACTTACCTCATCATAAAAAGCAATCAAATTAGTCTGACATGACCTATCCTTCATAAAGCCATGCTGATTGTTGCTCATAATGCCATTCATTAGGACAAAATTTTGAATGTGATCCCTTAACAAGCCTTCAAATAATTTGCCCACCACAGATGTCAAGCTTACTGGCCTATAATTGCCAGGCTGAGATCGTAATCCCTTTTTAAATATTGGAATAACATCAGCCTTTCTCCAATCCATAGGCACCATACCAGATGACAGTGAATCTGAGAAAATCAGAAATAAGGGTTGGTCTAAAACTGAACTAAGCTCTCTTAGAACCCAGGGTGTATGCCATCAGGCCCTGGAGCCTTGTTTACATTAATTTGTATTAAAGCTGTTTGAATCATATCCTGAGTCAGCCACTAACTAGATTGAGCTGAACCATTCGTGCAGTTATAAAGTGAGCCTGTGAACTCAGACTCCTCTATTGTATACACTGAAGAAAAGAACTGATTTAAAACATTTGCCTTTTCTGTATCTGTTACAACCATACTGGTACCATTATTTAATGGAGAAACACTCTCACCCTGCATCTTTTTACTATTAATATATTAAAAAAACTTTTTAGGGTTAGTTTTCACCTCCACCGCAATTAACTCTTCATTTCTTTTCTTAGCCTTCCGGATTGCTGATTTACAACATTTATTACAGTGTTTATATTCATTAAATGCAGCTTCTGTCCCTACAGATTTGTAGTTTTTAAATGCCTTTCTCTTCTTTCCCATTAACATCTTTACTTCTGTATTAAGCCACACAGGGTGATTCTTAGAGCTTCTACGTTTAGTCCTTAAGGGAATAAATTGAGAACAATAATGATTTAATATCATTTTAAAGGACAACCATTTCTGTTCTGTGTTTTCAGCTGAAAACTTATTGCCCCAATCAATACTCTGTAGGGCAGCCCTCAAGGCACTAAAAAGCCTTTTCTATTTGCATTAGGAGCTTTGTCTCTTCCTCCTCACTTACATTAGCGGGTCTATAGCATATTCCTACAATTAATTTGCTGGATTCTTTACAATTGGTGAAGAACTCCACCCATACGACTTCTGCCCCCTCATTTTCAAACATAACCTCCTCCATTATATTAGCTTTTAAATCCTGCCTAACATAGAGACATACCCCTCCTCCTTTTCTATTGCCTCTGTCCCTCCGAAACAAAGTATAGCCACTGATATTTACTGCCCAGTCATGCGACTCATTCAGCCATGTTTTGGCCATACCAATCACATCATATTTTCCTTCCAACACCAGCACCTCCAGCTCTCCCATTTTACCAGTCAGACTTCTTGCATTTGCAAACATACATTTAATACTGGTACCATATTGAACATATGACATGTGGTCCTCCCTATCCTAGGTGTAGGTGGTTCTTCATGATGCCGGCAGAGATGTTGTCGATTGCCCTGCCAGTTGATGTTATGATGGCAGATTCTGGTAATGACTTTAAGGGGCAGATCTATCAAAGGTCGAGGTGAATTTTCAAATGAAAAAAAAAATCCAATTTCAAGCAATTTTTTTGTGTACTTCAACTAGGGAATAGTCCAAATTATTCGAATATCGAAATTTATTATGTACTGTCTCTTTAAAAATCCGACTTCAACCATTCGCAATCTAAAACCTGCAGAATTGCTGTTTTAGCCTATGGGGGACCTCTTAGAACCTATTTGGAGTCAATTGGTGGACTTTCAAAAATCAACATTTTTTTGGGGGGAAAAACTTTGAATCAAATTCAAATGCGCTATTCCTACGATTCAAATATGGACCTATAAGATCAAAAACAGAATGAATCCACCAAAAAAAAATTTCTTTGACTTCATTTCGGTTGGTCTTTTTTAATTCGAATTTCGAAGTTTTTTCAATTCAAACTTTGACCATTGATAAATATGCCCCTAACATCAAAGGCTATTGTGATACTAAGCTCTATAGTTAGTATAGGTATGGGTATATAGAATTTATCTGAAAGTAGGGAGGGGTGTGTGTATGGATGCTGGGTTTTCATTTGGAGGGGTTGAACTTGATGGACTTTGGTCTGTTTTCAACTCAACTGCTATGTAACTTTATAAAATTAGGAGGCTGAAGACAATGCTCCTGAAATGAAGCATTGTGCAGAACAGGTTGACAGTCAAACATATTCTGTAAAAAACGGTTTTTGTTCCATGCACATTTCAATGCACTTTGAGTGATTGAACTGATTAATCAAATTGGTGCAATTTTGCCATACATTCATACATATACTGTATGTATTTCACTTGCACCGCTGGATACATTACTGGTGTCCTTCAGGCTCTGGTGCAAACTTTCAACCATGGAATTAGTATGTTCTCCCTATGGGGCAAATTCACTAAGATTCGTAGTTGCACCAGGCGCAACTCCGCCGCACTTTGCCAGGCATAGTTTTGCCAGCGATCCGCAAATTCACTAAAATCCGAAGTTGTGCACAGGGGTAGCGTAAGGTTGCGAAGTTGCGCTAGCGTTGATTCGCTAAGCGAAGCGAAGTTACGCTAGCGATGGTCAATTTGCATACGGCACCAAATTCAAATTTCAATGGAGGAATATGTAGAATCACTACAAATGCCTGGGAAACCTTCAAATCATCAAATAACATTTTTTTTTGTTTTGCCCTACACATGTGCCCACTGTATAGTTAAGTTGCCATGAGTTAGGAAATGTAGGGGGGAAGGAGGGGAGCCCCAAAAAAATGTTCGATCTTTTTCAGCCTATCACCCATAATATAGAAAAAACGCCAGCGTTTTTTGGGACTTAGAAAAAATTTGACCTTTTTTTGAAGCAATCCCTATCTACTCTATTGCGCTTCGCCTGGTCTGAGGTGGCGAAGGAAGGCTAGCGTAAAAGGTAGCGTTCAGTACACTGCGCGCGTTGGTGAATTTGCGTAGTTACGTCAGTAGCGAAAATTCGCCAGGTGTAAGGGTGCGAGGCAACACTAGCAAATTTACGCCAGCGTTCGTTAGTGAATTTGCGAAGTAACGAAAATGCCCAACGCTACCGAATTGACGCTAGCGTTAGGCCCTTTGGCGCTTAGTGAATTTGGGTCTATGTGTCACACACAGATAATATACAAACTCCTTGCAGCAGTGTTATACACAAAGCTACCGTATTACCCATGTTTACAAAACATCCACTGAGTGTCAGTTCCACTGAGATATGTTACATGTCATTTTACAGATTTGGTCTTTTTTTCTGAGTTCACCCCCCTCACTCTGAATTCTTACAGTATGTGGCTCTCTAATAAATATAAGAAGCAACAAGGAATTTGATAAAAATTGTTGACGCCACCATACTTGTACATTTCTTCTAACCTTGTCACCACCAAAATATAAAGTCAACAAACTTAATGTATATCACACCACAATTGTGCATTAAAATCTGCAAACATGTCTGTGTTCAGATTTAAATCACAATCCTTCACCGCATTTTAGAACTGTATAGAACTAGAGCAACCTGATTGTGCTTCATTTCTTCAAGTTAGCAGAAAATCTTTATTTGCACTTTTTTTTACCTTATCTACCTTTTTTACCTTTTCTTCCATATTCAGTCATTTTAATAAGATAGCTGTATGCCACGGGACTTTAAAATGCATTGATCTATTTACACACAAGAAAGGCTATATACTGCAAGCTCAACACATTTCTGGCATTTAATGAATAAACTGTCAGAATACCAGTTTCAGAAAAAAAGAATGTAACCTTTTCAAAGGTTAGATAATTTTACATGTATTGTAAACAGTTACAAGCCTGATATCTGTCAAATGGCTCAGTACATGCAATTCTTGCATAATTGTCCTTGTTAGTAGGGAAGTATGGGAAGGAGTCACCACGGCTTATGTTATTTATCTCTAAAACAAATATAAATTGGCAGCTGAAAGCCCAAGTTAATGAAGAGCAGCCTTTCCTTTATCATGCAATAGTACCATACTTTGTTCATAGATTCAGATCAATCTGGATTGGTTACTGGAGTAACATGGTCATAACTGGCTGAGAACAGAAACACATGAAAATATGAATGCAATTTAGCTCATCACTTCATTTTTGTCTCCTTCTAATAAACAGACAGCAAGATACACTCACTTATTGAGACTTCTGTATAACCAAAATACCAAATGTGTAGATTCTTGGAAAACAACGATAGTCCAACTATGACTACTAATCATATTTCTAGCCAGAAAATACACCAATGCTCAACATAAGCCCAATAAGCAGGGCTTCAATTTAATAATACGAATAAAACCTGCAGAACAAACACATATTCAGTCATACTTACAGCAGTTTAGTTTACTATGTATAGGGATTAAAACATATATTTTCTGATACACACAGGGGCACATTTACCTAGGGTCGAATATCGAGGGTTAATTAACCCTCGAAATTCGACCATCGAAGAAAAATCCTTCGACTTCGAATATCGAAGTTGAAGGATTTAGCGTTATTCCTACGATCGAACGATCGAATGAATAATTGTTCGATGGAACGATTAAATCCTTCATATCGAACGATTCGAAGGATTTTAATCCATCGATCAAAGGATATTCCTTCGATCAGAAAATTGTTAGGAAGCCTATGGGGACCTTCCCCATAGGCTAACATTGGCCTCGGTAGGTTTTAGGTGACGAACTAGGGGGTCGAAGAATTTTCAAAGAGACAGTACTTCGACTATTGAATGGTCGAATAGTCGAATGATTTTTAGTTTGAATCGTTCCATTCGAAGTCGAAGGTCGTAGTCGAAGGTCGAAGTAGCCCATTCGATGGTCGAAGTAGCCAAAAAAAACATTCGAAATTCGAACTATTTTTTCTTAACTCGAGCTATGTAAATGGGCCCCAACAGTGTGCCCTCGGCTGTTGGGTGCTGAATAATATCCATGCAATGTGTCTATGCATTGTGTGTCCCCCTTTCTTATAATGTGCAGAATGCAATTTCATTATTTCCTGAGTTCTTTCAGTGCTGTTTAGTAGGTTTTGCCCTAAATAAACAACCATAATGACAACAAACAAAACAGCACATAGCAAAGGAGACCAAACTGGTTTTCAGCAAGTCTAAAAATCTTGAGTAAGATAAAAAAGTGTCAGCCACAGCTAATTTGGAGCCATCATTGTTAAAAAATATTCTTTTTTTATAGCCTGTCGATTCCAGAGGTGTTCCACAACATCTACAGTCACATAAAAAAGTTTGGGAACCCCTCTCAGACTGCATAATAATTTACTCCACTTTCAACAAAAAAGATAACAGTGGTATGTCTTTCATTTCTCAGGGACATCTGAGTCCTGGTTTGTTTTCTGAACAAAGATTTTTAGTGAAGCAGTATTCAGTTGTATTAAATTAAATCAAATGTGAAAAACTGGCTGTGCAAAAATTTGGGTACCCTTGTAATTTTGCTAATTTGAATGCATGTACCTGCTCAATACTGATTACTGGCAACACCAAATTGGTTGGATTAGCTCATTAAGCCTTGAACTTCATAGGCAGGTGTGTCCAATCATGAGAAAAGGTATTTAAGGTGGCCAATTGCAAGTTGTGCTTCTGTTTGACTCTCCTCTTTAGAGTGACAGCATGGGAGCCTCAAAGCAACTCTCGTTATTTATGACTTTAATGCCATAAATACCGCCTCATTTTCAGTATATCTATTCACTGAGGCACACCTATAACATTCACATTGTATTATTTATAATTACAGAGATTATACACCATTAATATAAGTCCCTGCCCCAGTGGCATCTTAAAAATTCCTTATCCTCAACACGCACGATATGGGCACTTTTATCAGGAGCCAGTGAACCTGCCTATATGTTTTTGAAATAGTGTGTGAAATAATTAGGGATGCACCGAATCCAGGATTCGGTTCGGTCTTTTTCAGCAGGATTCGGCCGAATCCTTCTGCCTGGCCAAACTGAATCCGAATCCTAATATGCATATGCAAATTAGGGGCGGGAGGGAAATCACATAACATTTTGTCACAAAACAAGGAAGTAAAAAATGTTTTCCCCTTCCCACCCCTACTTTGCATATGCAAATTCGGATTCGGTTCGGTATTCGGCTGAATCTTTTAAGAAGGATTCGGGAGTTCGGCCGAATCCAAAATAGCAGATTCGTTGCATCCCTAGAAATAATCTTAGTGGAAATCCACCCAAGCACAAGGAGAACACACAATACTGCAGATAGGGACCCAGTGTGACATTTATATCCTTTACACTGTTACCGTGACTTTGCATTGTTTGCATTTTTCAGATCGGAAGTGTTCCTAAAATATTTAAGCTTAAAAACTTCTTGAAACATTTGATATCCTTGAATACTTCATAATTGACTTTTTTTTGCTGGGAATTATATCACACAGATTCCTCATTAAACCTTTTGGATTGACTTTGGATCAGGAATATTCAGTGCAAAAATCATGTTTTCTTCACTAATTGTGTTTTTGGATACTATTATTCACTCTGATTATTATGACTATGGTGAGATGTGTATACACTTGCTTTTGTCACACTTGGCACAACACCCAACATTTAAAAAATGTGTGTATATTTTTGTGTGAAATAATAGCGCTACTGAAAAAACCCTATTGTTTTTGGCTATATCTTTTCTCATAGGGCAAGAGAGGACAGAACTGTCCAACTGGAAGCCTGCAGTCTAGATGTGGCCCACAAAGAGATTTTTATTGCCCAATATCCTTTATAGATATTTTTGTATGACATCATAATTATATAATAATCTGGTACCCAAACATGTAAAAACAGCAGATTATTGTCCCACAGCCTAGGATATTTTGCAAAGTATTGTCCCAAGGGGACTAGTTGGTTCATCCCATTCCTCTAGAAACATGTGCTTTTAGAATACACATGTGATTAAACATAGTTTGAATACCTTCCTTTGTGTATTTTTCCATATGAGGCAAATTAACAATGGAATGCATTTCAACTGTGAATATTCATTTGGTCACAAATATGCATCAAGGAGGGCAGGTTCACCCCTACTGAGGCCTCACTGACATTCCTCCCTAATATTGGCCATTGCAAAATGAGACTGAGCTGCAGCAGTTAACAGATGTGAGTCAGACCATTCTGTAGTTAATTTCAAAGGCATGTGTCTACAGCCATGTAGTGGGATTGTATGATCTGAACTAACCTCCTCTCTCAGTTGGTGTATGAATGTATGTAATCTATAGATGTCACATATACACCATTCTGTTGTTCAGTACTTTGGAATATTTTGAAACTTTATAGATACTTGTAATAATAATTAAAAAATGATGCTGTTGAACAATAGTGGATAGTGGTTGAGTCTTAATAGTGGATGTTCTGTGATTGTCTCTGTTGGCCATATAATGTATGTAACTGATCTCTGTTTATAGTAGTTGACAACATGTACTGTAGCACTTCATTCTGCAGGCATTATCTCCTCTGTAGTAAGTAAGAACCTAAGGGCTCTTACTGGCGAGCGGTTGTAGCTGCGCTCCCTTGCGTTTCGTTTTTCTGCGTTCAGCTGCAGGGGAGCGCAGGAATAGACGCATTACATTTTTTCCAATGGGATTGTACTCACACAGGTGCGCGGAACGCAGGAAAAATGCAGCATGTTGCGTCTCAACCTACGTTCGGCGCCTACACGCACCTGTGTGAGTACAGCCCCATTGGAAAAACGTAATGCATCTATTCCTGCGCTCCCCTGTGGCTGAATGCAGAAAAACGGAATTCAGGGGAGCGCAGCTACAACCGCTCGTCAGTAAGAGCCCTAAAACATACCATTTTCACTTGACCATCCCAAGAGTGGTCCTCTGTTCTAGTTGGGCATTTGGCCTTCTTTCATTGAGGACTAAAAAGTGATCATGGAGCAGAGCAACACCTTCTTTCACTATTGAAAGTGCAATCCTTGTTCATTCCATATAGACTAAATATGAAGATTTTGTTCTATGGATATAACCAGTTGACCATCCTTTTGATAAAAGTACTTTCAGTAATTAGATCCTTGTGCAATTATGTTATAAAATCTATATGTTTCATATGTCCCTTTCCCTTACACACTGGCCTGTGTCCACATGTAAAAACCATCTACCAGGATTTTGATTAAAGGGGACCCGTCACCTAAAAAGAGTATTCAAAATCCTATTTTATCACATTGGTCAAGCAAAATAAACTTTAATTACACTATATAAATTATATGAATCTTGTTTCCTTCAGTCTGGGAATTCATAATTATAGCAAGCAGACAGGAGCATTTTGTGGACACTGTTATTAAGGCAAGCCTTGTATCATCTCAGAATTTTGTTAGTGCCTCAGAATGGGGGACCTGATGTCCATCCCCATGCCCTGGTTACAGAATTAAACAGTGAAGAGAATGGGGGAATGTGGGGAGAGCAGTGACATCTAGGAACTGCTGAATGGAAAGTGAAAGTAATTGTCTGCCCCACCCCTATGCCTAAGGCATAGAGGAGGCGCAGACAATATTTAATTGACAGCTGAAATTTTTAAATGCAGAGGGTCAGGGAGCAGATCTGCTTCTTGACCCTGGCTGATCAGATTCAAATCAAGGGAGTAGGGGCACTGAGCAGAACTGTTTCTCTCAGCCTCCAAAAATACACAGGCTGACAACAGCCATAGCCTTCAGCCTGACTGCTCATAGGCTTAGCCTTGTGTCAACTCAGCTGAAAATGATGGTGGCTTATTAAAGTGATTGTTTACCTTTAAGTTAACTTTTAGTATGTTATAGAATTGCCAAATCGAAGCAACTTTTCAATTGGTTTTCATTAATTTTTTTTTTATAGTTTTATAATTACTTGCCTTTTTTTTTTACTCTTTCCTGCTTTCAAATGGGCGTCGCTGACCCTATATAAAAGGCAAATGCCCTGTAAGGCTACAAATGTATTGTTATTGCTACTTTTTATTTCTCATCTTTCTAGTAAGTTCCTCTCCTGTTCATTTTCCATTCTATTATTCAAATCAATGAATGGTTGCTAGGGTCATTTGGACCCTAGCTACAAGATTGCTTAAAATGCAAATTGAACAGCTGCTGAATAAGTAAAGTGAAATAACTCACATACCTTAAATCAGTGATCCCCAACCAGTAGCTCATGAGCAACATGTTGCTCTCCAACCCCTTGGATGTTGCTCCCAGTGGCCTCAAAGCAGCTGCTTATTTTTGAATTCCTGGGTTAGAAGCAAGTTTTGGTTGTATAAAAACCAGGTGTACTGTCAAACAGAGCCTCAATGTAGGTTGACAATACAAATAGGGGTTACCAAATGGCCAATCGCAGCCCTTATAAGGCAGCCCAAGAACATTATTCATGCTAGTGTTGCTCCCCAACTCCTTTACTTCTGAATGTTGCTCATGGGTTGAAAAGGTTGGGGATCCCTGCCTTAAATAATAAAAAAAATGACAATCAATTGCACATTGTCTCAGGATATCAATCTCTACATCATACTAAAAGTTAACTCAAAGGCGAGCAACCTCTAAATAGAAAGCTACATGAACACGTACCACACAGGAGACCAGTGTCCAATAGGCTGCAGAGATTGTGCAGATAAGATGCATATGTGGTGGACTTGTCCTATAATTAAATCATTATTCACACTCATAAACAAACCTTTGGCAACCAACTTAGAAGCCAACCCATGGCTTGCCTTTCTTCTCCTCAAACCCAACCAACTTACAAAGAGCAAATACCAATTCTGTGTCCACCAATGCTTAACTACCAGAAATTAAAAAATGCTAAGGTGGACTGTAGAGATTAAAAAATTAGCAGCTTTACAACAACAATATGAAAACAATTCAAAAGGTTTGGAACATCTTGCTATTTAGACAGAGCATGCCGCATACTGTTTAGAAAGTGTTGTTAGAGATATGACAAGCTCAGTCCTCCCTTTTTTTAAATCCTTCCCGCACCCACTCTCCCCTTACCCCATTACACTGGTTATGCAATTTTATTGCTTATACTGTACTGTAAGAAATTATCGATAATAAGAACTCCTTGCTCATTGCCAGTTTATAATGCATGTTGAAACAAAATCTTTCTATGTAATACTGCACTGCTGTGTCTGTAATGAGAGTTATATAAAAACATTAAAGTTTAAAAAAGGAAGAAGCTGCATTAACATATGTATGGTTCAATGACAAACCGCTTTATGTAAGAACTTAAAAAAGAGTTTTGCAGTAGAGTTTTGCAACATGGTCATGGGTCCAAACATCAATAAGTGCATTGATATTTTGATTAGCATATTAGGAGCATGTCTATTTTTTTTATTGAGGCAATTATGTATATTTTTATTACACTTTACACAGTTAGTAGAACATGGGCAGATTAATCAAAAGGTGAGTTTAGATTTTAATAAATAAAAACTCACCCACGTTTTATTCATTCTTATGGAATTTCTAGAAGCAAATTTATCAATGGGGGAAAATTAGAACTCTCCCATTTGATAAATACACTTCCAAAAATCCCATAGGAATGAATAGAATGTGGGTGAGTTTTTATTTTTTAAAATCTAAACTCTCATTTTGATAAATCGGCCCCTTAAATGAGAACTAACCCCCCCCAATAAGAAAAGCTCCAGCTACTACCCTAGATAGTCCCCCTCCCTGCTTCCCCCTGCATAATTCATTACCCCTGAAAGTGAATACATTGCTCACGTGTCGGTGCAGAGTAGGCTCAGCGGAGCTCATGGGCGCCATCTTCCGTATCTTCGGTCCTTATCGGTAAGGGAGCATCATATTGGCGCATGCGCAGTTGGAGCAGTCTTCCTGTTCGTAACAAAAGTGCATGTGCCAAAAGTGCAGTGAATTGCAAGGAATTGAAATTGAGAATTGAAAGGGAAGAAGAGGACCTGAAGAAGACTGAGGATCTGGAAGATGGCGCTCATGAGCTCCGCTGCACTTACTCTATGCAATGTATTCCGGACACTTTCAGGGGTAATGAACTACGCGAGGGGGAAAGCAGGGTTGGGAACAATCTAGGGAAGTACGTAGGGGCTTCTCTTATTGGAGAGGGTTAGTTCTCCTTTAATGTGGGGATTATACAAACAGCTTGCATTTTTGTTATGTGCTGAGTAGTTTGGAAAGGGGAACAGTTGACTTAAATTGCACAGGAAGGATGCACCTCAAGTGAGCAGGCAAAGCATAGCTTCTGTGAAAGGACTGTGTAATGTGTTCAATAGACAGGGGTGGATTTCTTGGGTGGGCGCCCCTATGCCGCGTAGTCCTAGCACCCGCACATGCATGCATGTAAGCGCAGACGAACTGGGAATGCAAATCTCCCTATTTAGCGGTTGGACGGCATGCTGCCCCTAATTTTTTTGCCGCCCTGGCCTTTGTGGCCTTGCCACAAATCTGGGCCTGCCAATAGACCAGCCTGTGTGCTGAATGGATACATACTGTACAACAGTGTTCTCCAACCAGTGTCTCATGAGCAACATGTAGCTCTCCAACCCCTTGGATGTTGCTCCCAGTGGTATCAAAGCAGGTGCTTGTTTTTGAATTCCTGGCTTGGAGGCAAGATTGGGTTGCATAAAAAAACAGGTGTACTGCCAAACAGAGCCTCCTGTATTCTGCCAGTCCACATAGAGGCTACCAAAAAGCCAATCACAGCCATTATTTGGTACCCTCTTTTCATGTTTGCATTGCTCCCCAACTTTTTTTACATTTGAATGTGGCTCATGGGTAAAAAAAAAGTTTGGGGAGCCCTGCTGTACAAGATGGCCACCTTTCTCTTCTTATGTTCTTTCAGACAGGTTGAATGATGGAAATACCAGGAAGTGAAATCAAGTTCTTCATCTGTTGTATATCAGCCACTGCAAATTTTCAAACCAGCCCAAATCAGTGAAATAACAAATATTCACTATACATAGATTAGGATTGTCTGGCCACCATACACATATCCAAACAGCTTTGTATGATTGTATCAATTTGTGTATGGTCAGCTAAATATGGTCAGCTTAATACAATTGTTTGGTCTTGCAAAATGGAAACAAAATAGAAACCAACACAGACAGTCTTTCCCCCTGTCCCCAACTCCAAGCGAGATCACTTAACAGTTTACTCGCAGCAGCAAATTTTGCGTGTGACTTCTCAGGTGTTTCTGGATAAACACTCCATAAAAAAATCAACAGAATAAAAACCCCAAAACATTAAAAATAAACGATGTGTAAAGTAAACAAACAATATTAATGTAAATAGACACTGTATTATTACATGTCTTGTGTTGGATTATATTTGATATTAAGATCGTAATTATTATAATGTTCTTTAAACAGCAATCACTT
The DNA here is from genome assembly GCA_038501925.1 of Xenopus petersii. Lineage (NCBI taxonomy): Eukaryota > Metazoa > Chordata > Amphibia > Anura > Pipidae > Xenopus > Xenopus petersii. The sequence goes on along the minus strand of CM076680.1, from coordinate 90,971,490 downwards.
GATACATTCTATTGCCATTCTGTATTTATTGATATTGATATGATGTGTATGAATTTAAAAACACACATATATATATATATATATATATATATATATATATATATATATATATATATATATATATATATATATATATATATATATATATATACTGCACAACTTAACTCCAGCGATCCAAAATATAGCTACCAGGGAAAACTTATTTTTGCACAACTTAAAGGTAACATTTAGTAAAAAGAGACACTTTTAGTTACCAAGTTTGTATGCATGCATAAGCTGACGCCTAATGGTGTCTTCCAAAGACACCATTAGGCAGGGGTTAGAAGAGCCACCTCCCCATAAAAAAAAAACATACTGAAATAGGTTAAGTTGTGCAGTATGTATATCAAGCCATACCCATGTGCCCCTAATGGAAAAAGGGATGAGCTGCATTTCAGTGTGTTTTGTTGTTTTATACGGGGAGGTGACCAGGGCTGGACTGGGGGGGCCTAGGGCCCATGGGGGGCTGCTGCCTCAGGGTCCCCCTCTGGTCTGCGGCCCCGCCTCACGCATATGCAATGCTGATTCTGAAGAAGGAGTGTTATGCAAGTTGAAACACGCCTCATTGGTGGAGCGCCCCAGCGTGTATGCGCATATGCGCAATTGCACTCACGGCAGTAAAAGCTACAGACGTGCAGGGTCCGGATCTGGGCTGGCGGGGCCCACAACGTTTTTTCCCACCTAATGGTGTCTTTAGAAGAGATCATGCTAAATAAAGAGAAAAGCAGGTATGGTCTTTCTTCGCCCAAAGATAATATTCTCTTTTTTCACTTAGATAGGACTGACGCATGGACGGGGCACGTCAGTTTGTGCATATTTTGTACAAACTTTGTAACTAAACGTGTCTCTCTTTACTAAATGTTACCTTTAAGTTGTGCAAAAATAAGTTTTCCCTGGAGGCTATATATTGGAGAGCTGGGGTTAAGTTGTGCAGTATGTTTATCAAGCCATACCCATGTGCACCGAATGAAAAAAAAACTATAAATATATATACAGTCATAAGAAAAAGTTTGGTAACCCCTCTCAGCCTGCATAATAATTTACTCCAGTTTCAACATAAAAAACAACAGTGGTATATCTTTCATTTCCCAGGAAAATCTTAGTACCTGGGTGTTTTCTTAACAGCAAGTAACTGCTCAAAACGGATAACTGGCAACACCAAATTGGTTAGATTAGCTCGTTAAGCCTTGAAATTCATAGGCAGGTGTGTCCAATCATGAGAAAAGATATTTTAGATGGCCAATTGCAAGCTGTGCTTCTATTTGACTCTCCTCTGAAGAGTGACAGCATGGGATCCTCAAAGCAACTCTCAAAAGAGAGAAAACAAAGATTATTCAGTATCATGGTTTAGGTGAAGGCTACAAAAAGCTATCTCAGAGGTTTAAACTGTCAGTTTCAAATGTAAGGAATGGAATCAGGAAATGGAAGGCCACAGGCACAGTTGCTGTAAAACCCAGGTCTGGCAGGCCAAGAAAAATACAGGAGTGGCCAGTGGCGTAACTAGTTGTTACTGGGCCCCATAGCAAATTCAATTTAGGGCCCCAAAATATTTATAAGTTGGCCTATTTTACCAAGATATATTAAAATTGCTAATTAATTAGGGTCTCACTGGGCCCCCTACACTCCTGGGCCCCCCTGCAACCGCAGGGTCTGCTTCCTCTATAGTTACGCCCCTGGGAGTGGCATATGCGGAGGATTGTGAGAATGGTTACAGACAATCCAAAGATCACCTCCAAAGACCTGCAAGAACATCTTGCTGCAGATGGTGTATCTGTACATCGTTCTACAATTCAGCGCAATTTGCACAAAGAACATCTGTATGGCAGGGGGATGAGAAAGAATCCCTTTCTGCACTCACACCACAAACAGAGTGGCTTGTTGTATGCAAAAGCTCATTCAGACAAGCCACAGTCATTTTGGAACAAAGTGCTTTGGACTGATGAGACAAAAAATTATTTGGTAATAACAAAAAGCGCTTTGCATGGCAGAAGAAGAACACCGCATTCCAAGAAAAATACCTGCTACCTACTGTCAAATTTGGTGGAGGTTCCATCTTGCTGTGGGGCTGTGGGGCTAGTTCAGGGACTGGGGCCCTTGTTAAAGTCAAGGGTCGGATGAATTCAACCCAATATCAACAAATTCTTCAGGATAATGTTCAAGCACAAAGTTGAAGTTACGCAAGGGTTGGATATTCCAACAAGACAATGACCCTAAACACGCTTCGTAATTTACAAATTCATTTAGGCAGAGGGAGAAGTACAATATTCTGGAATGGGATGATATGAGATGATTTGAAGCAGGCTGTCCATGCTCGGCAGTCATCAAATTTAACTGAACTGGAGAGATTTTGACTTGGTCAAAAATACCACCATCCAGAATCCAGACATTCATCAAAGGCTATAGGAGGGGTCTAAAGGCTGTTGTTTGCAAAAGGAGGCTTAACTAAGTAGTAATGTCATATCTCTGTTGGGGTACCCAAATTTATGCGCTAATTTTGTTATGATGCATATTGCATATTTTGTGTTAATCCATTAAACTTTATGTCACTGCTGAAATACTACTGTTTTCATAAGGCATGTTATATATTACAAGGAAGTTGCTACTTTGAAAGCTCAGCCAATGAAAAACCAAACTCCAAAGAATTAAGAGGGATTCCCAAACTTTTTCATATGACTATATATATATATATATATATTCATATATAGTCATATGAAAAAGTATATATATACATATATATATATATATATATATATATATATATATATATATATATATATATTCATATATATAGTCATATGAAAAAGTATATATATATATTTATATATATATATATATATATATATATATATGTAAGATGTAGATAATTTATGTAGTTCGTTTGGGAGAAAAATCCTAAGGAGGAATATATAGGGTTCTCTGGCGGGCAAAATGCATAATTACATGATTACATGTGTTGCTTGGCATCATCCAAGAGCGGTGAAAGTTAGCCTGTGACTTTTTGTGACATGTGCAAATATTCATATCCAGTAAACCACAAGGTTTGATCAAGCAGAATGTATTTACTGAAAAAGGAGAAAGATTGTGGAGACTAATTCCTGTTAATCAGATGCAGATGCTAAATGATTTCAGATCACATTGAAAACAGCCTGCGCCCACCATTATTAAATTCCCCCATGTGAAATGACAGCAAAACATTCTAAAAACCTTACAGCACTTCAGTTCAGATTTTCCACAGAGATACAAATGAATTTAGGAAAATAGCCGAAACTTTGGAATTTGAGTCCAATTTTTTTCTTTTGCTTAAGTTCTTCTGCTCTTCACCCTACCCTCAGGCCCCCAGCTTGTCAGACATGGCTAATATGATGTAAAGATTTTCAGTTCCATGTCTGCGGCTCTTTAAGCTAAGCTCTTCCTGGAAAAGGAAACAAAAATAATTTGAAAAGGGATGAAGTGTTTCACACGTTTTAATAAATGGTTAGTAACCGGCTCATTAATTAAAGTGCAGTGAGCAAAGTTGCACTGAATATTTTCAAAGCCTGTGTTGCATCATCTCCAGTGTTTGACGTGCGAGTGACATGTGTGTCCTATGGTTTTGCTGCAACTGCACTGCAGCGATTGATGTGGTTTTACATGCAACTGGCCTTTGTACTTGATGATTGTAAATGAGCCCTTAAAAATTCACCTATAAACTCTTAATTCATTTATAAAATGTTTTTTTTTTTCTTTTAAATGAGTGCCAGCAAATTTCATACTGATGTGTCAGGTGCTATAACACTAGTAATAAGCACTGGGAAAATCATATACAGAAACATTCATGAATAAATAGTGGCATAAAAAGTGTTACTGCCTGAATAATAAAGCAGTTTCAGTTTAATAGAGATACATGTGGAGTAAAGCCCTAGAGTTGGAGGCAGCAGAGTTGAACTGACAATGTCATACAAGGTGAGTTTATATTTAATATGAGATGGCGGCAGTACATAGGGTTGTGCTTAGTAACATGAATATCTGGGATAGTGGCCCTCAAACAATGCTACTTTGGGAGCACTATAAGAGGATATGTGGTTAATGTAAGTGCTTCTTCAATCTAATGGACAAACACAGACAGTGTTGGCAGCTTATTCTCCATGGGGCTTCCCTGACTGAAGTTTGATCGGGCAAGTTTGAAAAACCTACTAGTGCTGCATTATGATCTTCGAAATACAGCATGAAACAGAACCAACACAGTGCAGGAAGAAGAAAAATATGCCCAAGCTTTGTATTACTGCAGCACCCTGTGATATCCACTGACAAGCCATAGAATGTGCTTTGTTTTACTGATGCCTGATGTTACCAGATAGTGGCTTCTTTGTTATTTCTGTTTTCTAGATAGCTTAGCAGAATGCCTTGCTGACAATGGTTTCATCAACTCATGTTCCAGCTTCCAGACCTAAAAGCTCATCTCCTGGGTCAGAGGCAAGCATATGTTTCCTCCATAATGTTGTTGAAACACCATTATAGACACATGGCAGTCAGAATGGGCAGTTTAGGTGAATCATGAAGCAGTATGGGACAATAGACTGACAGGTTGATGATACAGCACTGTGTAATATGTTTGTGCTTTTTAAGTTAATAACATTAATCATGTTTCCAATTTGTTCTTGACTCAGCAATTGTATTCCATAACTAGCCACTCGGGTTTCAGAGATATAACGTTTGTCTGCTTCAGCTGACAAATCAAGCACACATGCAGGAACATCTCCTTTGGGACAATGGGTTTATTCAGAGGCAGCCAATATAAGATGATAAATGACTTGAAAGAGGTAGGCATGGAGACCAGGCATCAGGACGTGTATTGGATAGATAACAAAAACCACTGCAACTGTATAGATTAGTTATTTTATAGAAATTGATCTCCTTTGTGGAGAATGAAAGAGAATGGAAACACGTTACTGGAGTATTGGTTTGTTTTTTTAATAAAGACATCAAAACCAACACCATATAAAGTTTCAGATGTATGTGTATCTGAGTAATCGGTGCATGGGAACTTGGCATGTACTGTCAGTTCTCTCTCTTGGATGATCACTGGAAATAGAATAACAGAACAGAAGGTAGTCTCCTTCCTATAAGGGGCACATAGGTTGTACTATTGCGCTATTCTAAGCACATTTTATATCATAAGCTTCTATGTATGTGCAGCCTACACTGTAGCTTCAGCATCTCTTTAGGTTGTGCAAAATAAAATATGTTTCTATTATAGTTAGGCAAAAATGTAATATATAAAGGCTGGAGAGACTGGATGTCTAACATAACAGAACAGAAACCAACGTCCTGCTTTTCAACTCTCTAACTTCAAAGTCACTTTAAAGGAACTTACTCAGTATAAAAATAAAAAGTGGGTAAATAGATAGGCTGTGCAAAATAAAAAATGTTATTAATACAGTTAGGTAAAAATGTAATGTATAAAGGCTGGAGTGACTGGATGTCTTACATAACAAAACAGAAAACCACTGAAAAAAACCTGTTTTGCAGCTCTCTTGGTTTCCACTGATTGGTTAACAGATAGTAACCAATCAGTGACTTGAAGGGGGCCACATGGGACATAACTGTTCAGTGAGTTTGCAACTGACCCTTAGCAGGGGGGTATCTACAGAGGAAGCAGACCTTGCACCTGCAGGGGAGCCCAGGAGGTATATGAGTTCCCATGAGGCCCTAATTCATCTACAATTTCAATAAATATTGGTAAACCTCTGGTCAGTTTGAGGCCTGAAAAATAATTTTCTGTGGGGCCACGTAATATCTAGTCACACCACTGATCCTTAGTATGCAGCTCAGTTTCAAAAGCAAACAGTTATGATCCATGTTGCCCCCCTCAAGTCATTGATTTGTTACTGCCTGGTAACCAATCAGTGGAAACCAAGAGAGATGAAAAACAGGAAGTAGTGTTTTGGCTATTATGTTAGACATCCAGTCGCTCCAGCCTTTATACATTACATTTCTGGCTAACTAACTATATTGGAAACATTTTTTATTTTGCGCAGCCTATCTATTTACCCAGTTTTTATTTTTATACTGAACAATTCCTTTAGGCCTTCTCTTTGTTCAGTAAAATGGGGAAGGTGGTTTGGCAGACTAAGGGACCATGGACAGGCAGTGGCACACTGGAGTATTAGAATACAAATGATAATTAATATTAAAAACATAGTTTTCATGTATATGCAAGTATGCAGTGTAAGCTCTTCCAGGTAAGGCTCTTTTTACCTTTTGTATGTAATCTGTATATTCAGTGTATACATCCATTTAATGTACATCGCTGCCAAATATGTTGGAACTTTATAAATGCATTCCTAAAAATGCTCACATGATTTCTAGAAGTCATGGAATCTTTGGGCTCTGGTGAGAAGCATCTATTGAATCTAATGGTTTTGAAACTGAATGAGCCATTTAAGGAGGTAGTTAGTGATGGGCCAACCACTGGGTTATTGGCTTGATAAACCTGCAGACAGATAAAGACTATTAAAGGTAAATCAGCCAATATCCATAAACCCATTGTCCAAAAAACTTCAAATTATGGAAGGTCATCTCTCATTTTAATCAAGTAATTCAAAATGAAAATTTCCTTTTTCTCTGAACAGTTATGGGATCTGTATCTGTTATCTGGAAACCAGTTATCCAGAAAGCTCAGAATTTTGGAAAGGTTGTCTCTCATAGACTCCATTTTATCCATATAATCAAAATTTTTATAAATAATTTCCTTTTTCTCTGTAATAATAAAACAGTACCTTGCACTTGATCCCAACTAAGATATAATTAATACTTGCTGGAAGCAAAACCAGCCTATTGGGTATAGGGTTGCCACCTTTTCTGAAAAAAAATACCGGCCTTCCTATATTTTTGCCATTTTTTCCTATTAATAATGTTGGCATCAAGCATCATTTTTACCAACCAGGCCAGTAAAAGATCCAAATTACGAAAAGATAAGTTATCTGGAAAACCCATGGTCCCGAGCATTTTGGATAAAAGGTCCCATACCTGTAATAATACAACAGTAGCTTATACTTGATCCTAAGCTATAATTAATCCTTATTGATGGGAAAACAATACTATTGGGTTTAATGTTTAAATGGTTTTTATCCAGGTCCCAGTGGTGTAACTGCAGAGGGATCAGATTGATGTGGAGCCGTGTAATAACTAGTTACACCACTGCCAGGTCCCAAGCATTCTGGATAACAGGTTCATTCTTGTACAATAAAACTGAACACACTTCACGGTTTCCATCAGACTCCAGCCATCCTCTCAGTGGTCAGACCCACTTTCATACCCATATCCTCGTGTTGTTGCATGAGAAATAAACGTCATACAATCCATGAATTAAGAGATCCATTATGCTTTATTTACATGCATCACCATCTTTTTACAAACTAGATTACCATTTCAAATGGAATCACACAGGGCAATAGCCACGAACACCACATGGAGTAAAGCACTGCTTTTCTATTGCCATTTAAATGGAACAGGATCCTGATGAGGGGTGAGAAGTAAAATGTAAGCGGGGGCAGCTGCTTTTGTGGTAAGTAGAAGAAATTCCTTCAGACTAAATGGACCCTGCAACAGTTTATAAGACTAAATAAAAACTGCATATACACTGGTGACTTTACAATGCCTTCCATCAACAAAATGTCAATGAAATAGCTCTGACAATATGCCAGTTACTGTACACAGGATCTGTGCAAATTTATGTTCACACGTGTGAAAACAAGGGGGTGGGTACAAAGTACATTATTATGGATAGAAAAATGTCCTTGCTCTACAACACCTGCATGAACTCAAGACTTGTTCTATAGCACAGTTTGAGGTGCACAAAGCCTTCCGTTTGTAAATGCACTGCACCTCGATTCTGCACCAGTGGGGTGTGCAGCTAATTGAGCCCTTCAGGTTTAAAAAAAAAACTTCATAGAAATTGTTTATCGTTATCACTGAAGACAAACATGAGGACTAACATGAGCTCACAATACGCTTAGTTAGAAGTGCATGTAGTGGAGCAAACACAGAACACCAGCCACTTTATTCTTCAGGTAAAATAACATTATTTGGTCTGTGAGTTTATAGACAAGAAAAACAATATTGCATTGCTGAGATACCCTCTGCTAAAAAAATGTAACTTACTTTACACCAACGCTCTGTGCTTGCCGAGTGCACATTCAGTTCAGAACATGTCATTGGCATGAAAATGGTTTATTTTGGAAACCTATGCTATTTATAAGAGGCATTTGACATGGTTTACCCCTAATATCGACAGTATGTGAGGACCTTGCTTATTGTTATCACAGAACACCCCTTCTTGGGCTTACCATAGGTCTGGGAGCTGCTATGAACACAGACAATCAATAACTCAATCCAAGGAAAACAGCTCATGTAAATTCAAATTTGAAGAGAAACCTTCTACTTCCATAAAGCAAGCAAGAAACTGTTGGAAATGGGGTTAATTCGGGGAATTGTGGGAGGAGATCCTAGTCTTTCTGCCATCCTGCCTCCTAAAGGGAAGAGCACATTAACCCTACCTGTGCTGCCAGATTCGTTCATTTGGCGATATCACCAAACGAGCAGATCTCTCCCCAATATGCCCACATTGAAGTGGTGCAGATTCTGTCCAGCATATTACACGGGCGTCAACATCAGCCGCTTCGGTAATCTTCGGAATCATCCAGATTACCAAAGAGAAGAAAATGGCTCCGTGGACTCCACTGGACAGAATCTGCATGGAACGGTAAGTAAAGACTTGGGGAGGAGGAGTGAGGGGGGGTCTATGTAGGGTAGGGGTTTTTTTTATTAAAGGTTTGTTTCTCCTTTAAAAGACTTGTACAAAACAAAAGACACACATTAACAATTGCCAATGCTCAAAGATGGCCCTAAGTTTGTTTCATGTAGAGCAGTGATCCCCAACCAGTAGCTGTGAGCAACATGTTGCTCTCCAACACCTTGGATGTTGCTCCCAGTGGCCTCAAAGCAGGAGCTTATTTTTGAATTCCAGGTTTGGAGGCAAGTTTTGGTTGTATAAAAACCAGGTGCACTGCCAAACGGAGCCTCAATGTAGGTTGACAATCCACATAGGGGCTACCAAATGGCCAATCTCAGCACTTATTTGGCACCCCAAGAACATTTTTCATGCTAGTGTTGATCCTAAATATTCATGGAATAATTCTAAAACAATAAACACTTTTTTTTTTTTAATTGTAATGGAATTTAGACACATGGGCAGTTAGAGAACCTCACTCTTTTCCACAATGATGTCCTTCAAAAATGACCACCTGAATCAGATACATAAAAAAAAAAGTATTTTCTCGCCTGTTCATTTAACATTAGAGATAAACATCTCTTGATGTTGCCCATAGCAAGCAATCAGCAATTAGATTTGAGCAGCCATCTGTAAGTAAAGGTTCTTACTCATGAGCGTTTTTACCTGCGCTCCCCTGCGTTCCGTTTTTCGGCGTTCAGCCGCAGGGGAGCGCAGGAATAGACGCATTTCATTTTTTCAAATGGGGCTGTACTCACACAGGCGCATGTAGGCCGAACGAAGGTTGAGACGCAACATGCTGCATTTTTCCTGCGTTCGGCGCCTACATGCGCCTGTGTGAGTACAGCCCCATTTGAAAAAATGAAATGCGTCTATTCTTGTGCTCCCCTGTGGCTGAACGCCGAAAAACGGAACGCAGGGGAGCGCAGGTAAAAACGCTCATGAGTAAGAGCCCTAAGAAAACAACTGTTAATGTTGATCAATAAGTCCATATGAGTCAATAGGATTGCCTTACTCCTTTAAAATGGAACATACTATTAAAGGGCACATAAAGAATTGGGTTCGGGATCAGATCACTGACAGAAGAGGACTTGGTGTCAAGTAAGTTTGGAACAGTGCTGAGCTGAAGGAAGAAGCTCTGTCCCTATGTCATTAAAGCTGCAATTCCCCCGGGGCATCGTCCTAAAGACGCAGACTCCATATTTAATTCAACCTCCAGTCCACACAAAGAGCTGCTAAACCGCCCATCCCATTAAGCAGTATAAAACTGCTAATTTCCTTTAAACTGTTCACAAAAGAGAAATTAAATGGTAAAAGTACTCTGAAGTCAGCTTTAATTTTCTTTTTACATCCCCTTTAAATAGGGATGCACCATTCGGTTTGGTATTCGGCCTTTTTCAGCAGGATTCGGATTCGGTCGAATCCTTCTGTCCGGCCGAACCTAATCCTAATTTGCATATGCAAATTAGGGGCGGGCAGGGAAATTGCATGACTTTTTGTCAGAAAACAAGGAAGTAAAAAATGTTTTCCCCTTCCCACCCCTAATTGCATATGCAAATTAGGGTTCGGTATTAGGCCGAATCCTTCGTGAAGGATTCAGGGGTTCGGCCGAATCCAAAAAAGTGGATTCGGTGCATCCCTACCTTTAAATACACACATGGCATTGCTAACTAGAAATTAAATCAGATGCAGTCTGCAGACTACACGGTTGCAGTGAAGCCATGCTTTGGAATCAAAATTATTTGCTAATTAGCCAGAACGGAGCTTTAATTAGAGGATAAAGAGAAACGCTTCATTCACAATACAAACATTTAAAGGATTCTTTCACAAAGATTCTTTCATTTGTGTTAAATTTTCCAGAGCCGGGACAGACATTATTGTTAAACATGTCATTTATAGCTGTGTATTGTGAGGCAGTGCCATGTTGTTACAAATGGACTGCAACAGAATTGATCACAAAATGGTGCAGTGAGTATAATTCAAATGGATCCCCGTCCCCCCCAAAAAACGTTAATAAGCAGCAATAACTTATTTTTCTACCAAGCAACAATGAGATTAGTTTCTGCTTTCAAACTGGAGCCTGCAACCCAATATGTTGAAATCCTGATACTGTCTGATCCCAGTTCAGCATTGTTTACTAGGATAGGATTCTGCTACATGGCACTGATGCGAATAATCAAAGCTCGTGTGACTGCAATTACATAGAAACACTGACCTTCACTGCTGTTTTCTCACTTCTCCGAAAAGACTTAAGTATCCCAAGGGAGGGAGAATGATGTCAAACTGAAGGACTGGATTTCTGGGAGGATAAAGAAAATGTCTGTTCTAATACAGCTAATGGGAAAGCCACTAAAAGCTGCATTTGGTCTACATGCAACCCAGCCTTCCAAGGGGAAAAATCATGTTAAATATTAAACAATATAAATTGGTACTGTGGCATTATTAAAGTCCACCCAAAACTTTTGCTTTATCAGATTAAATACAACCAACCTCACCACATTAGAATAGTCATCTTTTGATGTTTGTGACTAGTTAAGAAGCAAAGCCATTTGTCTTTACCTATAATTACCTATAGTCCAGTTATTATTATTAACATGTATTTATATAGCGCCAACATATTGCGTAGCACTGTGTTACTAAGCTTCCCATTGCAATATATACGATATACTGTATATATATATAATATATATATATAGATATATATATACACATATATATATATGTGTGTGTGTGTGTGTGTGTATTATATATATACACATACATATATATACATACATATATACACAGTATATACATATGTGTGTAACCTATGGGCTGTAAATGCTTGAAAGAAAACCTATGTGATATCATGCATATTTAATAGGTGAAATTTACATGGATGGCTTTTTAGCAAGTGAAGGAATACAGGCTTATGGGAGATAGCTCATAGTACAAGTTGATCCAGGGACTAGTCCGATTGCCATCTTGTCAGGAAGGATTTTTCTCCCCTCTGAGGCAAATTGGAGAGGCTTCAATTGGGGTTGTTTACCTTCCTCTGGATCAACTAGCAGTTAGGCAGGTTTAAATAGACTTAGAAGGTTGAACTTGATGGACGTGTGTCTTGTTTTCAACCTGACTTACTATGTAACATTATGCTCGGGTGTGTGAAAAGAAAGCTGCAAGTTTTCTTTTGTTTCAGCAAAGCTAGAAGTACTTGCTAGAATTAAACCTAAAGTCTATGTCTTAAAGGGGAAGGAAACCTAGTTGTTGCCCACCTTTGTTGCCCACCCTCCCTCCTCCCCCCTGGCCTACCCGTCCCGCTGGGCAAATGGCCCTAACTTGTTACTTACCCTTCTGCGCAGGTCCAGTCCAGGGAGTTCACAGACGACATCTTCTTCCTGCTTTGAACGGCGCATGCGCAGTAGGATCATTTCGCCGGTACAATCTACTGCGCATGCGCGTGACTCTTGGCGCATGCGCAGTAGATCTGTACCGGCGAAATGATCCTACTGTGCATGTGCCAAAACGCCGTTCACAGCAGGAAAATCGCGTGGAAGACGATGTTGTTTGTGAACTCCCTGGGCTGGACCTGCGCAGAAGGGTAAGTAACAAGTTAGGGGCATTTGCCCAGCGGGACTGGTAGGCCAGGGGGGAGGATGAGCAACAAACGGAAGGGGGGTTTGCGCCGACTAGGTTTCCTTCCCCTTTAAGTCTAAGGGGTATATTTATCAGAATGAAGTTAGAGACCACCACAGTCTGCTAGAATGAAATACCGCCTCTCTCTATTCATTTCTATGGGATTTTTAAAGACGTATTTCTCAAAGGTTGAAAGGGAAAGTTCACCATTTCATAAATATGCCTTTAAAATACCATAGAAATGAATGGAGAGAGAAGGTATTTCACTCTAGCGGACTGTGGTTGTCTCTAACTTCACTCTTTGATAAATATGCCCCTAAATTTTGGCCTGCTTGGGACGAGCAGATTAAAGAGGAAGCACCTCATGTGAAATACTTGTTAGAGCTATTGGACCATTTGAATTTAAACCTTGGAGTATTGAACCATTTGTATTCAATCTTTGGAGTACCTAGACTTTTTCCCCCTCCCCCCATGACTTTGTTATTTATGCACATTATTTATTTCTACACACAGAGTGCTCCCATTTTTTTCTTATGTACATCTTTTTTCTACTTTAGTGTGCATCGGAAATAAATAGGGATGCACCGAATCTCGGATTCGGTTCGGGATTAGGCCAGGCTTCAGTCTTTTTCAGCAGGATTCGGCCGAATCCTTCTGCCCAGCCACACCCGAATTTGCATATGCAAATTAGGGGCGGGAGGGAGAGTGCATGACTTTTTGTCAGAAAACAAGGAAGTAAAAAATGTTTTCCCCTTCCCATCCCTAATTTGCAAATGCAAATTAGGGTTCGGATTCGGTATTTGGCCGAATCTTTCGTGAAGGATACAGCCGAATCCAAAATAGTGGATTCGGTGCATCTCTAGACATAAATGATTGGCTAGCAAATGTGCAGCTCCGGAGTTTTACAGGGATGTGAGTTTCACACAGTGAATGTTAAATACCAGTCTAATATTTGCAGAACAGATGCAGAGGAGAATACACCAGATATGGGTTTTCTGAACGCAAAACTTTATATAATGAACATAACAGTTTCTATAGAATGATAGCAATCCGTGAACTTGGAAGGCCTTCCCTACTGTGCCCCATGAAACCTTTTTCATGCCACTCACTGTTGATATGACGTCATGTTGCCGGTGAATCAATGGTTGTGCCAAAGCAACATAGATTTTTGCTAGGAACATAAAGAATTAAAACAAACAATGAATGTCTATAATTTCAGTGCATGTATATGTATTTATATTTGGAACTGAAATGTTGGTAACTCATGGAAGCATTATATAAGTCTCAGGTCTGCCATCTATTACCAGAAACTGGTTATCTAGCATGACACGAGAATGGCTTTGCCATAGTTTCTTATTTTAGTGATTAGCTTTTCTTTGCAGTGCAGGACCATGTACTAGATCAAATCAGCCTAAAACATGCTGCTGTCAAAGCAATCCTGTTGAGCTATACAAGTGTCTTAGTACCACACTCCAAACCCCCCCCCCCAGCATTCTGGAGAATGGGCCCCATTACATTTATGAAGAATGAAATGACTTCCCATGTCCAGGCTATGTGACAGTTAATACATGTATGTAGTTGTGTGTATGGACAGACAAAACTTTACATGCTGCAGGGCAGGATTCCATAACAAACTCTATGCTTACTAACAATAATCAACCATGAAGAGGAGCAATATTCTTCCTGATCATCCTTTGGAAAAGCTCTATCCAACTCTTGTACTGCACTAACTTTGAACCAATGAATAGCCAGGAGATACTGTAACCTCAATATTATTATTTAACAGCTATCCAGCAGATTATTATTATCATTCGATTCGTTTCTAACCTTGTGGTAGGGATTTCCCAAATAGAAAGGGGCTGCTTTAATGAGCAACTTGAATTTTAATGTGTTGATTATACAGCGGTGGGAGGCATTATACATCACTATGCAGTTTTAATATTTAAAATAAGAATGTGCAGATCCATTAGTTTGATCTTTCCTCACAAAGGTTTCTCTAATGGAAGGCAGTATTCATATGATCCAACATTCTCTTTTTAAAAGGCACAGTATTTTTTTTTTTTTTTAAAACAGCCTGAAACGTAACTCTTAATTTGCAACCTGTACACGAAGCACTGAAATTACAGATAGGCAGGTTGGGCTAAAATCCACGAGACTCAAAAGTTTGCCCCCAGGACATGGTAAAATCATTGTTCCAGGTTGGCAAGGTGGCAGGCCAAACTTTAAGAAGGATACCTCTTAGTGATTCGGGAACCTCTCTTGTTTTGTTACTATGCCAACACCATCTATTTGTGACATCATGATAGGGGATCCACAGACATATTAACTAACAAGGTTATGGTGAATTGTCATATTTTGCCCCACAGCCCAGTCTACTGCTCTTTGCACCTGCCATTGAAAACACACCTGAATATATTTCAAAAGCAGGTACAGTGGGGCAGAGCTGGAGGCATGATGGGTGTGGCTGGGGGGGATTGGGTGGGTTAATAATGCATTAGAAATATAAAACCATTGGGTTGGCACTTCTGGGTCACACTGGGTGGAGGAAAATTGGGTGTGTTAAAAATGCATTTGAAATATAAAACCACTGGGTTGGCACTTCTGGGTCACACTGGGTGGAGGTTAGCCAGTGGCAGGCTAGGGCCACAAGGAATAATTTTTTAAAAAACCCATCAGAGATCTCTGTATGATGTGTAACTCATCACTGTTGCAATTTCAGATGTTCCCATCCCATTTATACAATACATACTATGGGCTGTGTTTGCTTAAATTGTTGCAAACCACAACTTTGGCGCAAGCATTTACAGCCCATAAGTTATCATGGTGAGCATGATCTATGGCATCATAATTTGAAATACCAGAACCCTATATTTGGTAGCCAAAGCTGTCCAGACCTAAATTCATGTGCAATCGGATTGTTTTTTCCACATGCCCAATAATTGGATATAGTGCAAACTAGGCATATGTTATGGGTGACTAGATTTCTCAAGCTTTTCCATTGGCTGAATGATCACCTTGCACAGGAGGCATGAGGGAGATTTGACTTTTTCACAAAAGTGACTTACCAGAGGTGCTTTCAGTTCTGGTTGGAATATTCACAGGTTAAATCCCACAGTATTCACATAGTGAATGGCCCCACTTACTTCACCAAAAGCCTATAATACATAATAGCCCAGATACTTTTTCTTATAGGCTGGTGGTGATGCAGATAAGGATTTTATCCCCTTTGGGAAAGTGGCTGAATTGTGAGTCTGCTAAAAACAAGTGTGGGGGGCCTGGAGCGGATATTGATTATGGAGAGTGGACGCAAGCATATTTGGTGTGTTTGCCTATTGTGAACTCTAAGATGTGTGATACATTTACTAATACACAGTTTATTACTGTCTTAGTTATGCAAGGACCTCACATAAGCAGTGATGGCAGGTTAGTTCTGTAGTAAATGTATATATCTGAAAACCCTCTCAATAAGTGTGAGTGCAGATATTCAGAGAGAATTAGGTTCTTTAACCTGCAGCTCTAATGAAACCAGGCTCCGAGTATTACTCAACAACCTTGGGAAGGGTCCCTTGGTGACATCTGGAGAGCTACATGTTGGTGACTCACAGTTTATGTGCCTCACAGAGCCAGCGATGGGTCACTAATTATAGCATTTTTCCTTCAACTAATCAGCAAAGGGCTTTCATAAATGTCTTTCTAAATTAAAGAAACAAACCAATATGCATACATAAATATACATTTGACATAGACACAACAGAGTTCTAGCACCACTAACCTAGTTAGAATAAGCAGTATTTGTGAGCAGCATACTAACCCTCTCCATATAGTTTTTTGTTTGTTTCACAAGCCGTTTCCTTAACATCAATTATGTTTGTGGCAAAGGCTGCTGTCAGCTGTCAGTGTTGTGGACATGCAATCTTTAGCATCACTTAACTAGATCAGTATCATGAGCACACGCCTCAAGGGCAGCCAAAGGGCAAATGCTCTGTGATTAACATATTAATTAACTAGCATGATCTACCAGTACCGGATTGTTCATAGGTAGAGTTAGTTTCCTAAAGAAGGCTGACGATTTCTCTTAAAGAGATTACAGCTGTCGATTAAAAAAAACAAAACACAAAAAGAGAGGTATTAGGATATTCTTCTATGGCCCCAAACCATTTTGCTGAGATCATTCTCTTACAGTGTAACACAGAGACCTGGACTATTACGTAATCCATGGAAAAGCTGTTCTCCAAGGTCCAAATATGTACATATGACTAATATATGACCAATAAAAGCTTGCTTCAATAAAGTAGGTAAGCTTTTTTTTTTTTTTTTAAGGGACTGATGGAAGACTAACTGAGGAATAAAGCAAATAAACATTAATAGCAAAATATGTGCAAAGTAAACAAAAAATTTTCTCTACTAGCGACTGAAAAAATATCCACCTTTGAATATTTAAGTTCACAATAAAGTGACATGTACAGTATTACATTGTGATTTTTTAAATTCTTAAGTTTGCTCATTTTTGTTCAACATTTTTATTTCTAATTGAAAACTGACCTAAGATTTTTTTTTTTGGGTTGTGGTCCAGTGTTTGTTCACTTCCTCCATATTTTACAGCAATGATACATCATTCACATCAGTTCCTGCCCCAGCGAGTTTACAATCTAAGGTACCTATCACATTCACACACACCGAGGGCAATTTCATCAGAAGCCAGTTAACCTGCCTGGAGAAAAAGCAAACATGAGGAGAAGGTAGCTCTGAAATCAAAAGTAGGGCCCAGTGCTGCAAGGCAGCAGTGTTTAACCATTGCATAACCTTGCAGCGATCTTTCTGGCCTAGTGCTGTGCTGTCATTCTTTCAGTATTTCCCAAGGTAAATCTGGGAATGTGAATAAGTCTCAAGGGAGCCTTGGGAAATATAGGTAAGATGGCAGCACAGCTCTAAGTAAGAAAGATTAGTGGACCATCTGGTGTAAAAGTAAGCAATTAAATTCACTGGGGGGTTGAGTAAAACATTGCCCCTTCCAGCCAGTGTATTACCCTTCCCTTGTCCTTTAAAGGCAGAGGTGAAAAAACTAGATTAATTAATATATGGATTTACTACTTTTGAATGTGACAAAGATCTTCATTTGATCCAAATTGGAAAATAAACCGCTTCAAAAAGGTGCATGAAAACAGCAGCGATTTCAGTTTAACTAGAGACCCACCTCCCTTCCTGATCCACAAAAAAAAAAAAAAGTCTGCATCAAGGGATGAATGATGTATAGCTTACTCAAGGAGTCCTGGGAATGTACATATTTTCTTTATGCGGCTGCTTTATCAATTGCAGGAAGGAATATGGCTATCCTATTAACTCCCTGACCTCACAGAGACAATCGGCTGGTAACAATATTGACCAGGCACCACCTTCAAGCCTTATAGCCCAGAGCTAAGTCAAAACATCTGTCCTTGTTAAATTGCCGAGTGAAAAGAACCATGTGGCTTTGGAAAAGCATAAACATGGGAAAGGAAAAAGTTTTGTTCGTTAAACACACAGCTGACATTATTCAGATTCCCAGTAGATTTACAGTAAATTCTGAGTCAACATTACTGTAACACTCATGAATATATGAAATAGCCGATATTTGCTTTGTTTTTTTTTCTCTTTTTGCTAATGTCATGTGGATGTTTATTAAATCAAGTTGTCCTGATGTGAAAGAGTTATTGTACACATGCTTGTTTCACCACATTAGCAAACCAAACTTACCTGTACCACTCCTGCTCCATTAGTGCACGCTAGAATGCAAAAAATGGTTACTGAGAGCAAATAAAACACACTCTCTTAAATAAGTGCATGTTAAATTTTAATTAAAAGGGCAGTATAATCCATTATAGAAAGATTGCTGGTCTGCGTTAAATAGACATTTATTTAGTTTTTATTTTTTATTTTTATGCCACTTCATTTGCATTAGGGGGTCACAAAGTGAACCCTATGACTGCAATTAAGCACAACATACTCCCTTAGATGGATGGGGGTTTCAAGTTACTGTCTAACACCAAATATTCATACTAGATTTTAGAGGTCAGCACAGGGATCACAATCAACAAAGACTCTCAAACCTTCTCTAAGACCTGTCCAAGCGCATGCTGTGCAGATGTACACAATACAGAATGGGCAGTAGATCCGAATATATTCACTTAATGCTACTTATTGACCCACCTGCACAACTGTGTAGATATCAACAACATATGCAAAACTAATGAGACCAAGAGAGGTTTGAGAAACTTGGAATTTGAGGGTCCCTAAAACATTTTAGATTTCATCTTGAATCAGAGTAGTATCTTTACTGCTGTTACTCTCATCTGCACAATGATCCAAGTAAATGTGGCCAGCAACATACTGTAAACCAGCAAGGCCTGGAAATATCTTAAAAGACATGGAATCTAAATTTAGGGACCTTGAACCTGTAAATGTTGATAATTACCACTCCTCTACCACTGTGTAATAGACTTACTTGCATCACTCTGAAGGGTTAAATTAAGTCACAAATCTAATAAAATCACTGGTGCATGGTGATACATGTCCAGCATGCGCTTTACAGAAACAAATCACTCGTGTGTTGTGGCTCAAGTTGAACAGAGTATGTTCCCTGGAAAATAAACAGAGCGGAGTACTGTACATGGGCGAGGACAGATATCTAAACAGTCCCGAGAGATACTCCATGTATGAGCATGGTTATTCCTACTTATACACACTCCAAGGAAATATGAAACAGGAGATGGAGGAAGGAATTAGCATTAGTAAAAGCACAATGTATGGTGTAAACGTTTCCATAGGAACACATGCGCTTAGACTATGATGAAATGTGCGTTCGCTTTTTTGTTTTCCCAACACCCATGCATAATGATTCATTTCTGTACATAACAAAATATATTTATATATTTATATTTGAATGCCATATGTTATGGGGAAAACTCTTCATATATCATTTTTTACAGAGATGGGCAACATTGGGGTTTCCATCTGCTGCAAAAATTGCAAGTGGGAGAATCAGCCTCGCCAGATAAGCTGGTCGCAGCTGCTGGCAGTTGTAGTTCTGTAACAGCTGGAGCACCAAACTCTCCTTGTCCCTGACTCTTGAGAAGCACTGTATGAATGCATTAGTAAATTAAAAGCTTTTCTACTTCATAATAATAATGTACCTTTGTTTTGTTCACACCCCTGCCCCTTTACCCTCAAGAACAAGAAAGAAAGAAAAAAAAAAGAAGAGAACATGCAGATGGATACATAAGAAGGGCCATATTTAGCACCAATGACATTTTTTTTTAAAAAAAAAAATCAAAATAAAAGCAACACAAATTTCACTTTCGTATTATAATCTACTAGTATAGGGTTTTTATGAGTTAAAGTGGAAGTAATTATTTTCACAATGATGGGGTTACATTTCTAACATACTCAAGAGAGTACAGGGCAGCAATCGCTCTGGGTTTTAGTTGGCATACCTGTGAAGTGATGGAGACTACAGAATTTAAAAGAATATTGTCTCTGCGCAAAGGCATTTCCTCTGGGTACCCAGATATTCCACCCAATCCCAAACCTGCCCATTTCCTGCCAATCGCTAAACCTCGTAGTCTAAACCCTGACCACCCATGACGATGTAAGTTCACCATCAGATCATACCTATCATCCTTACCAAAACAACATTCCCAGATGGCATAAGACAGGCTTTTCCCTTGTAAGGCAGATATATCCATACTGAATGCTCTATGGAAGACCCATGTTAAACCAAAGTGAAAAACAAATCAGTACAGTACTTTTCGATTATGTCAGTAAAACATATAAAATAGCTAAACGATTGCACTGGAGATTTGTGTTCCTAAGTCCTTACCAGACATATCTGGTGGTGCATTTGGTGAAGAAAATTATAGCAAAGAATAACCTGAACAAACTGCAAGGCAAAAGAACATAGATTGGGGGTTTTTTTTGTCTACTTTCAGGAAATCTTAGTAAAATACAGCAGTGTACACAGATTTAGGTGACAGTAAGAAGTACCATGTCAGCAAAATATTTATCCCTGATGTGTGTCGTTTTTTTCAAAGCAATACAAACTGGTTTGAAACGGAAATGATAGTGTCACAGAAAGTCTTCTGTGGACTGTTGTGTCTTCCAGCGCGACAAAAACATGGATGCGGCAGAAATTTGTCAGGTCAGTTTGTTAGCTTATGTGAATGGTGGAGGCCTAGCAGAATATTTCTGTTACAGAAAGCTAGAAAGAAATATGTATTACATAAAATGAAATAGCATACCCAAAGGGGATTACAAAAACGTAAGCCCCCCCACTTAAGGGATAAAACCTAACACAATGTTTATTATTAACCACTCTAGAGCAGGGGGTTATGCAATGCAAGGCAGGCCCTAGAAGCTGCAAACAGGTTGACAAATACCACTGCATAACAGGCTACAGAGTGTTCACAAAAGGAGAATATAGTACAGTCTCCACAGTAGGTACTTATTTATCATCCCATGTAGACAATTTTGCATACTTGAAAATGAGAGGGAAAAAATAAGGAAATATCCAGGAAGGACCTTTGCTCAGGATGTGAGAGGATTCTGCTAAGTCTTTGTTGAAGGTGAGGAAAATGATGCAGGTTTCACAAAAAAGGTCATAAGCTGTAAACAGTATCACTGTCCTCTTGCTGACAGCAGTTTTGGCAAAGGGTTTCATTTGTAGGGGTTCTTGTCAGTTCTCAAGCCTGGAAAAAGAAAAATAGAAAGGATATGGTTAAAGAGTATTTCATTATTAAACACCTGTAAAATGGATGAAGTTCTGTCAGAAAGACAAATCCAGCTACTATGCATTAAATAGAAACAAGCATTTCAGAATGATTTTGCCACTGGGTTTAAGTAAAACGTCCGAACATGAATGTTTCCCATGTACATTTGACAAAGGGGACCTTAACAAAAGGATGTGTGGTTTTCCTTGCTCTCAGATGATAAAATATATAGCTCTATTTGGCCCAATAAGAGCAATCTGTGTACCTCCATTTTTTTTTGTGCAGTGACTATCACTAGGCTTTTAGACATGGTGGGCACCAGTGCTTTTGGTAAATGAGAGAATGTGCACAAGAAAATATTATATTTCCTATAGTGATGCGGAGCTCCCGTCTGCTCCTTACCTGAATCCAACCGGCACTTCTATTTATAGACACGTGCCTCACCCGCCCACCTCTAACATCACAAAAAAGGGCAGGGTGGGGCAGCCACGTGTTTATAAACAGTAGTTGCCGGAGACAGAAGCCGACACCGTAAAGTCACAGGTGGGGAGAGTAAAAAGAAGAGCTCAACCTCCACCAGCAACTCGAAAACAGTGTGCGGAAATTGCCCCATACCCATCCGACCCGTGGGTTTCAGGACCATCCAACACTAATTCCCTAGCATTGACATCAGTCAAATAATAAATAGAAGGAAAGAGTCACATTATATATATATATATATATACATATATATATATATATATATATATATATATATATATATATATTTATTTAAATGCTCTCTTATACAAGCACAAGCATTCAAAAACATTAGGCATTGTGTGAAGCATAAGTATAAACTTTTTATTTGGACAATAACAATTAACCTGTGATGCAAATTCTCAATTCATATTTTGCAGAACTGTCAACCAACCTGGGGGTGCAATTGGCAGCTTCCTATTGGTATCAGAAAGTTGTTCAACAAGCAAAGTATTCTCCCTTTTTCTAGTGCAGATTTTTATTGGTAAGTAATGTATTGTTTACTAGGGTTGAATGGGCTAAAGCGACGAATGCTGGTTTGTTTCAGTCTAACGATCAACCATTAAAAGAAGCAGTAACTAACAAATCAGTGTTCAGGCAGCAATCTTACAAAACTTATGTCTGACAAATAGCAGTGACAATCTCCCACTGATGTCAGATACAATACATGCAGAGATCATAAATCTTTTAATCTGTCTGACTGAAGACCGATCGCCATGGTATGAAAAATGTTGGGACGCTCCACACACAGCCAGAAAATCATAGGAACCTTTGTTTGGTATGACAGTATCTTTGCATCTGTGGCTTAAGATAGACAGAAAGTATTATGTTGGGTCTGCAATTTGTGCTGAATATTTTTCAAGGCTTTTATGAAATATAATATACACCTGGGGATGCAGCTCTACTCCTGATGTGTAAAGAAATATTTAGCCTAAAGGTGGCCATAGACTCATGGATAATATCACACAAAACTAATTTTCATACTATATACAGTGCATGTATGGTGGGAGACGACCCACATCTGCAGAAGACTTGGATATCGTTCAGCTTGTCGATCAGGCCCACTAGAAAATTTTGATCAGGAGCCTTTGAAGGCACCCGAACATCGGCCACTGTTAGTGCGGAATTGTCAGATACAGGTAGAATTCTATTGCTTCTACTTGTATATCGGACGATTCAGCTCTACATGTTTGTTTAGAAACAAGCAATCTTTCCTGTAAAGATGTTTTCCAGTAAAGATCATAATTGTAATGCCTATGGCCACCTTAATCAAAAGAATTCTCTGATAGTAAGACATTTAGTGACCTTCTGGTTCCTTCATTTTCTTGTAATTTCAGGTTAGTAATACAATAAACAATTCTTCTGTCATCTCACAAGGTTCCAATATTACTCACTTTACAACAGTTTCTATACCAAGTATAAAAACGTCCCAGTTATAGTGACTGCTTGTTAACGGTTACATGATTTATACGTTGGGTAAATATTAACTACTCACTGCAGCAAGTGTTCATTTTACCTGACGAAAGGGCAATAACATTAAAATCTTGGAACACATTGTTCTGGTTTTCCGGAAAGCGATTACATAAAAGGCTCAGAAGAGCTCCACGTATTTTTTTTTTCTATACTACCCTTTTAAGAGCATATGGGAAACTTGTTTAGCTATATGTTGCAGTGTGCCAAGACACAAATAAAAGGCTTACATATCCTTTAAGGATTTAGCTTTTTCTAACAGTTCTTCAAAATAAAACCTGCATCATGCTTGTATCGATAAGCACCACAGATTGACACAATGGGAAAATCGTTCTCTGCACCTTAAAGGAAGTTGGATTTGTATTTTTGTTTTTTTCAGGATACTGTAGTGATGAGCAGGTCGAGAATATCTCAACCCGCATCCGACCCTAGCCCGACGATAGAGAACCCTAACCTGCTGTGAGCTCCTAGTTATACAACGGAGCCCGCCCCAATGTCACAGAAGGGGGCGGGGCAAGTCGGTGTTCGAGTGTATAAGTAGGAACACGTCCTGTGTAAGTGGAGCACCAGGAGGCCCGCAAGCTTTGTGTGACCCCCAACCCAAACCACGGGCTTTTCTGCAAGATAGTGATAGCACTGCTGAAGAAGTAACAAATTCCATAATGGGTCTATAATGAAAGAAAATGTAATTCTAAGAAACTTTCCAGAATACAGTAAACATTTTCAATTATTTTAAAATTAATCTGTAATTGCTACTGAAATCAGTAAGTTTCTATGTCTTAAAATTCCCTTTTCTCATTATTTCTCACAATGCACGCATGTTCTGTGATTAATAGGCCTGTGTAAGAAAAAACAAAACATGTGCGCCAGGGATTGTGGTTATTGAATCTTGGCTGATTTTTGATACATTGCTTCTATAGCCTGCAAAATAGAGATGGCAACAGCAAAAGACAGACAAACTGCTTGTCATTTCTATTTCAATAACTTATTATGCATTCATTAATATTTTTAATTATATATTCGTTTATGCAACAAAAGAAAATCCTCATTTGGTAGGGGGCAATTCTTTAAAATAGCCAGTGACCATGTAACTAGCAAATATAGAGCCTCCTGGGCAAGTATATAGCATATAACACTGCATCCATAGTTTGGAGTGGGCAAGAACTGGGACTTGCAGTGTATGTTTTTGTTCCTTTTGTTCAATGCAGGTGCATGTTCAGTAGAGCGAAAGTCAAATTTAGATGCAAAATGCCAGCCTTTTCACTTTAATGTGCATTTGTCTGCCTGGGCTCAGAGAAAAGAAGACCAAAGCGGAAGAAGATTGCAGCAAATGATCTTCCACATAAATATTTGGGCACCCTGGTGATTATTGTGTTAGGCTGTGCATCTGATTCTCAGAGTGGTCTTGCTAAAGCTTTTTCATAGTACTGTATAACATTGTCATTAACACAGTAAATTACTTTTCCTTAATTTTACAGCATTTTCTCTTGTCCGGCCACCAAAAAAAGTAAAACTGAGGTTCCACTGTATACAAGCCAGTATCCCTGTTCAAGAAATCTTTAGTGATTTCTATGCTCAATGTAGCAAAAATGCCTGTTACAAGAATATAATAAACAGAAGCTGGAGAGACTGGATGAATTTATATAAAAATTCTAGAACAGCAATTTATAACATTCCTTGTTCATTGTTTGTCAGATATGGTGTCCATGTATAAACCTAGAAGAGGGAAACATGCATGATAAAAGCCCCAGGTTTCTTGCTGAACATGAAATTGGTGACATTTGCAGTTATAAAGGAAATGTCCAACCTTTCCTTATCCAAATAATTCAAAAGATAATTCAAATTTATCCAGATATTTAACCAGCTATTCTTACATTCTGCAGAATCATATGAACCTACACCTACCATAAATACAGTAAAATATTTCATCCCAGATATTAATACACCAGAGACACAAACTAAACCTTGGAGGCTTATCTGTTACATATTGTAAAGTTCAGCTATGCAGGTAGATGTGAAACTGCCCATACCAAGCTAAGGGTTGTTATATCTTGATCATATTACTAAAGTAGTGCAAACAGATAATTTTTCAGTTTGATAGCCCTGTGTAAGGTCCACAAGCTGATCTGGCTTGGTCAATCAATGCTGTTGTGACTTTTCAAACCGCTAAATTCTGATAAAAGAGCAAATGGTATCACCTAGTTAGTCCCTCCCCTCAAAAATAACCTACTATTATATTATCTCAATAGGAGATGTACTGGTCAAGAGTAAAAAAAACTGTGTGCCACTGCTCTTAATCAAGGCACAAGAATTCAATGCAGTAGTGCAGTAAATGTTTATGAGCCATTCAGATTAAGGGTATTGGATCCAGATTTGTCTTGTGGGACAGTTGTTTTGAGAGTATCCCTATAATCACTTCCATAAAGCAAGAGAGGTTTCTGTTTCCCAGAAGGAAATTGATATCAGTTAAGTACCAAGAACTATATTCCCCCATAAAACCACAACATTACCAAAACTGTAGAATAAAATATTTATTTCTGAAATTACAGTTTTACACAATATTTTACATTGTTTTCAGGTAAATTTAGAGGAGATATACCATAGACAATTAGCTTTTTTCCACCCCTGGTAATTGCTGGGCGCTATAGCTTGAGCAAAAGGTTATCACCTTGCCTCATGGCAGAATTGTCCCTGGTAGAGACAGTAGGAGAGTTTACAGTAGCCTGAATGGGTATGTAAATGCTAAATAGAAAAGGAGGCTCTGTGTGACAGAGAAGGCCTTAATGCAAAAGTCAGAGGTAGAGTTCGGTCACTTAGCCCCCCCCCCAAAGATTAAGGAAGATGGTCTAGACCAGTGATCCCCAACCAGTGGCTTGTGAGCAACATGTTGCTCTCCAACCCCTGGATGTTGATCTCAGTAGACTCAAACCAAGCAATTATTTTTTTAATTACGGACTTGGAGGCAAGTTTTTGTAGCATAAAAACCACATATTCTGCCAAACAGAGCCTCAAGTAGGTTGACAGTCTACATAGGGGCTACCAAATGGCCAATCACAGCACTTATTTGGCACCGCATGAACATTTTTCATGCTAGCGTTGCTCCCCAACTTCTTTAACATCTGAATGTTGCTCACGGGTTCAAAGGGTTGGGGATCCCTGGTCTAGACAGTGCAGGTGGCCGCAGTGAAGAGTAATTTCTAGACAATACCTATTCATGACTTGGGTGAGAAAACCCTTCACAATAAAAACAAAATGAATGTTTAAAGAAAAATATCATGCTTCCTAGAAATTAAATTAATGAATTTCTATAATTTGCAGACTAACACTGTGCCTTAATGCAAGCAGGCCTTTTAATTTCTGGCCACTTAAAATACCAAGAATAGTTATCTGACAATTTTGCCATAGAAACATACAGATTGTAATCTACCTGTGGCCTGATAGTGATGCAATTGGAGGGTTGAACAATTTCTGCAGAATTTGCCAAGCATTTGTGACATTTTAGCAACAAGGTCAGCGATGGCTCAAAAATTGCACAATTTAAACACAAATATTAACCTTTGTTAAACATGTGCCATGTGACAAATGCTATCTAACGAAATATTTAAGATAAAACTGCTGAAGTATTTTCATGCATGTCTAACGCTAACAATTTGAACAAGCTTTGAAAAGGATTCATTCTTGGGTACACATTATTGAGGCAATATCTTCTTGCTATGCTTATAACAAAAAAATTCTGATAAACACTTTGCCTGTGGCTCATTTATTTGGTCTTAGGTTATATACCCTGCCTCAAGAACAGTTGCACAGAGCAAGGGCTGTATTCTGACAGACAAATTATCTTAGGTGAGAAATATACAACAGATAACATCCTATCCTGAAAGCTACAAATCATCAAAACTGGACCTCGCCAAAAAAAAAAAAAGCATTACAAAAAAGCATATTAAGTTATATATAGTAAATTTACAGACATACCTATATTGTAGTAATATACAGAGATTGGAGTATATAGCACCTTCCACCAAACAAGAGGACACGATAATGGTGTGCAGGGTCAAGGGTTAATAGTAAATATTCAAAAGACAGGAAAGAATGACCCACAATTTGCACCACCCCATTAATCATTCAGTTAATCCCAAGAAAGTGAAACATAAAACGTAACCTTTATTAAATTACTTAAAAACGACCAAGGTTCAGAAACTCACAAACAATTAAAAATACAAAAAGGAGGAGCACATCCAATGCTTTATATAGTCTCATATCACCAAAGCTCTAAAATGTGATCTTATCTGACCAATTGGGATCACGTAGAGCAAATTATCAATGGGATAGACTAAATTAAATCCTGTGTGTAATAGGTAATGGCAACTACATTGGTATGAGATATCCAGAGGGTGACTACACATATATGTGCAGAAATCGTTACGTGAGCAGAGATAGTGGGCAATGTTGTTATTGAACCCACATCATAGCCGCAACCACTCTGTATGGCAGGGAAATAATAACATAAAGTCTGTCTTTGAGGGTTATGTACTCGGCATTGCACCAATGTAACCGCTGTAGTGTCTTAAGACTGTACTTTCATCATACATCACCAGAGAGCCTGGTGGGTCTGTGAAAAATTAATTAAATTGCGGCGCAAGTATCCCTAAGCTATCTTTACTCGGTATACCACACGGGAAACCTCACCCGGCCCGGACACGGAAAGGATTGACAGATTGATAGCTCTTTCTCGATTCTGTGGGTGGTGGTGCATGGCCGTTCTTAGTTGGTGGAGCGATTTGTCTGGTTAATTCCGATAACGAACGAGACTCCTCCATGCTAACTAGTTACGCGACCCCCGGCAGGCGCCTATCTGTTATTTTAGTTCAACTAGGCAGGTAGCACATCAGCTTTAACAAAAATCCTTTTGCGCCGCAATTTACCTTACTCCGGACCCGCCAGTAATGCTGGGGGTACATTAAGTAGGGATAGCTCTTTGACACTTGCGCCGTAATTAACCTTATCTCGGACCCGCCAGGAACGCTGGGGGTATACCGAGTAAAGATAGCTTAGGGATACTTGCGCCGCAATTTAATTAATTTTTCACAGACCCACCAGGCTCTCTGGTGATGTATGATGAAAGTACAGTCTTAAGACACTACAGCGGTTACATTGGTGCAATGCCGAGTACATAACCCTCAAAGACAGACTTTATGTTATTATTTCCCTGCCATACAGAGTGGTTGCGGCTATGATGTGGGTTCAATAACAACATTGCCCACTATCTCTGCTCACGTAACGATTTCTGCACATATATGTGTAGTCACCCTCTGGATATCTCATACCAATGTAGTTGCCATTACCTATTACACACAGGATTTAATTTAGTCTATCCCATTGATAATTTGCTCTACGTGATCCCAATTGGTCAGATAAGATCACATTTTAGAGCTTTGGTGATATGAGACTATATAAAGCATTGGATGTGCTCCTCCTTTTTGTATTTTTAATTGTTTGTGAATTTCTGAACCTTGGTCGTTTTTAAGTAATTTAATAAAGGTTACGTTTTATGTTTCACTTTCTTGGGATTAACTGAATGATTAATGGGGTGGTGCAAATTGTGGGTCATTCTTTCCTGTCTTTTGAATATATACCTATATTGTATATGAATCATTATGCACAAATGGTAGTATCATGTATCTTAAAGGGGAACTATTGCGAAAATTTTAATTTTATATAAGCTTCCTCATACTGAAATACAATCAATTAAAACTTCTGCATTCTTTCTGATATAATCAAGTTTATGTTCACTATTCCTCTCTCAGCATCTGTTTCTCTTCATTCTCTCTTAATGCAGCAGTTAGGTGTCAGATGAACGATCCAATATATCTTATAGGGGGACTCCCTTTCCTAGCAGATGTATTAGCGCTCACTCAAATAATTGATTCCAGTATTATTATTATTATTATTATTATACATAATCTAACAAAATAACTGCCTTCTGCACAAATTCTGCATGTAGAGAGACAGGATTTCTGGTGATTATAATAGAGTGAGCTCGAATACATCTTCTAGGCAAAATGAGATCCCTCTAGAAGATATATTGGATCATTCCTGAATGGGTGAGAGAGGAATAGTGAAGATTTGATTATTTCAGAAATGGTACAGAATTTATAATTTATTGTATTTAGAAAGTTTCTTATTTCTGTATAGTGAAGTTTCTATAAAATTTTCATTTTTGCGATAGCTCCCCTTTAACACATAATCCTAAATATAACTAGACCTTATTACATTTTTCTGTCTCCACATCTGGGTACTGACCTGGTGAGTCTGATCTTCCCAGGCTTTCTTCAGCCTGGCACCCAGCTCTGTGATGATGTCTGCTTAGCACCAGTGAAACTGCCTACAGATAGACTGACATTCTGAGCTGAGATGAGGGTGTCAAAATTAAAATCCAACCCATCTGCATCCATGAGATCGTTGCGAATTATCGTCTCCATATCACATTCCAAACTCCCATTGAAAATATCCAGGTCCAAATCAGTGGGAAACTTTTCATGTCCCAGTGTTGGAAGGGTCACGCCTGAGGAGTACAAGGATCCTGAGAGCGTGTCGGAGATGGTTTGCATAGAATGACTCACTGAGGACTGCTGCTGGTGTTTGGTTGATTCCAAGATGCTGCTGTCATTTAAACCAGTGTTGCTTAAATTGTTTGACAAGGCACGGCTGCCACCTTGAAAAGAGTTAAGAGACTGCTGCTGGTGCAGCGAGTTTTGATTAACCAAGTTTCCTCCTAGGTTAGGTTGGGCTGCAAAAGACATCATAGGATCATTTCTCAGAATGATATTTCTTCTGCTATTCTGAGCAGTTACTGCAGTACTGGCTTGTGACATGAGCGGATCAGACTGGGTCATTAACACATCGCTGTGGCTGAGGGTGTCTGTATTCAACAGGTCTTGCAAAGACTGGTTACTATAATGATTCATGGAAGAAAATGTAGCTTGTTTGTTCTCTTGGATCGTTTGCATGGGAGACTGGCGTAGAGATGTCAAAGGAAAGTTGAAGCTACCAGTGTTGTTAAAATTATTCGATGGAGAGCCAATGCCTGAGCCCTTAGTGCCATATGTAAAGCTGGAACTTCTCTGCATGAGGACACCGGGAGATGATTGCTGTGAAGAAGTGAGAGAAATGTCATCCAGCAAGTCATCCATGAGGTTCTCCGGCAATCCGTCATTTAAGTTCATGGTTTCAGCCATATCAGTTATTCTTGGCATCTCCACTGTGCATGGTTTACTTATGGATGGGGACAAACTACCTGGGCTGTTATACAACATAGGGGACAGGGGAGAATCATCATCTTGAACATCATCAAGTTCAGTGGTAGCTGGAATTGGAGACAACCGACCACTTATAGTACTGGCATTAGAGTTTGTACGAGATCGAAAGTCTGTCCAGGTATCAAGTTCATCACTACTACGTGAGGTGGGACTACCTGGCCACTTTGACAGCTGTGAAGGGCTATCATCTGTAGCATCAGAAGATGCCTGCAAGGATGCTTTTTTCTTTGCTGCTCTCCCCCGACTCTTGGTGTACTTGTTACTATTGTCCATTGAAACAGCACGTCTTCTTGGTGCCTTTCCACCTTTTCCACCTTCTGGGTTGATCATCCACCAAGAGCTTTTTCCAGAGCCCTCATTCTGAACTCTAATAAACCTGCTATGTAGTGACAGATTATGCCGGATTGAATTCTGTAGAGATAAAATTAAGGGAATATGTTAGACAGGCAGAAATGTTCCAAAAATATCTTAGTTACATTTGATTATGGTATACAAGGCATTTTGAACTCTAGCATCAATCAAAAGGTCAGCACTACTTAGTAGTAGTTTTCACTTCCTGTCCTGAAGAATGGCATTCCTTCATACCTTCTATATAGCAAGGCAACTGTATAACACAACAGGACAGTATTTAGTATGAAACTAGTATTGTTTGTTCTTTTCTACTTAACAACAAATCCTACATTCAAATACTGTTGAGAGATATTTTTCAGTTAAATCACTGAAAAGCAAAATAATTTTATCCAGTGTATCAGTTTTTATGCTAGAAAAACAATGTTAAAAAGTGGTTATTGCTACAAAATGTGGACTATAAAGTAGCGTGCAGCTAAAAACATTTTCAAGCATTCAGCCGAAACCGAATCCTGTTAAAAAAGGCTGAATCCTGGCTGAATACCGAACTGAATCCTGGATTCTGTGCATCCCTGTTTACTACAAATAGTATGAGTGTGGGAACTCAAAAAACACAAATAATAAATAGTGAAAACATGAATCATACTAAAATTATTTAAAATTGAGCAGCCTCTTTAAAGAAACCATTTTTTATTCTTAAAAAGGAATTTCTTTTCCTCTCTAATCATATAGCGCTTAATCAAACCTTCATTAAAATCCACCCACGATAAAATTAGCAAAAAATATTCTTGTTTAGATAAGTGCAGTTAAGAGATTAAAAATACATGATACATGTTTGAGAGGCAGCAAACAGTAGGGATCCAATGGGAATTAAAACATTTTACTGAATGAAGATTTTATTAAAATGGGAAAATTGTATGTTTGGGCTTTCCATATGCCAATAGGTGTTGTGTAGTCAACCTAGACCCTACCATCAGGCTAGTTTACCCTCAAATGAAAAGTCTGCTCCTATTTAAGCAAATTAATGGATAACTGCATTTGTGATCTGTTCTCCCAACACCATAACACTTGTAAGGGACAAGCTTAGAGAATGTCTGATGTTTCATCCTGAAGTAAGGGCTATGTCAAAGGAAAATAAGGCAAATCCTGTAAAAACCTCTAGTACTGACAGAATTAAAAGTTATAATAAAAAGGAGGAAAAGCTGTCTAGCAAAGTCACAGAATATAGCTGCTTTCTAGGACCTCAGTGTGTGTAAGCGAATGCAGATTCTGGTAAAGACCTTTCAGGACGTTCCCAGTTGTTTGGTGTATGCGCCCGCTGGAGAGCTACAGAGAACATTCCATTCCACACAGACGCACATTTACTATAGTGAAAGCCATTTATAGTTTATACTTGGGACATTCACATAAAAACCCACATGTATCAACGTCAGCTAGATGGAATGTAAATATCAGCTGCTGCTGGCCCAATAGCCTTTTTATTTACATACTTCCAAGAGTTGTGTTATGTGTCACAACATTACTAATGTACAAGTACTATGTGTTTCAGAAAAAATATATCCCAGGTATGGGATCCGCAAACCCATATCCAGTAACAATATATTTAGTTACTGAAATAAAAGACTGAATAGGTGATAAGCTACATAAGCTACATTATAAAACATCATTTACACATGGCTATATGTATTGCCAAGCTATAATGTCACACAAATGCTTTTTCCACAGTTCTCTTTGCAAGTCAAATAAATGTGTATGATATCAAAAGGGCTTTTATATCAGTGTAACTTTTCTGGCTTTGTGAGGTTTCATTTATCTGAAATAACCTTGAAACATAAAGAATATCAGGCTCCATAAACGTTAACATTTCTGCATGCCATGCTCTCATGATATGGCAGGAGTGTGATCACTCCTAGAAGATAAATCAGCCTTGAACAACAAATTATCAGTGCTTTACTGCAGAGCGATTTAACACATTTTTAGTTCCCACAGAAAACCTTTAAAATTGTAATGCCTCTGAATGGAAATCAGAATATGTAATTAGAAACAAGTTATAAACCTATTTCAAACGTTTAGTTGTCACACCTACAAACTGCTGGCATCTCAACCACTTTGGGGATATTTTCTTCCTATTTTTCCCAAGCCATGCAACAAGAGGATCACATTACAAAACATATATAGATATATATATTCAGATTAACAAAATGGCTCCCCATCGGCCTTTCAGGCTGACAAGGAACCATGGAAAACATGTAGAGGGCGTGAGAAGCAATGAACCAGAAAATAGTTCCACACATTGCTTCATATATACTAGGGATGCACCGAATCCACTATTTTGGATTCGGCCAAACCCCCGAATCCTTTGCTAAAGATTCGGCCGAATACCGAACCCAATCCGAACCCTAATTTGCATATGCATATGCAAATTAGGGGTGGGAAGGGGAAAAAAATTCACTTCTTTGTTTTCTGACAAAAAGTCATGCGTTTTCCCTCCCCGCCCCTAATTTGCATATGCAAATTATGATTTGGTTCGGCTGTGCAGAAGGATTAGGCCGAATCCTGCTGAAAAAGGCCGAATCCTGGCCGAACCCCGGATTCGGTGCATCCCCAATACATACATAAGCTGTTGAAGCCAAAATTTTCTAGTTCTTCTGGGCAAACAGGCAGATCTGGAGCACACTAGATTGCTTTGTGGCCAATTAATCAAAGATAATCTTAAGATTTGCATATCTGCATAACCCAAAAACTGATAAATACAGTGCTAAACTTTTAAATTAAATATTTGCCCCCAAAGTACTAAATTTAAAAGGGAATGTCACCCCCCCCCAAAAAAAAAAAAAAAAAAAAAAATCGAAGCAACTTTGCAATATAGATTTGTTACAAATTTTCTATGGGTTTTAAGTTATTTGTATATATAATTCTACTGAAAGCAGTGTATGTCTATCAATCCTGCACTGAAATCCATTTCTCAAAAGAGCAAACAGATTTTTTTATATTCAATTTTGAAATCTGACATGGGGTTAGACATATTGTCAATTTCCCAGCTGCCCCAAGTCATGTGACTTGGGGCAGCACTATTAACTGATGCTTTTTGAAAAAAACATTTTTTCCGATGACAGGATCCCTTTAAGGTAGGCATATCGGGGAGAGATCCGCTCATTTAACGACATCGCCAAACGAGCTGATCTCTCAGTGTATGATCACCTTAACAGACCAGTCTTTGGGGAACTAAGACTTTTGCAACTTTGTTTTAAAGTCAACCAGGACTTAAGCAAATGCTGCTTTCAAATAACTTTAAAAGCACTGAAAATGTTTAATACATTTTATAAACTGTAGGTTATAATTATGGTTTTTGAAATAGATTGAGATACAGAAAGTGCTATTGTCTGTATTAAAGTAAACAATATCTCAAAACCAGAACACCGTTATATTAAGCAACCTCTGTACTAAATGACAGCAGCAAGCAAACATTTTTGAAGTTTGAATTAAAGGGGATGGGGGGTTACCTTTAAGCTAATGTTTCGTATGTAACAGAATTGCCTTTCAATTGGTCTCCGATTATTTTTTCTTTACAGTTTTTAAATTATTTGATGTGGCCCCCTATGATCTCATGATTTTGCAGATTAGATCCCTTCATAAAGCATAACTGCACCCACTCTGATCATGCATGTTGACTCAGTTTTAATATATGAAAGGAATTTTAGATAACTAGAAAGTGTCCAATATAAGAGCTGTCAAGGACTGCTCAGGATCATAACCTGATTGCAAAAGCACTACTGAAACAATCTAGAGGATAAAATAATTAAATAAATAAAGTTATTCTTTAAAATGTTCATATACTATAAAAGATATTTAATACAGTTATGCAGAAAAATGTATTAATAAAAAGTATTTGCTGACCCTTTAAAGGCACAATCTGATAATTTAAGTTCTGAAAGCCGGGTCCTAAGGTGGCCATACATTGAAATACACGCTCATTTGCCAAGGAGCGGATTTGGTTGATCCAGTTGTTTGTCCCTGGGACCAAATTATCTTATCACTATGATAAGGTATAATTTAGAAGTAAAGCACTCGCCAAAATAAAATGTAAGCTTTTTAAATTTACATTAACATTAACATTCATTGAACAATTATAAACAGAGGTAGACCGAGTTACACAAAAGTAGCTTTCAAATGGAAACTTGCCCTAGAGGAACGTGTACCCCCATGCAGCCAGTATATTGCATTTGCCAATTTTCCTTTTAAATGTTTCAGAACAATTTTCCCCTGTTCAACACGGAAGCCAGTGCCGGGAATATCAGCTGCTGTAGGGCTGAACTGTTTTGGAAATTCACTTGGAGGAGATGTAACGGGGCAACAAAGTGTACCATGTTCCATGAACCTTAACTTGGAAATCAGATATGTCTCACGCAGGCATACTGATTTTACAGGTGCAACTTATGAGTCTAATTTGGACAGAAGTTTCTATACAATTTTGAACAAAAGAACCCTTGTAGCAAAAAATGTGTTCAGGCAACACTTCTTGATGTAATAACCTCACCTGGGGCATGCAACGAACGTTGTTGTTGATGTGCTTCTCCTTGTGCTTACTAAAGAAGTAAAAGATGCATTTTACATCTGAAAATACCTAGGTATATACAAATCCAAATGCATTTTCTGGCCTACAGTGAATGTCTTGCTAAAACCCTTAAAGATGCAACATGTTTGGCAAGCACTTTATTTATTTTGCTGACAGGGTTAATATTCAACCTTTGCCTACTGTATGAAATCTGTGAAACCTCATGAACATGTCAGACTTAAACACAAGAAATAAATGTAGAGAATTTAAAAGTGGAGCTTCAAGTGTTTCATAATCATCAACTCAACAAAAAGAGTGGAGATCTATTAGGTTAGTTATGATTAAATCAATCTAACATTTATTAGAGCTATCAAGTGTGACTAATATTGTGCTTAGTTGCCATTACGTCACAAGTTACAATACCCTCATTTAACATCACAAAGCACAATAAAACAATGTGCGTTTAACAGCTCACTGTAACACTACCCTCAGACTAATGTCACCTTCACTATAACTTCACTTTTGACCCAACCTCCAAACTGACATTAGAACTAGAGATCATTGTATTACAGTAATCTTACTGCCTTTGGATTATGCAGAGGATAGACTTTGTCTACATAGGTAGCCAGAAAATGCACCAATATCAATGCAAGGAAAAT
This sequence comes from Xenopus petersii, assembly GCA_038501925.1. Lineage (NCBI taxonomy): Eukaryota > Metazoa > Chordata > Amphibia > Anura > Pipidae > Xenopus > Xenopus petersii. Next base: position 90,935,458 of record CM076680.1, on the reverse strand, counting down.
ATTTGCATACAGTGGCACGAGGTGCAGTTAGCTTTAAAGAGACAGAAGAATTAATGCAAAAAAATTAATTAATACAGTTCAATAAAGAATACAAAATTGTATAAAACAACAAAATCCATTTTGGTTGTTTGTGGCTCCAAACAACACTGGAGGATTCGGCCACCGGCTAGGCTGCCTAGGATGGCCTAGCTTGGCACTGAGAAAAGCTATTTTCATGTCCCAAGTCACATTTAAAGGAACAGTAACATCAAAAAATGAAAGTGTATTAAAGTACCTGTAATAAAAATATATGTTGCCCTGCACTGGTAAAACTGCTGGGTTTGCTACACTACTATTGTTTATATAAATATGCAGCTGTGTAGCAAAGGGGGCAGCCATTCAGCAGATAGTAGATAATCTCTGTAGAACATAATGGTGTTATCCGTTATCCACTATGTAATCTGTGCCATATAGCTACTTTTCAATTTCTGCCATTTCTACACAGCAGCTTGTTTATATGAACTATAGAAGTGTTTCTGAAGCAAATGCATCACGTTTTACCAGTGCAGGACAACAGTACACGATGTTTTTCATTGCTTTAATAAGATTTCATTTTTTGGTGTTACTGTACCTTAAGATTAACTTGCAGCACTAATTTAACTTAAGAAAAAGACCTACCTGTCTGTCAGACTAAAATCTGTTACACAGCAAGAAACTCATATTGCCCTCTTATTTGAATAAATACATTGTTATTAAAATATATGCAGTCTTGTGCTACTCCACTGGTTGTGTCTCTTTATCAGCTTGTCCCTGTGTCATGCTATCTGTATAATGCTTATAGCTTGGAGGAATCACATCTGCTTATCTAATCCAAACACACAGTGAATGCCAAGTTTATTAAAGAAACAGACCCAATACCTAACCACTACCTCTTGCATAATGCAATGAGTCATCAGGGATTTTGATTGGTGCAGTTTACTTATGGAACTGACTGGACCTAGTAGATTACAGTGGAAGGGAATTTTGCTGCAATAAAATATGAAGCATAGGACTTTGGCTTCCCTGCGAATATTTTTCTTGTAAGAAGATACAATTTCAGATATCCTATGGCAATGGCATTTAGTCACTCATGCAAAATAGTCTCCTCTGTAGGCAACAAAACACCTGAAAAATACCTCTGTATTGAAAAGATAGTCATTCAAAACACGTAATATTGTGATTACTAAACACACATCATCTGATGATGTCCACGAAGCAGATTACCTGAGCATAATAAAAGCTTAAAGCAGCACCTTTGCATCTAAGTGGCATTTTAGGAATTTTTGATTGGCTACACACATAATGGCATTTCATGTAACCATCATCCAGCAGTTCGTCAGGGTATGTCACTAGGCTATACTTTGTATCAAGACAATATATATTATTATATATAGTTATTAAACTCTATAGTTAGTATAGATATGGCTATACAGTATATAAGTTATGTGAACGTAGGGAGGGGTGTGTGTATGCTGGGTTTTCATTTGGAGGGGTTGAACTTGATGGTTTTTGTCTTTTTTCAACACGATTTAACTATGTAACTATGTAAGCTACCCCTATTTATCAACTACCTTATTAGTTTTAGCACTTATACTTTGCTTAAGCAAAGCAGTTCCAGGAGCTGTCGTTTTTATGTGCAAGAAATTTATTATTTATGCACATGATTTCATTTTCACTGGTAAAGAGAGAACTGGAGTAATGTTAACCTTAAAGGGGAAGGAAACCTAGTTGGCGCAAAAACCCTCCCCCCCTCCCGTGTGTGGTCATTTGCTTTCAGAAAGAGTACTTTTGGATGGAACTGCTTTCTGGCAGGTTGTTGTTTCTCCTAATCAATGTAACAATGTCACAGTGGGACCTGGATTTTACTATTGAGTGCTGTTCTTAGATCTACCAGGCAGCGGTTATCTTGTGTTAGGGAGCTGCTATCTGATTATCTTCCCATTGTTCTGTTGTTAGGCTGCTGGGGGGGGAAAGGGAGGGGGTGATATCACTCCAACTTGCAGTAAATAGTGACTGAAGTTTATCAGAGCACACGTCACATGACTGTGGGCAGCTCTGAAACTGACAATATGTCCAGCCCCATTACAGATTTCATGTAATATATTTAAAAAATCAGTTTGCTCTTTTGAGAAATGGATTCAGTGCATAATTCTGCTGGAGCAGCACTATTAACTGATAAGTTTTGAAAAAAAAAAACAAAAACGTTTTTCCCATGACAGTATCCCTTTAAAGACATAGTAATGTTATCATGCTCTGCGTTTCCCAGCAGTTTATTGAGCAGTGCAGTACAAAAAGGCATCAACCATCTATAAACAAACACTATGAGCATGGGATAAATGTTGCCACCGTGCACCCTCTTTCAGACACCCTCATTTATGGCCCCACCCTTCTATAAATTCCTTGACAAATATTCAAAACCTAAATCAATCCAATAAATGGTGGCCTCTTTGAAGTGCCACCCTCTCAACAATGCTAGCTTTGGTGTGACTGTATATTGAAGGAGTACTATAATTTAGATAAATTGATTGCTACAGCGGCATAAAATGTGCACTGGCATACACAGATCTTATTTACAGGTCTTAATTAAAGTTGTGGTTCATGCATAAACTAAACATTGGATGTTAACATTTTAGTATTAGTAATGTAGCTATTGTCTTCAAGACTTGTGAATGGTGACCGACCTTGCTCATGGTAGATACTTTAGTTTTACATTTTTTAACAGAATTAAATGTTATCTTAAACATCCCTAAGAAAACAGATTGATAGTCTGTTCTGAAAGTTAATTTCAAGTAGAAGAATTTAAAATAAATAAATAAAAACAAACAACACAGAATAACAGGGAAAGTAAAGGTTTAAATCAAGTGCTTGCAGTTTGCTTCTACTATTCATCACTGTTGGTCTTGCAAATCTGATATTTTTCCCAACAAAAGAAAAAATACTGTGCAATGATTGCTGCTCCAACTCCCAAGAATAATGGCAAATGTTCTGCCTCTTTCGAGAAAATATTTTATTCTGCTGTAACTAGTTGTTTTTGTTACAGGAATGTGCCATACATTGGCCCACAAAAGACTGACAGAAGAAATTTCTTCTAATTATTTGGTTTCAGTAAAAACAGAGAGAAAAAATTTGATTCAAGCATATGAAACAGTAAAATACAAGTTCATTTTATCGATTAAATGACACATTAAAATATATCGCTTACAAAGAAACCAAGCTGTGTGTATAAATGTGTCTAATGGTCAAAATAAAATCACTCGAAATATGTACGTCTGAGCTCAGATTAACCAACAAATTGTAATCACGGACGCACAAGTAAATTGACCAAATTCATTGATGAGTGATCAAGATAATTGTATATGCGGAATCCCTTCTAATAAAAAGCATTGGTTGTATCCCAAAGGAATCTTAGTGACCGCCACTTCTGCTCGGCCCTATCATTTAAGAAATTGTTATGGAATTAATGGCATTTTATGATGCAAAGGTATCTAAACTGGAAGGGTCAAGAGTTTTGCATAAAATCTTTTCTTGAATTCTCAGCAACAAAACAGCCAGACTACTCAAGACATGCAGGAATGAAAAATAGACATCTGAAATAAAAGATGAAAGTCAAAACAGTTCTACAATTAGTACCCCGCCAGTATCTAAAGTTGAATGCTTGATATGTTACCGTTTGGTAAATATGTCTTTGTAATAATTACAATGTATATACTAATTTGACCCATCAAAGAAAGTTATCAAATAGGTTTAAACATATTTCCATTTTACCTTGAGGCAATATTTTATGATACTCTGTGTCTCACTCACTGATCACCTGACAGGAACAGAACCATAACAAATGTTCTAACTGTAACAGGAAGCCGAGTGGGCGTACAACATAGAACTCATACAATTCACTGTCTAACCTAGCATGTATGATTGTAGTTGGGGTGACAATAGTTGGCAACGAACTACATTTTGGGATAATTGACTATTCATTCCTCCAACCATTTGTTTATATTTGCAAACAAGCAGCTGGAATATTCTGAGCAGACAATACGCTAAGCAATCTTACCGTACAGCATATACTGTATAAGGGTGGCAATATACACCTACATAATCACAACAAAGTCCTTGTGAAAATGTGTCTTGCCTAAATAATGTACATTGTGGAAGGCTAAATGGCACTTCAAGTAAACACCCAAAGCAATATTATCTTATATAAATTCTTCCAAAACAACTATATACTCCCAACCAATGTTCTCCCCAGGCGTTTTTGCTTTGTGTGCCGCACAGCATTTTTCCTTAGATGTCCTGCTTAGCGCCAGCCTGCACCTAAATAAATTTAATAGAACAGTTACAGATGTAGGTAGGGCTGCGGCCTAGATTTGCTGAGCCACATAGTCCTATTGGCTTCTATAAAATCAGTTCTCTTTCAGCCAGAGTAGAGGGGGAAGTAGTTAATTTTTTTTTAGCTGACAAATACTTTTTCGCCACTGCCCAATTTTTTGGGTAGGAAGCCAACATTGTGAGCACTACTCTTAGAAATAACCTATATGCCTATCCTAAATGATCATTTCAGAGAACATAGCAACACAAAACATCTGATTTGGAATGTTAAACCTAGAACAAAGTACCTATTTTTATCTCACCCAGTAGAAATCTCTGGCAACATAACAGAGTTAGAGGGAGTGTGTTGACAGAAAGATAGTGGTGTGCGGTACCTGCCACCTTGACCAGTGACAAGCCTTTAGGTTGTAAGGCAATGTTGATGAGCATATCCCAAACAGCAGCATTAGCCATGATACTAGCTTGTTTGCTGTGCTTCATTGGAACAATCAGCTTCTGTTTTGGAGACTTGCCTCTGAACTGGAGAGATATGCTTATATAAAGCAAATTTTTTAAAATCTGAAATCTAGCTTTGCTACTGTTGTACTGCTAGCAAAAACCATGAAAAACAAACGAGTTCAACTTGGGACACACCAATTTCTCTGTATGTCAAAAGGCTGAGACACAAACGAAAGCATTCATTTAAGCGTGACGAAAACAATCGGGTAAACTAGACTCCAGTTTTACTGTTTCAGTCAGCCTATACCATCTTGTCAGAGTATTTTATTATCTTGTTATTTTATTACCTTGTTGGACCTTGTTTCTCTTTAAGTAGAAAATCATTCAAACTAATTAATGTGGTAATGTTCTCTATTTAACAAACTCAGAGTTAGGAACCATTTGTATATTTTCATCTGCTGTTTTTTATCAGCATTCTTAAAAGCTAACATTGTCATCTCAAATACAAATTACTAATGCAACCTATAGATATAAAAACATGACTTAGGGGCACATTTACTTAGTTCGAGTGAAGGAAGAGAATAAAAAAAAAACTCAGAATTTCGAATGATTTTTTGGGCTACTTCGACCTTCGACTCGAACGATTCTAACTAAAAATCGTTTGACTATTCGATAGTCGAAGTACTGTCTCTTTAAAAAAAACTTCGACCCCCTACTTCGCCAAGTAAAACCTACCGAACCTCAATGTTAGCCTATGGGGAAGTTCCCATAGGCTTTCTAACAAATTTTTGGTCGAAGGAAAATCGATCGATCGATGGATTAAAATCAATGGTTCGAATGAATTGCGGTAAATCCTTCGACTTCGATATTCGAAGTCGAAGGATTTAACTTCGACGGTCGAATATCGAGGGTTAATTAACCCTCGATATTCGACCCTAAGTAAATGTGCCCCTAAGTGTGTGTATCACTCATTAGTCTGTTGCAAAAAAATGTAAAAACTTTTTTAAATGTTTTTTCTTGTTTTGTGTAAATACAATTACACTTGCATTTTGGAAAACTATAGGAAAGTAAAAACAGGTAAAAGCACTTTTTTGCATTTTGCCTAGGTAACAGAATATGGTCCAAAGACTGAAACTGCAGACACTATTAAGATGATATAAAGAGACTGCTTGTACTATGGAATAAAATAGGCTGTGGGGACAGTTAATTTATAAATCACATTCACCCTTTTGTATATTTAAATTTTTTTATGAAATGAAATGCAGGACCCTGAAAGATATCCCTCATTTATCATTTAATGCAACTTTTACATTTGCATTTATAGCACCTAATTGATCTAGCTAAACTCCAACCCCGAAGTGTACAAAAGGCCATACTTTCTAGCAACCAGAAAAACCCCACAATGGTTGCATGTTAAAAATGGAGCAGAAATGAATAGCATAACCATTTTGTCTGCCACTATATATTTTATCTGCATATACCCAACGCATCCATAGTGGAGAATCTAGAAGACCTCGGCTATATGTTGCAGTCACAAAATAACTGTGCCCAATCTGGAATTAATACATCTGGAAGTATAACAATCTGTATATCTCAACCAACAATACCACCAACTCCCCAATGAATAAAAAAATATAAAAGGAAGAGGAAAATGTCTCTCTATAACACAACTTGTAGATACATATCAACTTCCTCCGCAAGAACTATTTAGAGCTTCGCAAGTATTACATTATGTAAAGAAGCAGACTGCATTAACTGAAAGGGGAACACTTACTCTGTCTAGTTTTGAAGCAGTGTGTAAACAAACACCATTGGCCTCCGGGATACTTAGCCTTGTATATAAAAAACTAAATCGACTGGTCCCGAACAATAAAAGAAGCTTCCCTATATGCTTGAGTGGGAAAAAGATTTTAGTGACCAACTTTCAACTCAACAGTGGTCAAATTGCAACTTGATGGCGAATAAGGGGAGTAACTGTATAACCGTCATGGAGACATCGGTAAAATTGCTACATAGAGCGTATTTGGTTCCAGCTAGATTGCATAGAATTTATCCCTCATGTGATCCGAGATGTTTCCGGGGGTGTACTGAAAGGGGAACCATGACCCACATATGGTGGGAATGTAAGGTTGTATCTAAATACTGGGATATGGTAGTTCACCTGTTATCAAAAGTGATAGGTTCTAGATTCATTAAGGATCCTTTTGTTATGCTGGAATGAAACCAAAAAAGATGCCGAAAATAATAGATTGTGTCAACATATACTTATGGCAGCTAGGATAAATGTTTGCAGTAACTGGAAAAAGACAGATATACCTATAGCATCTCTCAAAACGAGAATAATTCAGATAGCAGCCAACGAGAAACTGGGTCATATATTATTAAATGATATGGAAACATATGAAAAAACTTGGCTTCCATGGTTAATATATGAAAAAGATGCAACACTCAACTTAGCATTACGTATTTAAAGAAGTATACTCGATCTACGAGAACTGAATAATTAGGACCACTGCTAAAAAGATAAAGGTTGTAAACCATAATACAAAAAACCCTGGTTGCCAAAGGGATTTTATTTTTTTATTTTTTTTTTTGGGGTGAAATATAGGAAATATTGTGAATACCACTTTTTTTTTCCTGTAATTTATTCTTCTTTTTTCTGTCTTTTGTTTGAAAAAATGTAATAATAAAATATATTTAATAAAAAAATATAAAATATAAAAAAAGCTGGCAAGCCAGATTCACCCAAAAAACTATAACAAGCTTGCTATTAAGTCTGCTGTAGGGGTAATATAGGCAGGAGGAGAAAGATGGGCTGAGTCTTTGGGTCTTTTTCTCTCTCAAAAGGGAGCAAGATATCAATGGTACCACTGAGGATTGCTAATGCGCAGAAATGGAGTAGAACAAATGAAAAAGTTTACTCGTTTAATACATAATAAACATGCAAGTTTCAAAAAAAAAAGTTTAAGCAGATCCCTAAGGGGCTGCCTGTCATATACAGATATGGAGTCACATAAAAGGATAAGCATCTTTTTCATTTCTTATGTATTGCAACGCTTTAATGATGCTAAGAGACACTTTCAAATGGATCATAATCCATTCTTAAATAAAAGGGGATATGAGAATTTTGGATATTTGCTATTCTAGAAAATGAAATACTCCTTCATAATACTCCAGACCTGCTCTAAGTAAATGTGCAGCTTTTATTAACAAGTTCGCCTAACAGGGCACTTTAAGGAGTAATGTTGAATGGAAGGATGGTATACATAAGGCTGCACATGCTATGGCCGCCTTTCTATTGTCTAAATCATGCAAGCCGCACTAATGATCAGAACAGCAGGAAGGAGCTGTTGCATTTCAGGCAAAGTGGCTAACAAAGTCAAAGGAAAAAACACACGCAAAAGCTAAAACATTGTTTGAAAGCTGAAGATACATTTTCCATTAACTTCTATGGTATCTCAGCAGGTTTGAAAGTGTAGCCACCTTGTCCAATTAATACTTGTACTGTACATACTTTTTTGCCTATTGTTTTAATCACAAAAAAAAAAAACTGTTTTAAGATGTCTTGTTGTGCTAAACAAGGCAAACAGGTAAACTGAATTTACCTCAGGTTTTGTCCTTTCAAGGTAATAATTAAATTACCACTATACAAACCACTCCAGTTACCCTTTATTGTGACTGTTTTGTTAGCAGGAACAGATGCCAGAGAATTATCTGCACACAAGTCATTTAAAGATCAGCAAGTATATACGGCTCCTCTTGTTATTTTTAGGGATTCGCTGAAACCATCATTTTTGATTTTCTGAATACTGAGTGCTCAACAAAAGACTTGGACAAATACTAAACAAAGTCTAAATTCTAATTTGCATATTCAGATTATCAATTATCAATATCAATATATTGCACCCTCTTAGCACAAACCGTGTCAAAATTAGTTGCCTAGAGCTTTACAGACTGACTAATTTAAAGAAGTAATTTACAAATAGTCCAGACAAAAGTGCTGGGGTGCAAAATCATGCCCCATTTCATGGGGCATGAGTTCATTTAACCAGAACTTGCCTCGGGAGGCCAAACTGTGTTGTCCAGCACGGAATTTAAAATCTGGTGCATGAAGTTAAACTCTGTTGCATGCCAGCAGCAATTTTGCAAAAAAGTGCAACAGCAGAAAATTCTTACTGTGGTTTACTGCAGTTTTATTCTTCATATAAAGTGTGTGAAGTGGGGGGGGTGCCACCCTAGCCTTGGGTACCAATGTTCCTTTACTGGCTTTATACAGAGAGTTTTATATGAGAGAATGGCCATTTACCTGAGGCACGCATACCCAAAATACCACAGCAAATATGTAGAAGGATCATTTATCAGGTGTCAAATAAAGCAATATAGTTTAGCAATAATATCATAAAAAAAGTCCAACCCTAGTGTTGTGTTTCTGCACTACTAAGGAACACGGACATACGGTCATGTCAGTAGCCTTAATTTCTCTTGCTTTATTGGAAAAAAGAATGCAAAACTTGTATAAAAGAAAAATAATCACACAGACATTGTAGAGAATGCCACACCTATGATGCCTCTGCTAAAACCGACAAGATACTGCTCAGTGAGTTTTAGCATTTAGAAATCTATACGCAGGTTTCCAGGACAATAAATAGCAAAAGTTCCCGAGGGGCCTAAAATAAAGCAGCTCACACACATAGGCATGGTTTGCAAAGCATGCAGAGTTTAGAAGGTAATTTTCAAAATCAATAATTTCCAGGCCCGGATTTGCGGCAAGGCCGCATAGGACCGGGCCTAGGGCGGCAAAAAAATAGGGGCGGCATGCCGCCCAGCCGCATTATGGGGACGTGTGCGTCCCCATTAAATTACAGCAGCTGCGCCGGCGTGCTGGGAAGGGGAGGTGAGGTGGGTGATAGGACCGTGCGGCCGCCTGGTCGGACTGCGCAGCCCAGGGGCGCCGGTCATTGAAATCCGGCACTGATAATTTCAAATGGATCCTTAACGCAGAAGGATAGTCGTTTCACACTTGGGGGGTGCTAAATGTTAGGCACCCCTAAGTGAATATATTTACTTTCCTGAAACCCCTGGAACGGTGCTCCTGTTGCCAGAAAACTGCACCAGCCCAGGGTTATTCCAGTGAGCACCACGGAGCGATCCTCTTCCGGCTTCTTGCAGCTGCTCATGCGCATAAGAGTGAAAAGCAAAACTAAAAAGCCGACTATTTCATTCTGGTGCTCGCTGGAATAACTTGGAATAACGGCACAGTTTTCTGCGGCTAGGGGCACCTGCCCGGGGTTTCAGGTAAGTCAATACATTCGCTTGGGGGTGCCTAACATTTGGCACTCCCAAGTGTGAAACGACTTTCCTTCTCCTTTAAAGGAACAGTAACACCAAAAAATTAAAGTGTTTTAAAGTAAATAAAATATAATGTACTGGTAAAACCGCTTGGTTTGCTTCAGAAACACTACTATAGTTCATATAAACAAGCTGCTGTATAGCAATGGTGGAAATTTAAAAAAGGCTATATGGCATAGGTTAAACAGTGGATAACCGATAACACCATTATGTTCTACAGAGCTTATCTCCTATCTGCTGAGTAACCTGAGCCTTTTCTCCTTTGAATGGCTGCCCCCATGACTACACGGCAGCTTATTTACTGAATGTAAACAATAGTGTTTCTGAAGCAAAAACACCAGGTTTTCCAGTGCAGGGCCACACTGAAATGTATTTGTATTACTAAACACCCAGTATGGTTACCAGTTAATATACCAGTTAATATATGCCAAAGAATCTCTAAGGGTGTGACATTCTTCTTGGGAATTGAGGACCCTGACATGCTTTCATTACAACCAAAGTCTTGCACTATCACATTTTCAGCATCAATAATTACAAGCAATCCTTGCACTTTGTTCTGATGCTAACATTCCAATTAGCCCAGCTTTGTCTTCTTACTGTACATTATATCTTATTACTAGGAATAGAGAGGCAAACTAATTGCCAGCTAGTTCACTAGTGTTGCTGTGCTGCAAATGATTGTTTTGACCTATGGCCTACGGCCTAGATGTTAGATTATACTTCACAGAATTCATATATATAGGAATGCTGGGAGAGTCGTTTCGATAACTGCTCAAGGGCTTTAAGTCTGAAATCCCCGATACATGGCAAGCGAAAGCACTGCACATCTGCTGGCAGGGATCTTCGGTGTTGTAACTCTACAAGATAAGTAATCTTAGGTGGCTAAGGCCAAGGGCACATGGATAATTTGGGAACCCATTATACATATCCCTATCATGTTGACAACAGATGGAAAAAAAGTAAAGAGTTTGTAGCAGTAACATTTATATTTAGCAAGGGAAATTTGATCTCAAATGGTTTAATAGATTTCAGTTTTAATAACTGCGCCATCAAAGAATTCTTTTAAAAAAATAATATGGTTTTAAATTATTATTCTCTAAGATACTACACTGAGCATGTCATAGCATTTTTTTTTTTATGACTAAGCCACTTTGTTTGGATCATTAGTAGCACAGAAAATTGGCCTGTGGAATCTTATATACATTCAATTTCCACATCTATGCAGCAATTGCACGATCTGCCATTGTGTTGCAGATCCATGCTACTAACCAAGCAATAGAATATAAAGTACCAGTAGTGTTACACTGGAAATTATGACAGTCTACATGACGATTTTACAGTGGCAATAAAATGTTACTTAAAGTATGAACTGCTTAATTAGTCTAATCCCGTCACATGCTTTCTTGATTTTAAAAGGACTTTAGCACTGGGTATGCACATCCACCACAAGTATAGTCATTTCAAGGCCTTGTTAAACTAGTGCTTACATGATTTCCCAGAGGCCGTGTAAGGATGACTGTTACCAAGTCATAAAGGAACAGTTTAATAAATATTGTAATCACTCTGGGGTTTTTTTTCGAAGTATTTTTAAAATAACCAGGTCAGGTGTGACTAACGCCACATTCAAATATATGAACTAAAAAAAGATATAGCAAATAAAGTATCCCCTCTTGTAAAATATAAGGATATTATAAGTTAACAAGGAGTTCCAATACCATATTAAAACACGAGGCCTGAAAGTCATGGAACTCCAAGGTGACTTCTAATATCCTCAGATTTTGCAACAGGGGATACTTTATTTATTACTAATATTAATACACAAGTTTCAATGAGTCATGTGACAAATGACTAAGCTACATTTATATATATTTATATATATATATATATATAAAATATATATATAAAATATATATAAAATAACAATCTGGCTTCACAAAGGTGGACTTTCTTTAAACACAAGTGTAATACAGAGACCCAAATGGATGGCCATATTACCCTGATCCGACTGACTGATCCATCAGTCAATCAGAGCTCTCTGTGGAAATGAAGCTCTATACGGTTTTAGGTTAGGTAATTCACATACAGATGATTCAGTATATCGATTGATTTGCCTGATCAACACTGATACTATCACAACAGAAATCTAGCAGTGAAATTATGTATTATTACAGATATTCATACAAAGTGGTCAAAAATAAATAAATAAATAAATAAAAACACTAGTGAAAGGCCACATGTTAAGAGTATTAGAAGCAAAATTTGATCAGGTTATATGGCTAAATTGACCAGCTTAAGATGGTATACGCCCATATTGGAAGCCCACACGTAAACTCTTTCAGAATAGTTTTTCTTTATAGTTATCCCAGTTACAGTACAGTGATACAGTGCCCAAAGAACCCAAAGTTCATATAGTAAATCTGAAAGAGCAGATTTTTATTAGCAACACTAACATGTCCCCTTAAAGACGTGGCTAAATGGTGAACTGGACTAAACGATTGGGTAACTGGTGGTGACCTCACATTAAGAAAAATAGCCCTGGCCTTATTTGAAATGGTGAGCCAACCTCTAGGATCCAATTTATTACATACTGGAGCAGGGTAACAGCCATATATGTTACAAGAATTATAGGTATGTAAGGACATGCATCAACTATTATGAATAATACAGTTTTACAGTTAAAGAAAATAGTATTTCCCTCCCCCCCTCGCAGTCATTTAAAAAAAAGCAAATTCTCTATGTTTCATGCTGATGAGCGACAAATGATTCAAAATCTTAGTATGGACCAGTATTTATAAATATTTCACTAGTTTCTCAAGATCAGTTGACTGTTAAGCTCCTATAAATATTTCATTGACCGACTGCAACAGTGCAGTGCTCTGCTTCAACAAGTTTTTGCGAGGTTGGAGAAAGGACAAGACAAAACAGTTTAGCTCTGTTAGTCTGGTATTTTGGGAACACACTGCACACAGGGTTCCAAATCACCCACAAATCTGTTTATACTGCGTGCTTTCCATGTTCTTGCTGCTGTAATTTGCTATAGAAAGATCCTTGGCCTTTTATTTATTATAATAAGGCAACAGTGATCTGGAGAGCCATTGTTGAAGTACCATAATGAATTAGTGCATGTGAATTTATGGATGGACCATCTCATGTGATTCTGGGACTTGTAATTTAATCACAGTTCAAGGATGGACATATTTGTTCCAGTATTTTCTGAATTTAGAAACCATGTCTTTCTATATTGCATGGCACCATTAGTTTACCCATAGCCCTGATTTATAATGAGGACTCTTTCGCCCTATATTCTAAAATGTAGATCTAAATACATCCTATTTTGTGCTACAAATTGAAAGCATTGTTACAAAGCAGTAAGTTTGAAATGTATATGCACATTTTCCAATTAACATTAAATTTTGATATTATGCAATTAGAAATACCAGAAGTTAATATTGCCACCTGCAGACACTACCAGTAAAAGAAAGAAATGCTCAGTCTCACAATAGGAAATAGGCAAAATAATGGCGCACATAGATTTTGACATGCCTGGCCTAAAACAATCGAGGCACATACTGATATGTATCTGTAGTACAGTATGTTCTGGCAGAGCAGGCTAGACATGGAGGAACAGGGAGGGTTGGTAATGTTTTTTATGCATGACATTTAACGTAACGCATGATAGAAATCACATTTCAGTTTGCACAGTAAAATAATGTCCTTAATAGAAAAAACAAAACAAATGACGACTGACTCATGAAGCTTTGTGAAAGAGCTCATAGCAAAACTAATATTTATAGGCAAGTTTTTTCATTTTATTACATCTAATCAAAGGCAAATAACCCCATACCTTCTCTCTTTGTTGTCAGGAGTCCATTATGCAAGGGGATTATCTGTGCACTGTTAGTTTAATTATCTAACTCACAAGGAGCAAACGTAGTAACTTTAATGCCGTTTTTAAGATAAAAAAAAACAAAACTTTATCGATTAAAATAACAGGTAAACAGTATGTTTAGAACCAGAACTATTCATTGAACTCATAGTGAAGATGGTATTCCTGGTAGTTTTACTACAACCTCTCTGGAAGTGGAATTTAGCATCCATCTGGCCATGCCACTCCTATGCAGTGGTGTCCCAGGGCAAGGGGTGCAGCTATACAGTAAGTGCTGAACTCATGCATGTAAGATCCATACAGTATCTATTTTGGTACTGTGGCCCACTTGCTAGATTGCTAGATTGCTACAACAGGAGATCTTTGATACTCATGCTTCATTCCCAAGCAGCCAGTCAAAAAATGTTTGTTCCAGTGTCTGGTAATTCCACCCCATCCCTTGTTTTCATAACAATGAACAATTTAGTTATATTGTCCTAAGACAGTTCATATAAAACATTGATATCAACCATATAGAGGTACAGTAGAACCCCCATTTTATATTTTTCAGGGGACCAGAAAAAAATAATGTAAAATTCAGGGAAATTTATTGTGCATAATATATAGGTGGGACCTCAAAACAACAATGTAAAATGAGGGGAAACTTAAAATCAGGGGATGTAAAATGGAGGTTCTACTGTATCTCATTTCTTAATCTGGCATAAGGGACAGTCTACATTTGCCAGACTACTATGAAGGCTACGAGAATCTGCCTATATTAGTCTGTACTAAGATGTGCACTGTTTTACAAAACTGTTAATTGTTACAGAGTTGTATTACATATCAGTTCTGGATTGAGAATTAAAATAGGCCCTGGCATTTCAGGTACAAAGACGTCCAAACAGCCCCCACCAGTCCACTAAATACTGACTGGCTATAACACCTTATAGCAGCTCCTTTGGCATTTGCCAGAACCCACAGATTGCCAGTCCGGCCTGTTACATCTACTAGGTCTATGAGATGGTTGTGTGTCAAGGAACTCTGTGGATTAAAACTTGAATACACAGCAACATCAGGATGTATTTCTGAAATTACAGTCAATACAGTATAATCATCTGTTTAGCAGGCTACTGAACTGCAAGGTCTGCATTCTGAAACTAACCTGGTGTTACTAATAGCACACATTATGTTGTCCTAAACCTAGGTCAAAATACTTTGGCATATCCTAGCAAAACAGCAATCATAATCTTTGCTTCATTGACCTTCAAATTATACTTACAGGAGTAACTATGAGAGCAAATCGTACTTTTCTCCTTCAATTCTCACCCTACCTTCCTTGGAAACAAGTGCTCCACACTTGGCTCATACAGTAGGTCTACATTCATATTCAAATGGAAAGCACCATCAGACCAGATTACATACCATATATTTTATAAAGCAACATAACAGGTTTTCTGGATAGTAGATCTTTCTGTAATTTGGATCTTCATACAAATCATGTAAACAAATAAACCCAATAGGCTGGTTTTGCTTCCAATAAGGATTAATTATATCTTAGTTGGGATCAAGTACAAAGTACTGTTTTATTATTACAGAGAAAAGGATATCATTTTTGACAATTTGAATTATTTGGATAAAATGGAGTCTATGGGTGACGGTCTGTCTGTAATTTGGAGCATTCTGGATAAAGGGTTTCCAGATAAAGCATCCCATACCTGTAAAACTATAGGTTTGCAGCTTCACAACCTCACATGGGTTGCCAGGATTCCAAAGATATTCTGAAGTTTTATTAAACAGTTAGTAAATAGTACCACCTAAGGGCACTTAACAGGGCACAGTCATGAGGTGTGGGGGGATGGGTCAGTAACAAGTGCTACAATCTTATACAAAATATTAAAAAATGCAACATTAAAACAGAGTAAATTAGAGCCATATTAACAAAAACATTTTTTAAAAAATTAAACCCTCAGAACATTAGATTCATATAAACAGAATGGGCATTTTTTAAATTAAACTTATAAATAACAAAGTAATACTTTGCATCTCCTCTGTGCACAATAAATAAGCTATATTTTGCACAAGGGGCTTGCACAGTTATTATTACCATTAATCAGATAAGGCACGACATGAAGAGAGAAAAATAACTTCATGTCAACTTCTACCTTTACTTAATTGCCTGTTATTTTCAGGAGTACACTAAATTATTTATAATAAATCATTCAAATGAATATAAATAATAAAAAAGTATTTTTTGACCCTTTGCATAACAGGCTTTGAGTCCAGAGTATCCGATAACAAAGGTTTTGTAGTGTATCGTGCAAATTCTCCTGGAGGGAGTCCAACTTTTACACAAGTGCTGCCATTCCGACAACAAAGAAGCTTATTGAAACAAGCAGACTTCATCTTAATTCTGGCAAGGCTCAATGGAGAATACACACTGGCCAGGGAACAATGAACCAAGAAAAAAAAAAGTTACAAATCTCCACTGACAACTGCACTCAAAGAAAGCGAGGGATGCATTAGTGTTTGCTGTGCTCTCCCCCCTGTACATCAAATCAGCACAAAAGCCCTTTTTTATTACAGCCAAACCCAAATAGCCTTTTCTCATATTTGGACATGCAGAATATCATGCTCCAGTTAACCTTCCTTTGCTTAATGCTAACCTCTGGTGCAACATGGATAACTGCAGCAGACATCAACTTATGATATGGACAGGCTACAAGAGACATGGCTGGCCAAATCCCTTTTATTTCATGGGAAATTTTGCAGTAAGCTGTTGTAAAAGTAATATATAGCAGCAGTCAGCAATTTCAGAAGCATCTTCTCCCTTCCCCCCTTCTGTCACCTTTGCTCTACTTTTGAGTCAAGAAAGAGAGAGAAAGGGCCATTCAGAATGCTTTTAATGCGTAACAGATATAAAACATTCAGAGATCTCAAATGTGAATACAGCAGCCACAGGCAGTAAATTCAATATATTAATGCCCCTTGATGTGTAAACATCAAACTCACTATATTTGTTCAACCGAAATCCAATTAAGACCCATAATGTGCAATACCAAGGGCAGTGTTGTTTCTTGAAGTTCTATATAGGTTTTCATACAGTGGGGCAATTATTTACTAAACCAGATGTTTAGGGTGTGATTATAATAAAATTATTATGTCATCAAAACATGTGAGTGGAGGCCGTGAGCAGTTTTGGGGCCATAACAAACTCTGGAGGCTGTGAGCAGTGTTGGGGTCAATTTCTTGGGCCACATACAAACTGTGTGCCTTCAGTTGGACATATCTGCACGTACGGCAGGGGCTTTAACTGCCAAGGCATACAATGCATGTCCTTGCAGAAACTCACTATTCTCTCTGTATCAGTGGCTTTAGCCACCTCTGCATAGAGTGGGCAGCATTGACAGCCCCCTGGGCAACAAGGCTGCGGGCGGGGGCTGTCATGTTGGTCCTGTGATTGCAGCAGATGGCAAAGATCGCACTGATCATGTATCTTGCCGCACTGCCTGATTTCCTGCTTCATCTGGGCCGGCCCACGCACTTCCTACTTACCGAAGCTTGCAGACACGATGCTCCAGGACCCCTCCAGCCAGATCGTCCCTC
Organism: Xenopus petersii; assembly: GCA_038501925.1. NCBI lineage: Eukaryota > Metazoa > Chordata > Amphibia > Anura > Pipidae > Xenopus > Xenopus petersii. The sequence continues at coordinate 90,917,859 of CM076680.1, read as the reverse complement.
CTGCTCCAGGAACGGTAAGTGGCCTTTATTTACACACTTATACAGACTAACATACATTTATACACTCTTACACACTCATTTTAGTAAATATCTTTTGTTTTGCATTTTTTATTTTTCACACTTATATACACTTACAAAACTTTTAGAAGTGTACACACATGTATACACAAAAAACTCATGAAGAGTTTTTTTTTACCTCTAAAAACAATTTATTTTGGTAGTGTGACTATTGCATAATCTATTTTGGCCAAGTCAGTTATTTTGTTATTTCATCAATTTACACAATTTTTGTTGTTTTATTATTATTATTATTATTTTATCCCTGCATTATTGTTCCATATGTATTTTAGTATAACGTATATATCCGAGTATAAGCAGAGTTTTTCAGCATCCAAAATGTGCTGAAAAAGTCTACCTCGGCTTATACTCGGGTCGAGTAGTTGAGATTGCAGTCACTTTTAATCATTCCTATACCAACAGTACACTTGGGGAGAGACTGCAATATCCCATAATGCCCTCTGTTGGATATATGAAAGAATAACAGTGCGCCCTCTGTTGGTTATATGAAAGAATAACAGTGACTGCAATATCACACAGCGCCCGTTATACGAAAGATTAACAGTGATGGCAATATCAAACAGCACCCTCTGCACATGGTAGTGGGACAGTGGGACAATGCACACAGTAATCCGTTTGGCAATTCTCTGTCACCATCAACTTTGCAAAGAAGTCCGGTTGATCGCTGGGGGGGGGTCGCTTTGGCAGAATGTGCACTCCTGGGAGACAGGGCTGTAGTTGTGTCTAGGCTTATACTAGAGTCAATAAGTTTTCCCAGGTAAAATTAGGTACCTCAGCTTATACTCGAGTATATACGGTAGTTTTGCTGTTTGGTGATTTGGCATACAAAGATGTATTTTACTTTGTTTGATCCATCAGAATATGTGTTTTTCAAAAATATATGGTTTTACAGGGGTCTTTTACAGTTTGGGGGTCATACGGCACATAACGCACAGTCGGGGCTCTGTTTTTGTTATATATATGCATATTGGGCATCAAACTGTTCTGTAGACCCTTGGCATACCTAATAATATGTGGGCAATACAATGCTGCAGGTTGAAAGTTTTGAGATGATTTTTGTAAATGTCACCAAAATCGCTAATTTTAGGAAAGGTTTGCGGCTTGGTGATTTTGGAGTAGAAAGACATGCATACCCAATTTGGATTCAGGGGAATGTGTACTTTCTGAAAATATATGGCTTTCTGGGGTGAACGTACTTTTTTCTACCTTTGCCTCCCAACCCCACACAACCATGTAAATGTGTTGATTTTGCAGTACCTGAAATGACAGACCATTTTGTGGCCCCTATATGCCACATGCTTAGGTAACCCTATACATATTGGGGATCAAACTGTTCAGTGGACTCCTGGCATTCATATTTATGCCAGATATGATGATTTAGAACCAAAAGACCCCCCCCCAGGAAAGGCCCTTAAAGTGAAAGAGTACAAAATGTCTAAAAACTGCTTGGCCGTAGATATTCGCATCTAGGAAAAATTGGCAGGCAGGGAAAGGGTTAAATGGTGTTGTACAATATTAGCCATAGTATACCTCACCCCTTTCTTCCCTAAAGTAAGCTTGATGTCTGACATTGTCCTATGCCAAAAAGTTGTTGTTGAGCAAGAGATAGGGATACAAACAAATATTCAAAAATGGTTCAGATGTCCTCTCCAAACCTTGATTTTTCTTTCTCCAAAACTCCTTATTTTCAGTGTAACAACCACCCAAATTTCTAGTACTGACTCAACAAAGACCTGCTTACCCTGCATTTGTGAATTGACATCTGACAGGGTGGCCAGTTGCCTCTGGAACAGAATGGAGAATGCCAAGGATCAATGAAAGCAGCAGCATTCTAGTTATTTTGTGAAAGTGATGACTGGAATGAGCATGAAGAATGCTCCCACCTAGAACTTGTACTCAGGTCTTAGTCCAGGCTGCTCTGTAGAAGAAATTATACAATTAGAAGTGCGCAGAACTGATGCATTCTGTATTCGGGCACACCAGAAAATTTTCCAGATTCTGTGGTAGGTGCATTTTTTTCTGTGCTTGTAGTATAATATTTACTACATCATGTGAAAAGCCCGTGTATGCCCAGACAGAAGGCCCAGACATAGTCTGCACCATTCTGGCCCAGGTGGGCTTGGTGTTCTGGATCTTCAATCATGGTGACAGTGGTGTTGAGACTTTAGCTTAATACTCTGTGGAGCATAGGAAGCAAGGGGGAGGGGAATGTATATCAACTGGTAACCCAAAGGGATTGTCATAGAATTGCTGTGGTTTTGCATTCACTGTATTGGGACAGTAAGGAGTGTACTTGATTGTTAAAAGCTGAGCCCCTTCAATCTGTGGACAATCTGTAGAAAAATGTCTCGGTTTAGTTTCAAATATTCTAGGTCCAGTGTTTGAAGACTTAGAAATCCCACCACCCAATTGACCTGGCCAGAAGAATTCTGTCCAAGTGAGAGTCCTTTTCTCCAGGCTCCCTGGACGTGTGTGCCACCCTGGTAATTGATGTATGTTACAGCTGTCAAACGGTCTTTGGACTGTTAATGGTTAGCCCCATAGGTGATCTGTCCAATGCTGTAAGGCATGTCTGATGACATGCACTTCAAGTACATTGATATGCAGCTAAGTGTCTATTTCTGGCCAAAAGTCTTGTTTGGCTCTGTCTTGAAAGACTCCTGTCCATCTGAAGAGGTTTGCTCCTGTGGTGACAGGATCTGATTTCTTGCACATTACTAAAGTGTTTTATTGAGATCTTTCGCTGGATCTTGGGAATTTAGAAAGGAAGAGACTTTGCTTCACTTCATAAATAGTTCTAGTCCCACTTTGGCAATGGAAGTATGTTTATGAAGGACATCACAGGCCAATAGATGCAGGAAATCTCTTGATGAGGTGCTTGTTTGGAATATGGTGGAGTAAGCCAATGGCACAAAGATCTTTTTTTTTTTTTTTTTTTTTTTTTTTTTGAGAAAGGCTCTATTACATAGGGTATAAAAAACCCAATAAGTGTGATTGACTGGGAAAGCGTAAGAACACTTTGTTGTGTGTATTATTCAGCCATGACAATTTGTATGCACCTGTCAGTGTGAAGAACGAAGCGATCACTTGAGGGGGCCTGACAAGCAGATTGTCCAGGTAGGTGATGGCAATGTTTGCCTTTAAAAATTAACCATTAAGTTCCTCCTACTGATTCGATCCTATAGGAGCTAACGTTGCACCATTTATTACATAACTCCAATACTGACTTAAAAAAAAAAGGCACAGACCGTTATTAAATTAAGTCACAATTCCAGACTGATTAACTGGTATGAATATCTGCTGCTTTTAATGGCGTGTCTCAAGAAGCTGTCCTCAGCAGAAAAGTCAGCCACCAGGATCAGATCTAATACAAACGCCATGACAATTTAACGAATATTGTAAGCAAAGCCTTAACCAGTTTCTCTACATTACCTGGTGTATAGCAGTGCATATCAGGACGAACATGACTATAGTCAAAACATTAATGGCATATTTATTTAAGAGCTTAAAAGGTGGCACAGAAATACAGTAAAAGTTTCTTTGCTTAGGAGAAAAAAACTAGACCTAAAGCTTCTTCAACATACATATTTATCAAGGTGAAATATATTCACCATCTAGCTTTTAATTTTACCACATTTACCAATAAAGCTAATTAGTAAAACAAAAGTTAGTTCTTTACTTTGCCAGCATCTTTTACATGGTAAGCCTCTTTAAGATCACTGTACCCAGATACACCATACCATACTTCTATGTCTCATCGCCTTCTGGCTTGTAAAGGGAATATATACCTAAATTTTTTTCTTAAAAAAACAGCTAAGAAAAAACAAAAGGAAATTAATTATAAAATGAACCTACAGTAAAACCCCCATTTGTAATTGTTTTTTTTAAATGGTGTAAAATCTAGGAAAATGTAAAATCAGGGAAATGTATTAAGCATGATATATAGGTGGAACCATTAAAAAACTATGTAAAATGAGGGGAAACCTAAAATCAGGGGATGTAAAATTGAGGTTTCACTGTATTAAAATTTCCATTATTCACAAAAAAAAAAAAAAGCAGCCCTTTAATACATGGTTATCAAATTACACTTTACCTATGTAACAAATATAATATTGCGTATGTCACAGTGTCTTCTTTTTAAATATTTTGTAACATTTTTAAACCATACAAATAAGACAAGTTGTCTCTAAACATGTAATGCTGAAAAAAAAAAAAGCAAAGGGTCATTCTCATAAGCCAGCCATTGAAGCCAAATTTTGTCATATGCCGCCATATCATTTTGCAACTCACAACTGAGCTTTTCATTAGTCGCAATATATATTATTTTCATTTTTAAGAGATGTCAAAGGTAAAAAAAAATATTCCCAATTGCTGGCTATAAGCAACCTGGCTGCCATGGGAATGTGTTGACAAAGTCTATAAGCTGCACTGGAAAAAAAGTTGGTTTATTTCCCAATAGCATAACAAAAGTGTCTTACAGAAATGTAACACTCTAGAAATAAGCTGTGTTATACAATACAATAGACAGTATCTTAACTCTAGTTTTAGTGAGCATGAATAAAAACATGAAAGGTTATAAAAATCAGGTGTAATAAGGAATTTGGCCCCACTTTGTTCCTGGACATAATTTATGACAGTAAAAATACCCATATTTAGGCCTTCTTTCACATAAAAAATGGCACTGTAGTTGGTTTTGGGAATTTTAATAGCACAAGAAAGATCTCATTGGCTGCCAGTTCTTTACCATGCCCATAGGATTATATAAGTAAACAAAGGAAACGCTACATTCCAAAAGTTGGAAAACATTTCTCCGTCTGATCAAGTAACAGAGATGTTCCAAGATAAATAAGCATAGTCTCAGAGACTGGAAACATTTGTGAAATAAAAAAAAAACAAAAAACATTTCCTCAGTTTCATAAAAATCTGAATTCAGCACTTAGCAAGTTAGCCCTTAAAGAGTCTGATTTGTAATAATTTCTAGGCTTTCGCCTACCCGAATACATTTAATGGAACCATTGTGATTGGGTGTTAGGGAATGCATTACTCCTTAAAGGGGACCCGTCACCCAAAAAAAATATTCAAAATCCTATTTTATCACATTAGTCAAGCAAAATGACCTTTAATTACACTATATAAATTATTTGAATCTTGTTTCCTCCAGTCTGGGAATTCATAATTATAGCAAGCAGGCAGGAGCCATTTTGTGGACACTGTTATTAAGGCAAGCCTTGCATCATCTCAGAATCTTGTTTGTGCACCAGAATGGGGGACCTGATGTCCATCCCCATGCCCTGGCTACACAATTAAATGGTAAAGAGAAAGGGGGAATATGTGGAGAGCAGTGACATCTAGTAAGTGCTGAATGGAAAGTGAAAGTAATTGTCTGCCCCGCCTCTATGCCCAGGGCATAGAGGAGTGTCAGACAATATTTGATTGACAGCTGAGATTTTTAAATGAGCTTACAACAGCTATGAATGCTTTGATAAAAAATAGAAATTGGATTACAGGTTTAATTTGAAAAGGACTTTTATTATACAGATGTGTGTTTGGGTGACAGGTCCACTTTAAGGGTTTACAATGTCAGGGTACACCCTACCACTCTGCTGAACTGTAGCAGACACTTGATGAGTGGTGAAATGTTTTCAAGAATACGCAATTCTAGCTACTTTAGACTCATCACTACTAGATAATGTACATCATTACTTGGATGAATAAAAAGAAATCATAGACCTATTAAGAGATACTTTATTGATACCATATGAGAAAGTAGTAAAGTCTATTTTATGGATATTGATACAATCAAATACCAGAAAAAAAGAGACATTGGTGCGTATTGCGGTAAAGTAGTGGTATAAAAAAATGGGGCCTAGCTTTTTTACATGTTATTTTAAGTAAAGGTTTCAACATTACAAACCATATTGCATAATGAATTGTAAAGATTAGAAATAAGCATGGGAAAGAATAAAGGTAGTACATTTCAAATTAAATTTGGAGTTGGTGAACCTAAAAAAGTCTAAAATGTGTGAAATTTAAGGGGCACCCAGTGGGGGAAACAATATTTAGGTGAATGTAGTACTTTAAGATACATGAATCTATAAAACAATGTCATTTTAAGTGTCACCGATGGGTAGCACTATATCTTGTCATCCTATATTATATCTTAATTTAATCCATGCAGATTGTCAGACAGTTGACATTCAACATAGAATTTGATGGACTTTTTCCTAAAAATTAAATTTTACCATTTTATTCATTACCACAAAGGCCTTTATTTCAGAACCTCCAATTCCAGTTATATAAACAATCAAGTTTAACAGTGCATCAAAGTTAATTGCATGCAAAGCCTTTCTTTTGTTGCTGATGGTTCTTTTAACAACTGCAGGATGAACATCCCAGATGTATATGTTTTTGTGCAAATATCTTACTGTCTGCTGCATGCCAATCATACAGATATACAAGATGGTCACAGACAGTTTGATTTAGGAACAAAATGTTATGACCAAGGCCCATAAATACATTTTTAGCTTCATTTGCTAAAAATATTATAAACCTGGCAATGAATCACTTCCTCTAAGCACTAAAACAGCTTAGTGTTATAAAAATAACACACTGACCACTTACAGAAAAAGAAACCATGTTATGGTTGTAATGATCTATTTCCCATCTTAGTTTCTACCAGCACAATTAAAGGGTTGTTAAAGGTAACTATGAAAAAAAAAAAACTATAGTCCCTTTTACACAATACTGGGTGCCCATGTCATCCTTTAACACTTAAAGGAAAACTATACCCCAAAAAAGAATACTTGAGCAACAGATAGTTTATATCAAATTAAGTAGCATATTAAAGAATCTTATCAAACTGGAATATATATTTAAGTAAATATTGCCCTTTTACATCTCTTGCCTTGAACCACCATTTTGTGATGTTCTCTGTGCTGCCTCAGAGCTCACCTGACCAGAAATACTACAACTCTAACAGGAAGAAGTAAGGAAGCAAAAAAACATAACTGTCTGTTAATTGGCTCATGTATAGTTTGTTTGGTATGTTTGTGTGCACCGTAAATCATACGATCCCAGGGGCTGTCCTTGTTTTTTAAAATGGCAAGTTTCGATTTAGGATTACCCAATGGTACATACTAAGAGTATATTATTATGAAAATGGTTTATTTACATGAAGCAGGGTTTTACAAATTAGCTTTTTTATACAATATCTTTTTATAGAGACCTTCATTGTTTGAAGGGTATAGTTTTCATTAAGTTGAAGTATAAAGGTGTGTTGTCGTTCAGCCACATGTGGGAACTCAAGGTTGAGAAACACTACCCTAAACCAACTATTATTCTCTATCTCTACTTCTTCACAACATGCATTGTCAAATGAAATGAGGAAAAACTTGAAATACTTGAGATAAAATGAAAATATTTTATAGTTAAAGGAAAACTATATCCCCAAAATGAATACTTAAGCAACAGATATGTCATCAAATTGAATGACATATTAAAGAATCTTACCAAACTGGAATATATATTTACATAAATATTGCCCTTTTACATCTCTTGCCTTGAACCACCATTTTGTGACTATCTGTGCTGCCTCAGAGATCACCTGACCAGAAATACTACAACACTAACTGTAACAGGAAGAAGTGAGGAAGCAAAAGGCAGAACTCTGTCTGTTAATTGGCTCATGTGACCTTACATGTGGTTTGTATGTGTGCACAGTGAATCTTACGATCTCAGGGGGCAGCCCTTATTTTTTAAAATGGCAATTTTCTATTTATGATTACCCAATGGCACATACTACTAGAAAAGTATATTATTATGATAATGGTTCATTTACATGAAGCAGGGTTTTATACATGAGCTGTTTTACTCAGTATCTTTTAATAGAGACCTACATTGTTTGGGGGGTATAGTTTTCCTTTAAGTTTTCTTTTCAGGAATGATGACTTCTGCAAGCAGCTTACTTATTGCAGAAAGAGATAATTTAACAAAATAAGCTAGTTTATTTGGTTTATACAGAAGTGCTTTTAAAGTGACTAATTATCTCTATCCACTGTTCAGATGTCCAGTGGTGGGGTGTCAGACAGCATAAACAGCCAGGCCACAAAAAATAGGAATAGGGATAGATGTGGTCACTTTTTTATGGGCAGGTTCACAAATAGTGAACCATTATGAGTGTAATAGACTGTGTGGGAGGGGGCCTAATGGAGGGCTGGGTATTGAGGAGGGGTTGAGCTCTCGTTTAAAGAGAACATGTTACCCTAAGAATTCATTCCAAATTGTTTTCTATCGTGTTTGTCAAGCAAAATAAACTTACATGATATACATTTTTTTGTGTGTACCGTAAAGGATAGAATGATGTGACCACAACTATTGAGGCATTGCTACTATTTGTGCAGTGTACCTAATTTCATAAATCTTCAGCTGAAGTTAAAAACTATACATTGCCCCTTTAGCCATGCATGGGATGGTGGCATACTTAGGCTGCTTCAGTTAAAGGCTCTGTTAGAATGCTGTGACAGCTGCTGCTGACAGGGACAGTTTTCTACCCAGATACTTAGAATTGCAGCTGGGTGAGATTGGTCAGCAGCTTGCCACATAAGTCCAGGAAACTGGAAGCTATAAAAGGTCTATGAACAGAGGAACGGTGTGTAGCCTGGGGATCACAGTCAAAGCGCAATCTCGCCTCCCACCCTGTATAAGCACTAATACAAAAAACTATAATTATAAAATAATAAATAAATAAAATAAAAATTGTTAAAAAAAAAAAAAGTAGCAATGACTTATTGTGTTTCAATATCAATATGACTTATTTAGAAGCGTTGACTGTCAGTTCAGTATTCAGAAGATGGATTTATAAGTAATATTTACAATTTGTAGCCAGAATGCACAGGGGTATTTACAGGTAAAGGAGTATTTCCATAATTTGTATCTCCATACTTTAAGGCTATTAAAAAATAATGAATTTAATCCAATAAGCTTGTTTTGCCTCCAATATGGATGAATTAATTATATGTTAGTTGGAATTAAGTACAATGCACGGTTTTATTATTACACAGAAAAAGGACATATTGAATAATTTGATTAAAATAGAGTTTAGCTTTCTAACAAAGGTTCCAAAGTCAGCTCTGATCCAGGGCCTGCCAGAAGAAATAATTAATCAGGTTATCAGTGACCCTGTATACACAGAAGAAACAAAAAGAAACATAACGCATGCTCCTGTATAGTTTGTGAAATTACTGGGGGGAAAACAATATGACTGGATGCAGCAGGTCCACCCAGAAACATCAACTACAACGGAATATCATTGAAAAGGAGTTATGAAGGAAACTGGGCGAAATTGGATGGCAGAAAACAAAAATATTTTGCTCATGATTTTATGTGTATGTAAATGACACATAATGAAATGTCACGGTCATAACTCCTTGTCTGTATCAGTTAAAAGTGACACTATTGTTTCCATAGACGTTGTCTGGTAACTGTGACGGTTCTAACTGCATGCAGTGAACTGTAGTCCAGCAGCAGCTGAACAGCCATGGATCAAGACATTACTGACAAACGGCTATATTTACAGAAGCAATTTTAAAGGGGAAAGAAAGAAAATTTTATACAAGCTTCAGCATACTAAAAAACTAAATTTTTTATAAATAAAATCAATTAAAAATTCTATACTGTTTCTGAAATAATCAAGGTTATCTTCACTATCCCTCTCTCAGCATCTGTTTCTCTTCATTCGCTCTTCATACAGCAGTTGGGTGTCAGATAATCATTGGCCGTTAGATCCAATATATCTTATAGGGGGGCTCCTTTTGTCTAGATTCTAGAAGATGTATTCGAGCTCATGCTATTAAAATCACCAGACATCATGTCTCTCTACATGCAGGATATGTGCAAAAGGCAGTTTTTTTCTTTGATTTTGCTTGTACTGGAATCAGTTATTTGAGTTTGCTCTAATTCATCTGCTAGGAAAGGGAGCACCCCCTATATCATATATTGGATCTAACAGTCAATGAATATTTGACACCCAACTGCTGTATGAAGAGAGAATGAAGAGAAACAGATGCTGAGAGAGGAAATGTGAAGATAAACTTGATTATTTGAGAAACAATGCAGAATATTTAATTGATTTATTTAGAAAGTTTCTTATTTCAGTGTGCTGAAGCATATATACAATTAGCATTTTTGCGATAGTTACCCTTTAACATGCAGTTATATACCTACTGTAATACGCACATGCACCTTATGCAAAAAAAATTCTTGTTTGGGTTCAATTTTAAACTTTGTTTGGATGTCATTATGGCTATAATAATATCTATACAACCATGTATACACATTCTATGGCAACAGTTGCATGATGAAAGAATGACCAGAAATGTATAATCATCAGAGCTTTTTGAGTGGCCGCTGAAGAGAGCAATCCAAATGGACATACGTAGACTTATAAACATTAACATTAGGATATTATTTTAGAGGGAAAAAAAGACTAGATCCAGTAGAGGTCTTATGCAAAGCTGAAGATGAGAGCAACTCTAAAGCAACCTAAAATGCTAAAAAAATAATAATAATAATAATAAAAAAGGGAGTACTGCACATTGTCAAATAGATATAAAACAGGGACCAGACAGTAGAAATTGCCACCAGCATCCACCAGTAACACTAGCAGACAACTGGACAGGTGATTGGTGACACTACAGCACTTTGCAAACCATTGTATTGTAACATCACCATCAATTAGGCTTCATTACCACCCACCCATGTGTCACCCAAGAATACACATTGGGAGAGACCTGCAATTAAATAAACTGAGTACTGGAAATAATAGCACAGTGAAACCATATGCTGCATGTAATAACTTCAACATGATGATGCAATGGACAGGTATGAACAGTTTGAGATATTGATTTTCTAACAATGTTTCTTAGTCACTAGTCCCTGGATCAGCACCAGTCCCTAATTGAGAACATGTTGGTCCCTAAAATGCTTCCTGAGCTTTAGACAGATGATACTGATCTCCTTTAGAAAACATTTCCAATAGGCATAAATGTCTGTGACCTGGAGTAGTGCCCACAGTAGTTTAAAATATGTAGACAGACTGTCCAGATATCCACAATTCTAGGAATTTCGGCAGCAGAACATAGAATATGAATTTACTATGCTTTAATAGGTATATTACATAATGTTGCCAACATTTATTCAGAGACAGTGCAACATATGTTGTGTTTAGTGCCCATTCATACCTACAGTGCCCCCTGATAGGGCGAAATGTGCATTGGTCTATTTTTTTTGGGGACTAATGGACTCTTGTTGACTGTAGCAATTGAAATGGTAATAATTTAAAGGTCTATGGCCTGCCTGATCACATATTTAAGTACCAAGATCTATAATTTGGGGGATTAGTTTTGACTATTTTTATGCATGAGGAAAATCTACACTTTTGGTAGTGATAAGCTCTTTATGGTCGTTTGTTATAATAACACCACTGTGTACTGTCTAGGGCATATCTATTATGTATCAGGGCACTGTGTTTATATCCTAGGGTAAGGACACACAAGGAGATTCAGGGAGATTTTGTCGCCTGGCTACTACCGTATATACTCGAGTATAAGCCGAGTTTTTCAGCACCCAAAATGTGCTGAAAAAGTCTACCTCGGCTTATACTCGAGTCAGTCAGGGCAGACTCACCCAAACCGCATCAATTGTGCTCATTAAATCTCCTCCTGTGCCCCACACAGCTGCCTCGTTCCTGGCTGCCGGCAGCCATTTTCCCTGCATTACCGTACATTACCGTAGTTCCTGCTGTAAATGGGCATGCCCCTCCTACTTGACCTCTCCCGCCCGCTGATTTGTAATTGGGCCGCAGCCAGGGCCCCATCAGGGCCGGATTATCCAGCAAGGCAGGTGGTTTTAGTGGCATGGTACAGGGCCTGCCTAGCTGAAGGGGCCTGGGCAGCCGGGCTACCATTGAGGAAAGGATCACCTGCCCCCCCGCTGGCCTGGCGTCAAAATGATCAGCAGCCTCCCGCATCTTGCACCCTGCCGTGACGTACAGCTGCGACACACTTATGAGGTTAGTTGCGCAGTAGTTTCGGCAGTTAATACTGTGCCGATACTATGGGACTCTAGTGCCGGAGGGGTGTCTCTCTCTCTCTTTAGCGCTCTCTCCTCTCTATAGCGCTCTTCAATAACATACGGTAATCTTTGGGCATATTAAAAATATAAAAAACTAGTTCTGTAGATGGCTGAAGTTTTACTGCTCCAAATCTAATTTTACATCACTTGTCTACTACTACCAAATTTAGGAAAACTTACCAGCACCCTAGGCTTATACTCGGCTTATACTCGGGTCAATAAGGTTTCCCAGTTTTTGTAGGTAAAATTAGGTACCTCGGCTTATACACGGGTCGGCTTATACACGAGTATATACGGTAATCTCCTTGTCTTTTGAGCAACTATCTCCCTGAACTGCCTCAGCGTTTTTCCCCATAGGCTACAATGAAAAGTAGCCTGCACTAATGCACACACGGTGATGCGTTTTCAATAGTTGCCAAAGTTGCCTCAGTGAGGCAATTTCAGGCAACTATTGAAAACGCAGTTCAGAAAGATAGCTCAAAAGACAAGGAGATTAGTAGCCAGGCGACAAAATCTCCCTGAATCTCCTCGTGTGTCCTTAGTAATCTCCACTGCTGTTAGGGTCAACACCACCCATCATAATTTACATTGCCCAAATAAGATGAATAGTGCATTAAATAAATATAATAAACACTAGTTTGATAATAAATGACCAAACAATTGTTACAGATCTTAAATATATATACAAGCTAAATTAAATCTGTTTGTGTTAACACCTACAAAATGAAACAATACATTATGTATTTAGTTGAAATGAGTGCACTCATATCTAAAAATCATTACAAAAAAGTAAACTTACTGCAACAACAAAAAGACTATCTCTTAACTGTATGTTATATTGCCTAAGTGTATATATAACTCTGAAACATAGAAAGAAAGGGAAACAAGCCAAGGAAGGAGAAAGGGAACAAGAGAAAGCGATTAATAGCCAGAGTTTAAGGGAGAAGTGGGGGCAGGGAGAGAATTGTCTCAAAACATAGATAAGGGGGAGGGTAACAGGGCTGACAGAACTAAATATATCTAGCTTCTATTCCAGTAAAAAAAAAAAAAAGTACAACGCTGGTACATTACTAACTAAATCTGGCAGCAACTGGCAATCGGAGTCATTATAGATCTTGCTGCACTACAACTCCCATCACTCACAAACAGCCTGATATACAGTGTATTCGTATAAAGTCTCTCTAATCAAGTGATGAACCATGAAATGACCCAAGTACTAGACAGTATGTTGTTTGGTTAAGCATGCTACAGGGCTGTAAAGCACAAATGTTTCCTAAGGGCTAGTCCACACGGGGAGATAGCGACGCGTTTGCGGCGACAAAGCGCCGCGACCGGCACAGGCGACAGTTTTGTATGGGCGCCTATGTAAAAACGCCTGTGCTAACCACACGAGGCGATGCGCTTTTCAACAGTCGCCTGAAAATGCCTCGCCAGGCTTTTTCAGGCGACTGTTGAAAAGCGCATCGCCTCGTGTGGTTAGCACAGGCGTTTTTACATAGGCGCCCATACAAAACTGTCGCCAGCGCCGGTCGCGGCGACTGTCTCGGCGCTTTGTCGCCGCGACCGCAAACGCGTCGCTATCTCCCCGTGTGGAATAGCCCTAAAGCAGAGGATTATTAGTCCAAATAACCATCTGTAAATGTGATATGGGCATAATTAGTTTTAATGATGTTCACTGGGCATTATGACTGCTGAGAGTGTTTCTACGACTGCCTGCAGCTTTTACAACACCTATGCACTTCAGTACTAACGAAACTTACAAGTTTAAGGCTACAAAAATGTACACCCCCCCCCCCCACAAAAGAAAACTAAATTCATGTTGCCAAGGTGCAGTATCTGGAGCTTCAGAACAAAGAAATGTGGTAAACTTTGCCCTGATTTGGCCTATTTCTGTCACGTTGCATGTCCTCTATGCGTAGGGTAGTATTTAGAAAGTGCTGGAATTGTTCCAGATTAAACAAAGCTTGATTCGGGCAGGACAACCAGTCAATTCCACATTGCTGTGCTGACCTATATTAACTTCTAGTCAGCTGAGAGAACTGAGCCAATCAGCACAGGGGGAGGGAAGGCAGGACAGCCTATGGAACATAAGCCACCACAGCAAAAAAAAAAAAAAAAAAGCTTTAGTTAACTCCTGCAGAACTGACTGCAATTGCATAACAGTGCACAGCCAAGCATGCCAGGGTTGTCCAGTTCACAATGAATGCAGAGGCAATGCAGCCTGGAAGGGAGACATTTATTTTGGTCTAAAACAACATACCAAAAAAAGCGTATAGACGTTGTTCTAAATGCAAGACAAAGATTGATTTTAAGATTGTATATATATATATATATATATATATATATATATATATATATATATATATATATATATATATATATATATATATATATATATATATATATATATATATATATATGTATATATATATATAGATGCAATTAGGCGCACTCACGGTTGTGGTGATAAAGGCTCCACTCGAGGGCCGAAACGTTGATGGAATAAATATTCTTATATTTCTTGAAGAAAATCCTGGTGTGCTTCAGCTTTTTTGTCGTATATATATATATATATATATATATATATATATATATATATATATATATATATGTATATATATATATAGATGCAATTAGGCGCACTCACGGTTGTGGTGATAAAGGAATGTCTTTTATTGGAGTGTTACAAACTACCCCACATCAACGCGTTTCGGTTCTCTCAGAACCGTCGTCAGGATGCACCCAGTGGTCGTCACATGATGTATAAATACAGAAATCCACCAATCAGTGTAAAGTGTCAATTAAATATTCATGTCAGTGAACAGGCTCATCATTTAAGTGTTAGCAACAATTGCAATACTCATTGGAAGCATATAAATAAGTGGTAAAATCGTATATAAAAAAGTGTAAAAATGTTAACCATATTCTTAAAATTGTAATAATAAAGTGCATAATGGTGAACCATCAAGGCATTATCAACATACGAGCATTTGTGCTAAAAGCTTTTTGTATAAATAAAGGTTTTTGATAAGCTGGGTTATCATGGATGCCATAAAGGTATAGCCCCAATCTGGACTAGAAGTTTATCCAAAAAGTTAGAAATTGGAGAAACAATATAGATATATAGATATATATATAATTCTCCAATGAGTATCCGCACTCCAAGGCAATATAGATAAAGAGAGGGGTCCACGGTAATTTTGCATACACCAATAGTTTCCAAACCAGCACTCCCTTTTAGTGGAAAATTTTAATTGTTATTGTTACATAGTATCTGCTTCCAACGTTTCGGTCCGCATTGGGACCTTTTTCAAGGACATCTTGGGAAGGTCCCAATGTGGACCGAAACGTTGGAAGCAGATACTATGTAACAATAAAAATTTCATTTTTTCAGTAAAGGGAGTGCTGGTTTGGAAACTATTGGTATATATATACACACAATCTTAAAATCAATCTTTGTCTTGCATTTAGAACAACGTCTATACACTTTTTTTGGTATATTGTTTTAGACCACAATAAATGTCTATAGAGACATTAATGTAATGTATAAATAACAGTTTCAACAAATGACACTTTATAATATACAATGCTTGGAGTCTGTATTGGAAAAAACGAGTAATAGAAAAACCATGCAGTGCTGTCTTCTGTGATACAGAGGGCCGGAATTTTTCTTGCCTATGTGGTGTTGACCTCTCACTGTTTTAAGCCACGCCCACGTAACCAGAAGAAATTTAAAGATCATGTCCACATCAATCGTGGTAGCACATCAACAAAACCAAATGGTTGGTGCTCACTGCAGGGATATCAATCATCCCTCATATGTGAAAAATGCAAGTCATATTAAAACATACCCATAAAAGGAAAATTTAACCCATTTGTAAAAAAACGGAGTACCTCCCACTCCAGGTAGACCTCCCTCCTCCTCCTCCCCCAGGCTATCTGCCCCCCCCCCCAGGGAAATGGCCCACACTTTATACTTACCCTCGGCGCAGATTCTACAACTGGAGTTCAACGCATCCATCTTCTGTGTCCTCGGTAAGCTGACTGGAAGATCGGCAATTTCTGTGTAATTCCACGCATGCAAAGTTGTCGCAAACTGGCAAACTGCTCCAACTGCACATGCACTGAAATACCGATCTCCCAGTCACATTACCGAATGTAACCAATCTCCCAGTCACATTACCGAGGACCCGAAAGATGGATGCGTGGAACTCCGCTGGTAGAATCTGCGCAGAGCTCTCCTTTAAATCCATATCCCTCCTCTTCCCCTGTTGATAATACTGCAACCTCTCAGCAGATGAAGAAGACACCTCAGGGACTCCTAACAACAATTTCCAAATGCTAACAAGACACCAGAACAAACCGTACCAGACTCAGTTACATCCCACAGGTAGTGTAGGGCAGGCTGAGCATGGCACACACGGGCATAGGACAGGCAGAATACAGAAGGAGACAGGGAAGCCTATCAGAACCACTACAGTGACACAATGCTGGTGCCCCTACAGCAGTTTGTATGAGGTGTGAACAATTTGGGCACTTTCAATCTGGGTCTGAGCTGTGAACAATACAACAGGCTTTAGTGGTGAGAAAAATAGAGGTGTTACAGGAGTGAACAATGCAGGGGGATTTAAATTGTGAACAATGCTGGAGTTTACCGTCTGAATTTGAGGTGTAAACGATGCAGGGGCCATGCTACTTCATGTCAACTTGGACCAATTATTAAAGTGAAGCACTTGAGCAATGTAATATTGCATGTAATTAATCACAGTACACATTAATTTGTTTGTGATCAATAGAGGTTTGCAACTGATTACAACACATTGATACACCACCTCAAACTGCAAAAAAAACACCAATACACGAGGACTGGGCAGGTCATGACTAATGATGGATGTACATTTTGGGATGTGCGTTGATTGTCAAAACCTCAGATGATCATGACCAATGCAGGGGCTTGACTGGTCAGATCACCCCACAGTGATGTGTCACCTGGTTCTGAGCCAGATAAGAATACACATCAGACCACTGCTACCCAAGTAGGGCTGGAGTCCTACAGACTCATACAGATGGGTGTTTCACCGTGCTTTCCCCTGCAGTCAGTTTGCCTGCGTTCTTCCAAAACGAAACGTAGCCTGCTCTTTCTTATAGTGCCGTACTGAAACAGGTGCATCCAAGCACCGAAACCCAGGTGAACAGCAACACGATGCGTTCAACCTGTGTTCGACTCTTGGATGCGCCTGTGACAGTACTCCATTATTAGGAAGAACTGGCTGCATTTCATTCTGCGCTCCCCTGCAGTGGAATGCAGGAAAACGGACCACATGACAAAACAACCACCTCTATGAGCCCATAGTCGGATCAGATAAAGTCAGACAGTATTTTGTTCATGCATTTACATGACAGGCAACTTATTTCAGTGAGAAGAAAACGTCTTTCAGAAACCATCAGATTTTATCTTGTCGGATGCAGAAGCAGCATCCAGTGTCCCCTTCTGACAAGCACGTCATGTTGGATGGCAAATCTTTAATGTAGAAATACAGATTATTCCACCACTCTGATTTTGACCTGTGCAAATGCATCCAATTTGTAGGATGCAATCTGTTGATCTGACACCATCCTACAAAACCTCCCATGTAAGTTCATCTCTAAAGGTCACCCACATTTATTGAACCCCAGCTATGACCATAAGTCTGAAGGCAAACTAGAGCATCTCATAGCTTTTTTCTTGCTGGTCTTTAGGACAAATCTACGATCATTTACTATTATCCCTTTGTACTTGTCAAATATGAATATAAAGATGAGGTATAGTTTCTTAGCCATGCACAATCTAGCAGAAAGATATTAAGATACAGAAGCCCTTCAACTACAGTACATACATTTATATTCTGTCATCCATCCATGCACACTAATCCATATTTATTACCATGAGTTCTCTCAATCATAAAAAAGCATCATAACTGAACATACAAGTATGGGATATATTATTAAAAGACAAAGCCTACTTTTTTATTAGTAGAGCAGTATGTAATTATTAGCCAGATAAGAAGAAAAATACCTTCTGTAAAACACAGCCTGCACCTAAAAATGCTTTAGTTTCAGAAAAATGCCCAAACAGGGTTTTTGTACAGGTTGTTTCTTGATGTGTTACCATGTGGTGGCTTTTTTATGCATTTACTACACAGCAACACAAGTTCATGGAACTCATTCTTCCCTGTGCTGCCTGTGCCTAATAGTACTAAGCTGAACCAGCAAATTAGTGAGCTGCTGAATGTTGTGTCTCGCCTGTACTCAGTGTTTTAGAGCGGTGTCGTGGGCACATCAAAGTAAAAAAATAGTGCCCCTTTAATACAGCTAGACTTTTTACCTTACAAATAGTTTGGCTTTAGGCTATTGTACTTTCTGCGATGCTTTTTGTTATGATCACTATCAATGCTACAGAAATTCTGCTAGATAAAAATCCAAATCGTGAGTTGTGCTAATGGAACTCAGATGTGCCTAGCCAATGGCAGCTACAAAATGCTTTACACAATCCCATGATTTGCTTCAAATACACGTAAGCCATATATATACCTAGGAGAATACCAGATTCAAATACACTTTAAAAGCCCACTAAAAAAATCTCTTAAAACTTTATAATGAAAAGTTGAGTCACTTCAGAAGATATAAACTGCAAACTTTAAAGTTAAAGCAAAAGAAACACAGACAAGCAAATAAATGAACATGCTAATTAGTCCTTAGACAGGCTGCCAAGGTTAAATATTAAACATAATTTTCATGAGAAAATTCTATTCATAAAGAAACCATATATTGCATATAAAAACTAAATGAACGCTTGTTAAACACATATTTTATACAAGATCTACTTAAAGGGGTAGTTCACCTTGAAATTAACTTTTAGTACAATGTCGAAAATAATATTCGGAGACAATTAAACATTTTCTTCAGTAGCTCTCCATTATGGAATTTCAAGACAGGCAATAGTCTGAATAACAGATTTAACCAAAAATAAAAGACCACAGGAAAAGCTTTTAAGAATAGGACGCTGTATAAAATATGTAGTGTTACGGTAACTTAAAGGTGAAATATGCCTTTAATATCCATTTAAATATTTAGCGTACTTTAGTGGTCTGGACTTATAAACGATTCAAAAGTAGCATACACTAAACCTGAAGTGACATTTACATAATCTAAATGAACTGAAAAGTAATGTAGTCACGTTCGGTGTGGCCTTGTACGAATACAGCTATTGCATCAGCCACTGGCTGCTAGTCCATGCAAAGCCAATAACTTGTTCTCATTTTTCACAAGCAGAGAACATTCTGTAACCCTACACCTTGTCTTCCACTAACCACTCCTCATTATTCCAGATACATCAGGCCAGACAGAAACACACACAAACATGCAGCATTCTTCCCCCTTCTCCCCCCCCATTCACTATCACACATAGCACTACTGCCATGGTTTAAAATCTCATTATTTCTCATTTAATAATGCTACCTAGTATGTTTTTAACAAAGGCTAAAAGAGAACATTGTGCAGTTTTCTATTTCAGAACGGTTTTAGACTGCATAAAATTGCACTTAATAATTTGACACTATTATCTAAAATGTATATGTTTTCCATTTAGTCATGTGTTATTACGCAAAGTCTATTTACGATTGTATATCACAAATAATGTGTCTGGAAAATATTTAGAGGCCCATAAACAATATGAAACCGTTTGATTAAAAAAAAAAAAGAAAGAATAACGAAAAGAAAAAATAATGAAATATCAGAATCAGAAACAGAACAGAATTACTAAAGGCCAGCTGCAAGTGTATTCTTTTCAGAATACTGCTGATATAGCCATTCCAGTACAGGTATGGGACCTGTTATCCAAAATGCTAGAGACCTGGGGTTTCCAGATAACGGATCTTTCTGTAATTTGGGTAGGACTACATGGACGTTTTAGTTGCAATCCGAAGCGCTGTGACAAAACGCCTGCGACAAGTTGCGTCTGACAGAAATAAGGTAAACGATAGAAATGTCGGATGAAGTCGCAGCGTTGATCCGGCGGATGCAGACGCTGCACGTACCCGCTGTGCCGAAAACGTCCATGTAGTCCTACCCTAACTCTACTAGAAAATCATGTAAATATTAAGTAAAATATTTTTTAAATATGTGGATTATTTGGATAAAATTTAGTCTATGGGAGGAGGTCTTTCCAGAGATTTCTGGATAACGGGTTTCCAGATAACTGATACCATACCTGTACATATCATAAAGGATGTCAAGCAACATTTTGGGGGGGGGGGATCTTAGGGAATTATGTAATAAAAGGCACTAAGATGGCCCAGGGGCAGTAACCCATATCTATCAATCAGCAGGTAGAATTTACTGGCCACCTGTTTAAACGCAAACATCTAATTGGTTGCTATGGGTTACTGCTCCTGGGCAAACCTAGTGCCTTATATTATGTATGGGGGTTAGTGATCGAATATGGCCAAAGACTATTTTTACAAATTTATCTTTACAATTTATAGGGTTAGTTCATCTTCATAAAATTTGTAAACCACAAATAACACCTTTTCCCCATTTTTAAAAATGAATTCTCTTAGGTCAAAAAAAAAAAGCAACAATTGTATTTATAGTGTATTCAGATAGCATAGTATAAAATAAAGGCATGTATTTACACCAGGAGAAAATGTGACATACGCCTTTAACAACTGCATACCTGCTTTGCTTAACATTACAACCATAATTATCCTTTTCTATAGCAGTCCAATTGCCTTAATATGATCCTTGAAGTCAGTAAATAACATTGCCACATGGAAAAAACAAAGAATAAAAATAAAATATAAAAAAAAAAAAATTCTCTCCAAGAACAAGTGTGTTGCACATTAACAGTTCGTTTTTTTTTTTTAGAATGGGATTAGGCTGCAGCTCTGGTATTAATGTTTATACGAACGGCTTGGATTTCTTAGTACTGAATGTACCAGGACTTGAATAGGAAGTAAACAATGATCTGCACATGTAAGCATGGTTGTATGTGCAGTCTCAATTTTGCGGGGTTGCAGATTTTTTTTATGAGAGGCATACGTCAAAAGTTCTCCAGTTGCTAGCTGCAGTTGACTTCTAGCCAAAGAAAACTGTAACAAAGGCTTAGTTGAGCAAGCGTCTGCACTTTACCTTGGCAGCTCAAGTTTTTTCCTTAAATAACAGCAAAAAGGAAAGGAACATCAGATTAGCAACAGGCTTTTATTCCTAGCTTTAAAGAAACACTGCCATCAGAATATAATACTTGGAAGGGACCTGGGTCATCCTTGAAAACAATGAAATAATTAAAGTACTAAGGGGTCCGTTTACTAAAGTGCGGTAAATCTGACTAAGTTTCCGCATGTTATCGCTGAGAATATTTTTACGCCAGAATATTCGCAGCGACTAAATTTACTAAACAGCGATACGCTCAGAAGTCATTGCGATCACTTGCGGTAACTACGTTAAGGAACCAGCTTATGTTAGCGGTAATTTTAGTGAGTTGCGAATTTTCTGGCGAAAAATTAAGTTTTTGCGAATATTTATGCTATAAAATAGTCTTGTTTTATGGCGGTTATTATGGCAATTTTTACTGTGACATTTATGGCCAGAAATGCACCTTCAAAACTCATAAACTTTATTGACTGTTGATTATACCATCCAACAACATTACCAGAGTAACACCAATCAAACATGTCTGCATCATATAAACCCTTCTGCCAATAGAATCATAGGAACAAGAAATGATACCAGTCAATCTCTTTGCTTCATAGAAATGCACAGTTTAATGTAGCCAATCACAATGAAACCAAAAAAGCGTAGAGGCTGACGAATCCTTGGACTGTGATGGCAGCTGCCAATAATACGACTGAGCTGAAACTGCTGCTGTTGCAACAGATAGAAGCAGAAGCCAAAACATCCTGTCAGCAATAGCTACAGATCTCTCTCTCCTGTCAGCAAAGAATGATGGGTAAAAAAAACAGTATTATGGGATATTTCCTGCCCCTTGAGAATTTTCTGGCGAAAAAATTTTCTGGCGAAAAAAATACTCCACTACATAGGTGGCGGTAAAAGTTTGCGAATATTCTGGCGTTAATTTTGTCTTTAGGAAATTTTGCTGTTTAGTAAACCATGCGTTAATGTGTACGTAGCGTTATTTTCAGCGAATGCGATAACTGGCGAACAATTATTCTTGCGCAAGAAAATTCGCAAATTTATATATGCAGGTTAGTAAACTGGCGATAACATATTTGGCGAAAATTCTGTCTATATATTGTGCGAATATTTTTAACGCACTTTAGTAAACAGACCCCTAAATGTAAAAACGAATCAACAGAGCACGCTAAGCATTTCGAAAAACAAATCTGATTATTTACAACACTGCTTGTTATATAGAGCAGCTGGCCATCGGGCAGACAGGAAACCTTTCCCCAAGTTTAAATGTTTTTTTCTGGGCAAAAGGTCAGAACTGAAGGGTAGCCAGATTTAGGTGTTCAATTAACAGGTGACACCACAAAAGAAGGGTCACAAAAGTAGGGTAGCTAAATCATCAGCCAGGATAACACACCACATCAAACTTCAAACATGGAAACAATTTGAATATTCACCACCTAAAACCTGCCGAGTTAATGTACAAGTCAATGGCAGAGGTCTATCAAGCCATTTGGAGAGGTTAATAGCCTTCCTGACATTCAAGGTTTTTCTTTTCTAATTTTTGGGTCCGTACAAACGAATATTAGCCATTCAAATGTTTTCTTAAATAAACTCCAAGTCGAATTATGAGTATATTCGAATTTTAAAAAAACTCACATGTATTCAAAATCCGACCTTTGATAATTGGGCCTCTAAGTAACTGCCTCTAAGACTGCACAGAACTAATTTACCATTGAGAAGTACAAAGAATGCTATAGCCTAAACTAAAATTCTACCAACCTCAGTCCCTAACAAGATTTCATATAGTGCAACAAGACTCTTCATTGTATTTCTAGTGCTTTTTGTGCAATAAAAATAAGTTACATTTGGTCAGATCCCATAGCTGTGCATGTATACAGTGAGTGGTTGCAATAAACAGACTCAATATCAACAACGACAAGGAACAACAAACATGCTATAATAACAGTTTCTTAGTTTTGCATGAATTGCATATTAATGTTGTTCGTTCCAGGGCTTTGTAAATATAAAGTTGTTGTACCGTGTTAGCCAGTCGCAGGGCAGTAAAAAGGTGGTATAAAGGCGATACCTTTATTGGCTAACTTAGATAATCATAGCAAGCTTTCAGAACATTTTAGTTCCTTTTTCAAGCTGAATAAAATGAAGCTGTGGTGTTCTCTGATATATACAGTACATACACACACAACATTTAGCTCATAGATCAAATGACCAACAAAAAGGAATGTCCATCCAAATTAAATGTAATCACAGACTAATTTATTGGATTGTTCAACAGACTTTATACAAGTTATATACCTTTTATAACTTGTAGCCTAAAAGCACTGGAAGGATTAGAAACAGATGTCCAACATCGAACCCCCCCCCCTCCTCAGTGTTGCAAAAGCTGGAGAATTCTATAAAGGTTCTGCACTAACAGGAAATTTTCCAACACAGGAATGTCAGGCCAATGAGAAGAAGTTGTTTCTGGCTCATCTGTCTGTGAAGGTAACAAAAAAGTGAAAAAACAGCAGCTCTTTAAATAGCAAGTCTCCAAATTGCAAGGAACTCAAGAAATTTACAGCAAAGCTGTATCCAACTTAGCACCCAAAAAGGCCTAACTTTTGTTAAAATGCATGCACACAAAATGTGTTGCTTCTGCATCTTCCTCATTAGAGCTAAACTATGTAGGAGATTTTGTTCATATTTTGTGGGTCAGATTTTATCTGATCTTGCCCCTCAATAACATGAGATTTTGTTAGATCCTATAAAAGCTATAATGTAAAGTCAGATCAGATAGTATGTTTTGTTCATGCATCCAAATGTATTTCAATGAGAAAAGTCTGTCAGATACTATCAGATTTTATCCTGTCGGATGAAGAAGCAGTTTACACATCAATTTTTTTTTATTTTTTTATTATTATATTTTGATCCATGCAAGAACATCCGACTTGTAGGATGTTATTTGTCGATCCAACACCATCCTACAAAATCTCCTGTGTAGTTTAGCCCTTACTAACAAGTAACAACATGAGCTACAATTCTAGGATTTGCATGTGTGTATAACTTTATAAATAAAGTGCTACTAGGATATGCAATGCTGTACAATTTTATAATATATTCAAAAAGTACACACAGGGTAGACAAACATTATAATAAATAAAAAGTAAAAATATGCAGAGATTAAGAACGTACCATTTAGTAAGAAACACAGTAGAAAGTGGAAAGTGTATTTTATACCACTTTATATTAGCGTTGCACGCAAGGATTTAATAATGTAATTAAAATTTGCGTAAAACATTCGTTTTCATCCAAACCAATTCATGTGCCTATCGTTTTGATTTCTGGACAATATGCAAATTAGAGCTAGTATTTGATCATTCCGTGATTTCATATTTGTCCGAATCCAAAATTATGGATTAATTGTAGGATGAGGCTTAAATTAGTTGACAATTCGCAATATTTTGATCTTAACTGAACAGATCAAGAAACAATTTGGAAATATCTCACAAATTGTGATAACGCATATCTAGTACCATATTGGCCTCTTCTTTTATTTGAACAAAAAAGGTCTACAAAAAGTTTGGCAAAATATATAGCTGAATACTGATCTTTTGACTTTCAAATACAATACTTCATAACTTGAGAATATTCTCATGCATGTACTATATTGTATCAGTTCGCACAGAAATTCCAGATCATAATCAACAGAGTAAGTTTGAACCCAAGAAGACTGAAAAAAGCTAATGTTGAGTTCTCACATCTATCCCACAAGAGACAACTACAGGGAGTTTTTACAACTAAAACCAGCTGCAGAGAGAAACATTAGCAAAATAAATAATGTTTCTTTTAAGAGCTTTATGTCATTTGTTTCCATATCTAGGCTAAGCTGATGACTGAATGCTTTCACAGTGTTTATTAGTGGGTAAAGGTACCGAGCAGGCAGTGCGGAGAGTTGAATGTTGACACATCATTACAGTTTTCAAGTATAACAGACCTGATAACGTGAATGTGTATTAAAATGGCATTCATAGCTTTAAAAAAAAAAAAAAAAAAACTTTAAACAAATGGTTAATAATCCTCACTCTTGATGCATTCTCCATGCCTTTAACGACAAGGTTCTCCACCACACGTTTGTTCTTTAGATGCGGTTACTATATTCAGGCTATTATTTCTGTCACAGTCAAAGCTATAGAAAAGAATTGGGGCATAAAACATCTGCCATAATGTACATATATACAGTTATCATAAATGAAGTGTATAATATTCCCAATCTATTTTCCTACTCTCACACTAATGTAGGCTGACTGACACCACCCTAATGAAATTAAGCAGAAACGGATCATTGCTCAATGTGACTAGCCTTGGTTTCTTTACTTCTTGACAGTGCAGGTTTATGTCAGAGGAGCACATTTTTAGCAATATCCTTAGCAATAATGTGTTAATAAAACAATATATGTCAAGCATTGACCACACATTTTAAGATCCAGTGGTGTACAATACGGGTTAGATATCAATTGGCGACCTCAGCAAATAAGTACATTTTTGGCTGCCACTTGAGTGGCCTGACTGGGCAAAATGGGCAAATCAATTCCTTTTGCCCCAAGAGTACACAGACAGAGATGAAAGTTTCAAACTGAAACCCATATCCAGCATAAGTGCATCTCCTTTTTTCATACCTTACACATGTTGCATTAAACTTCAACAGTGCCATCATGTAGCCTTTTTCTTATATCTAAAGAAAGGGAAAAATCTGTGGGTTTATCTGCACATGTACTATACAAATTACAATCTACCAGGTAGCAGCAGTGTAACCATTTATAACAGGTACGTATATTCTTTAATAACAGTCTTTGTTCCAGAAATGTAACTTAACAAAACAACTCTGCACAAAACAAGTCTTACCTGATTCCAACTTCTCGTGTTTTAATTATCACAAGGTCAAATGACAGCCAATAATATTCAGTTAATTTTAACTACTGCCAGGCAGAATAGTTTTCACAATTTATGTTGCAGAAGAGTTCTTACCATGTAAAGAACCTCTAGAATATATTTGTATAAAGAACTTGAAAGAAAACCATTGCATATTCAGTTTAAACTATTAAAGGTCTGTACTTGGACCACCATACCCTCATATATTCCAACAGAAGTGTACTTACATACAGGAATACTGCCTATTCTGTCATTTTGCAGTATCTTATCTGTAGAGGGTAGAACACCCAACAGTGAGTTGTACCGGTATGGAGAGTTTCATTTGCTGCTCTGATTAGATGCTAGGACATGTCCATTCTGGTTTTCTTGTTGGGTGACAAAATGGAAATGCAGCACAACAGCTGGATCTGTAACATTTTAGCCAGAAAAATAAGTGTGTCTTTCTACCCATAGCCTTTTTAAGAAAAGGTGTACTACACACAGTATTCATGAACGGTCATGTCTGGGTAAGGTGTTGCAAAGTTGTCATTACACATACAGAACATATTAATGGGATCTAATAACCAGAGCAATCATATAACTACTTTGACAGCATTCAAGTGCATGGGTATTGTAAATTTTGGCTCAGTTGTCCCTTTTTATGCAAAGGTACAATTAGTCGTACCTCACCCCAGATTTAAAAAAAAAAATCTGCACCCAAATGTTTGGGTAAGGAGGGAGCCACCTATATGCCTCACCTGGCCTGTTCCTCAAGTAACATTTTAGCCAAAACCTAAAAAGAATGGGAAGTGGCTGCAGAACATTACAGCGTTATCTGAAGAACACTGAAAGAGAATTAAGATACCAGAGTGGTAAACTTTCCAAATCATGTTACAGGGGGCTTTGCCAAAGTTTTTTTTGACGTAGAAATGACATCATGTGCACATGAGCAATCGCTTCTGAAGCCACAGATTCCATGCTGCGCATTAGGGATGCACCGAATCCACTATTTTGGATTCGGCCAAACCCCCGAATCCTTCAGAAAAGATTTGGCCGAATACCGAACCAGAACCCTAATTTGCATATGCAAATTAGGGGTGGGAGGAGGAAATTTTTTACTTCCTTGTTTTGTGACAAAAAGTCATGTGATTTCCCTCCCCACGCTCATTTGCATATGTAAATTAGGATTTGGTTCGGCCAGACAGAAGGATTCGGCCGAATCCGAATCCTGCTTAAAAAGGCAGAATCCTGAACCGAATCCTGGATTTGGTGCATCTCTACTGCGCATACGCACATTGCTCTGCTGACAACACTAAAATTCTGCACACACGCGCATGTCTGATTTTTGCCCACAAATCACACAATCGGGGGATGGAGCACAAATCTAGTGATTCTAGAAAAAAATAAAGGGGGGTTTGACATTTCTGCTTTCATACAATTGTGGTCTGTCCTTTAAATGGCCAGAACATCATGTATGATTTGTTATTTTTCCTACTTCAATACAACAATTTGAATTGCACACAAAAGGTGAATTTTCAGCGACAAAGGCTCAACTGTGCATAAACTGGCAGAAACCCACAAAATGAGTATTCCATTCATGACAGTTACTGCTCACATGGGACGATAGCAGCAATTTCTGCCTTGTGTGACAAAGCCTAAAGCAGGGCAGGTAATAAAGAAATGATATAGCGTCACTTTACTTAATATTACACATCTTTCTCAGTCCAAATACAAATTATATTTGAGGAGTGTTCCTTTAATACCGTAGATATGTTGACAGTGTTGACACAGAAGGTGTATCTGTACCATTTGCTACTATATTTAGTTTTAAAATAGATGTCAACATTTCTCACACCCAAAATCACTTTACCCCATTTTCCTACAGCATGAATCACATGGATTGGTGTAATGTTTCTGTCCATGAATGAGTTTGCTACTGTCTATACAGTTGTGTAATACTTCAGAAATGCTCACTACAAAGTGCCCCTGGCCGTCTCCATACATTTGTAATCTAACCTGTGAGGCAATGTGGCCTGTATTACATTGCAGTTTTAGAATCTGCACTCATTGAAAACAACTAAGAAGACTGCATTCTGATTAGGAGTATGAATATGCAAATATATAGTATTTTCCTTTTGTGTCTGCGCCTTTTCCAGCTTGATCCAAATGGGGATTGGTGAGGCTCCAGAAAATCATTGTTGACATCACAGATCAAAACAGGTAGAAAGTGAAGAAACTTACTTACTTACTTAAAGGAAAACTATAACCCTCAAACAATGTAGGTCTCTATAAAAATATATTGCATAAACCAGCTCATATGTAAAACCCTGCTTCATATAAAAAAAACATTTTCATAATAATATACTTTTTTAGTAGTATGTGCCACTGGGTAATCATAAATAGAAAACTGACATTTTAAAAAATAAGGGCCGTCCCATGGGATCGTACGATTCACGGTGCACACAAACATACCAAACAAACAATACTTGTTAGGTCACATGAGCCAATTAACAGACAGAGTTCTGTATTTTGCTTCCACACTTCTTCCTGTTACAGTTAGAGCTAAAGTATTTCTGGTCAGGTGATCTCTGAGGCAGCACACAGACCATCACAAAATGGTGGTTCAAGGCTGTAGATGGCTGGAGATGTCAAAGGGCAATATTTACTTAAATATATATACCAGTTTGATAAGATTCTTTAATATGCCACTTAATTTGATATAAACTGTTGCTCAGGTATTCATTTTGGGGGTATAGTTTTCCTTTAAGCTCTATACAATTTAGCACGAGTGCAATAAATAAATAAACTCGTTGCTGAACCTACATTTTATGCTTATTGATTCTTCACAAACAAAATATATTCTGTTTGTTATTCTTTAGCTAAACAGGACACAAAGCGAAACCGAAGCTACTCTGTATTTTTTTATCGATTTTTTCTCTTATGAGTGACTAAAACTCATTTGGGTGCTTACATTTGCAAACATCCATTAAATGCAATAGGCACATGTCTGAGTGAAAATCACTACACTTACTCAAGAATTTCATAAATTATATATAAACGAGAACAAAAAAACAGCAAGAAATGCTCTTCAACATTTATCAATGGGGAAATTCTGCTAGAAAAAAAAATTGCAATATTGATAAAACTACCTTAAAAGGAATAAAAATCATCCAGTGTGTCTTTCTACCCATAGCCTTTTTAAGAAGAGGTGTACTACACACAGTATTCATGAACGGTCATGTCTGGGTGAGGTAGTTGACAATGTTGTTATTCTACAAACAGAACATATTAATGGGATCTAATAACAAGGTCAATCATATTACTACTTTGACAGCATTCAAGTGCATGGGTATTGTAAATGTTGCCTAAATTGTCCCTATTTATGCAAAGGTACAATTAGTCGTGTGTACTTTTAATCTTTCAGTTCATTTATCCTTGTCCTCTAAATTCAGTATGGTGTGACTAGGAATAAATCTACTGTATTGTAAAAATTAAACTGAATTGCCTCCCATCTATAAGATGCAAAACATGTGTTCAGCATTTCATGTGCATTTGCACAACAGCAAAAACACATCTTTTAAGCTGGCCATAGACAAACAGATTTGATCATAAGAATCCTTGATTCGTACGATTTTCGGATCATGTGTGGAGTGTCCCGACATTTATCTTGCCATGCCAATTGGTCGTTCAGTCAATCGGACAGGTTAGAAATTTTTTGTCGGTTCATATCATATCTCTGCATGTATTGCCGATCTGATGATTTTCAGTGGGAGACTGTCACCAGCTTGGTCGGACATAAACTTTCGTAGGATTGCTGTAGGGTGAGAACATCGGCTGATCTGTTCTTTTACTGCTTTATTTGATCTGAATGGTTAGTGGCAGGTCGGGAGATGAGGACGTACGATTGTTCATCCGATGTTGAGGTAAAATCTTTGCATCTATGGCCAGCTTTAGAGGTCTTACAAACAAGCATTTTGGGCTGCGCTCCCCTGCTTTCCGTTTCAATTTGTTCAACCGCAGGCCCAGTTGCACTCAATTCTGATGTATGAGCCCATCCTCAGGATGTCACATGTATGCGGCGAACACAAGTGTGTAAATGCTCGTGTACAATGTTTACAATTACAATGTGTATAATGTTTCACCTTTCACTCAACATGCACAATAGAATCATGTGTCTCTGATACTGATTTTTGATGATTAACAATTGATCACTTGCTATGGGTGACTAGAACGGAGTATACAATACACGTTTTATTACATTCCTCCATATGAATGTAGTGCAGTTCTCTGGCCCACCAGTAAAAAGACCCAATTATATGCAATAATGCTGCTCATAAAGACAGAGTTCCCAAATTGCAAAGAAAACAGGCAGGTAGCTACCATTTCCAGCTTTTAGGACATTCAAGTCGCCTCCCACACAATGACAATGGTCCTCAGCTGTCTGGAATGCAAGGTCAAAGCAATAAACTCTGCTCAGGCTGACCTGGCATTCATATTCACATAATTTGAGCAATGGTCATCTCATGTGTTTAGGAAATTACTAAACTAGACAACCATATATCATGGTTTATAGGGCATTCTACAGAATATATTTGCATTCTATCAACATACATGAGAGGTCTTCTAACTAGTAAGAAACAAACAGTGGCCATCAACAATGGTCATGAAAAATGCATTTCTCAGCCTGCAACTTTCTCCCTATTCATATAAATAGGAAATAGATTTCGGATGACCACCAGCTGCCAGACAGAGTCCTTTTCACTGAAATCTTCAGCTGAAGATGATGAAAGGGCACTTGACAGTATTTTATCTCAATTAAAGAGCAAAAGTGTATGCCAGTTGACCACCCATGCTAATATCTGAAAATCAGTGTTTAAATATTTACATAGGCAATTTACAGTGAAGTAAAGGGCAAGGCTTAACACATGAATAAGATATCTGCTTTCTGCACACTGTATTTGCAGCATGTCCCTATCTTCATCTGCCACGGCAGAGTGTCTTCCATTCCTAAACAGCAAGCAATGATAACATTGGATATTGTCTGGTGTATCATACATCTACAGTCAACGCAGGGTGATTTGAGGTGTTCCAGCCTTGAATGTTGGGAATTGTGGCAGGATAAAGGACCAAAATTCACATTAATAAATTAGAAGGTCTTTTCTCAGAAGCAGAAAAGACAAAACTAGAGAGCACTGATAAAATGCTTCTAATATAAAGATTATCCATTGTGCTAGTGTACATTTTCTCTAATGTATGTCTGGTGCACAGTGTCAATTTCTGTGGGCTCACAACACACGATCCACTGGTTATGAAATCTGGTCTGCCAGAAAGCAACACAGACACATTATACAGGTGCATTAGCCCACACTGAGCCCCCATGTACATCTAGTGTCCCTTGTCACTTCCGTAATTTACTAAACAAGCTGCAAAGAGCAGCCAAAGTGAAAACAGGCACAAATTACACTACACATATACAGCTGGATGCTGCAATGTGATTTACTACTTTAGTTTTCTGTAAGGAGGCCTGTGCAGCCATGTAAGGTGAATTTCCAGGTTAAAATCTGAGGAGTACACTGCATACATTCTAGCAAGAGAGTTATTTATACAGGCGAAACAATTGAGTGCTATCATACATGTAGAATGATTTGTGCTTAAAAGCCAAATACTGTGAGGTTTATACTAACCAGAGAATGTATTAACAGCTGTTGTAAAATTAGAACTAGAATTAAATCATTTTTTCTTTAACTAGGGGGGAATGGTTGTAAAGCTGAAAGCTTGCTCAGAATTCTGTTCTGTAAACAAAATAAATAAAATGTTGCCTATTGTTGAGGGTCCTTACATTCCTCCCTAATGCCACAGTAGATTACACCCAGCAGTGCGAAAGAAAATGTACTTGTGTAGTTAAAAAATGCAGGTTCCCTGCTGCTTTAGGGCTTGTTCAGACTTGTGTTTCAAAACATGATTATTGTCAGCCTGATGCTGCTACTGCTACAGCAGATCTTGTATCCAATGACCTAGTCAGGTGCAAGTTTGGAGAAAAAATTTTTACTCAGACTGTTGCAGAAAAATTTCACCACAGTGCAACTTTGCTATAGCTGAGTCAGACTACATGTGAAAACATACCCCAAACTTTCTTACTTTCTGAGAGAGAGAGAGAGAGAGAGATCTCCTTCTCCTCTCACCAACAGAGAGTGGCCTGCAAGCCAGCCTGGCAGTACTGGAGAAGTACAGCACAACATGGGCATTGCCCATTAACCCAAACAAAACGAAGGTCATGGTTTTCCAAAAGAAGAATAAACAACACAAAAATCCCTCCTTCACACTAAACAACTGCCCACTGAATGGCACTGACAGCTATACCTACCTTGGCCTAGAAATCAGCCAATCAGGAATCTTTAAACCAGCAATAGCTGCCCTAAAAGACAAGGCTTGCAGGACCTTCTATGCCATCAGAAGACACCTGTACCACCTTAAACCACCAGTGAGAGTCTGGCTTAGAATCTTCGACAGTGTCATCGCTCCAATCCTCCTCTATGGAAGCGAAGTTTGGGGTCCTGTCACTTACCCAGACCAATCCAAATGGGATTCTAGCCCAACAGAAATATTCCACCTGGAATTCTGTAAGCACCTTCTCCAGGTCCACAGGAGCACCTCAACCTCTGCCTGTCGGGCTGAGCTGGGCAGATTTCCCCTAATGTTTGCCATAAAGAAGAGGGCGCTCTCATACTGGGCACATCTACAGAACAGCAGCCCCATGACCTACCACCATAAAGCCTGGCTAAACAACCAGACCCAGGGCAAACCATGCACCCTGAAACAACTCATCAGCACCCTGCCCACCCAAGACTCCCACCAACTGACAAAAGGCCAAATAACACAAAAAATAAACAAAGTCAAAGAGCAATACGTCTGTGACTGGAGGAACGAAATATCAAATTCCCAGAAACTTTCTATCTACCAATCTCTGGGGAGAGAGTACAGACTGGCCCCATATCTGGAAAGGCTACAGAACCCCAAAGACAGACAGAGTGCCCACAACTTGGAGATAGAACAAGGACGGCACAGACAGACCTACAGACCCAGAGAGAACAGACTGTGCCAGCGATGTGACCAGGAGGCCATGGAGGATGAGGTCCACTTCTTGCTACAGTGCCCCAAATACTCAGCACTGAGGGACACCCACTTCCAGAGATTTTCCAGTCACATCCCAGACTTCACATCCATAAAAGAAGAGAGGAAACTCCACTTCCTACTGGGAGAAGAGGCACGGACAGTAACAATAGCTGCACAATATATAAGAGACTGTCATAGACTGAGAGAGACCCACTTTCCCCTATTCCCATAAACTGCCCCCCCTAACCCCACCCATTTTCACCCCTCTACCTGCTTTGGCATGCTTATGTATTTGGTCCTGCCAATAAAGCTGATTTGAATTTGTTTGAGAGAGAGTGAGAGAGAGAGAGAGAGAGAGGAGAGACGAGAGAGATGAGAGAGAGAGAGAGAGAGGAGAGAGAGAGAGAGAGAGAAGAGAGAGAGAGAGAGAGTGAGAGAGAAGAGAGAGAGAGAGTGAGAGAGATCGAGAGATAGAGGAGGATAGATAGACAGATAGATAGATAGACAGAATCGCAAAAAGGGGATCAGCACTACTCAATTCTTATTTATGTATATATATATGAAGAAGGCTCGAGTAACAGGGCCGAAACGTCGTATATCTAATAAATCTTTTTTTCACTTGGACAAAGACCTGGCAGTGCGGTTTTTTGCTATGGATATATATATAATATATATATTATATATATATATCTATATATATATCTCTCTCTCAATCACATCCACCCATATCACTGGACCGGACTAGCATTTGACTTGCAGCCTGTCCAGCAGCATTTTGACACCAAACAAGTCCAAACAAGCCCTAAGCCTGCCTACAGATCAGGCAACATTTACCTTCTGCCAAGTCACCCTTCCAGATAGAAGAAAGTTGAACATAGTTACATAGTTACATAGTTAAATTGGGTTGAAAAAAGACAAAGTCCATCAAGTTCAACCCCTCCAAATGAAAACCCAGCATCCATACATACACCCCTCTACTTTTAATTAAATTCTATATACCCATACTAACTAATAGAGCTTAGTATCACAATAGCCTTTGATATTATGTCTGTCCAAAAAAATCATCCAAGCCATTCTTAAAGGCATTAACTGAATCAGCCATCACAACATCACCCGGCAGTGCATTCCACAGCAGTAAAAGGTCATGCAATTCCCGTGTTTCTAAACATACATGAAAACGATGCAAACCAAATATTGGGAACTGGTAAAAAGGCTAAACTTTTTAATCTGTTTTGCCATTAAGTCAGCGTTCTGTTCCTTTATCTACAGACCCTACAGAATGATTTATATGCCCGCCCCAAGTCAGAGGATAAACATACAGCTGTACATGAGAGGCAAAAAGTAATTCACTGATGTGCACAACACAACAGACACTACCTTACAACAACAATTCACACAAAAATTCTAGCAAAATGCACACCATGCGCAAACAAGTAACCAGTTGATATAGTTCAAAAATATATGTTGTAAGTGTGATATCCATAGGCAATGTGTTTGGTTTGTCAATTTCCAGTATGCTCAATGTACTCAACTAAATTTCTAAGTACTATACAACAGTTGCATGGGGTTTGCAGCAGAATGAGTACATTAAAGTCCTGTATATATATTATAAAATACCTAATGAAGCGGTGTTGGTAACACATCCTTAAATGTAGGCCCTCTTTGTGTATACCATCTTCATTTCAAGTTGATTTTAACAGACAAACTCTGTGCAATTATTAACGATGTTTTAAAAAGGGACAAAGTGAGATTGTATATTCTTACATTTTTTATCAATAGTGCAAAACTGTAACTGTGTAAATCTGTTCCTTTTCCTTAAGTCTATAATATGGGAATGAAATGCCAATAGTCTGGCACACACATAAAAAGAAAAATATAAACCCTCAGAGTTACACAAAGTGAACGATAAACCATATCTGTAAAGCATTGCTACTAAATACAATGCTCAATGCCACATCATTCACCTTGCATACTTACCGATTCCCATCCCCACAACTTCTTTTAGATTGTAAGCTCATTTGGGAAGGGGTCCCTTTACCCCATCTTACTTACTGGTTTTCTTTGTAATTGGGTATGTATATTAATAAATATATGTTTTAGGGTAAGGGCACATGGGCAGATCCGGGTAGATTAGTCGTCCAGGCGACAAATTGCCTCTTCTTCAGGCGACATCTCCCCAAACTGCCTTCCCATCGGCTATAATGAAAAATTTGCCAGCGGGATGGCACTTGTGGTGCTTTGTTTTCCAAAGTCGCCCGAAGTTTCCTCGGAGAGATTGCTGCCTCTTAGAAGAGGCGATTTGTCTCCAGGGCGACTAATCTCCCTGAATCTGCCCTTACCCTTAATGTTGGCACTGTATACAATTTAATTATTGAGCCATAGATTTGGCTCTGATCATTGTCACTCTTTGCTCTGCAGTCTGGTTGGATCGCTGTAATCTTAAACACACAACCACAGATAAGAATTCGTTTCTGGGAAATGATCAGAAAGGGCTGGGAATCTCAGTAAGTGGTGTAATATAATTGCAGTGGGCTTCAGAAAGTATTCTCTCCACCTGTTCAACAAGCAGCATCCCTTGTCAGTTCATACATACATAAGGTACTTCAACAGGCAACAAGACACAGGTTCCACATATACAGCTAAAGGTGTATTTTGTAAGCTGCTAGTAGACCGCATTGATACTAATGGGGCAGTACACACTGGCAGCTGTATTGGTTTGATGGATGTGCAGGACTGTGCGTATAAGAACTAGTCACAGAGCGATATGTGTGAAGGGGTAAGCAATAAGGTGTAGGAACTATACACGACATAGAATAAAGGATTGGGGACGTGTGCTCACCTTCCAGCCCGCAGAGCTGTTGCTGTCTCCCTTATCCTTGAAGTAGGGCACGGAGCGGACCATCCAGTCATAGATCTGGGACAGGGTGAGCCGTTTATCCTGGGTGCTCTCGATGGCCCTAGTGATAAGGTCAGCGTAGGACATGTTGCCCCAGGCATTTCTGCGGGATGAACATTTCCTCTGCTGCTGCTGTCCTCCTCCTGCACCGCTCACGGCGCCCCCTGCTCCTTCACCCCCGAGCGAAACCTGCAGCGTTTCAACCCCCCCAACAGGTGACGCCAGCACGGCCAGTTGTCCCGAATCTCCGGCGCTCAGCAGCACCAACGTGCCCTTGTCTCCCGCTGTCCCCAGCACAGTGGCTGTACTAGCAGCTCCCTCATAGTCATCATCCTCCTCCTCCGGGATCATAGAGGACGTGTCTCCGGCTTCCCCAGCGCCACTATTCGGCTTGCCCGGGCTGCCTTGGGAGTCTGGTCTCTGCAGGGGCCACGTGCAAGACCGAGGTCGACTCTGCGGCTCGAAGTCCGGGTCTATGTCCACGTCTTCAGGCGGGGAGCGGGGAGGCAGTGCTTCTGCCATGCTGCGAGAAGGGTCTTGGCACAAGGGTGCCCCTCGCTAGGCTATGAGTTGGTGTGCGAGCTCACACAATCACCGGCCCCCAGTGCAGGGAACATACGATTCTTCTCTAGATCCTCTCCATAGCTGTCCCGGCGGCGCCCTACTAAGTACACATTCGCCCCTCTCAGCGGCTGGATGTTCCTCCTCGCTCCCCCCAGCTCTCCCAGCAGCAGTAGCAGCGCTCACACAAGCGGCTTCGCGTGTCCCGTAGCAGCCGATCCCCGTGTTCATTCGCGGTGGCTCCCGCTCTAAGCACATAACCCTCTTGTTCCCGCTGCCATCTTGCCAATCCCCCCGCACCTCTCCCAGGTCCCTTTTCCTTGGTGCAGTGAGGAAGGAGCTTCAGTGACACACGCAGCGAATGAATCCCAGGCTCACCGCGCCAGAGGGAGCCAGGCTGGCCGAGCATGCACTATTGCTTCCATAGCTTGTCCGGACACAGCCAGGGAACGGAAAGGCTGCAGCTGAAATGCAAGCTTATAGGAGCGAGGAAAGTGACAGCGCCAGGGAGGAGGTTGCATTTACTAAAAGCCTGTCACCCTGCGCGCCACTGCTCACTTCAACATTCCTCCTACAGTAACACTGAGATAGGTACACGCAGGGGAACGCAACCTAACCTAACAGGCCACTGCCCAATGGGAGGAGACAGCGAGGAAGGGGAGGGCCCTCGGCACTGCTGTACTGCCCCACTCGGTCGCTGTTTAAAGACACAGGATAGCTTTCTCAAGTGACTTTCCTTGCCCTGCCGGCCACGTCCCTCTCTCCCTCTCCACACCCCGCGACCGCGGACTGGCCTGCGTCAACACCAGGCCCGGGCTGGCAATCTGTGGGTTCTGGCAAATGCCAGAGGGGCTGCTGTACGGCTCCATAGAAAGTCACCATATAGTGGGTTGGTATCGGTCTGTTTGGGCTGGTAGGAGGCTGTTTGGGCCTCTGTGTACTTGGAATGACATATTGACTCCCAGTCCAGGCCTGGTCAGCACGCTTAGTAGTCAGAGAGCTGCACCTGCTTAACCTATTTCAGTGGGGTAGGCTGATTATGATGTACCTGCCTGGCTAGTTGTGGCCGTGCAGTAGGTCGGTTTATTTTCAGTTTTT
Organism: Xenopus petersii; assembly: GCA_038501925.1. NCBI lineage: Eukaryota > Metazoa > Chordata > Amphibia > Anura > Pipidae > Xenopus > Xenopus petersii. The sequence continues at coordinate 90,879,911 of CM076680.1, read as the reverse complement.
ATCTGGGAAGCAAAACAATGAACAGAGCAAAAATCCAACTCACACATTACTACAATTATTAAAAGGCAAAGGAGAATGTTTAGGTTATTTTGTTGAGTGAATCTGAAGTACTAACATGCTCAATGTAAATACTCACAGAGCTCTCTGTTCACTTGCTTTTTTTTTACTTCAACCTTAGATTGTAAGCTCTGTGGGGCAGGATCCTCCTTCCTCTTGTCTTAACTTTTAGCTCCTATACACGGGCGATAAAATCTGCTGACAGAACAAGTTGGCAGCTTATTGGCCCGTGTGTGGGGCCATCTGATGGGCTTTCCCGATCTATATCTGGCCAGGGCAGGTTAAAAAAATCATATTGGATCACAGCCGTATCTGTTCGTGTATTCAGTCGACCACCTGTATCGGATGCATTATGATCCGATCGTTGGGCCCTAGGGCCCAAGATTGGATCAGCCCAGGGGCGCTCCACCAATGAGACAAGTTGAGGCACTTGCCTCAGGCGGCAGCGCCCCCCTGTTTGCCTGGGGCAGCAAAAATGGCTGTCATGGTAACTAAGATCAACATTTCTGCTTTTCAACCTGGAAATTCGTCTCTTCTAGTGCAGAGAGCGCAATCTCGTTCTCTGCACTAGTGACGTAGACCACCCCCGACCCCTCCGGTGCAACGTGGACCACCCCCGACCCCCTCGGGCACTGAAGAGGTGAGTGCCATGGAGAGGGGTGGGGGCAGCAAAAGGAAGGTCGCCTATGGCGGCAAAATTACCAGGATCGCTCCTGGATCAGCCTGATATTGCCCACTTCAATGTCGCCAAATGAGCGGATCTTTACATCTATGGCCACCTTAACTGTACTGTTTAGTTATGATTGTATTGACCCCTGTTTGTTCTAGGAACTGCTGTACAGTACTGCATACAAGTAGCACTATATAAATAAAAATCATAGTATGGTTTATATTATCCCTCACTGTGTGTGTGTATATCAATCTGACTATCATCTGTCAATCAAGACAGCACTCCAACATCAATATAGAGGTGAGTAAATGGAATAACATATAAAGATGGACCAACACTCTGGAAAATGACTGTGTAGGAGAGCAAAATCTGAATGTGGTAAAAAAATAATGCCCCCCCCCTTGGAGCAATAAGTACTATATTTTTTTTTCCTGCAGAATGAGCGGCAACAAAGGAGGTTTTGTGAAAGGTTACATTTACAGTTAGGTCCATAAATATTTGGACAGACTGTAATCTTTAAAACTTTGATGGGACCAAATAATTGCTTTGCAGCATCTGAAAAAATACTTTATAATGTTATCACACTGTGAAAATGAGAATTTGTTGGTGCAGAACGATATTTAACCATTCAAGAAGACACACATTTATATGTGAATATTTTCACTGCTCAAATCTGAAATTATTTCAGAAAAAAAAAATGTGGTTAGCGGCACTAGAGAAGCCTTTTAGTTTTTTTTCCAAATACAAAATAATCCTATTGTAAAGACGTCAGCAAATTTTTCTAGATTGAGAGGGTAGACTACAACAGACACCTGCTTGTACTCTTCTGGCTAACAAATATAACTAAGAAGCTCTTGAAACTGAATACTAAGGTGATTGGGTCTTTCCTATCAAAACAAATATTTTGCCCTTTTTGTCCACAAACAACTTGGGGGGATGTAAACAAGCTTATCCAAATATATAATCCAAGTGGGCAACAATCATACCTCACAAAGATCTACAGACCCCTCTGACAACGAGAGCATCCACAGCTAATGTGGGCCTCTCTCCTTGTTCAATAGGATTTTCCTCCCAAATCAATCTTGCTTTTATATTCAGGACAATGTTACTATTTATCTATTTCTGCTTCCCTGCTGTTGGGGGGGGGGGGGGATAGCTGGCCAGACAGCCATCTAGGCTTACTACTAGAGAGATACATATTAATAATAATTCCAAGACACATATTAAATTCACATCTTGCATGATTCCATAACATATCATGTAGATGCATGGTGCATTTTGCACTTAATGAAAAATGTTTTCAAATGTTGGCAAATACATCATACCATAGTAAGATAGACTTTGATTATATAAGCAGTTGGAAATGTTTCTACTTCAGCTGCAGAACTCCAGTGTCACTATAGCCAGACAGATGTGGGTGCAACCCCACCTGCAATCTTGCCTTCCCAGCACCTTTAATTTGGCCCCTCACACCTTACTTAAAAGTTCTCATAGTATTATCCCCAGCTGGCCTGGGTACAACTGGATCCCCTGCTAAAAATCATAACAATGTATTAAGTCTCATATAACTGACCCATATAGCTCAACCTTTAGCGTTATGTATATTACCTATGTATACCTTATATCCGTATTAAACAGTCGGGTCTCCACATTCCTATCTGATTTTTAATGTATGAGTAAATGGATTTGAAAAATTTTCACTCAAAAATGCACCAGTGAGCGTTTACTATAATCTTATCCACCATGCATCAGAAGGGTCCAGACTATTACCATGCAAATCTATTTAGGGACAGTTCCTAGTGATTTGCTGCCCACTTGCCATCACGTTGGCAGCTAAATACTCACGGCTGCATCATACATCTTGGTCCTCAATGAGGGTGTGACCACAAAATACATATAGTCAACTACAAGAGGTCCTCTGCACTCAACCCATTATCAATATATTTAAGACAGAGACATTTTGTGCATACTACTACTAAAAATTGCCTTACCCTTTAAACAACACAGGGATTGTTTGTCCATATATTGCAATATATTTAAGATGGCCAACTACGTCAAATTCATCCCATATCTGGCCAGTCCTAGCTTAATTTTCATCTGATTCATTAAGAATTCAATTGCTTTATTATACATTTTACAAAGGGGCTAAGTTTTACCTGCAACTTACTAGCTGCTTTCAAAGTTGGTGAGCACAATTTTCCCTTGTTTGTTATAGTTATACAGGAGCAGTGACCAGCTCCATGTTGTAGCTCCCACCCTTCCCAGCTATAGTCAGGTGATCCCACTGGTGTCTAATAAAAGGGCAGCCAAGTTTGGGAGTTTTACTTTGAAAGCAGCTAGTAAGTTGCAGGTAAAACTTGTAAAATGTATAATTAAGCAATTTAATTAATGAATCAGATGAAAATTAAGCGTAGGACTGGCCAGATATTGGATGACTTTGATGTAGTTGGCCAGCTTAAATATATTGCAATATATGGACAAACAATCCCTGTGTTGTTTAAAGGGTAAGGCATTTTTTAGTAGCAGTATGCACAAAATGTCTCTGTCTTAAATATATTGATAATGGGTTGAGTGCAGAGGACCTCTTGTAGTTGACCCTAACAAATGCAGGCATAGGCTTAGCTGTGGCTGGCTGTTAAAGGAGAAGGAAACCCAGGCTGTGCAAAAACCCTCCCCCCCTCCCATGTGTTGCCCACCCTCCCTCCTCCCCCCTGGCCTACCTGTCCCGCTGGTCAAATGCCCCTAACTTGTTACTTACCCTTCTGCGCAGGTCCAGTCCATGGAGTTCACAGGCACCATCTTCCTCCACAGGATCTTCTTCCTGCTTTGACCGGCGTTTTGGTGCATGCGCAGTAGGAGCATTTCACCGGTACGGATCTACTGCGCATGCGCCAAAAGTCACAAAGTTTTCCGACTTCTTCGTGACTTTCGGCGCATGTGCAGTAGATCGTACCGGCGAAATGCTCCTATTGCACATGTGCCGGTCAAAGCAGGAAGAAGATCGCGTGGAAGAAGATGGCGTCGGTGAACTCCGTAGACTGGACCTGCGCAGAAGGGTAAGTAACAAGTTAGGGACATTTGCCCAGCGGGACGCGTAGGCCAGGGGGGAGGGTGGGCAACACCCGGGAGGGGGGGAGGGTTTTTGCGCCGACTAGGTTTCCTTATCATTTAAGGACAGCTCATTTACATTTCTTAAGTGATTGGCTCATTTACATATTAAAGACATACATCATTTGCATTTTTAGGTGAGCGGTCCATTTACACATTAAAGCAAGCGGCCCATCAGGCACTTGCCAGAACCCACAGATTGCCAGTCCGGGCCTTAAAATATAAAATGTTTGTATCTGTAAGTGAACTTGGTAAAAGGTGTTGAACAAGAAGCAGAACTCAGAAGAGCATAAGTAAGGGCTAAGTAAGTAGTGTAGTTCAGTCAGCACTCACCAACATATTAATTCAGTAATTGCTTGGTAAAGGGCCGAGATTAGGCCTGAAACGTTGTATGTTAGAAGCCATATGTCCCAATAAAGGCTTTTTAATTTAAATTCCTGCGTTGTAGAAGTAGAGCTCTCACTCCAATTAGTCACCTGGCTAGAGGGCCCTGCCAACAAGTTGAATGGGACCCCAAGAAAAAAAAAAGGCAGAAAGACATATTGTCATGCCCCTGATCTCCCCCATGTCCATTATGTTAAATTCCCACCCAATTTCCACCCAAGCTCAAGGTCTAGAGGGGTCTCTTGGGCCCCTCTATGCCACAGGGCCCCTGCCTGCTGTACCCTCTGTATCCCCATGATGGCGGCCCTGAGAATTCTTCATGCATGAGTGCTTTCCAGTTCATGTGAGTGAATATTCCATGTTCTAAGGTGTGAATGAAATGCTTGTAGCTATGAGTTTGGTGTGAATGAGATGCCTTCAGCTGTTATTAAAGTGTCAGTAAGATACCTATTGCTGTGAATTAACATTCTTCCTGCAGTGAGTAAGCCATGATGACATGTTTTAGTAGAGTGCAGTTCTATAGTCTAGATCTCAGTGTATTATCTATGTCAGAATGTATAGAAACAGGGCCGGCACTAGGGGTAGTCATTGTAGGGGCTGCCTAGGGCGCCATCATTGAGGGGCGCACTTTTAAGGGAATTTTTTTTAATGTTTTTTCAAGTGTTTATTTAATAACTTGTTTAAGTAATCATGGTCACTCAGTCAGGGGGAATCCACCTCCCTTCCTTCTCCCTCTTGCCAGCAAGTAATAGCTCCTTCTGCGGATGTCAATGACGACACTGATGCAGTTGGGTGGCAGAGAGAGGCAGAGAGCTGGCGGCCAGTTTGGTGTGGCTTGTACTTACTGCTCTTAGCCTTGCACAGCCTCAGCCTTGGTTTGGGGGGGCAGTATGATGGATGGCTGCTGGGTTTGCTGGTACAGGTATGTCCTTGGCTGAAAAGTGGACGCGCTAGAAGAAAAAAATATCCCTCTACACGGATGACATCTTAGTTTATTTAAAAGACACAAATAAATCACTCAACGTGATGCTACATGTTGTGGACTAGGTATAGTGGTTCACCCTGACCTGTCCCAATTTGGCACTCTGAATATAGACCCATTACTGGCTGACATTAGCCACAAGTTCTTGGTCTGGTCCCCACTTCCGCTCAACCAGATAGGTAGAATTAACATGATAAAAATGATTATCCTACCGAAACTGTTGTATATGTTTCAGAATTCCCCCATTGTACTACCTACGCACTGTTCTCTAAGCTGGATTCCATGGTGATATCCTTTCTATGGGAAAACAAACAACCACAAATTAAACTTGCAGTGCTAACCACACCTAAGACCCTGGGTGGACTAGCCCTGCCACATCTTTTTGTGTATTATTTAGCCTCCCAACTTACCCTTGTTGCACAGTGGCTTAGCCCTTCGGCAGAAGATACCGCCAACATAACTGCTGTCGCAGTGGCAGGTTCCTTTGAATCACTAGCTAATCTACCCTTCCTTAGAAACACTCAGAATGGCCGGTCATTTTCTACATTTCGAGAAGGCACGCTCGCCTGGAAGACAGCTCTGGCTCTAAATAAGTGTGATACCCCCAAAATCTCACCTAATCCGACACTGCTGCACTACAACAATTCCAGACCCACACCTGTGGGCAAAACACAAACTCAAGTATCTGGACCAGCTATATAAGTACCAAACACTTAAATCATTTATAGGAATTCCAACTACCACGCACCATGTTCTGCTGGTACCTCCAGGTCCGGCATGCCCTAATGCTCAATACCCGTATGCGCTCACACTGGAAACACCAGCCTTAGAGACAGTGCTCAAGGTACCTGAGAAGAAAAAATGTTTGTCTAATGTATACAATGTTGTGATTAGGTAAAGAGGGGTCTTCATGGAGTGGAGTATTTACTCACCACATTTTGGAAGTGGCCCAGGTGCACCGCCCTGAGCCCTCAGCATGGGGAGCGGACAACCGTGAAAAAGTCTGTAGCAGGCAACCAAATAAATGCGAAACCTCCATCAAATAATAGAAATCAACGCGTCAGACCTCATGGCGCAGGGTTAACAGTTTGTCAATATGTTTAATAAATAAAATGAAGTTCTTTTATCGATGAATTGATGAGCATACGATTCCTTGATGTGGTTCCTGAGAGTGCGCTGTCCGTAAATTTGGTGTGTACAATGTAACGGATACCTTTGTCCATAAAGTGATCAGCAGTAGGGACACACTAATACAATATAAGATGATACATAGGATTTACTATACACCAGCATAACATGGGTTTGACCCCAGACAACCTGTGTTACATATGTCAACTAGTCCGGGCACCTTCATTCATGCCTTACGGTCCCGGTCCCGTACTGTGATCCTCCCTTATTGGGACAATGTTGTCACCTATCTGCAAACCTACCTTGACTTTCCCACACCAACATAAATGACAACTGTTTCACCTAGTTTTCTTTTATGCAAGGAAATCCATTGCAATAAAATGGAAGCTCCAGGATCCCCCCACAACAACGTTATGGAAGAAATTAATCAACAACACATTTCCCATGTACAGATTGACATACATACAAAAATTCACCAAAATCTGGGATGCATGGACTTCTTGCCAGTAAACCACCACTGATATGGACTCCGTCTAACTCACCTGGTATAATAAAGAACAGTAAACTGGACACTTGGTGGGCCATCCAACCCCCCCTCTCAACCCCTATCCATTTTTTGTATTATTGTTTAACCTTTAAAATGCAAAAATAAAAACTATAAAAATAAAATGTAACTGAACTTTATCAGAGCATGACTGTGGGCAGACAGATTTTGGATTTCAGTTGCAGTTACATTTAGAACCACTGAAATATTTTACCTATGTTGCTCAGAAGCACATTTCTTTAATTATGTAAAAAAAAACATGTTTTTGGGTGGACATGCCTTAAAAATAGATGAATAGTGCTATCATGAAGGACATACAAAGAAGAGTTTGCTGAAGCTGAAACTAGGCATGGCTATTTGAAGGCATTGCTTAATTTAGCAAACCCTTTTCATTTCACTGGCCAACAACCAAGTTGGAAGTCACAACATGTCACTTACTGTATGTCTGGGTAAACAAGCCATGACACGCCCAGGGTAAACAAACATGTTAGAACTTCTTTCATTTGTATAGCTTGAAGGGTCTACCTAATGGATATGTGGTTAGCACTGCTGCATTATAGCACTAGGTTTCTTAGTGCAATTCTCTATTAATCTACATATAGGCAGGTTAATTGGCTCTTAAACTGGCACTAGCGTGTGTGAGCATGGTAGGTAAATTAGACTGTAAGTTCCACTAGGGCATATGACATATACGTTTATATTTATACATTTTTTGTCTCCCCTTTTATCTGTGTTTTGCCGCAAATGGGTGTAACTACTGAGGAAGCAGACCTGGTGGCTGCAGAGGGCCCAGGAGGTCTAGGGGCCCTGTGAATCCCTAATTCATATACAATTTCAATAAACATTGGTAAAACAGGTCGAACTCTAAACATTTTTGGGGCCTGAAAAATAGTTTGCTGTGGGACCCAGTAATATCTAGTTATGCCACTGGCCACAGAGGCAGACACCCTATACCCAGAGCAACTGCATTTTTCAGCAAAGAGGAGCGTCAGCCTAAAGATCAAGTTCTTTGCTTGTAATAAGTGATTGGCGAATCTGACCTGTTTCAATCTGGCTACCTAATTGCTAGTTTACAATAGTGAAATTTGAACTCCATAATATACAAGGAAAATTGTACCTGGGCACTAACCCATAGCAACCAATCAGATATCAAATCTAACCACTGATTGGTTTCTATATTTTAATGGCCAGGTGCAAATTTACCCAGTCTTTATAATTGAGCACTAGTGGTGTTAAGGGATTGTTCACCTTTAAATTAACTTTTAGCATGATGTAGAGAGTGATAATCGGAGACAATTTGCAAATGGTTTTCATTTTTTAAAAACATGCAGCCCTGCATTGATTTGAATAAAAGACTGGAATATGAATAGGAGAGGGACTGAATAGTACAATGGGTAATAAAGAGTAGCAATAACAATACATTGTAGCCTTATGGAGCATTTGTTTTTAGACGGGGCTAGTAAACCCCATTTGAAGGCTGGAAAGAGTCATAAGAAAATAATGAAGACCAACTGAAAATATGCTTACAATTAGCCATTCTATAACATACTAAAAATTAACTTGATGGTGACTCACCCCTTTAATTGTCTAACATATCACCATTCCAATTACTCCTAGCAGTTATTTTGATCTTTGCTTTTAGTAGCGTAACTATAAAGGAAGCAGACCACACAGTTGTGGAGGGGGGCACGAGGGGGTGTGTCGCACATGTTGCAGGTCACACGTCATTATGTGCAGGAGGCATTTTTTTGCGATTTAAAGGATTAAAATGCCTTAGAACCCATTTGGCTTCCTTTATAACGGAGTTTACTTCTTAGGGCAGGGGCACTTGGTGAGATTTTGTGTGGTTCTGTTAAGTCTACTGTTCTTATTCTTGAAACACAAAAGATCCTATGATAGGGCAGTATGCACTAATCGTGAGGATCTTTTGAGTTTCAAGAATAAGAGCAGTAGGCTTAACAGAACCACACAAATAAGAGGGATACGAATAGGATTTTCCCCGGATTATAACCACCTATTCTTGTGACAATATTCTTGTCAGTAAGGTTGTTCAAAAATATTGGAAAGTCCTAAAACAGCATCCGAAATTTAAAGATATTTTGCCCTCACAACCCAATTTCACTTACAAAAGAGGACCGAGTTTGAGATCAATGTTGTCCTCAAGTTTATTTACGGACTCCAACTCCACCAGACCTACGCATTGGTTAGATGTTAAAGATTGTTACAGATATGGGGGTTTCCGTTGTGGGGCATGCAGTTAATGAGACTATCCAAAGAATTTGCAGGTTATAAAAACTATAGGCATTATAGGATACATTTTTATGCAAACTGTGGTACAAACAATGTCCAGACTGAGAATTAAAATAGGCCTTGGCATTTCAGGTACAAAGAGGCCCAATCAGCCCACATAGAGGCCCAAACAGCCCCCACCAGCCCACTAAATACTGACTTTCTATGGGACCTTATAGCAGCCTCTCTGGCATTTGCCAGAACCCACAGATTGCCAGTCCGGGCCTGATTTATTGAATTACTTGCAACTGCAGATTACAATACATAGGTAAAATGATAAGACCCATTAGAAAACGCATAACGGAACATCTCGTCATGATACAAGTTCCGCAGTTGCAAAACATCTGATTGACCAGTATGAGGGCAAACCTTGTAAATCTTTCCAAATTATAGATAGGGTAGTATAAGGCGTTCAGAAGGGTGACACCGAGATGTCTCTTCTAAGAAAAAAAGCCTTCTGGATTTATATACTGAATATAATATATACTATATAATGAAGTTAAATACTGTTACACCGATTGGTCTTAATAGAAAATGGGAACTAATTTGTTTTGTTGACTAGTAAGGTTTCAGGATTGACAACACTGCTCTGTTTCATTAATCTATATTTCATTTATGGCTGCTAGTAATTACCACTTTATGTATTCTATATCTATTCATTATTAACATGGTGATATTATAATTATTGTTAGATTTTATTATACATGAATTTATTACAAATGAACATATATCTATTTATTTATTGTAACTTTGTAATTTTATAATTTGATAATAATTATTCAATATTATATATATATATACATTATAACCTGTTGCTATTTATCAATTCATGTGGCTAGCTGTGGTATATATACATCTATACAAATTGATTGTGTACTAACTTATTAATTGTGACTTTTTAAACTGGTGTTTTTTGTGCTCTTATTGGTGAGGGTATATATAGGTGTTGCCTGCAGGGGGAGCCCATGCTTCTGATGAAGTGACACAGTAGTCACGTTGAATGCGTTAAGATTCTTGTTCCCCTGCCCAATCATATTGTTTTTAAATGTATTAATAAAGCTGCATTTGTTTTAATAAGCTTGGTGTCACAGTGGACCATGTTCCAGTAGTACAAAATATTCTGCATTAAAAATCAAGTGCAGAGGGAAACACATTCAGATTAAAGACCCCTTGTAGCTCCAGCAGCTAATGCCCCAAAAATAGTAAATTAGGCCTTATGTATTATATTACTGCCTTGTAACACAAATAGTAATGCTGTGCAAAAATGACTGGAACTATTGGTTATTTAAACATCAGTTTGGGCATTTATACAAAAAACAAAATCCCCTATGTTCTAAGTAAAGGCATATTTCACATTTATATATATATATATACACAGCATTATACTTGTTATTTATACAATTGCTTGGATTTATTTTCTTAAAAAATATTATTTATACTTATTATCATCCCCCTTATGGCAAATGAATTTGGTATCTCCCTGTCACGTGAAGTTATGCAGCACACTACCTCTGCAGCTTTAAACCCCTTTCTTTATATTGGTGTAAATATTGATATTTATTTCATTTTGTTTATGCAATACATGTAGAGGTCTAGATTAGTGGAAGATGCATTTCAAATTTCTTTATTTTTATATGTATTATCTTAACACTCTTCTAGAAGAAATTGACTTGACTATTAATAAGTCATTATGTTGATAATAGAGTAATATACAGATTACAACAGTTTTATTTATATTGCAACTTTTAGTGGGGAATGAGATGCATGCAGGGAGCCCTTGAGTCAATACTCGAATATGTAGGTCATAAAGGAGTAAAGCTGCTTTCTAGGGAATTAGAGAAATGTAATTTAAAGCTGGTTTTGATTTTCAGCTCCCATCCCTAGAGAAGGGGTGGGAAATGGAGAGTTAGAATCAGAGTGAGAATTAGAAAACCCAACTTCAGTGCTAAAATTATCACTTGTCTGCTGCATTGAAAAACCAACTGGGCAGATAAATTGTGTTAGTGACAGGACTATAAATCACCGCTTTGCTTCCCTGGGAATCTGTCTGTCATTTTAAACTTTTTTTTTTTTTTGCATTTTTATAAAAAACACACATCCATAAACACTGTCTGGCAAATAAAATGTTAATCCACAAATCCATGCATAAGTTATTTTAGTTTGTATTTTGTCATGGGGGCTTCCATTTCTGCTCATTACACATTCATCCTGTGCTGCTCTAACAGCAGGCACAGCATTACCTGTGTGCTTGGAGGCAGCCACTCTGTAATGAAAAGCCAGGTCGCACTACAACATGAGAATCTAGCTGTACACTCCCCCTCCCCTCTCTGCCCATGTGTGTGATATTTGGCGGAGAGAGGTCACATGGTTTGCAGGGAAGCAATTACTTTCACTTTCCTACGTCCTGCTCTACAGCTGCACTAGCAGCCCCTCTTCCCACAGACACTATCAAAGCTCCTGCCGTTCTGTAAGTTTGTTCTCTGCTTTCCTTTGGAGGGGGGAACTTTCTCTACTTGCTGCCTTCCTAGTTAGTTTTACCGGTTACTAGATGAGGTAAAGGAGCTGTGAGTTCCCTCTGCTATCCACCTCACACACACTGCGCTCCTTTCCTGCCTGCAATACTTCTTTTTTCATTAACTACTTACTGCCTCCTTTCTCATGAGCTATTTTAACCCTTCCTAGACTTCCTCTTAAGTTTTCCTGGTTTTCAAGTATGTCCTCCTTATTTTATCCTTTTTTTCTATTCCCTGTCATCAGTCCTGGGAGTGTACTCCTGTGTTTCTGCCATTCATTTTTGTGTAAACAAATATAAATAAACTATCTATATAAAATATTTTTCCAGTGCCCAAAATGAATTGTGTGTATATATATATATTTATTTATTTATTTTTGAAACGTAAGTGGGGGCAGTGATCACAGGACTATCTTATTTCAGTCCTTCTGAAGTGGTGTCAGTGGGAGCTTATCTTGATACCTGCCTATTGTTCAATTGACAGGCTCAGCAGACAAGGCTCTATTTACATTACAGCAACTTGCAGGAGGGAGGGGTAATGACATCACTCCAACTTGCAGTGCAGCAGTAAAGTGTGACTGAAGTTTATCCGAGCACAAGTCACATGACCTCAGGGCAGCTGGGAAATGTCAAAATGTCTAGCCCCATAGCAAATTTTAAAATTAGATATAAAAAAATCAATTTCTTGTTTTGAAAAACGGATTTCAATGCAGGATTCTGCTGTAGTAGCACTATTAACTGATACATTTTGTAAAAAACATGTTTTTCCACGACAGTATCCCTTTCCCTTCATAACTTTACATCCAAGGTACCTGCACACTAGTGACACAGAATAGAATGAGGTAATTGTATTGATTGGTAAATGTATCATTTCCCATAAACCCCAAGCAACATTTTCTGACGGTTGTTCACATATAAAACCTCTGCAAAGCCAGGCCTTAGGTCTAGATGCTTAAATAGATACACATTGCATACAGTCTGTCACATGTAGTAGACTGCAAGTGGGATTTTTTTCATTTTGGGTTTAAAAATTATAATTTACCTTTATATAAAATGTGAGATTTAACAAAAATTGTACTAAAAGCCTGTGTTTCCTGATGCTTTGCCCCGATGAAGCAACCTCATCTGTTACTGTTAAATTACTACATTCAGGGGCAGATTTATCAAGGGTCGAATTTCGAAGTAATGAGAGTTTTAAGACCAATCTAAATTTATTTTAAAAAAAATACGTTTTTAACTTCGGTTGAATAGGCCGTATTCGAATAGTTCAAATCGAAGTTTTTGCGCATTCGATCAAATTTGAAACAAAGTATTTGCAACAAAAAACTTTGATTTTTCAGAGTCCACCAAATGACTCCAAATAGATTTTAGGAGGCCCCCCCATAGGCTAAAACAGCAATTTGGCAGGTTTTAGATAGCGAATGGTCGAAGTTGAAGTTTTAAAGAGACAGTACATGATAAATTTCGATATTCGAAAAAATGTTTAAATTCAAATCAAATTTTGGACTATTCGATAGTTGAAGTACACTAAAAATAGCTCGAAAAATCTAATTTTTTTAATTTGAATTTTCCCTTTGACCCTTCATAAATATTCTATTATGTCAGGGTTGTAACTTTGATGGCCCAGGCCCCCACAAGAGATTTCTTTCTCAAGCAGAAGTCTACAGTAAGGGGGTGGAGAGCGATAATGGTAGACACAATTCCTATTTCCCTTAAAAAAGTGGTTCCTTATTTGGTAAGGAATTATAGTCATTTGTTGTAGAATAGCAATAGATACATTGACAGTTATAGTTATGCCTACAGGAAGCATAATGGTTAGAAATGGTTGCAATGCTGATTGCTGTGGCTAATTTACTAAGGGGCTGCAAAGTCTACATACAGGAATATGCATTTTATTTTGCAGGATTATGGTTTCCACCATGTTATGTGCATTGAAATAGTTGTGACCAGTCTTTCCTCTAGACATATAAATAATAAATAAATAAAGTTATACATATAAGTGCTGTGAATTTAGTGTAATGTGTATAACCCTAGGCAAAAGGCACACAGCAAGAGCACAAAGAAACACTTCCTATAATGTATCCCAATGCTTACGGGTGATTGCACACAAGAAAATTGTTTCCCTGCAGGAAATCTGCACTTCCCACAGTCAGCAAATCTTCTGTAAATACCTCACCATTAACTGACATTGTGATTGCTGCATGTAAAACAGTTTATATGTGGCAGTCCATTGTAACTGTTGAAAAATCTGGAAGAAGTCATTTTACTACACTATCTCCCAATCGCCACATATAAAGTGTTTTACATATGGAAATTCCAATATTTAAGGAAATGTGTTGACCATGGGTACAGCAGCTTCTTTATGGGCGACAATTGTCATTGCCCTAACACTGAAATTCTATACAATATTTGCAATGCATTAGAGCAGTTGTATTCAGCATCCTGCTTGTATTTACACAAGGGTACCTTGGGCTCGCTGGAGAACTGGATCGCAAGGCCACTGATACTGAAGTTGTCACCCTCCACCACTGCCACATACTGCAGCCAATATTCCCCTCCCCCTCAGGAACTACTGGACTGATGGCAGGGAGTGGGCAGGCCCAAGATTAAGGATGTATAATAAATACATGTAGCTCATGTAGCTTGGCTTCTCCTAGTTGATCACTGCTCTCGTGGGAACCCGGCTACTTCGATCTGGGAATTACTAAACTCCAAACATTACCCGCAGTCCGGCGCTGATCAATTCAAAACAGAGTCACTACTTTGCTTGTGCAGATGCGCCTTTATTGGACTATGTGATTACATTGGCAGTGGGTGTGCTAAGGCCCATTATAAGCAAATGGTACCTTTAAACCAAGGGTCCCCTGCACTCAGCACCCCAAAAAAGAAATCTACATCTACAGAAAATACAACAGTCCCCACCCACCCCAGCCCAGTCCCCAAGACCCACCCCGAATCCTGCCCACCGGACACCACAGTAAAAAGGCCCCAATGACATCGCTAAAAACAGTAAACCCCTACACACGTTATAAAAAGTCATTAAAAAGACCCCATTATAAGTTAAAAAGAAGCACTGACGGCCAGGGTCCCACATAAACATTTTTTAAAAAAACATTGGTGGCCAGAGTCGCACATACAAGTTAAAAAAAAAATCATTGGTTTATCAGGGACCCCTATAAGTTAAAAAATAAATTGGCGCCAGGGCCCCCCATAACATTTTTCAAAAAAACATTGGTGGCTAGGACCCCCCTATAAATAAAAAAACCCACTGGCGCCATAGAATATTTAAAAAAAAACATTAATGGCCAGTGGCTTATATAGTATTAAAATATTACATTGGTGGCCAAGGGTTTAAATAAAAAAAACACATTGCTGATCAATAGGCTACTTTCATGGCTTCGGTTCTTTTCATGGCTTCAGGACTTCAACTTCGGATCTTTTCATGGCTTCGGCTCTGTTAACGGCTTCAGGTCTTTGGGTCCTTTTGCGGCTTCGGGTCTTCAGGACTTTGTCTTTTCTGGACTTCAGCTCTTTGGGATTTCGGATCTTCAGCAATTCGGGACTTCATCGGTTCATTGCTGTCAAGGGGGGCCCGGCTAATTTGAAAAGGGCAGCACAGCTGGGCCCCCTTCAGGCTTGGTACAAATATGCCCCCTGATGGCCCTGCCTGCACTATATATAATTACATAATTACGCTTTATTGCTGTGTATATTTATCAGCATCACAAATGTATTCATATAGAGAAGTTACACAGTGCTTTATTGTTATTTATAGCAAATATTATCCCTACTTATACTGTTAATGTATTGGAAACCTAAAAGTGATAGTTATAGGCTATGGGGAAAGGGTCTGCAGTGCTAGTGAGGCTCATTTTTTAAATGACACTGGGACATTGGTGCAGGAACCTGTGATAACCAATAACATGTTTCTTATTATTTCTCTTAGGCCAGGTATATGAACAAAGCTAAATGCTGTGAGGTTTATGATGATTATTACCCAGTGTTAGTAAACGAGCTAGAGTGAAACATTGTCACGTAGTATCGTACCTTGCACCTTTAACTCACACCTCTCGTTCTCATTCTCGCCTGTCACTCTATTTACGTCAACTGATTATCTCCCTGCTCGTCCGTCCCTCCTCGCCCACCCCCTCTTACCAAAGTTAGACTGACGGATCCAAGCAAATGATGTCATTCTTTTAATAAACCCGTGACCCCCATGGGGTTCTTAGAGATTGGATGGCTTTGCCCGGCCCACGGATAGGATAGACAGATACCATTGGTGGGAAAGAAAGAGGGGGCTAAACCGCGCCCACAGCAAACGCGCCAAGTCCCAAATAATAAACAATCTAGTAACAGGCAAGGAAGCAGCGAAGCCTCATCGATGACGTTAGAGGGCGGGGCGAGTACATATACAGAGATGCTGTAATGCATGTGCGTACGCTACGGGTTAGCAGGCGAGTTGCGTTGTCAGTAACTGGAGAGATGTTCTGTCATGTTATGGTGCATATTAAGCGCATGTCACAGCAATCACGCACCCTCATATGTACAAAGAGTTTCTGTGGCGCCGCAAGTTGATGTATAAGTGCAGTCACGTGACTAGAGTCCCACGTGTTTTTGTGTTGATTTTTGCTGCAGTGTGCGGAGATTCCGCCTCTTTGGTTCAGCGGCATGCATGACTGATCTGCATTGCGTCCCCATGAAAACGGCAGGCAACATTGTACATTTTCTATTCGTGTTTGACACTGGCTGCATAATTGTACCATCACGTGATGCGTTGAGATCATTCTTGTACCAGTGGACAGGCCTGGACTGGGAGTCAAAATAGGCCCTGCCATTCCAAGTACACAGAGGCCTAAGGAGCCCCCTACCAGCCCAAACAGCCCCCTACCAGCCTACTATATGGTAACTTTATATGGAACCATACAGCAGTCCCTCTGGCATTTGCCAGAACCCACAGATTGCCAGTCCGGGCCTGCCAGTGGAGCAACTGCTTGTCATCAGACCTGGGACTGAGGGGGGCATATAAGGAGCTGCACCTGGTCTCCTGGCATTATTCATTCCACACCATTCATTCCATGCATTTGCACGTGTGGGAGGTAGGAGCACCTACAATGATTTGCAGAGATGCCCAGCAAAGTTTGCCTTTTAAACTGTTCCTTCTGAGTTATTCTTTGTGCTGTAAATTGATCTATGTAGTAGATTTGAGATGCCATCAGGTCAGAGTGGGCCGGGATTAAACCTGGTGGGCCCCTGCCGATCCAGAGCTGCTGTCTGGTGTGGTCACACTCTACCTGCTGGCAGAATCACTGTGCCCACCTTGCTCCCCATCATTTTTGAAAAAGTATTCTGGAGGAGTATGTAATGGAGAGGGGGGGGGGGTGCAGCCTGATGGCCTCTGGATACCCCAGTCCAACACTGGATGCTAACTGTAATGCTCCTGATATGACCCTCTATCTTTTCTTAGCTGCAGCTCCATTGCTGAAGGCTGTTGGGCTAAGATATTCCCTTTCATAAATAACACACAAAAAATGTCATACAAGTAAGGTTGCCACCTGGCCGATATTTTACTGGCCTGGCCGGTAAAAATGATGATTGATCCCAATGTTATTAATAGGGAAAAAAGATAAATATAGGAAGGCCGTATTTTTTTCCAGAAAAGGTGGCAACCCTACATACAAGGGCAGATTTAAGCAGTAGCGATCCTAGAGGGGGGCGGGCCCTGGTGCGTGACGCGCAGCCGGGCCCCGCCTCCCTCCGTACGGCCGCATTTGTATGTGGCACATGGACTGCCGGGGGGCCCTGAGGGGGTGCGGGCCCTGGCTCGCTCGCACCCCCCTGCTCCCCCGGTAGTTCCGCCACTGGATTTAAGCTTATGGTTCAGCCTCTTCAGATCAAGTTAGAAGTTTATATACGGCCATGTATGGGGCCAGCCCAACTTATATGTGTCTGAAAATCAGGCTGATCTTAATCAGGCAGGTTTGAAAATCCCATTGAATCCGTGTTGATGCGGTCCTCATCCAACAGGTCTTGATTGGTTCAAATGAATGTTATGGACGTTGGCACCATGGTGAGAGAAACTGCTTAGATCATAGGGTTTGAATACCAATAATTATTGGGATAAAGTCCCTCTCTCACCAGCCCTCCCAATGTGGAGAACTGTCACAAATTGCTTCACAAAGGTCAGTGGGACTTAACTAAAAGCAGATGTTCCTTTGTTTTGTGGCAGAGATAGATTGAATGGTAGAATCAAATGGCTTATTTGATTACTATTTTTTTTTAATGCTTATATTTTTATTAAGGCCGTATACCTTTTATCTTCCATTCTAATTTCAGCGCAAATTTTAGCAAAAAATAAAGACCAGTTTCAAAGTTTCTTAGAATACTACTGTCTGCATCCTACTAAAAGATTATTTGATAAAAGGAGTCCATGACAACATAGTTCTAACTACCATGTGACAGACCACAACCAGCCATCCTCAGATGTCAGTATGAATGATATATGTCTAAGCAATAGCTTTTTTTTTTTTTTTTTTTTTTACCATACCATTAAATTTGTCTTCACATTTTTATTGTACAGCACTGCAGAATTTGTTGACCCTTTATAAATAAATGATGATGACCAGCGTACTGTATTTCATTACTAGTACATTGTGTACCTGTGCATGCATCAAAACTGATCTTTTTCTTTTAACCTAACCTCAGAAGGCATGTGTAACTCAGAAAACAAGTTCCTAAATGAACAGACTTTTGTGGGAAAAAAAGCAATTCTCCTCTTTTGGTTAATGTTCATTTAAATGGAACAAAATCACAAATGATTAGTCTAGGAATAACGAACTGTGCCTAATGCACATGGATGCTATATCAGCTTACAGGTACAAAAGCCCTCAGACAATAAGGATCATGGGTTAAAAAGTAGTTATATCACCTCCATATCTGCATAGATTCTTTGTTCAGCACCACTGTATATTTTATCACTTGGTATTGAAAGGCTGTACTGTTCTGTTTCGAAGGCAAGGAAGCAACAAGCAGCCAAAAGTGCACTGAGCATGTCCAGAGAGGGTCAAGCGTCATCAGAATATGAAATAACTATACGAGAAAGGTTAAGTGGAATTAATGTTAACTATCACAGACCTGCTGTATGTATGGTCCCCTCTTGTAAAGTACATGTAAAGATATATTTGTCAACAAACAAGTTTATCTTTACTTGATCCCCTCCCCCCCAGGTGGTAGGTCATATTGTGCAGATTAGAATCCTCGATTCATAGGATTTTTATACCTAAATAGTATGCCATCCAGTTTTCAGGCATTTATTTGTAGAACAGAACATAGTGTTGGCCCGTCTATGTATTGACAGGTTTTAATATTGCAAAATTGCAGTGCAGCATTTAGGTCTGTCATCGCTAGGATTTTTTTCAAAAAGTGAAATAGTACTTTAAAGTGGGCCTGTCACCCAGACATAAACAGCTGTATAATAAAAGTCCTTTTCAGATTGAATATGAAACCCAAATTTCTTTTTTTATTAAAGCACCCACAATTGTTATAGGCGGGGCAGGCAATTACTTTCACTTTCCATTCTGCACTTCCTAGATGTCACTGCATTCCTCATATTTCCCCTCCCTTCTCACCATCTAAATGTGTAGCTTGTGCATGGGTATCAGGTGCCCCGTTCTGGTGCATAAACAAGATTCTGGTGTGATTTAAAGCACGCTTTAGTAATAGTCCACAAAATGACAACTGCCTGCTTGATTTGTTTGTGAAGTCCAAGACTAAAAGAAACAAGATTTAAATAATTTATATAGTGTAAATAAGTTTATTTTGCTTAACTAACATCATAAAATAACATTTGGAATTATTTATTGGGGTGACAGTTTCCCTTTAAAGGAAAATAAACCATGTCTATAAGTAGGTTTGCATTTTGTTTATTTAAATTACATGTACACTAAAATTGTTATTTGGGCTATGGAGTCATACATAAATCCTTCGACTCCAAATCCTCATTTTATGGTAACTCCGACTCCAGCACCAAAAGTTGAAAGTGTATCAAAGTAATTAAAATATAATGTACTATTGCTTTACACTGGTAAAACTAGCATGTTTGCTCCAGAAAGACTACTATAGTTTATATAAAGAAGTTGCTGTGTTGGGGGCAGCTCGTCAAGCTGGAAGAAAGGAGATAAGGCACAGGTTACATAGCACATAACATATAAGCCCTGTTCAATACAATGATATTTTATCTATTTGTTATGTAACTGGTGTAAACACATACGGTAGCTTTCCCAGTGCATGCTAACAGCATATTATATGTTAATTACTTTAAAACACTCATATTTTGGTGTTACTGTTCCTTTAATATATTAATGTATTTTCCATGTTAAGTACACAACATACAAGGCAAGCAAAAGCTCAAAAATATAAACAGCATCCTTTGGTTATTCTAAACCAAAGTCAAAGTTAAACTACAGAAACCAAAAACAATTGGAAAACCAAAAACAACTTATATATTAACCCTTTAAGTGCCACAGAACGTAGAATCTACGTTCTGTGGGAAAGTATCTTGAAATGCCACAGAACGTAGATTCTACGTTCTGCAGCATATGCGGGCGGGGAAGCTCAGGAGCGGCTTTAAATGCTGCTCGCTCCTTCCCCGCTCGCTCAGAACCCCCTAGGCAACGAGCGGAGCGGGTGGGAAAGGGGCTCCTGGGGCGCGATTGTCCAGGGGCCCCAAAGACGCAACAGACACACGTGTCTGCGCGCTGCTGCTGCTGCCTGCACTTCCGGGTTCCTCCAGCGACGCCCACGGATCTGATCAACGGATCTGGCGACTCCCTCCTGCTTCTCCACTCCTCCTGCCATCATGGACACAGATCTGCAGCTAAACACCCCAGGTTAGTGTAACACACACACAAAATACACTTACACACACTTTATACACTAATACATGCTTAGATTTACACTTACACACACTCACATACTTTTTTTGGGGGATCAGGGGGGTCACACACACTTGGGGGGGTACATACACTTGCACACACAAACACACACACACATAACATGCAATTTACCAATTGTACACATGCACACACACATACGCTGTTGTGTAGCTTTTTTTTTTTTTTTTCCATATTGCATTGTTGTGTTTTTGGCTGAAAAAAATGTTTTATTGCCTTTGCGAATAGCGTATTCGCTAACCGTACTGTGCAATACCTTTTGTATGTTATTTCGGTGATTATTTTGAAATTTTGGGGATTTTGGTGCATTGTTAGCCATTTTATTGCATTTTCAGCTCTGCATAACTGTTGCTTGCTTTATTCTGTCCGTAAAAAATATTTTGCCAAGCTAAAATATTCAAACTGTAATTCTGATGTCTGATTACACTAGTCTGAAAAAAAAAAAGCATAGATTTTTGTGGTTTTATTGGATTTTAGTAATTTATTTGAATTTCACACTTTCTGTATTATTTTGTTATGTCTTGTAAATTTTATCTACTATATATCCAATTGGGCGTCTCTGTGCGCCACATAGTTTGGTAAATCTGTGAATATTGGGCATCAAAGTGTTCAGTAGACCCCTGGCGTTCATATTTAGGATGTTTTATGCGGATACTTTACGAAATGTGGGGCATATAATGGGGTAGATTTCAAGCTTTGAGGCGATTTTCACAAATTTGCTAAAAACCGTTACGTTCAGCATTGCTTTGCAGTTTGGCAGTTTGCAGTAGAAACACATATTTACCCATATTGGATTCGTCAGAATGTGTGCTTTCTGAAAATATATGGTTTTTTGGGGTCCCTGTACTGTTAGGAGGGTCTAATGTCGCATAATACACACACCAGGTGCTTATATTGCAGCAGCCAGCGCGTCAGCCGTGAAAATGTATATACACTATTGTCATTTGGGGGTCTCTGTACGCCACATTGTTTGGTATATCTATGCATACTGGGCATCAAAGTGTTCAGTAGACCCCTGGCGTTCATATTTAGGATGTTTTATGCTGATACGTTACGAAATGTGTGGCATATAATGGGGTAGAATTCAAGCTTTGTGACGATTTTCAGAAATTTGATAAAAACCGTTATGTTCAGCATTGCTTTGCAGTTTGGCAGTTTGTAGTAGAAACACTTATTTACCCATATTGGATTTGTCAGAATGTGTACTTTCTGAAAATATATGGTTTTCTGGGGTCTCTGTACTGTTAGGGGGGTCTAATGTCGCATAATACACACTCCAGGTGCTCATATTGCAGCAGCCAGAGCGTCAGCCGTGAAAATGTATATACACTATTGTCATTTGGGGGTCTCTGTGCGCCACATAGTTTGGTATATCTATGCATATTGGGCATCAAAGTGTTCAGTAGACCCCTGGCGTTCATATTTAGGATGTTTTATGCTGATAAGTTACGAAATGTGGGGCATATAATGGGGTAAAATTCAAGCTTTGTGACGATTTTCAGAAATTTGATAAAAACCGTTATGTTTAGCATTGCTTTGCAGTTTGGCAGTTTGCAGTAGAAACACTTATTTACCCATATTGGATTCGTCAGAATGTGTACTTTCTGAAAATATATGGTTTTCTGGGGTCTCTGTACTGTTAGGGGGGTCTAATGTTGCATAATACACACACCAGGTGCTTATATTGCAGCAGCCAGCGCGTCAGCCGTGAAAATGTATATTCACTATTGTCATTTGGGGGTCTCTGTATGCCACATAGTTTGGTATATCTATGCATACTGGGCATCAAAGTGTTCAGTAGACCCCTGGCGTTCATATTTAGGATGTTTTATGCTGATACGTTACAAAATGTGTGGCATATAATGGGGTAGAATTCAAGCTTTGTGACGATTTTCAGAAATTTGATAAAAACCGTTATGTTCAGCATTGCTTTGCAGTTTGGCAGTTTGCAGTAGAAACACTTATTTACCCATATTGGATTTGTCAGAATGTGTACTTTCTGAAAATATATGGTTTTCTGGGGTCTCTGTACTGTTAGGGGGGTCTAATGTTGCATAATACACACTCCAGGTGCTCATATTGCAGCAGCCAGAGCGTCAGCCGTGAAAATGTATATACACTATTGTCATTTGGGGGTCTCTGTGCGCCACATAGTTTGGTATATCTATGCATACTGGGCATCAAAGTGTTCAGTAGACCCCTGGCGTTCATATTTAGGATGTTTTATGCTGATAAGTTACGAAATGTGGAGCATATAATGGGGTAAAATTCAAGCTTTGTGACGATTTTCCGAAATTTGATAAAAACCGTTATGTTCAGCATTGCTTTGCAGTTTGGCAGTTTGCAGTAGAAACACTTATTTACCCATGTTGGATTCGTCAGAATGTGTACTTTCTGAAAATATATGTTTTTCTGGGGTCTCTGAACTGTTAGGTGGGCTAATGTCGCATAATACACACACCGGGTGGTTATATTGCAGCAGCCAGCGCGTCAGCCGTGAAAATGTCTATACATATTGTCATTTGGGGGTCTCTGTGCGCCACATAGTTTGGTATATCTATGCACATTGGGCATCAAACTGTTTAGTAGACCCATATGTTTATATTTAGGATGCTTTATGCTGGTAATGATACATGGACAATACGACGCTGGAAAGTTGAAGCTTTGAGGAATATTTCCAGATATTTTACCAAAACCGCCAAATTTGGCAAAGCCTTGCGACTCAGTAGTTTGGAGCAGAAAGGCATGGGTACCCATTTTAGATTCTGTAGAATGTGCACTTTCCAAAAATATATGGGGTTGGGGGGTAAACATATATTTCTGTGTTTTTACCCCACAAAAATGCAGTCAATGTGTTGATTTTTCATTAGCTGAAGTTACCCACCGGACAATTTGTATGTGCTAACTTCATTTTGGGGCCTCTAAATGCCAGATACTTTGGTAAACTTATGAACAATGGCCACCAAAATGTTCAGAGGAACCCTGGCAATCATATTTAGGGTGCTTTTTCTTAGTACGTAATGACACATGGGTGATATGGTGCTGGGAAGTTGAAGCTTTGAGGCAATTTTCAGATATTTCACCAAAACCGACAACTTTGGGAAAGCCTTGCGACTCAGTAGTTTGGAGCAATAAGGCATGGGTACCCATTTTAGATTCTGTAGAATGTGTACTTTCCAAAAATGTATGGGTTTGGGGGGTAAACATATATTTCTGTGTTTTTACCCCACAAAAATGCAGTCAATGTGTTGATTTTTCATTAGCTGAAGTTACCCACGGGACTGTTTGTATGCGCTAACTTCATTTTGGGGCCTCTAAATGTCAGATACTTTGGTAAACCTATGAACAATGGCCACCAAACTGTTCGGAGGAACCTTGGCAATCATATTTAGGGTGCTTTTTCTTGGTGCATAACGATACATGGGTGATATGGTGCTGAGAAGTTGAAGCTTTGAGGCAATTTTCAGATATTTCACCAAAACCGACAATTGTGGGAAAGCCTTGCGACTCAGTACTTTGGAGCAGAAAGGCATGGGTACCCATTTTAGATTCTGTAGAATGTTTACTTTCCAAAAACATATGGGTTTTGGGGGGTAAACATATATTTATGTGTTTTTACCCCACAAAAATGCAGTCAATGTGTTGATTTTTCATTAGCTGAAGTTACCCACGGGACTGTTTGTATGCGCTAACATCATTTTGGGGCCTCTAAATGCCAGATACTTTGGTAAACTTATGAACAATGGCCACCAAAATGTTCAGAGGAACCCTGGCAATCATATTTAGGGTGCTTTTTCTTAGTACGTAATGACACATGGGTGATATGGTGCTGGGAAGTTGAAGCTTTGAGGCAATTTTCAGATATTTCACCAAAACCGACAACTTTGGGAAAGCCTTGCGACTCAGTAGTTTGGAGCAGAAAGGCATGGGTACCCATTTTAGATTCAGTAGAATGTGTACTTTCCAAAAATATATGGGTTTGGGGGTTAACATATATTTCTGTGTTTTTACCCCACAAAAATGCAGTCAATGTGTTGATTTTTCATTCGATGAAGTTACCCACAGGACTATTTGTATGCGCTAACTTCATTTTGAGGCCTCTAAATGCCAGATACTTTGGTAAACCTATGAACAATGGCCACCAAACTGTTTGGAGGAACCCTGGCAATCATATTTAGGGTGCTTTTTCTTGGTGCGTAACGATACATGGGTGATATGGTGCTGGGAAGTTGAAGCTTTGAGGCAATTTTCAGATATTTCACCAAAACCGACAATTGTGGGAAAGCCTTGCGACTCAGTAGTTTGGAGCAGAAAGGCATGGGTACCCATTTTAGATTCAGTAGAATGTGTACTTTCCAAAAATATATGGGTTTTGGGGGGTAAACATATATTTCTGTGTTTTTACCCCACAAAAATGCAGTCAATGTGTTGATCTTTCATTAGCTGAAGTTACCCACGGGACTGTTTGTATGCGCTAACATCATTTTGGGGCCTCTAAATGCCAGATACTTTGGTAAACTTATGAACAATGGCCACCAAAATGTTCAGAGGAACCCTGGCAATCATATTTAGGGTGCTTTTTCTTAGTACGTAATGACACATGGGTGATATGGTGCTGGGAAGTTGAAGCTTTGAGGCAATTTTCAGATATTTCACCAAAACCGACAACTTTGGGAAAGCCTTGCGACTCAGTAGTTTGGAGCAGAAAGGCATGGGTACCCATTTTAGATTCAGTAGAATGTGTACTTTCCAAAAATATATGGGTTTGGGGGTTAACATATATTTCTGTGTTTTTACCCCACAAAAATGCAGTCAATGTGTTGATTTTTCATTCGATGAAGTTACCCACAGGACTATTTGTATGCGCTAACTTCATTTTGAGGCCTCTAAATGCCAGATACTTTGGTAAACCTATGAACAATGGCCACCAAACTGTTTGGAGGAACCCTGGCAATCATATTTAGGGTGCTTTTTCTTGGTGCGTAACGATACATGGGTGATATGGTGCTGGGAAGTTGAAGCTTTGAGGCAATTTTCAGATATTTCACCAAAACCGACAATTGTGGGAAAGCCTTGCGACTCAGTAGTTTGGAGCAGAAAGGCATGGGTACCCATTTTAGATTCGGTAGAATGTGTACTTTCCAAAAATATATGGGTTTTGGGGGGCAAACATATATTTCTGTGTTTTTACCCCACAAAAATGCAGTCAATGTGTTGATCTTTCATTAGCTGAAGTTACCCACGGGACTGTTTGTATGCGCTAACTTCATTTTGGGGCCTCTAAATGCCAGATACTTTGGTAAACTTATGAACAATGACCACCAAAATGTTCAGAGGAACCCTGGCAATCATATTTAGGGTGCTTTTTCTTAGTACATAATGATACATGGGCGATATGGTGCTGGGAAGTTGAAGGTTTGAGGAAATTTTCAGATATTTCACCAAAACCGACAATTGTGGGAAAGCCTTGCGACTCAGTAGTTTGGAGCAGAAAGGCATGGGTACCCATTTTAGATTCAGTAGAATGTGTACTTTCCAAAAATATATGGGTTTGGGGGGTAAACATATATTTCTGTGTTTTTACCCCACAAAAAATGCAGTCAATGTGTTGATTTCTCAGTAGCTGAAGTAAAGTCCTGAAGAATTTGGATGTGCTAACTACATATTGGTGTCTCTAAATGCCAGATACTTTGGTAAACCTATGCATAATGGGTATCAAATTGTTCAGTGGACCCCTGGCAATCATATTTCAGGTGCTTTTTCTTGGTACCTAATATAGTTTGGGATATGCGGAGCAGCAAAATAAAACCTTTGAAATGATTTTTCCGAATTTTGAATTTTTTGTTGAAAAACCGCTATGTTCAGACAAGCTTTTATGTTTGGTAGTTGGGAGTAGAGAGACATAGTTACCCATTTTGTAATCGGCAGAATGTGTACTTTTCAAAAATGTATGGTTTTCTGGGGTAAACCTACGGTTTCAGGATTTTTTGCCTTGGAATCTAAAGCATGCCGTTTTCTGCCTTAGTGCTTTCAAAATTCGGTAATATACTGCCGGGAGTTTTTGCTGTACAGAAATCCTAAATCTCCCTAAAACTATACATATCTGGTATTGGCACGTTCGAGAGACATAAGGCTTTCCAAATCAGTTGGATTTTCATCCGTAAAATTAAATATTTTTCTGGTATAAATTGATATACGATGAAAAATGGTAATTTTTCATTTTTTTTTGGTATTTAGCGCTATAAATTTTTTTGCACAGGTGGAAATACATGAAAACTCAGGCAGATTTAGAAAGCTCAGTTTCTACCGAAAAAAACAATGTATAGTTTTCCTAGGTAAACTATAGGTTTCCCCTCAGAAAATGCCCCTAAAGTGAGAGAGCACAAAATGTTTCAAAAACGGCTGGCATTTCGCATAACCAAAATGTGAAATTCTGCTGGCACTTAAAGGGTTAATTCAACCTGGTATATAGCTGTAGAATAGCTGTTAAATATAATCCAAAATTAACTAAAGTATTGTTCTTAGAAACAGAATTGCTTCTGCCATAGATGCACTTATATCTGATTTGATTATGTTCAGTGCGTATATTTAAAGTTATTAAGAATCAGTCGGTACAGTTTTGGAGACTCTGATTCCAGATACCCAAAATTGCCTCCGACTCCACAGCTCTGTTTTTGTATTATTCCCTGTACTCCCTATTTATCAACATATTTATTCAAATAGGGAGCTATGGCTGCTGTGAATATTACACTTGTTTAAAATGGAAGGATGCTTGCATTTACTGAGCAATAACATTTTAACTAAACACCTCTTATACAAACACCTTCTTTTACTCTTCAAGGCAAAGTCATTCAAAATATTTATAGGGTATTTTAAATAATTACAGTGGCATAAACCATGTTGCAGATTATGTTGGTGTTTTAAGGTATTATTTGTGATTTAGAATATTGATACTTTAATATTTGCACAAAAGTGTTTGGCAGTAAAACAAAAAAAGTCAGTGGTAGAAATTTTTGTTATTGTAAGAACCGTATTGAAAACCCCTGATAATTGTTTTTCTTTTCAGAAATCCTCATATTTGTTTATCCTTACAGTAATTTGCTTCCAACTGAAATTCTGTCGCAAGAACAACAGGTTTGTTGTATATGATGTTTGGTGTGTTAGAGCTGTTATAGGATTAACTGTGGGTTAGCTGCTTTGCCTGCTATAATACTTGCCTGTCGAGCTCTAAATGCAATCTTTCTTGATTAAAAACTGTTGTTCATCAATCTGACCATCATCCTGACATGAGCACTAAAAAAGGCTTTTTTGGATCAATGGGTAGCCATTGACTGCATTTCATGCATCTGCCAGTTTATATGGTGTAGATGTATGTTTTGTTTAACCCTACCACTGGGGTCATAATCAGTGCAGACCCTTTTTTGGTCACACCTTATTTTATATTTTTACTTATCAAAATTGATGATATTTTGATATTGTATAACAGCTTTCATTTTCTCATGTAAAAATATTAATGTCATAAATGGTGGGAACTTATTTGGACTGTACCAGCACATTTACCAGGGGTGAAAGCTACACCCTAGCTCTAATACGTATGTTTATTTTTTTGAAATCAGGTTACAACCGTTGCTGTACAAAATGAAATAACCCTTTTCACAATGCTATATATTAGAACTGAGAATAGATCTGTGCAGACAAGTATGTTAGGAACAGACAGAACTCTAGAAGGAGCTGGTCACAACTGCTGTATCACAGTCACTGTAGAGGATTTTTTTTTAACATTTTGTTTTTAAAACTTTCACTGTACATATTTGTAGTGGTGAGCCCAACTTTTCTTTTCAGTGTAAGATAAATAACATAAATAACTGACATCCTTATCAAAGCCACAGCAGCAGCAACAATTTCTTTTAGTAAACCTCTCGGGGTAAGAGATCAAAAATGCACTTTAAAGTATGTGTTTCCTGAGAGACATGAACAAACACCAACATGCAAAGTAGAGGCATTAAATTTACACTCACACAGAACACTTGCATTGTCATAGTCTTGCTTCATTTTTCTTCAGTGTTATAATAATTTATTCCCAACTTTAAAAATATTATAGCAGCAAATTGTCGCACTTAGTTTTCCATACACTGTTCACATACCTCCCAAATGTACTGTTTTTACGGGACAGTCCCGATTTTGACAGCTCAACCCGCAGTTGCAGATTGTTAATGAAATGTCCCGACTTTTTCTTTGATCGCCTGCACTGAACAGCCAGAAAAAAGATACAAAGTTATTGGCTTTTGGCAGAGAGCCCAGAATACGTGGCAGGTGCACTTCCCTACATTTGTAACAATATAAGAGAACAAATAAACAATTGTAACATAAGCAGGTCTCCTGGGAAACTGTAGCAAAACTGTAAGAACACACAAAAAACTACAGAAATGTGTTCAAACTTTCATAACCTGCCACATTTTGTAAAATGAACATTAGGGGGTGTGGCCAAAAAAATGGTGCTACGCACGGCAAATCTTTTTGTCCCTCTTTCTATTTCCAAAATGTTGGGGAGTATGTGTTCAAGCTTAGTTGCAAAGGTGGCAGTTTATTGGATAGTGTATAGCGCCTACCTGACCAATATGTGGCAGGTTTAAAATTTCAGTTAGGAAAGGGCCACATCAGCATATTGATGTGGTTCTCTCTTGATGGGTCTTCATAGGCTCATATTATGATACAATTATTGGCTTGGGTTTGACAGTCTGGTTGTCACAGCATGGTTGCTAAAGCAGGCTAATATCAAGTTTATCTTGCCATTTATGGCTAGTTTTAGCTCTGTGTAGACCAGAATGTGGATTCTTGGACTAGAAGAGACAGGGAGAATTACTTAAAAGTAAGCCTGAATAGAAAGAGAAGTGATAAAGAATAACTTTAATAATACAATAGTTGCTTTGTAGAAACATTTTTGGCTGCTGGGGTCATTGACCCCCATTGCAGACAGGGAATAGAAAGGCAATTGAAAAAAAAACTATAAAAAAAAGTATCAGGTTGCTAGGGTCCAAATTACCCTAGCAACCATACATTGATTTGAATAAGAGACTGGAATATGAATAGGAGAGGGCATGAATAGAAAGATGAGTAATACAAGTAGCAATAAAAATAAATCAGTAGCTTTACAGAGCATTTGTTTTTTAGATAGTCAAGGACCCCCATTTGAAAGATGGAAAGAGTCAGAAGAATGAGGCAAATAATTCAATAGCTATACAAAATAAAAAAAAGAAGACCGGCTGAAAAGCTGCTTAGAATTAGCCATTCTACAACATACTAAACGTTAACTTAAAGGTAAACCACCCCTTTAATCTTTAATCAAAACTGTTACTATTTTTCATTCTGTAACCTTGGGTGGCAGGTTATTATTCAAGTTGATGTTTCATGAGTAATTTCTCTATACACCTGGCCTGTTCTAGATCGGTGGTATCTGTCACCCCCTACAAGGAATACTGTAACTAACACCTTATATAGGAAGCATGTCCTGTTAATGTGGCCTCTGCTAAATCAGTTTCTAGGCTAGGAAAAGCCCCTTAAAAATATTTCTTGGTCTGTGTATGAAACAGCCATTCTGCTCTTCTGTGTTCCTGTATTTGCACTTATGGGCACTGCATCGCCCTTTGTGCAGACCTCCCGGCCAGGTTTGGTGGGAACATATCTACTCACGTGTTTCTGTGTTGAAATCGGCTCAGTGTTTCTGCATCCAGGTGACACAGTGCCTGTTACTGCAAATACAGGAGATGGCTGACAAAAGCATATCGGTTGTTTCTTTGGCTTTTGGCACCAAAACACTAGAGTTCGAGTTTTGGAGCTGAAATTGGCCATGTGCCCCTGCACCCAGACCAACGCAATGGTCCCAGGTTCAGGCAAGGAAGAAGGCTGATATCAGAATAGGGGCTGATTGTTGGCCTGCTTTGACCTTTTTATGGTCAGCTTTCATTAGAATTTCAGATCACCGTTATTTCATTTGCTATTTCAGAGCTCACTTGTTGGCTCAGAAGAAAAAAACATGGCTTCCCATTGATTAAGGTTGGTTGTGTCTGTAAAACATATGTTCAGTAAAAACTCAGTAATAAAGGAAAGTGGAGCCACAGACAGTGACCCAGCAGTGAATGCCTGTTACTGTTATCATGATTTTAGTGCCAAAGGCTTGTGCCAGTAGAGCTATGCAAATCATTGACTGGCTCATGAAAACCTATCTCTGTGTCACAGTTAAAGAGAAAAAAAAATGAAGTTGTTTTAGGCCTATATTTTCCCTGGTTAAATAGTTAGCTCTTCACATATTCACTCTCATATTTTCTGTCTTGTGAGGGTGGGGTCTTTTCTCTTTTCTGCCTTTGGTTCCTATTCCAGGAGCACAAAGAACAGTCTGGAATTAGCAGCAGCAGTTATGAAGCTGGATTCCCTTCCCCCACACAGCTCACATACATTTCTAACAGAAATGGCCACTGCCCTTTTATCTCATGCTGACATATTACATGTTGTGGGAGGGGAGCCATACAGCAACACAGCTCTCAGCTGCTCCGGCAACCCCCTTTTTTATGTGATCTCAGCAGTACTGGATACACACGCACAATACCCTTTGCATGGTGTTCAAGAATCAATTTCACATTCCCAAAACACACTTGATACTTTTGAAGATGACTTAGTGCATTTGCAAGAGCTCTCCCTTTCCACCCCTCTCATTCCTAAAATCCAAACACATTTCAGTGGGAGCGAACAGGCTATTGATGGCAACTCCTTATTATTTACAACAACACGTGGAGCTTATTTATAGCTGCCATCTGGGAACATTAAATGATGTACTATGAATTCATAAACGAGAAAAGGAAGGCAACTGTTTGTATTTTAATTCTGATTACCTTAGCTTTTTTTCTGTGTGAGAGAACTGTATGTAGAACTGGGTTTGGTAGGTGAAAAAATACATGTATTTTTTACCCTACTGACTTCCATGAGATGCATACCAGATTTATTATACTATCCTTTATTATAAAAAGCACCAACATATTCTGCAGAGAATGTTTAATCATTCCCATTAGTCATTGCCCCGGTGGAGTTTACAATCTAATACCTACAACAGGAACACATAACGTCAGTGTCATAAGAAACCAATTAACCTACCAGTATGTTTTTGAACTCTGGTAGGAACTATAATACAGAGCTTTCAATGCTGCCAACATCACCTCTGGTAAAATTATCGCTTTGGTTTAGAAGTGTAAAAGTCACTTGCACCTGTAATAAATATATACCCCCCGTAATTACAGTCTGCCAAGCACAGCATGTGTGTCTGAAAATAATGTGTACAGTGAGGTAGAAGAGCACTGGAAAAGGTAAATAACGTACACTAAAAATAGTAAATTATTTTCACTAACAAACTAGGCTACTGTAGTGGAGAGCTCTGCATTATGCAAATGCCTGTAACGTAGAATGTGTCAACTAATGCGTCCACTGATGTCTCAAACACGTGCATAATGTAGGAGCCACAGCACATATAATTGCCAGTGACAATATAATTTCAGTAACGTAACTAAGTCCACCTGGGCGCAATCTTCTACTGGCCCCAAAGGGGGGCGGGCCCTGGTGCAATTGCACCCACTGCTCCCCCAGTAGTTACGCCACTGTATAATTTGCTTAATGTTATTTTATATACTGAATTTATTGCACCAGCCTAAAGTTTCAGCTTCTCAATAGCAGCAATGATCCAGGACTTCAAACTTGTCACAGGGGGTCACCATCTTTGAAAATGTCTGCGACACTCACATGCTCAGTGTACTCTGAGCAGCTGTTGAGAATCTAAGATTAGGGGTCGTCGTAAATTATCAAGCAGAAAATGAGGTTGGCCTGTAATATAAGATGATGCTACAGGGCTGATTATTAAATTCTGATGCTAGTTGCACTAGTTTATGTGCTGCCATGTAATACTTATCTGTATTAATCAATAATCAGCCTTATACTGGGACATTTATATTCTATGTGTACTGTATATTGTCAGTGGGTCCCTAAGCTCAGTAAGTGATAGCAGCACAGAGCATGTGCAGTGAATCAGCAGAAAAGAAGATGGGGAGCTACTGGCGCATCTTTGGAGGCACATATCTTTACTGCTGTGCTACATTGGACTGGTATATAAGCCTAAAACATAATGTACAACATTTCTACCCTACTGTAGTTCTTTAGTAAAGCTTTAGTTCTCCTTTATATTCCTTGAGCTAACGGATCTAGAATACATGCTGTCGTTTTACAGTACTGGGGAAGTCTCTGAGGTCTCTGAAGAAGTGCAGTGACACGAAATGTGTCAGACCTTGGACACTGTTTTTACCGATGTATCAATAAAGTAACCTTTTTTTACTTATAATTTGGAATTAAGTGATTCTTTTGAGAAGACCCTGGAGTGCTCCGCTATAATGATCGGTGTGTGCAGTGGATATGTTCTTCTTAGTGACGGACTCAGGGCGGCAGCACCTGGGTCACAACGCCAACCGGGTAAGATTCTTAACATATGGTTTATGCACTCTGCAAGTTTGGGGAGATTTAACCGCTCCAAAGTATAAGAGCCAGGTCCGGGCGAGAAGCACCCGGGCCATGAAACGGGAATGGTGAGCGGATGCCATGTATATTGTTAATATTAAGTTGCTGGGAATTGGCCTTATAGATGTGAGATTTACTTGGGAACCCCTAGTGTAGCACTGGATTTATTGTTTTACAGTACTGGGGAATCCTATGCCACCCATATCCCTACTTCTTTGCAGTATTGTTAATGTGGTTCTGTGATTTCTCTCCTTTAGTTATGAGGCTGTTGAACAGCTTATGTGTTTAGGCAAAGGACCCCCCCCCCAGCCTCAGACAAGACCGTGCAGTCAAAATCTGATACACACCACTGACTCAACAAGGGTAGGCCTGCACTGTAATCGTCTTTTTTCTCACGGAGCCGTACTGATGCCATCTCACATTGACAACCCAAGAGCTGCAGCTGTGCCAGGTAAGTACTGTTGACCAACACAGATAATAGTACCACAGAGGAAAGCAAAAACTCTAGTGCTTTGAAGCCAATTAGCACTATGAGGAAAATGTCTTCCTGACCCCTTCATGGCGATCGGTCACAAAGTACCCTGGAGCACCTTCATTGGGATCCTTCTTCACCTAGGGAGGGAGGGTGGGAAACCAAAAACAAGAGTAAGTCTGTCTGCAAAACTACCAACCTTCCCTTAAAAACCCAGCTCCAGCAACCAACCCCCCTGGCTCTGCCCCCAGGCCCACCCCTCTTTTTTCACACCACTGGGCAGCCACTCTATTGTTCTAGCCTGGTGGCTATGACACACTTGGGGGAAGGGAGGGGACCGTGCCTAACCTCATCTCAGCCCTAAACAGGCTTCATTCCCACGTATATCAAAAGGCTTTAGGTATAGAGAAGGGTAAGGGTCTTTGAAATAATTTTTTTTATACAGAATTTGCATTTTTTTTTATATCTCCTATTCAATTTCGCCATGAAATGTAGCTAGTCTTCCATTTGGATTTTATCATTCAGGAGTAATCAAAGAACAACTTTTGGGAGAGAATTTTGAAAATGTATATAAATCTGATCAGCTTTCTCAATCAAAGTGGAGACATTGAAACATGTTTCTACAGTTCTAGGGAGTATTAACTAATTGCCTGTGTTTTTAAAGTGAGACTTCTAAATTCATCTAGTGTTTTCATTGCTTCAGGTACAGCTTATGTGGGGTCTGCTATTTTTGTTTTGTTTTTAAACTTTTATTTATTACTGGCTCATGTTTCCGCAAACAGTATTGTGCATTATTTTTTTACAATAATAAAGAGAAATTTGTACAGAAACACTTTGCACTGGTAAATTTCCATTTTAACCCTGGGAAAAGATTTGAAAGACTAGAAGATTGGAAAGAAAAAGTAGAATTAAAGAAGAAAATTAAAAGAGATTGAAAAGGGAGAGTAGATAAATGAGGCAGGCATTTAATACAGTCGTGTTTATAAAAGTCCTTGATGAAGATTGACCATTTCTATTATCCGTGCATGTTACATTTAACCCCTTAATTATATGTCTCCTTGTCCACTGACATGCCTTAGTGTGTCTTTTTAGTGTCCACATTTAATCCGGCTCAATTAGCCAGTCGAGCAAAGGTTGAGATGTGTCCTGTTTCCTATTAGAGTAAGATTCATTTTTTAATATCCACAGGGTCCAGATAGTGAGGAATATAGAGGGGCATCCTCTAGCAAAATAAACTTGTTCACATATCGGAAGTGCTTGTTCCACCAAAGTTATCCAGAAGGCAATCGTGGATGGATGTTCCTCTTTCCAGTTAATAGCAATAGCTTCCTTGGCATAAAAAAGCAAGAAGAAGAGTAGTGTTTTGGGGTCTGCTAATCAGCTTTGTTACTTTCTTGTTGGCAAACAGACCCATTCTGTGGTCAGATGGATGACTTATTTTTTTTGTCTGCCTGATACAGGTATGGGATCCGTTATCTGGAAACTCGTTATACAGAAAGCTTAGCATTACGGAAAGGCCATCTCCTATAGACTCCATTTTAATCAAATAATCCAAATTTTTACAAGTGATTTCCCTTTTCTCTATAATAATAAAACAGTTCCTTGTTATTGATCCACAGTAAGCTATAATTAATCCTTATTGGAAGCAAAACCAGCCTATTGGGTTTATGCTTACATGATTTTCTAGTAGACTTAAGGTATGAAGATCCACATTATGGAAAGATCTGTTATCTGGAAAATCCCATGTCCCAAACATTCTGGATAACAATACTTATTACGTGCATGGTTAATTAATAGCTAATTGCCACATTTCTGTAGAGTTAGCTGGACTTATTGTCAGCATACCCTATCAAATGCTTTTCATTTGTGTCCAATGTGTGGCTCTAGCAATGTGGATCAAATCAATTCATCTAATTGTACCATATTGAGTTTGTCTTTTCTTTATGGAGCCTAACTTCTTGCAGAACACCATACAGAAGCCAGTAGCCCTATTGCTCTACTGATATATCTGAATTGTACTTGTACCGTCTGCACGTGCAAGTTATAAATAACGGTTTGCTTCTATTGTTCCTTAATTTCTGCTATTGGTTCTGAAATTTCTCATGTTGGATGTTGCTTAATCTGCTGTTCCAACTATTATTAACTGTTGGAGTGCTTTATGCAGTTCCTCTTTTGTCTTTTTCTTTAGTTGCAAGTGTCCGCATATTGTGGCTTTATAGCCACAAAATAATAGAGGCCAGAAACACAAAGATTTTGCTTATTGTTCCCTGGCTTTCCCTTTAAGTGAGCTGATGTTTATTGTATAGTTTTTATTACTAATTTACACTGTGTACATTGGAAGTAATTGATTTTACCATGTAACATTTTATTCTTAAACCGATAAATGCAATTTTTTTAGTTGCAATATTGTTGTGTAGGCAGCCATCATAGGTTATTATGCCTGATTATGTGCTTTCAGAAAGAGCCTATGGAACTGCTTTCAGAAAGAGCCTATGGAACTGCTTTCAGGTATTGTTTCTCCTACTCAATGTAACTGAAGGAGTTGTGACTTGGTTTAGCTGGACATGGATTGTTACTATTTGATGCTGTTTTCATATCTACCACTAGGAGGAGCATAGGAGCATTTTTAGCAAAGCAGGTGTCTGGTAGCGGTTATCTTGTTACATTTCCAAAGTTCTGTTGATAGGGCTGCTGGGGGGAAAGGATGGGATGATATCACTCCAACTTGCAGTGCAGCAGTAAAGAGTGACTGAAGTTTATCAGAGCACAACTCACGTGGCATCTGGGAAACTAACATGTCAGATTTCAAAATTCAATTTAAAAAAATCTGTTTGCTCTTTTAAAAAATGTATTTCAATGCAGGATTATGCTGGAGGAGCAATATCAACTGATGAAGTATTGGTAGATCTTAAACAACTGGACTTTGTGAGTAATCAATGAAGACGTTTCACTACTCATCCGAGCAGCTTCTTCAGTTCAACTGACTGGTGTGGGAAGTTCTCGGCATATAAACTCTTCCACTAATCCAATCACAATGGCACATTGTAACTCTTCAAAGAGGTGACATATGGAATTTACAGAGGTGTTGATTCTGTGTAGTTACTGAGATAGGGTTATCCAATGTGTCATGTAACTCCTAGGGGGGTAATTTACAAAAGTGGAGATAGCCCATTTTTGGAGTAAAAGTGGTGGTAAACTGGTGTAAAATACTTTCTCCATATTTACAATCAGAAATCTGCCTAAATTCAGACTCAACCGACACTTTTCATATTTTAGTGAAAGAAAGACAGTTTACAGACACTTTTATGAATTTGTCTTTCAAATACATAAAAATGGCACAAATACGTCATTTTAAATATCATTTTCTCCCGACATTTTAAAAATGGAGTAAAGCTCAGTAAAACTCTTCCTCATGTGTCAGATCTAAAATAAACTGTTCTGCGTTGGTTCACCCAATCTTCATTTTACACCTCTTGTAGGTGCCCCATTGGGGAAGAATTAGCATATTAGTAGAGATTAGCATTTTATAGTCAGGGAACAAGTTTCTGTCTAACCCTACAGGTGTAAAACCCTCATTAACAAAACAATTAATACACTGATACAACAAAAAGAGTATTTTATACAATTTCAAATGCAAAAAGTTTATAACTCACACTTGCATTATTTTACTAGTTGTAATGAATGATGCAATATTAGCAGTTTGAGTGAATATATTATCTAAAGGAAAAGTAAAGCCTCCAATTTTAGATTTTGGCAGCTATTAGACACTAGACCTAAGATAATAAAAGCTATTACTGATAAAAATCCCTATATTATTAGCATTTGTTGTATTTAGACCCTTATATCTTGTTACAGAAGTGGAATTACACAGACATGTGACAAGCCCAGGTTATCCTGAAAAAAATGATGTATAATTTTCCTAGGTAAAATAAACCCCCTCCCCCGAAAAATTCCAATGTGATGGCTGACTGACAAGTGTAGCAAGAGCTAAAGACAAATTCAGAAAAAATGTCTTTAAAATGTTGTGCAAAAGACAAAATCTGAAAACTGTCGGTTTAGGGTCTGGCCACACAAACAGATTTAGGAAGATTAGTCACCCCAGTGACAAATTTCCTCTTCTTCAGGTGACAATCTCCCCAAACTGCCTTCCCTCTGCCCTCCGCCGGCTAAAATGAGAATCACCTGGGGGAAAGCACACGCGGCGATTCGTTTTCCGAAGTCGCCCGAACTTGCCTCACGAGGAAACTTCGTGCGACTTCGGATAATGAAGCGCCGCGTGTGCCTTCCCCCAGGCGATTTTCATTTTCATCCCTTGATGTGAGCAACTTGTTTCTGCTTGGATGATATCAGCAGCTCCTTAGCAGAGAGGAGATTGGCCCAAAAAACACAAAAGCAGACATTTTTGGGCCGATCTCTGCTCCATGTAGCTCTGGAAGCTTTGCCGGTCAATACAGCTATATGGAGCTGTAGAAGAGAGCGGATCCATCAACGCTCTGTCTGTCCAGGCCCTTATTCAGCCACCTTGTTGCTTTGCAGGCAGGCCATGAGCCTATAATGCCTGTTGTAATGGAGAAACAAAGAACAAACCTAGTAAGCAAATTAAAATTGAGATAACAGTACCGACCTATGTCAGATCATCAGTGATACAACACAAGGTTTTCTTTCAAAGATTTCCTTTCACTAAGAATTTTGTAAAACCTGTAGGAACATTTCATTGTGTAATTTAGTCTGATCAGATCGTCATTCTGCTGAATGTGTCTGACAAAGTTGCAAAGGTGAAGGTAAACTTAGGCTAATGGCACATGGGTCATTTTCTCCACTTGTGTATACACACCAGCAGTCAAAACAACACGGCCATGAGCCTTACTCCCAGTGGATACTCTCAGCTGGTTCCAATTTCAGACAACTCCATTGAAAACCACTGCCTAGACTACATCTGTGTATATTCATCTGTATATACAGATGAATGCAAATTGCAGTGTTCCA
Source organism: Xenopus petersii (assembly GCA_038501925.1). Classification (NCBI taxonomy): domain Eukaryota; kingdom Metazoa; phylum Chordata; class Amphibia; order Anura; family Pipidae; genus Xenopus; species Xenopus petersii. The sequence goes on along the minus strand of CM076680.1, from coordinate 90,841,282 downwards.
AGCCAAATAATAATAATCATGCAATGGAGTAATCTAAAGTACTACATATTTGCAGTATGTGAATCATAAAACTCACATATTTTATGTGACCATTCATGCAATCCAAAAGGCATTTAATTATAGACTTGCACTTCTTACACCCATCAGACATACAGTACACATGATTAATTTATTAATATATATGATTCAGCCTCCTGGATAAGTCAGTGGATAAGTAAGGAAATAGTACAATAGGCTGTGATGGTATTAAAGTGGTGGTTCAACGTTAAGTTAACTTTTAGTATGTTATAGAATGGCCAGTTCTAAGCAACTTTTCTATTGGTCTATTTAATTATTTGCCTTCTTCTTCTGACTCTTTCCAGCTCTCAAATGGAGTTCACTGACCCCATCTGAGTGCTCTGTAAGGCTACAAATGTATTGGTATTGCTACTTTTTGTAAAACTGATACAATAGTTGCTAATCCACAGATGCTGCTGGGAAATGTATCAACCAAATGTTTCAACTAAATGTTGCAAAATTGTAACGGTTGAAAGCCTGCACCAAAATTACTGAGCTGCCAGACTCAAACACCAGACAGGGACATTCAACTTTAAACTTCAATTCTGGAAAAACAGTAAAAAATGGAAAGCAAATTGAAAAGTCTTTATTTCTACATAACAATCTGAAAACAACTGAACAGAGTAAAATGTTTGGAAAGGGAACGACCCCCTTTAAAACCAGGATGCTTCATCTTCCTGCTCCACAAAAGTAAATATATTGGAATATTTATGTCACAGGGATTAAATTCTGCAATTGTCTCAAATGTATCATAGAGCCAGTCCCCATAACAATACAATACCTTGCATAATGCTAGTTTTTCAGCATTCAAACTCAATCAGAGATAAAACGTTTTTGAAGAGCATTATACCCAGTGGGACTGTGGGTGTCAGCCGGATCAGAAGCTGACAAAGTTCACACAGTAGTTGATATTTCATATGCAATAAACTACATACAATGCTGAGACTATATCGATTCTTTAGTAGGAAAACTGAGAGCAGGCTTTGTCCTTAGTAGTTGAGTAGATGTTTATATTTTAACAAAACTGATTATGTACAGGAAATTAAAACCATGTTTGCTGATTAATCTTTAAAACGCACAATACGATGAGCTGCAAAAGGTGGATTCTATTTCAATACCATTGGCCTTAGAAATGTCAACAATACAGTGGAGATAGAAACATGGTGATTGACACTACTACTGCTATATCAGACTCAGTTAATGCATACAGCAAAACAATATGCTACCTACTACTTCATAGTAGAAAGGGGTAATTGCATCCCACAATGTTCTGTTTTAACATCCTAGTTTTGTGCATATTGTTGTACCACTAAACCACTTTGGTTTAGTTATTGTAAAAAAGCAGCTATGTAGCAGTGGCAGAAATTTAAAAAGGGCTATATGGCACAGGTTAAATAATGGATAACAGATAACACCATTATGTTCTACAGAGCTTATCTGCTGTGTAACCTGAACCTTTTCTCCTTTGACTGGCTGCCCCCATGACTACACAGCAGTTTAAGATGGCCATAGACGTGCAGATTATTAGGCTATATAGGATGAACGAACGTTCCTTCCAATCTTCTGACCTGCAACTAACCATTCAGATTAATATAAAGTAGTAAAGAGAACAAAGCTCGGGCCACTAATCAACAGACAGCAATTGTACAAAAGTTATGTCCGACAAATATATACATTCATTTATCTATATCTATCTATCTATCTATCTATCTATCTATCTATCTATCTATCTATCTATCTATCTACTGTGTGTGTGTATATATATATATATATACATATATATGTGTGTATATATATATATATATATATATATATATATATATATATATATATATATATACAATGTGTATATATATATATATATATATATATATAATCATTGGATAAGGACCCGCACTCCAATATTTCGTGGAAAAAAAGTTTTTATTTTAACTTGTGCATCCAACGTTTCGGCCCATGCCTGGGCCTTTATCAAGGATAAAATACAAGTGTTAGTAGGTGCATATTTATACACTTGGCCCAACCCAAAAGGGGCACTTAATCATGACGTCATACATGTGAGACATATCTCATTAGAATAATTGGTTTAGTGAACATAATAGATCAAAATGTGACACGTAGTTAGCATTCTCACCACAAGATGCCACCACCGAGTGGATTAAGTGCAAATTCATAAAACAATCCATATTGCTGAGAATCCTTCCATGTATACCCTGCAAAAACATACAAAGTATATATTGTAATGTTGACTGTAGCGACAGATACACAATAAAGGCATTTTATCATAAACAATGTGTCAATTTTTAACTGACCACATAAACGATACATTTGAAACTTTGTTGCCTTTTTCATCTATTTAAGTATCTTATATTCGCTCATAGTGAAAACAAAGATGTTCGAAGTTTCAATTTAAAAAGCAGCTCAACACCAGTTGGCCATTTAACCCTTTTGGTGCCACACAGTCCAATTCATAGGTCCAATAGGCTTCCCTCTGGAGTAAAGCCTTATCAGAATCACCTCCCCGTGCTCTTTCTGGAACATGCTCTATTGGCATGCAACGGAACGCCGCAGGGCTATGCTTAGCCTCTGCCCAGTGTCTCGCCACTAATTGCTGTGCTATATCTTGTTTCTTGCCCTTATTTTTATCGTCCCTATCTGGATCTAATGCAGCCCTTATACTGGCTCGATGCATCCCAATCCTCTCTTTTAGCTGACGTATCGTCTTCCCACAATACAGGAGACCACACGGGCATTTTATGATATAGATTACCATTGTAGTGGTACACGTCATACGATGTTTAATTGCGTATTTTTTACCAGTATGGGGGTGGGTAAAACTTGAACCCAAAATCAGACTGCTGCACATTATGCAACCGGTGCATTTAAACACACCTGGGCGTGGTGTCAAAAAATGCTGTCGCTGGAGCTCAGTGTATTTGGATACCGGATCTGCAGAGCTCAAGTTCTCTTTCAGACTTCGACCTCTTTTGTAACTGAATTTAGGTCTTAAGGGGAGCTTTTTGGTAAGGCCTCCATCACTTTGTACCAGAGGCCAATGTTTCAATATACACTTGCGTCTATGACTAGCCGCTACATCATAACGGCTGACATAATAAATATCATCGCTGCGTTTCTTACTGGACCTCTCCTCCATTCGCTCAAACAGCGTTTCTTCCCTGTCGAGTTGTAAGGCCCATTGCATTGTATCATAGACCAATTTATCTGGGTATCCTCTCACTAGGAATTTCTTTGACATCACCATTAAATCTTCTTTTCTTTTTTGCCAATCACTATCAAAAAAGCAAAAAAGAAAAGAAGATTTAATGGTGATGTCAAAGAAATTCCTAGTGAGAGGATACCCAGATAAATTGGTCTATGATACAATGCAATGGGCCTTACAACTCGACAGGGAAGAAACGCTGTTTGAGCGAATGGAGGAGAGGTCCAGTAAGAAACGCAGCGATGATATTTATTATGTCAGCCGTTATGATGTAGCGGCTAGTCATAGACGCAAGTGTATATTGAAACATTGGCCTCTGGTACAAAGTGATGGAGGCCTTACCAAAAAGCTCCCCTTAAGACCTAAATTCAGTTACAAAAGAGGTCGAAGTCTGAAAGAGAACTTGAGCTCTGCAGATCCGGTATCCAAATACACTGAGCTCCAGCGACAGCATTTTTTGACACCACGCCCAGGTGTGTTTAAATGCACCGGTTGCATAATGTGCAGCAGTCTGATTTTGGGTTCAAGTTTTACCCACCCCCATACTGGTAAAAAATACGCAATTAAACATCGTATGACGTGTACCACTACAATGGTAATCTATATCATAAAATGCCCGTGTGGTCTCCTGTATTGTGGGAAGACGATACGTCAGCTAAAAGAGAGGATTGGGATGCATCGAGCCAGTATAAGGGCTGCATTAGATCCAGATAGGGACGATAAAAATAAGGGCAAGAAACAAGATATAGCACAGCAATTAGTGGCGAGACACTGGGCAGAGGCTAAGCATAGCCCTGCGGCGTTCCGTTGCATGCCAATAGAGCATGTTCCAGAAAGAGCACGGGGAGGTGATTCTGATAAGGCTTTACTCCAGAGGGAAGCCTATTGGACCTATGAATTGGACTGTGTGGCACCAAAAGGGTTAAATGGCCAACTGGTGTTGAGCTGCTTTTTAAATTGAAACTTCGAACATCTTTGTTTTCACTATGAGCGAATATAAGATACTTAAATAGATGAAAAAGGCAACAAAGTTTCAAATGTATCGTTTATGTGGTCAGTTAAAAATTGACACATTGTTTATGATAAAATGCCTTTATTGTGTATCTGTCGCTACAGTCAACATTACAATATATACTTTGTATGTTTTTGCAGGGTATACATGGAAGGATTCTCAGCAATATGGATTGTTTTATGAATTTGCACTTAATCCACTCGGTGGTGGCATCTTGTGGTGAGAATGCTAACTACGTGTCACATTTTGATCTATTATGTTCACTAAACCAATTATTCTAATGAGATATGTCTCACATGTATGACGTCATGATTAAGTGCCCCTTTTGGGTTGGGCCAAGTGTATAAATATGCACCTACTAACACTTGTATTTTATCCTTGATAAAGGCCCAGGCATGGGCCGAAACGTTGGATGCACAAGTTAAAATAAAAACTTTTTTTCCACGAAATATTGGAGTGCGGGTCCTTATCCAATGATTGTATGCTGAAGCTTTGACCCAGCACCCACAGTATCCTCAAGACTGGATTTGAGTGCAAGCGTTTTCCTGCATATATATATATATATATATATATATCTTTTAACCTGTCTGATTGATTGAATGGCAAATCGCTATGGATACTCCACACGCGGTCAGAAAATCTTACAAATCTTCATTTTCATACGATAGTATCTTTGCGTCTATGGCCCTCTTTATTTATATAAACAATAGTAGTGTTTCTGAAGCAAACGCAGCAGTTTTTAGCAGTGCAGGGCAACACTGCATTATATTTTCATTATTTTAAAACACTTTCATTTTCTGATGTTAGTGTTCCTATAAGTATAGATTGTTTTCTGCCACACATAAAATCTTTATTTTATGATAATCTTGTTAAAAGGGAATTTTTCTTTTATTCTTTTTGCTTTCTTGATCTGACCATGCCTACTACTGCCATCATCCTCTTGTTCAATCATCCCTTCTACCAATTTTTACACCAGTCTTTATAAAGGGGTGCAACCCAGATCTGCCCCACCCTGTAGGGCCCACCGGATTCACTATAGATGGGGGAGGGCCTGTGGTGCAACAAACTATTCGTGATTGCCCTTGTCCAAACTCTTTTTGAAAGATTTGGTTTCTCATTTCAACCCAGCGAACTCTAGTGATGCTCAACTGGTTTTACAGGATTGGCACAGTCACTTCCCATATTACCTACACATGTTGAAGATATTCATGATGCGGCCACTTAACTAATTATAAGGTGTGGCACACGGGAATGATGATACATAACATTCTTATTGATTAAGAATTTACTTGCACAAAATAAAGATGGATGTGGCAAGAAAAATAATTAGTTCTAATAAATTACAGGGCAGCTGAACTGATATCATAACTACATTAGCCGCAGACGGCACTAGTAGCACACACATCTACTAAGTGAAGCTTCCACATCTGTATGGTGTTAATTTTGGATGGACAACTTAAAGTTGTTAAACTATTACAAAAATAATTTGAATTATTATGAACCTCGGCTCATGAAAATATGAAACTCTCTAAATACAAGACTATCTTGTTTATTTCAGAAATGGAACAGGGTTTGTAATTGATTATATTTAAATAGATCCTTATTTTCATGAGATAGAGTTTTTTATTTTCACCATAGGTCCCCTATAGGCTCTGTGCACACAGGCTGATTCGGGGAGATTAGTCGCCCCGGCAATTTCGGGCAACTTCGGAAAACGAATCTCTCCAAGTGCCATCCCGCTGGCGATTTACATTTTAGCCGGCAGGAAGGCAGGGGTTGCAGTTCTGGGAGATTAGTCGCCCCGAAGAAGAGGAGATTTGTCGCCAGGCGACTAATCTCCCCGAATCTGCCCATGTGCCCTGACCCTTAAACATTTCCCATGATCTTTGCGTACATTATTTTTCACAGTAATAGGACTAAGTACAGCTCAAGCTTGTATTTCAGAGGCTTAAAGGGGAAGGAAACCTAGTTGGCGCAAAAACCCTCCCCCTTCCCGTGAGTTGCCCACCCTCCCTCCTCCCCCCTGGCCTACCAGTCCCGCTGGGCAAATGCTCCTAACTTGTTATATACCCTTCTGCGCAGGTCCAGTCCAGGGAGTTCACAGACGACATCTTCTTCCACGCGATCTTCTTCCTGCTTTGACCGGCGCATGCGCAGTAGGAGCATTTCGCCAGTACGATCTACTGCGCATGCGCCAAAAGTACATCGTGACTTTTGGCGCATGCGCAGTAGATCCTTACCGGCGAAATGCGCCTCTGAGGTGCTAAGTGTGTATACTACTGCCAGATGCTGTAACTCCTATGTTTATTGCCTGAAGAAGCGGGTCTGAGCCTGTGAAACGCGTTATACTGATTGGAGTTCGTTAATAAATTTCGACTGCTTAATTACAGTCGTTTTGTGTCTGCTTGGAGGAGGTAAGTCCACTACTGCTCCTCTGATTACCAAGTTTTGGTTTTTAAACTCGTTTATATCCTTTTATTCTTTTGGCACCTCTGTTCTTTTTATACAATTCCTATTCTAGAAGTCCATTGTAACCTGCAGAAGGAGCTCCTTTTAAAGTAGGTGCTGATTGTGGTATTCAAAAAAAAAAAAATCATCTAGCTTTGTATGCATACTGTATTTGCTTCTTCCTTACTAGGCCAGGCTGAAGTATCACCCTTTCTCATAGCTTTACCAGTCACTGTGAAACCAGTGACTTCTGCAAAAATTTTTTGCAATATCATTTGGATATTACAAGACTTTGAGAAATCCCAGAAATAGACACGTAGGCATAGTGGTGGAGGTTCTAGATAATGGACTTCTCTTATTCTCCTCAAGCTAAGATTGTGCACATCCCACATGTTCATAGGAACAGCTCTGAAATCCCTGAGAGCTGTATGTGGGGCTGTGTTTTATTGAAGATGCTGCATATACTGTTAACCATGGGAGCACTGACCAGCTGTATCTCAGAACCTGCTCAGTCTTGTACTGGAAACTTGATTGAGCCATAGGAGGCTGCAAGAATTTCCAAGATGCCCAAGAGAACTGACCATTGACAACAGGTCCGGACTGAGAATTAAAATAGGCCTTGGCATTTCAGGTACACAGAGGCCCAATCAGCCCACATAGAGGCCCACTAAATACTGACTTTCTATGGGACCTTATAGCAGCCCCTCTGGCATTTACCAGAACCCACAGATTGCCAGTCTGGGCCTTCTTGACAATAAAAGTGCCTACCAGAACAATGTCAGGCACCCTGCTGCTATCTTACATATAGAGATTACTGTGAAATGTTTGACTTTGCAATATTGTCAAATATCAGAAGAGAGGATGTACGGTTTATAGTATTCCAGTCTTAGGAACAAAGAACATGAAGGATTATCTTGCATTTTAATGGTGTCGCCGACCCTAGACAGCTGGGGAGAAATGCTGTCCAACAATCTTCTTGTTTTTCTTGTTCTAATACATGTGTATTTGATGTCTTTTTCTGCCACTTGCATTATGATGGAACAATATGTGAACAAATTAGTGTGTTTTTGGTGTTGTGCCATGATATCCTTATTTCAGTTATTACAGAAAAATTGCAATGATGAAAAGATTTAAACCTTTGTTTTCATACACAGGCTTGCTTTCTAGGCTGTGTTGGTAGGACTGTTCCTTGTATAGTTATGTATCAGACCAGTAATAATGTTATCCCCCTGGATCTCAAGTGCATTGGGTATGAACGTGGGCTACAAAAACAAACAAAATAATTATATAGAGAAGTAACGTTGTTTCACAAAAAGAATTGAAATATTTATTTTTTGGAGTAACCTATGTCCTGCTTACTAACCTACAGATGAAGCCACTTGGATTTGTGAGTTAAATGCGTCATGACTCAGGGTTAATTGAAGAATCTGTGTTATCTTAAGTCATCTTAACTCATTTAATGCATTTAACCTTTTCATTAGCATACCAAAGCTCCATTGTTCACAATGGTGAATGCTTTAATTAGATGGGATGTTGTGACACAGTTTTCTGTGTTAAATGAGATAAATGGGATATCTGTGTTTAGTTATTCTGTGTCAAACAGACAAACCAAAGTGGCTGCATCTGTATATGTGCTAATATTTCTGTTACAGGGTAATTCCAGTCATTGCACAATTCTGACAGTAATATGGAAGTATCTTTGACCTATTATAGTCTCTGTGTCTTATAGACGGATGGAACGGTGATTTGATTAATACAACTTTGACTTCATTCTGATGCTTTAATTATTTGGGGAGTGTTAAGTCGGTTTCACTCTGCAGTAAGCTTCCTCTCTGATAGTAAGTGTACAGGTATGGGACCTGTTTTCCAGAATGCTCAGGCCCCAAAGAATATTTTTTTTAAAAAAACATTGGCGCCAGGGCCCCCCTTACAAATTAAAAAATATTGAGGCCCCAAACAATATTTTTTTTTAAAAAACCACCCCCCCCAACAAGTTAAAAAAAATTCAGGCCCCAGAGAAATTTTTTAAAAAAAACACTGGTGGCAGTGGCCTTTATATTAAAATAATACATTGGTGGCCAGGGGATTAAAATATAAAAAAAAAACACAAATTGGTGTGGAGTACAATTGAACTCATGGCTTCAGGACTTCAACTTTGCCTCCTTTCGTGACTTTGGGTCTTTTCAGCGCTTCAGGACTTCAATTTCGACTGTTTTTGTGACTTTTTCGGCGCTTTGGGAGTTTGGCTTCGGCTATTTTCATGGCATTCGGGTCTATTGGCCGATTCTAGAGTTTAGCTTCAGCTGTTTTCATGGCTTCAGGTCTTTTCACAGCTTCGGCTTTTCAGCACTTCTGATCGTCCAAACACGATTTGAATTTGAAAAAAATTGGAAAACTCGAATATCGACATTTATCATGTACTGTCTCTAGAAATTTGACCAACCATTCGCCATCTAAAACCTGCCGAATTGCTGTTTTAGCCTATGGGGGACCTCTCAGAATCTGTTTGGAGTCAATTGGTGGACTTCAAAGTTATTTTTTTTTTTGGAAAAACTTTGATTCATGCGATTCAAATGCGTTATTACCGTACTTCGATTCATACGATTTGAATTCGGACTATTCATCTGTAAAAATACCTTTGATTTTTTAAAAAACTTTTGGTTGGTCTTTTTGAATACGAATTTCGAAGTTTTTTGAATTTGACCCTTGATAAATCTTCCCCTAAGTCTACTAAAATAGGATTTACACATAAGGATTTATAATTGGGATCAAGTAAAATATAATGTTTCATTACTACAGAGAGAAGGGAAATCATTTAAAAAAAAACTATTTGATTGAAATGGACTCTACGGGACACTGCCTTTCTGAGCTTTCTGGATAATAGGTTTCCAGATAATGGATCCTATACCTGTACACTCAAATACACACCTGAAAATGGGCTATGTCCCATACTGACATTTCTTCTATTATGAAGTAAATTTCAAGATTTAAAGATCTATAATTCAAGCCAAGATATGGAAGTAGTTGATAAGTGGTCCTAGGAGGACGTCTAGTGGCCAGTTTTGAGAAGGGGATATTTTTGAAGAATATCATTACTAATAATGTGGATAATATCTTAGGGGCAGATTTAGCAAGGGTCAAATTAGACTTTCGAATTTAAAAGTTTGCATTTTCGAGTTTATTTTAGTGTAATTCGACTAGGGAATAGTCAAAATTTGATTTGAGTTTTTAAATAAATCTGAATTTTGAAATGTATCATGTACTGGCACTTTAAACCTGCCAAATTGCTGTTTTAGCCGGGGGGGGGGGGTATCCTGTCAATTTGGAGTTGTTTGGTGGCATCTTGAAAATAAGGGGTTTTTTTTTGGAGAAAAAAACAAATCAAATTTGATTTGAATTCGTTTTGAGTCTGCGGGTAGATCCCATTCACCTGAATGTTTTTTTTTTTTTAATTTCGATTGGTCGTTTTTAACTCAAAAATCGAGTTTATGGGAGTTTTGATAAACTCCCATAAACTCTAAATTCGACCCTTGGTAAATCTGCCCCTTAGTGTAGCAGCTATATCCATATCCAAGAAAATTCACACTTTTTTTTTCAATCCTCCCCCAACCCACCAGATTCATTCTGCAAAATCTGGATAATCAGAGCAGTTTATAGGGATACTTGGAAATGTAGTTCAACAACAGCAAGGGGCAGATGTACTAAATTCGAGTGAATAATTCGAATTAAAAAAAATTCGAATTTCGAATGATTTTTGGGCTACTTCGACCATCGAATTGGCTTATTCGACAGTCGAATTCGAACGATCAAACAAAATCGAATAGTCGAATTGTTCGACTATTCGACCATTCGATAGTCGAAGAAATGTCTCTAAAAAAAATATTCGACCCCCCTAGTTCGGTAGATAAAACCTACCGAATTGCTATAAAAGCCTATGGGAGAGTCCCATAGGCTTTTTTTCCAAGTTTGTGATCGAATGAAAATCCTTCGATCGAAAATAAAATCCTTCGATCGAACGTTCGATCGAGCGCCTATTAGACTATCGAATATTCGCCAATTCGAATATTCGATAGAACGTTAATTCGATCGAATTGGCTATTCGATTTTATTCCATTTTATTCCCTAGTCGAATTTCGAATTTTTTTACAATTCGAAATTCGACCCTTGATAAATCTGCCCCCTAGTGTGACACAATATGCAGCTCACGACAAATTCAAATGTGAGAATTATGAACACAGGAAGCAATTCCATGGATGCAAAAGCACAGAACTGGAGAATGTTAGGAATCACAGTTCAGCAACATGAAACTATAAATATAGGAACTATAATTCGGTAACATAAAAGGGACAGTGGAGTGTTGTAATTCTAGATATTCTAAGATATCTATGATTCAAATATATTAGATGACTATAAGATCAAGCAGCTAGAATTTCCATTTTTCAGACACCATATTGAAAGCAACACTGGGCAGAGATGTCAGATATGGGAATGTATATATATATATATTTAAATAAATAAAGCAGTTTTAGGGGTCACAGAAGTGGGCTGGGAAGGTTAGAGGGGGCTTTCTTGCAGTAAGTGTGGATCACCACCTGCCCCAACCTGCTGCAGGGGCAATTGGTCGACCTGAACTTGTCTGACCCGTGGTTCCTGCAGGTTTCTGGCTGACCCCAAAATAGTACAGCCAGGTGGCTGACAACAGCTCATAGAAATGTCCCAAGGTTATTAAGTGGGACATCCCAAATGTGCTGAGTGGCAGCTGAGACATGCTGCACAACTTCAGTTGGCATTTTTGCATCTCCAAGACTAACCTAAACTCTGCATTCTATATCCCTATTTGTGGCTTCATCCTTCATTGTGGCCTCATTATTTATTTGTGACCAACATCTCATTGCTGGGGCAAGGGGTTCCTGTACAGACTAATCTAGCTGTTTGTCACATTATAAGTAAGCTCCACTCACATACCCAGCACAAGATAGTGTTATTATTGACAGACGCCTATTTTGATGTTATCACCACCACTTTATAAAGCATATGAACCCTAGGACATTCCCAGTCCATAAAAACTTCTACAGAAGTCCTAACCAAGTGCACAGCCTGGGGCTGCTGCCACCTACAAATTAAACTAAATCATACTGCAACTTGTGGGTAATTCACCAAAATTGGCATCACTTTGCATCCCTATGGGTGCATAACGCACAAGCTGGGATACACAGGGCTGGAACTAGAGGTAGGCAGAAGAGGCATTTGCCTAGAGCTAAAGCTTGAGGAGCACTAGGCATGAACCTCTTATGCAGCCTACGTCTAGTTTGTGTCCTTGTCCCTACACCAACCTACAATTTGGATTTTTCCCATCCCATCGACACATGCATGTAGTGGCTAAGGTGGCTGGCTGGGTTGCTTAGGATGCTGGGCTGGCTTGGCTCAGCAATAGCTACAAATTATGTGGATGAAATTACGCAGGAATTCTGGGGGGAAAAACTATATTGGGATAAAAAACAGCAATCTGTATCCAAATTTTACTGCAAGATTGTAAGGGATTAATACTGTACCCCAATGATACTGTCATGGGAATGTAAACTGCTTTGTATTTTTTAAAACCCTTGTCAATAACTGCTATCTTTTCCAGCTTCTTTTCTTTGCTATATTTGCAATTGACAATTCCAAACACTTGGTGGCACTACATGCATGATAATAATAATAATAACTCCGATGTGGGACAAAATGTGAAAATGGATTATTGTAAAAAGCCAAAATGTGTTCGCTGTAGGCACACGCTGAATAAAGTAGACTCTGTGTTCATAGTTAATGCATGATATGTAGCAGAGCACAAAGTTTCCTTCTTCCTCCAGCGCAGCTCAAATTCTGTTAAATCTAATAGCTATACATGTTAAAGATCTATTTGTTTGCCCATGCAGTCCTACACAATTATAATATAATATGATTATGATAAAGATCTAAAACCAAATTACAAACTGCTTACTGTGTAAAATATTCCATATACTGAACACATTATATTATTAATTCACTTATTTTCACAAAATATAAACAGTCCATGGATAGTACAGTATAGTAAAAGGGATACTGTCATGGGAAATTTTTTTAAAATGAATCAGTTAATAGTGCTGCTCCAGCAGAATTCTGCACTGAAATCCATCGATCGAAGCATTATCCTTCGATTAGAAAATTGTTGGGAAGCCTATGGGGACCTTCCCCATAGGCTAATATTGGCCTCGGTAGGTTTTAGGTGGCGAACTAGGGGGTCGATGAAATTTTTAAAGAGACAGTACTTCGATTATCGAATGGTCGAATATTAGAGCGATTTTTAGTTCGAATCGTTCGATTCAAAGGTCGTAGTCGAAGGAGCCAATTCGATGGTCAAGTAGCCAAAAAAAACATTCGAAATTCGAACTATTTTTCCTCTATTCCTTCACTCGAATTTAGTGAATGGGCCCCATAATCTATATTAGGATTAAGCAAATGAACAGCACAAACATGGGACAGGCCACTGTGAATGTTTCTCACGAACATCGATGGCCCCATTGTTTGCCATAAAATACAAAGGAGAGGGCTGGATCTGAGAGGGAATGTTTTGATGTAATTACTCAGCAACCATTGTGACCATTTCACCAGACAGCAGGTTAACAGAGACTAACACTCTAACCTAGAATCTAAATCACCGGCGGGATGGCTTCGGAGCGCTTCGTTTTTCGAAGTTGCCTCACAAGGAAACTTCAGGCGACTTTTGGAAGATGAAGTGCACCAAGTGCCATCCCCCTTGAGATTCTAGCCGGCGGGAAGGCTTTTCAGGGATATTAGTCGCCTGAGGAAAAGGCGATTTGTCGCCGGGCGACTAAATCTCCCCGAATCTTCTTGTGTGTCTCTGTCCGTATTGTTAGTTTCCCAGCTGCCCCCAGTCATGTGACTTGTGCTCTGATAAACTTTAGTAACTCTTTGCTGCTGTACTGTAAGTTGGAGTGTTATCACCCTCCATCAGCAGAAAAATGGGAAGGTAACCAGATAGCTCTCTAACACAAGAAAACAGCTCCCTGATAGATATAAGAACGTTACTCAATAGTGAAAACTCATGTCCCACTGCAACTCCTTTAGTTACATTAAGTAGGAGAAATTATATCCTGTCAGAAAGCAGTTCCATAGTGCAGCACTGGCTCTTTCTGAAAGAATACAACCAGGTAAAATTACCCGAGACGGTTGCCTACACACCAATATTACAAGTAAAAAAAAAAAAAAAGTATACTTGTTGGTTCAGTGTCACGAATGGCACCCTAAACTCAGAACTGAAGTCAAGTTCCCAGTCTCAGCTCACTTTTCTGTCTATAGCAGCCGCCTTTGGCTTCGGGTGGAGCCCTCAGCTACTCAGATGCCACCGGAACTTAGTGTGAAAGGAACAGGACAAAAGTTCTTGGCAAGCAAAGAGGCCAATTTGTAGCGGATTGGGAACTTAGAGAAAACAAAATAACGTTCAATGGCAGCTTCATAAAGAAGCATGGTCTAAAAACAGGCAAGAGTCGGTCCAGGCAGAGTTCAGACAAAGTCAAAGAACAGGAGAGCACCCAGAAACTATGAAGCATAGACGTACAACAGGCACTGACATACTGCGGAACTTGCTTTAAATAGCCAAGTTTTCGCATCAAGGTGACGTCACTACATGCACTGCACAATGACTTCATCTGCCCACAAACGTATAGAACAAATGTTCGTGCTTGCGTTTGAGTCTGATAGGCCAATTTTGCTACTTAATTGCGCCATAGTGAACAAGGATTGCGGTACTCACCCGCAATCCTTGTTCACTGCTTATTTCCCATGCTGGCACCCAGGTATTAATTTTGTCTACGGAGTGCACCATTCCTTTGGATATAGATATATATATATATATATTTATATATATATATATATTTATTACTGTATCATTATGGACCAGGACCCTGGTTTAGAGCCTGTATGCATCCCCACAAGCTAGGGTTCAGACGGTAAGGCTCACCTAATCATCCATTTTACAAGAGGTACGAGATAGGTGTGTCCTCTCTTACCACTTATATTTTCTCTTGCAATATAGCTGTAAGCAATCTGCATACAGACCATGACAGTGGGATTACATTTAAAGAAACAGTTAAAATAAAAACTGGGTAAATAGATAGAATGTGCAAAATAATAAATGTTTCTAATAGTTAGTTAGCCAAAAATCTATAATGGCTGGAGTGTGCAGATGTCTAACAGAACCCAGCTGCAAAGCAGGAAGTAGTGTTCTGGCTATTATGTTAGACATCCAGTCACTTCCGCCTTTATCGATTACATTTTTGGCTAACTATACTATATTGAAAACATTTTTTATTTTGCACAGCCTATTTACCCAGTTTTTATTTTTATACTGAACTGTTTCTTTAAGGGCAACTATGTGGCACTTTATGCTGATGACATGCGGTTATATTTTACAAACCCAAAGACTTCTTTCAACATATTCTGAGAATAATTGCACAATTCGGCACTTTCTCTGGGCCCAGAGTGAATCATGGCAAGTCGCTAATCTTTACAATTAATCTTTAGCCCATCAAGTGTACAGCAGTTACAAGAATATACCATGGTGTGTTGGATTAAATGATATAGATACCTTGTACAATGTAGTGACCTCTTATCCTCAGTCTATGCCTGTGATATGGTTATCTATCCTAAACACTGAGTGGGAATGAGAAGATTGTTATAAGCTTTAAATGAGAGGTCTCCAATTATTATTGCCGACTCCAGAGCAAAATGTATGATTTTTAAACTATGGAAAGATTTACAATAATCGTTGCCAGGGGTAGAATACAGAGACAGCTCAATAGAGCAGAATGGGGGTGCAACTGGTGGGGAGCAGTGAGCTAATGACTGAGGGGGAGGAAATAATTGCGCAACCCGCAGTGGGGGGTCAGTGCAATAAAAGGACTGGCAGAGGAGAAGGAGGGTTGTCAGGGTGCCAATACAACTTGGCTGGGCATTGATTGTTGCTGGTTTATTTTATTGGAAATGCTTGATATTGTACTTAACATAAGGAAGGAGGTCTGACAGATTAAATAAATACACAGCAATACAGAATCAATTTAATAAAACACAGCACCATCACTTGATCATCAGAAGGAACGAGCAGGTTGATGCCGAGTGCAAATGCTGGATTCAGTCTTTTACTGTAGTTTATCTCTGCTTTTTATGTTCTACATTTTTCTTCCCAGGCACTTTCCTGCATTTCTAAGAGATTGCTGGGGCTATGTACAGGTTGGTGCTAATACTATTTAAGATATATTGTGCTAATAAATAATATGATATACGTATATCATACAATATCATCAACAGTGTGCAATTCAGCAAACACTACTTTCAGGAGGTTTAACAAAAATATTGCACTTAGTGTCACAGTAGCACCTACGCAGCAGAAGTAATTGAGCACATCTATGGATATGTATCGTATTCATACATATTTAAAGCTTTACACATTGTGCATATAATATTTAGGGAACAGAATTGTACTTTTGGCTTAAGAGAGTTTCAAATTAAAAGAAAGAATGTTATGGTATAACTTCCATGACCCTTTCTTTTCAATTAATGATAAAGTAGCTTATTTGAATAAAACTAACTTAAAAGGAAAAAATAATGTAAATTAAATCAAGGAGGTGTTCATAACTTTTTATGCATTTATGCATTTTTGTGCATTTAATACAATGTACTAATTTATTTAAAAATATTTGATTGGAGACATATATCTGAGAATGCTCCATCCTGCTGATATAACAGGAGCAATAACATGACGTGTGGGTTTATTTCCGGTCTTGCACAGACTAATGGAGTGCCACTATGCCCCAGTATACAGTACATAGCAATTAATGTTAGAGTAGAAGACTATTTTCTTTTTTGTTTTTACTTCCTACAGGACTTGGGGGAGAGTTTTGAGTAAATTGTTTCATCTCTATTGATAACAAATTTGGCAATGCTAATTCCTTTATAGAACATGGAGAGTTTAAAATGTTAATCTAAAAGCTGCTCATTGTATAGATGGAGCAAACCTAATTGGCACATGAGGCTAAGATCATCACCGTACCCACCCATGTGCCTAATGTATATTGTGCTGTGCCTTGCACGCTGTATGTATGTAAAAACATCTGATTGACTTAGTCTTAGCCAATGAGGCTCAAGCCACAAAGTCAGTACAGTATGAGGAATACATTACAAGTACTTGTGTGACTGCAGGCTAAATCCCCAAATGAGAGAGTGTTCAGGTAGCAGTCGTCCTGTGTCAGTGTTTTTATATGATTACCACATAGTGGAAAATGCATTAGGCAAAGCACCAGCAATGTGCCGTGTTCCATAGGTTAATCTGGGTACAAGGAAAATATAGTTACACCAAGCAGTCAGCATGTGCTCCTACAGTGAAATGAGATTGAGGCTTGCCGTCTCTGGCTCTGCTATTGTCTGCAGTTGATTTAAATCAATCTTGGATTGGTCCTGAGAGATGAGTGCAAAATAAAACACTTCTGATAAATAAAATGCCTTTCCATAGGGATGTGCCCCTCTGTTAGTCTTAAGCAGCATTTACTATATCTGACTTCTGTCGCCATCTCTCCAATACTGTTCAGTCTGCATCTGTGTCAGTCGAGATAAAGTACGCTGGAACGCAAATATCTCCTCCTCCCCTGTAAATATAGAGAGGCCCCCAGATAACTCCTGTAAAGAAAGAAATATACAGATCAGAATACTGCCATACATTGTTTCCTAGAAAAACACACTGGGCTCATTTATCAACACCAAGCAAATCTGCACCTGGGCAGTAACCCTTGGCAGCCAAGCACATTTTTATTTTATTGTTCTACCTGCAGCTGGCTGAAGGAACCTAATCACTCATTCATTACTATGGTTACTACCCATGTGCAAATCTGCTCAGTGTTGCTAAATGAACCTAATTATACCTATTTTAACAGCCCTATTGTTGCAAGGTCCTTGTCCCAGCCCAGTGTGCAATAGTCACATTAGTGGTAGTGCTGAACTGCAGGACCAATGCTGGAGCAAGAAACATTTACATAAAAAAAGCAGGTAAAGTACTGGGGGATTCCCGACCCATTTTAATACTGAGAGGAGCATAAGGAACCCCTTTTAAACCATTCTATAAACACAGAACCTCCTTTCACCATCTATTAACTGTTCAGAAGGTAAAAAACCAAAACAATCATTAAGTAGGGGGGGAATGATCTACCTCATTCAGGCCGAGATCATCCAGGAGAATTGTTTTTCCTCCTTCTACTTCAGGAACTTTCTGAAGAAATAAACTCTGCAAAGGTTTGTCAGCAGAACAGATAACCCGAACCTGGAAATAAACACATGCGTGGGAATTACACTAGAAGAAAAAAAAACATATTGTCTATTGTGTTATAATTCCATGACTAAGATGGACATCAAATCTTAGCGTTAATACAGCCTCTTTAGTCTGTGCATAGCCTGGACAGTTTTATATTAAGTATTGTCCTTTATTGATCACAATTCTGGAAAATGTAACAATTGTTAGAGAATAATGGATAAATAGAAAACAGCAGCGGCATAGGATTTTAGAACCAAGCCCTCTAGCCCTAAATCTACTCCCCTTTGGGCAAGAATCACATTGGCCTGTTTTTATGGTCGCCTACCAGTGCATTATGATCTGATTGTTGGACCAAGGGTTAAAGGGTAGGATTAGCCTGAATTGCTCCAGCTTGTTGGACAAAGATCAGTTTGTTTGTTGACCTTGTCAAACAAGTGAGTGTTAATGTGTATGTCCAGCTTTAGGCTAGTGCTCACTCCTCTGTCTGCAGTCGGAACAGATTTTGTGGCAAAAATGCAGAGGAGCGAGTGGAGGCCAGCAGATTAGCTGTTTCTAGTATAACAGCATTTTGTGACAATTTGCCAACATTCTACATCTATCTGCTATGATTCTGTTCTATCAATCATAATTAAAACTTGTGTGTCCATATGCATTAGATAAACCATATTTAACTAACTGTTTGCTAATAGAGTTTCCCACAAGGTGCTGTGGACACAACGCAGGTCCAGGACTCTGCAGCACTTTATGCCAACTGGTGCTCCCTACCTTGTGTGCCTGTTGTTTTGCACCATCCACCTGCCACTGCTCCAAATCATTAACACTCCGTGGCTTCTGCTGACTGTCTACATCTGATCACATAATGCTATTAACAGCACTGACACTGCATACTGTATATACTAACTAACTTACATACTCATAACCAGCATTACTTACATTTCACAGTTCAGCTGCTTATATAGAGACAATGTAATATGTTACCCGTGCCTAAGATGTATCCCTTACAAAATAAGTGGGTTACTTGGACATGATCTACCCTTAAAAACCCACTGACTCCCAACTAATTCCTTTCTACTTAAGGATCATTGCAATTGGTAAAAATTCAGCAAATTGCACATTTTGGATATTAGACTGAGCGGATAGTATTTGTCTCTCGGTTGATAACATCATTTCACACAGATTCCATTCCCTGGTGGAGCATCTGCTGAAAACATCTCCATAAAAGAGAATATAATTGTATATTTCTGAATTGCAGATGTCCATCCAGGTTTGTAATGGCCAATTCTCTGTTAATTACACAACTATGCGGTTTTGATAAATCACAATAGGAACTCGACAATATAAATCCTCTTATTTGGAACTGAACAATAAAGGTCACAAAGACAATCAAAAGCACTAAAGAGAGTCGGCAGGCAGCATACACAGCAGGTTTACCCTAAGAATAAGAAATTATATTCCTTGCAAAATTATTCTAAGAGATACATTCTGTAGAAATGATACAATAACTATACAGAATGCAACTTCTTGCACATCTTAGTGGGAACAATATGAAAGCCTTCTTCTCTAAAGGGGGTTCAGCTGCTTCTACAAGAATAACAGACTGAACTATATTGTTCCTGTGCATGCTTGTATGTAGCCAGTCATGCTAATAATGAACACGAAAATCAGATGGCTATACGCAGAATGTTACTAGGATATACCAAACAAAAACGTTGCTCATCCCATGATTCAATTAAACCCAGTTGTGGCTTGTATCATAAAATATACACCTTACCCCAGCACTTCAATATATTTCTTTGAGAAAACTAACACCTATTGTTGAACACATTGAAGTTACGTGGTTTGTACAAAGTATGCATAAGCTCACGCGCCTGTGAAGGCAGTGTCTAAAATGTTCCTAAATAAGTAAAAAGAGAGTTATTTGCTTGGAGAAATACAATACCTGCTTTTCTCTTTATTCCTTAAAAAAATATATATATCCACAACAAAAGGATACAAAAAGGACTTGCTTAAAAATTGGTTTTGCACAGTATTTTTTTAAGCAAGTCCTGTGAGTTTGAGTCATTGGTGTGGATAGATATACACATACATAGGACAAACACTTTATAAATCAATTTAGGTTTCCATTCAACTATTTAAACCAATATGCTGAACCTATGTGCCGGTAATGTGAGCACAAATCCCATGTAAAGACAAACCTTGTGGTCATAAAAGGCATCAATGAGAGTAATGAACCGTCGAGCCTGAGACCTCTTTGACATGTCCAGATGTGGAATGCATCGAATGAAAACGGTGTCAAAACTTTTACACATTTCCAAATAGTCACTGGCTCCCAGAGGCTACAAAACAAAAGTAACAACATTACCAACCAAGGTTCTCTTCATTATCTGACTGGGGAAACAAGCAAAAGAAAAAGCAATTCAGAATATATTTCCATGTTCTGTTCTGTGTGTGTGTAAATGTGGTGGCACCTTCATGGACAACAGACTGGAGAGAAAAAAAACAAACAAAAAATGGATATTATTCCTACTTAAAATTTCATGAGCAAGAAAGTGCATATGTGCCATAAGATTTCACGATTTCTATCTAGGTCCCAGATCTCTATTGCAAGTCAAATCACCCCTAATCGATTAAATAAGGATTTAAAAAAGAAAAATACCTGATTGGAGTTAAAAGGATTTTTTTCCCTGTAAAAGTTGTGTAGAATGTAAAAATAATGACTGCAAAAAGGTAAATAAAGAGCAATCAAGCATTTACAATAAGAAAAACTATAACTTGCCTTACATAATATGTAGTTTATGCTGTTCAATGTCAGTGCGGTGCCTTATATGTTGGTCGCACGTTTAGACAATTGCGAGTTAGATTGGGAGAACATCTAAGACATCAATAATAAAGATAGTCCAATATTTAAACATTTTGAGGCAGCTCATGGGGGGACTAATTCAAGAGTTTAAGATGTTTGGGATTGATAGTATTAACGAATAAAGTGGAGGTAATTGAACTACAAAGTTATTAAGATTAGAATCAAACTGGATTTTTAGATTGGGGACAATTATACCTGAGGGAATGAATAGACATTTTGAATTGAAACCATTTCTAAAAATGTTTGTGTTTTTTTCCCCAGGACATGCATTTATTAGAATACTCCTATAGTACTTATAGTAATTAGTTGATTTATCCAGGTTTCCAAATTGAAGGGCCAAAAAGAAGGTCTGTTGATATGATGGGGTCTCCGTATTAATGGCCAAATGACTAACCCCGCAGGATGTATCAAACAAAACGTATGGGTATTTAAGGGATGTGACCAGTACTAGCCACACCTCCCCTGATGAAGCGCCCAATAGCGCAAAACATGTCAGGAGGAAGAGGCTTTGACACAAGGTAGGCAGACGGGGGGGGGGGGAGACACTGCCTTGTGGTGCTAAAATGCCTTGTAAGGCTCCACTAATGTGAATTGTATAATGGTTGAATTGCACTAATAAATTCTTTAAGTGAGATACTGTGCATGCTTGTAATTTATAAGAAACATGAGGTATTGGACCTGTGCACAGTTCCCAATGAAAGATAGCATACACCCCTAAATTACATGGTATTGTCCACCATACACATACCAGCTAGCTATAGACTGCCAAGTCTAAGGTTTGCTTATGCACATTAACTTTATCAAGATTACAGATTACACCACCTACTGATTGGGGGAGGGAGATGCTGTTGGCTATTCTGAATACATTAACCCTGGGGAAAAATACTGTTTTCTAACTACAGTTAAAGAAAATTTCATATCATTATAGACATTATCTTCAAATGTAAAAAATGACAGTTGATTTCCCATTCAATGGATGAAATAGTGTTTCAATAGAAGAAAACAAGAAACACTGCTTTGTTTGAACAAAATTAGAAGAGGGTCAACTTGTTTATGGTTTGTCGAGTACTTACACGGTCACACAGTTCCTCAAATGAACAGTCGGCAATAGATCCACAGACTTTATTCAGCTTTAGCTCCCTGCCCTGCACTTTCAGGATCCGTGGTCTTGTTACTATGGGAACCGGAACAAAAGCTTAGTCTTGTCTAGATAATTACCCTAAAATTCAGCCCTTACAGCATAGCTTGATGAATAATAGCACATGATTCAACACATAAATTAGACAAAATGCTGATACAATGACTGCCACTTGAGGATGGCATCAACCCATATACACAGCAATGGAACTTATTAATTGGTCAGCAGAGATTGGGCATTGTGTTTTAAATGTGTTCTCATTCAAGAGAAATTAACTTACGTACTATCATTTTGCTTCTGAGCCAGCTCATCAAACAACTTATCCATGACAGCCTCCACATCAGCTTCACTTGTGCTACAGTGAAAAGAATAAAAGAATGTCAAATTAATAATACTTGAATCCAACGTTAAACAGCTGTCTGTGTCTGTTTAGCTTTTTGCCCATATACCCTCACACATCTACGATAAGAAATGAACACGATGTAAAGGTCTAAACACAAACAGTGCATTTGGAATATACTTCAAAAACAGAAACGATTAACTCCCAGGTAGATGAAATGGCCGCATTTGCATATCATGAAAAGTCTGTAATTTAGTTTATTTCTTGTACTGAGACAACATTGCCAATGCTATGTTATTCAGTGAGATATTGCCGTCATTCTCAATTTAGCAAAGTAAAACCAACAACGCTTTGCAGACGTATGGTACTGCATTCTAATGCGGACTAAGGGCAAGGGCTATCTGCTACTACTACTACCACCATGTAGCCAAAATGATTTTACATTTTCACATTGAAGCTAAAAGTGTAGTTACGTTGTTACAGTTACCTTATTAAAGAGATAAATATGTGCACAATGAGAACTTCTTTTCAAAAATATATATATATATATATATATATATATATATATATATATATCTCTATATATAAAAAAAAAAATATATATATATATATATAAAAAAAAAAAAAAAAAATATATATATATATATATATATATAAAAAAAAAAAAAAAAAATATATATATATATATATATATATAAAAAAAAAAAATAAATAAATATATATATATATATATATATATATATATATATATATATATATATATATATATATATATATATATATATATATATATATATATATATATATATATATATATATATATATATATATATATATATATATATATATATATATATATATATATATATATATATATATATATAAAAATCACGTCTGATAAAGGTCCCAGACGTGGACCGAAACGTCGATCAAATAAAGAAGTAAATTTTGAAAGAAAAACCCTGGTGTGCATCAGCATTCTATTGTTATATATATATATATATATATATATATATATCTATATATATATATCTATATATATATATATATATATATCTATATATATATATATCTATATATATATATATATCTATATATATATATATATCTATATATATATATATATATATCTATATATATCTATATATATATATATATATATAAATAAATAAATATAAATAATTTGAGAAGAAGCCCGCACACCCAGGTCTTAAAGAACAAGAAATATATTTAAGTTTATTACTGGGAGACTAATGTTTCAGCCAGCAATCTAGCCTGTCTAGAAACTACATTGCTGGCTGAAACGTTAGTCTCCCAGTAATAAACTTAAATATATTTTTTGTTCTTTAAGTCCTGAGTGTGCGGACTTCTTTTTGAATTAAACCCATTATCCAGAAAGCTCAGAATTACAGAAAGGCTATCTCCCATAGACACCAAGTTATCAAAATAATCAAATTTTTTAAAAATTCCTTTTTCTCTGTAATAATAAAACAGTAGCTTGTACTTGATCCAAACTAAGATATAATTAATCCTTATTCAAAGCAAATCCAGTCTTTTGGGTTCATTTAATGTTTAAATGATTTTCTAGTAGACTTAAGGTATGAAGATCCAAATTACGGAAAGATCTGTTATGCGGAAAACCCCAGGCCCCGAGTATTCTGGATAACAGGTCCCATTCCTGTGACATTTCTCAAAACTACTCTCTACTTGGAAAACATTTGTTTTGATGGTAGATAAGTGCACAATCATCAATAATAATGGATTTAAAGTAATGCAGACTTACAGGAAATATATTTTACCAGCAGCAGAGAGAACCCTCTTTCTGTAGTCTATTCCCGAGTCCAGCTGAACAGTACTGCAATATTCCTACACGAGAACAAGGAGTTTTTATGTAAATAAACCTTTCATTCCTAAATGTGGGCAACTCAAAAAAACTACAGTCAGTACATGTATGCAATCTGTTATACAAAAATTACAGGAAAACCGTTTCCCATAAACTCCATTTTAAGCAAATGATCCTCCTTTTTAAAAATGATTTCCTCTTTCTTCGTAATAATAAAACAGTAACAGTACCTTGTACTTGATGGTAACTAAGCTGTGTGAATCCATATTGGTAGTAAAACAATTCTATTTATTTAATGTTTAAATTACGTTTAGCAAATTGCGGAAATGATTGTACATAATATATATATATATACATATACACTGCCACATGGTATATTAACAGAAAAATAGCAAAAAGTGAAATGTAGGTTTGCTGCTGCATATAGATAGGCAAACTGCCCATGTGCAAAAAGAAATAAATATAAGGTGACATTATACCAGTGAGTAATTTCCTATATCCTGTAAGAAGTCTATTGTTGTTTGGCCTTAGGGTTTTATACGGGGATACTGTAATGGACCACCCCACGTTGCTCTTAGAGGGGCCTAGCAATCTGATG
Organism: Xenopus petersii; assembly: GCA_038501925.1. Classification (NCBI taxonomy): domain Eukaryota; kingdom Metazoa; phylum Chordata; class Amphibia; order Anura; family Pipidae; genus Xenopus; species Xenopus petersii. The sequence continues at coordinate 90,816,425 of CM076680.1, read as the reverse complement.
AAACAACTCAGAAATTTAAATAAGAGTATTTACCATAGTGTGTGTGTGTGTGTGAATGTGATAGAGACTATGATTTATGCTCCACTGAGGAAGGGATTGATTTGAATGGTACATAATCTCTGTCAGAGGAGTAAATACGCCTTAAGGGCAGAGACATTCACTGTGATTCGGGGAGATTAGTCGCCCGGAGACAAAAGCTAATACACCATTGGGAAGACATAGATGAAAAAGAGAGATACTAAAGGTAATTATTTGAACACAAACTTTTTTTTTTTGCTTCCACTGACTTCATGTTACAGAATGTACATACAGTATAAGGGCATATTATCATGTTTGCCTATAATGTATAGAGATAGAATATGGCGTATGTGTGTAAATTTCAATTTTAACAACTGTGCTTCTTTTCGGACGCAAGCACATTAAGGGGGTTATTTATTGAAGTCTGAATGACATAAATTCATGTTTTGATTTTTTTACTATAGAATCCAAATTTTTAGTGGGAAAAAAAAAAAAAAAAAGACTTTTTTTCGGGATTTATTATACCCCGAGGATGGAAAAAGTACGAATCTGAAAATCTAGCATCTCAGACCTGCTGAAGTTGTATATAAATCAATGGGAGAAATCCCGAAGATATCCTGATCTGCGCTGGGTTTCATGCAATAATCAGAAGATTACATGGTTTTTGTGCGGCAAATCTGAAAAATTCGTTCAACCCAAATTTTCAGCGAGCCAACAGTAAAGCAACATTTCAATATATAAGCACAACAAACTACAGTAAGCCCCTCTGTTACATAATACTGTAAACGTTTTCAAAGAGAAACAAAATTATTGTTTGACATTCAAGGGCTTTGTGTCAAGCCATTAATTCAGTTCAAAACTATCTTTTGTAAATAATGTCAGTAAATCATGATAAGAATGATGTGCATGACCTCCGAGATAATCTGCAATCATTCAAAAGCAAAATGCTCAAAATTCAATTTTTTCCTTTCTCGATCAGAAGATTAATGATGGCAGCTCTTCTAACAGACAGTTTTATGAATCAGCAGTAATTGCATTCTGATATAAAGAGAATAGTAAAGCGCTGCTCGCTATCATTTCATCAACCTTTCTCACCTTCATGCAAGTATTAAGTGTAAGTAGTTTTCATAGAATAAAGAAGCAGTGCGTCTTAGGGTACCTTTTACAGCACCACAAATGGATTTCTATGTGGCATATACCTTAGGCTCAATTACCCACAATTATCCTATTTCCAGTAATATTAGCAAATATATATATATATATATATATATATATATATATATATATATATGCAACAGAGGGCTAGGGCACACACATAAGGAGTTACATATCTGGGTGCAATACAGGGATGCAATATTCACTCAAGAAAAATGCTGCTGCACACCAGGATTTATTGTGAAAAAGTTAGTCCTTTATTTGATCGACGTTTCGGTCCTCACCTTGGACCTTTATCAAGATGATAAAGGTCCAAGGTGAGGACCGAAACGTCGATCAAATAAAGGACTAACTTTTTCACAATAAATCCTGGTGTGCAGCAGCATTTTTCTTGAGTATATATATATATATATATATATATATATATATATATATATATATATATATATATATATATAGAGTTCATATCAAATCAGAAAAAAAGATTGTAAGCAGCATTTTTAAAGAGAAAGTGTCAGTGCAAGGTAGCATTATTAATATCAAATTATAATTTTAGCATTTGTGGTTATAGTATCGTTTTTGTAGGCAGAAGTGTTATTTTTAAATCTATTAAAACATTGTTCTCAGTTCACATTCTGTTTATCTGTGTCCCTGACATATTTTAAAAAATATTCAAAACAAAATACCTGATTTGGACCAGACACTGGGGCTCATTTATAAAAGGGAGACAAAAAAGGCCAAGACAAGCCAGATTGTGATTCTTTTGTTGTTCATTTTCAGATACAGGTATAGGATCCATTATTCAGAAAAGCCATTATCCAGAATGCTCCCAATTACAGAAAGCCTGTCTCCCATAGTCAATTTTATCTAAATAATCCAATTTTTTAAAAATTATTTCCTTTTTCTTTGTAATAATAAAACAGTACCTTGTACTTGATCCAAACTAAGATATAATTAATCCTTATTGGAGGCAAAACCAGCCTATTGAGTTTATTTAAAGGGGTGGTTCACCTTTAGGTAACTTTTAGTATATTATAGAATGGGCAATTCTTAGCAACTTTTCATTTGGTGTTCATTATTTACTTTTTTATAAAAGGTGAACTTCACCTAACTTTTAGTATGTTATAGATGGATCTGATTTTGCATTTTTTATTATTAGCATTCCTATCCTGGCCCTTTCCAGTTTGCAGCTGAAAATTCTGTCTAGTATATACACATATTTTGCCTGTGAGACTTACATTTTCTGAGGTTTATTAAAGTTATACAAAAAAAAAAATACAATAACGTGTGTATATATATATATATATATATATATATATATATATATATATATATATATATATATATATATATATATATATATATATATATACTCAGACACACATACATTCAGACATATAGCGAACCCTGGGATTAAGGCATACAATCTGGAAAATATGATTAGTAAATTATTTTAATAACTAGAATTTGGGAAACCTAGACGTGGGACGGGTTGTAAAGAATGTTAAGAGCTAATAAAAGTAAATGCATCTAATTAGTCTGTTTAGGTATTACACTCTCTCTTTAATGAACCACAAATAAAATGCACAGTTTGATTCAAGGTTCATGCTGTTGAACAGATTTGGGAATGTTTAGTCTTCATGTCCCACTGCTATTACTGAAGAAGGAGAAACCACTGCCTTTATACTGCCAAATCACAATGACTCCAAATACATCAAAGAATTTACTCAGCAAGCTGGTTTTTCTTCCAAAATTATTCAAGCTGAGGGCAAAGGGACAACAATTCATACCCACTAATTACATGTAATTATCTCTTCTCTTGTACAGCCTTTCTGGACAGAAAGACTTTCTCACAGCCCCGGCATGCCCTGTCCATCTAGCTTAACATGACATTATTTCAATAGCTGTGCATCCCTACACATTCGCAACAGGAGCTTTGCCCAGGTAAATAAATGACACTGCCCCAACATTTTGATTAGTGTAAATAAAAGCACATTTTTCATTGCCTGTGGAGCTCCACCTGGTTCTAATTGTCCTTCATACTATTATTGAATCTTCTCCTTCATCTTTCTTTGCATGATCTCAATGAGATGTTTATTGGATTAAAGACCCTATGCAGACCTCCTTGGTGGCTTCTGATAAAGAACTCGAAAGCCCATGCAATGGACTTGAGATCTATTCTTCTAAGCGACTGAAATGAAGAAGAATGGGCGGGGGAACAGAATAATGTTGTAATTAAACAAAAATATCCCACGGTGCAGTTAAAATATTTTGCTGATGTTTTGAGTAGACACAGAAAAAGCAGCAAATTAAATGACAAGGACTTTTATGAAACAAATTAGCCTTTTGTCATGTTTGTTCTATTTTTATTTTTAAATGACATTAAAGTTTATTAATCGTACAGTGTTTTGTGGCTAAGAGGAATTTGTATTCAGTGCAATATATGTTCATGTGCTTCACAATTTACAACTTTTATTTTTTCATTAAACCATGATCCAGTTAGAAAATCGACTTTCAATAATTTGTCCACAGTAGCATGGTCAGAGCTGTAGCAAATTTTGCACTTTTTTTTATTACATGACCCCATAACTGACATTGGGCTCATCAGCTTTCTCTAATAAGTTACAGCCAGCACACCTAGGGTTAACAAACTACACAGGAAGTGCCCAGACAGTTGGGGCCTGGTATGAGCAGTCTAAAACTAAAATCTCAGAAACCTCTAAAACTATAAAATGAATTAAAATAAAAAGCAGGCCACTCTGAATAAGCTTAAGATTGTTTTTTTGGAGGGTTAGATCTCCTAAAAAAGCGATACTGACACACACGTTCCTATAAAAATCATAAAGCACATCGCTTTAAAGTGTGTGTGTTAATTTTTTTCAAGTGCAGAATCTGCACCTTGCAACAGACCCAAGGGGACAAGGAAGCCCTGTAATTAAACCTTGCCATAAGCAACTAGTAAGTGTAGATCTCCCTAGTAACTTTTGCCCCTGCAGTTTTTTCCTGAAATGAGATAGAAACAAGTGCCCCAGGTCAATTTAACAGTGTTTAAGAGCTGAGTAAGTGCTGATTCTCTGCCTCTCTACCAATAACATAAATAAAAAGACAAAAATGTTGCACCAGTTCAGCACATTAATTCAAATGCTTGGACCACACTATGGGGCATAGTGTTCGAATTGAAAAAAATTCAAAATTCAAAAAGACCAGCTGAAATTAATGGTCGAAATCGAATTTTTAGAGAGACAGTACATGATAAATTTCGATATTAAAATTTTTTTCAAATTACAATCGAATTTGGACTATTCCTTAGTCGAAGTACACAAAAAATAGCTTGAAATTTTAATTTTTTTCATTCTAAAATTCACCTTGACCGTTGATAAATCTGTCCCTATATGCATGAAGGATGACCGAGAATAACTACATTTTAGGAATTTACCTGGGTAATTTGGAGAAAGCATACATGTAAATGATGGGATGTGATATGATCAATGAAGAAATTGTAACAAGCATAGTCTCTAAGAAAAGGACAAATATGAACTTAAAGGGGTTGGTTCACCTTTAAATTAACTTTTAGTTTAGCCAATTTTAAGCTACTTTTCAATTGGTCTTCTTTTTTATATTTTATAGTTTTTAATTATTTGTCTTCTCCTGACTCTTTCCAGCTTTCATATGGGGGTCACTGACCCCATCTAAAAAACAAATGCTCTGTACGGCTACACGAGTATTGCTATTACTACTTTTTATTACTCATCTTTCTATTAAGACCCTCTCCTATTCATTCCACAGTCTCTTATTCAAATCAGTGTATGGTTGCTAGGGTAAATTGCACCCTAGCAACCAAATTGCTGAGCTGCTGAATAGAAAGCTAACTATAAAACACAACTAATAAAAAATGAAAACCAATTGCAAATTGTCTCACAATATCACTCTCTACATCATACTAAAAGTTAATTTGAAGGTGAACACCCCCTTTAAGAATTTCTGGGCAATTAACACTATATGTGTATAGCACACAAGCATCAGACATTGGAGCAACATGAATTATGAGATTTACTAAACTGGGACAAGCGGGCAAAATCATCTAAATGACTAAGCATTGTTGTGAAAGAAGGCCTATGGAACGGAGTTATAAGCATGACTTAGCTGAAAAAAATGAATGTTGGAATGTGAGTTCTGGCAGTTGTTGGAAGATACATTTATTTGAAGAGCAAAAATCAGAACAAAAACAAATGAAAACTATTTATGTTGCCTTTTCACAGAAAGCATGTTTCAACTCCAAATCAAAAACAGGGTATATTCAGCTACCTCTTTTCATGCAACCACTCTACATTCTGATTGCCTTCTCTAAAGAACAGCGTTTTCAATGCTACTTAAAAATGTGTGTCTTCCTTTTCTAGCAGCCCATGCTTGTAAAGGCAGATTTAGCTACAACAAATTTGAAACTATTAACCAAAAAAAAAAAAAAAAAAATACATTTTAGTTTCTATCTCCCCAGAAATGGAGCTTACAATCTTATTACTCACAATATAAAACACAAGCAAAACTACATCATCAGTAAATCAGAAAAACACATTTTGTTTAAATGGGATCTGCTGCAGATTTTACCAATTGCTAATTAAACTCAGTGCATGCACCCTGCACACACCCGCTGCTAAGGTTTTGCTCACATTATATCGAATGGGAACAGATACACTTGATAAGTAATAATTTTGGAGATTTCTGTAATGCTGAGTAAAATGTAGAGAGCACAGTTTATTATTTTGTCCGCAGAGAGAAAAAGTGGACAGAAAAAGAGGATTGCTGGGCAGCAATAGAGAAAGGGAAAATAATTTATACCACACATACAAGCAGACAAAATATATCACTGTGCATATCCTAACAGTGGAAAAAACATACCGTATATACTCGAGTATAAGCCGATCCGAGTATAAGCCAAGGTACCTAATTTTACCTATGAAAACTGGGAAAACTTATTGACTCTAGTATAAGCCTAGACACAACTACAGCCCTGTCTCCCAGCAGTGCACATTCTGCCAAAGCGACCCCCCCAGCGATCAACGGGACTTCTTTGCAAAGTTGATGGTGACAGAGAATTGCCGAACGGATTACTGTGTGCATTGTCCCACTGTCCCACTACCATGTGCAGAGGTAGCTGTGTGATATTGCCATCACTGTTAATCTTTCGTATAACCAACAGATGGCGCTGTGTGATATTGCAGTCACTGTTATTCTTTCATATAACCAACAGAGGGCGCTGTGTGATATTGCAGTCACTGTTATTCTTTCATATAACCAACAGAGGGCGCTGTGTGATATTGCAGTCACTGTTATTCTTTCATATAACCAACAGATGGCGCTGTGTGATATTGCAGTCACTGTTATTCTTTGATATAACCAACAGAGGGCGCTGTGTGATATTGCAGTCACTGTTATTCTTTGATATAACCAACAGAGGGTGCACTGTTATTCTTTGATATAACCAACAGATGGTGCTGTGTGATATTGCAGTCACTGTTATTCTTTGATATAACCAACAGAGGGCGCACTGGTATTCTTTCATATAACCAACAGAGGGCATTGTGGGATATTGCAGTTAAAAGTGATTAAAAGTGACTGCAATCTCAGCTACTGTCCGCTGACCCAAGAATAAGCTCAGGTAGACTTTTTCAGCACATTTTGGATGCTGAAAAACTCGGCTTATACTCAGGTATATACGGTAAGTTTTGATTTTTGTTTTGTATGTGCACTAAAGACATTGGGTGCATTCATAAAATTACTACGGAAACCAAGGCACTAAATGGTGGCTCACTGGTACGCTCTTATTCAATAGAATTAAAGGCAATTTTATTATGAAGAGTGAAGTGCAACCTTAAGGGGCATATTTATCAAGGGTCAAATTTAGAGTTCTTAATAGGGACAGTACATGATAAATTTTGAAATCCAAATCAAATTTGGACTATTCCCTAGTCGAATTAGAAACTTGAATTTTCGACCCTTGATAAATCTGCCCCTTAATGTATATCTGCAGATTTTGCAGCATTAAAAACTGTTTGGGTAGAAAATTGGTCTCAGTAAATAGGCCTTTCCTTAGTATTCATGTAATTGTTATTGGCATTATATATATATATATATATATATATATATATATATATATATATATATATATATATATATATATATATATATATATATATATATATGTATATATATATATATATATATATATATATATATATATATATGTATATATATATATATATACTTATAAGGGGGCCCCTGCCACCAATGTTTGTTTATTTTTTTTTACATTTTTTTTGTTGGGGCCCCAAGTTTTTTTTAACTTATAAGGGGGCCCCTGCCACCAATGTTTTTTTTTTTAAAAAAAAAAAAATTTAATTTTTTTTTTTTGGGGCCCCAATTTTTTATAAGGGGGCCCTGACCATCAATAGCTTTTTACAACTTGTGTGGGGGGGGGTTACTTTTTTAGCGCTGATGTCTGTGTGGTCTTTTAACTGCGATGTGGAGTGGGCGGGAAATGGGGTGGAGCTTGGTCGTCAGTGTGGGCGGGGCCCAGGGGGCCCCAAAAATTTTGTTGTACGGGGCCCCGTGATTTCTAATGGCGGCCCTGTATATATATATATATATATATATATATATATATATATATATATGCCTTAGACGTTAGTTGCCATTCAATTGCAACTAATTTAAACAAAAGTCATTTAAAAGTGGAAACTACAAGATTTTCTATATGCAGCCATTTCATTTGTGTAGTGAGTTGGCCTATAAAGTTGATGCTTTGCTTATAGTGAATTTAGTAAAGAAAAGTCTTTCTACCAAGTGATTCTCCAAAGGCTTCTCTTACCTTTAGCACAGCAATGAATGGCACAAAGTTTGCCCTTTGGAGTCCATTTTTATAGAGGTCTGTAAGAGAAAAAATTGGATCTATTGAGTTGCTTAGTAGTATTAGTAGTTCAAGAAAATCATATTTAAACAAGAAAAAAAAACTAAGGGGGTAGTAGGAAATATTTTAATAAGCTAAAACAGCAGTAGTGATAGAAAAAACATGCAGTACATGTAAGTACTATAACTTATAAGTGCTAAAAGTATAAAAGGCTAAAAGGATTCAAGTGCCACAGATCATAGATTCTACGATTTGCAGCACTTCCGGGTTGGGGAGTGAAGGAGCGTTTTTTCACCGCCACTAGGCAACGTGCAGAGCGGGGAATCAAGTGGCCCCTGGAGTACGATAGCCCAGGGGCCCAAAGGCAGCAGCAGGCAGGTGAAATCTACATGTCCTGCTGCTGCCCACACTTGCTGCACTCCCCCAGTGCCTCCCACTCATCAGACTTGAAAGAAGAGGACTCCTCCGGTTCCTGGATCCCTCCTGCCTTCTCCTCCGGATATCGAGCCTTCTTGTCCCTAGCAATTTTGGTGAATTTGGTGTTATTTTATTGCATTTTTTAGTCATTTTATTGCATTTTCAGCTCTGCGTAGGTGCTTGTTTCTGTCTGTAAAACCTGTTTGGCCATGCTAAAATATTCAAACTTTGATTCTGCCTGCTGATTACACTAGACAAAAAAAAAGCATTGGTTTTAGTGATTTTATTGCATTTCACACTATTCTTTGTTACTTAATTTTGCCCATGAAAATATTGTCTGCTATATATCCATTATCCAAAAAATGAGTAAATGTGTTGATTTTTCAACTGGCCTCCTGGAAAATGTGCATGCGCTAACTTCATTTTGGGGTCTCTAAACTTCATATACTTTGGTAAACCTATGCAGGGGCGCTCCGCTAATGCACCTTTAATTTCCATTTTTTAAACCGGAAATTTGGCTGTATTATTGCGAGAGAGCGCTCTTTGCAATAGTATTCCTGCCTCCCCTCCCGACAGGTAAGTCGGCAAGGGGGGGCGGCATTGCAGGAGCTGCCTCAGGCGGAGCTGATCCTATGCACAATGGGCATCAAACTGTTCACTGGACCCCTGGCATTCATATTTAGGATGTTTTTTCTTGGTACATAATGCTATGTGGGAGATATGAACTTGCAAAGTGAAAGTTTTGAGGTGATTTTTCTGAATTTTCATAAAATTTTATTTAAACCACTAAGTTCAGAAAAGCTTTGATGTTTGGTAATTAGGAGCAGAAAAAAACATAGTTACCCATTTTGGATTTGACAGAATCTGTACTTTTCAAAAATATATGGTTTCCTGGGGTATACTTACTGTTCTAGGATTTATTGGCTTTGGAATCAAAGTATACTGCTGGGAGTTTTTTTTTTTTTGAAGATTTCTGACTTTTATAGATCAAAAACTATACATATCTGGTATTGCCACATTTGTGACACTTGAGGCTTGCCAAATCATTTGAATTTTGGTGCATAAAATAAAATGTTTCTGGCATAAATCCCTATATTGTGAGAAATGGCAGTTTTTTGTATTTACAGCTCTAAATATTGTAAATATTGAAGGGGAAATACACTAGTCAGTTTTATAAAGCTCAGGATCCCCCAGAAAAAACACTGTATTGTTTCCCTAGGTAAACTAAAAATACTCCCCAGTAAATGCCCCTAAAATGAAAGAGCACAAACTGTTCAAAATCTGTCTGGCACATGAAATGTAATATTCTGCAGTGCAGTGATTTTGTCATAACAATCTAATGAACTGGCAGAAAGCTACATTAGAAAAAAAAAAAAGCACCAGCATACAAAGAGGAGAACCCTGGCAATTCTTTGCCACTGATTAATATATAGCCGTCATCATAATGTTCCTGTGCCATGAAGTCCTGAAGGTGTATCTAAGCCCAAATAAAACAATACTTCCAATGTTTATTTGAAAAGTTACACAAAAAAAAACATCACAAAACAAAATGGATGAAAACAAAAACAAGCAATTTAAAACTGTTCTCAGCACACCTCACACTCAACTTCATAATAGAAAATGAATGGTTAGATTTACAGAGGAAATTACAATACACACCTGACATGCAATGACTACATAACTTTGCTGAAATTAAACAAAGCATGTAGAAATAAAACCACAAAGAGAAAATAACAGCGGACAATGGGAAACACTCTACTTATAAGAAACAACAAAGGAAGGAAAATAATGCAGGTCCTTTTAATTAATGGTTACTTTGCCTGTTTAGAATAGTGCATACTACACTATATAATTGACTTCTACATAGAACTGTTTGAATGTAATTGTTCATAGTAAATAATTTAAATAAGGGAAGATATTTAATAATAACTTTTGAATCCTAGAGTTGAATAAGGATTTAAAAACGTACATCTAGCACATTCAGCAGCTGGCCAAAAGGTGGCTAAAAACACTTTTCATGAAGATACTGTCCTAAACATGGGTGTGCGCAGAAGGGGGCAAGAGGGGGACAGTTGCCCCAAACTGACTTCAGATGGTTCCAAGAAATGGTTTGTAAATATGATTTCTAATAAACAATGGGGGACATGTAATAAAGTTTGCAAAAAGAACAAGTTTGTGAATAAAAATTTACATGACCCAATGTAATATTCATCATTAGGCTTTAATTGCATTGTGAATCTTAATTGCAAATTGACCTGCTTGAAGGTGGTGTAAACTTTTGGAGCAAACGTAACAACTTTTTCATTAAGAAGTTTTATTACATACACTGCACACTATCACAATCTATAAAATTCGCAATGGCAAACAAAATTTCTCACTTTGCGAACATTTATCCACATTGCACTAATGGAGAACGATTTTTGCATTAGTGACCACTATTACATTCCCCAAAAAAAATGTTTTCTATACTTCCCACCCCAAGGCAAACATCTTTTACTCACATAATGATGTTGGAATAGACAAAGGAGGATTTGGAGGGAGTGTTCATTGGCTGTTAGCATGTTATTGGGAGGGCTTAGGATGGAGGAAGTGTGTTCCTGATAACTGAATTATGTGAGCAGGTTTAAATTTAAATTTTAACCAAATCTGCCACCTATGCTGAATATAGCAGAGTAGCATTAAATAACAATACATTTTTTAAATGCTTTCATAAATGAAAATGAATTTAGCTAGAAGAGAATTAACCCTTTCCCTGCCAGCCGTTTGGCATAAATATGAACATCTACTGTCAAGCCGGTTTTTAGACTTTTTGTACGCTTTCACTTTAAGGGCATTTCCTGGGGGGTGGGGGGTCTTTTAGTTTACACAGGAACACAATATATTGTTTTTTTAGGACAAACTGAGCTTCTGTAAAAAGATACAGGCTTCTAAGTGTCTAAAAAATTGAAAAAAATCATGTTTCACACAGTACAATCAAATATATCAGAAATATAATTTATTTTATGGATGAGGACACAGCCAATTTGGAAAGTTCTAGGTTTCCTGAACGCGGCAATACGATATATATAGTTTTATGGAGAGTTCTCACTTGTATAGATCAAAATCTCCAGGCAATACACTAGCAAATATCTAAAGCACTGCTTCACAAAACGGCATACTTCTGATTTCAAGGCCAAACATTCCACAAACAGTAGGATTACCCTAGAAAACTACCCATTATTAGAAATAGCAGATTCTGGCAAATCAAAAATGGGTAAATATATCTATGTACGCCAAACTACCAAGCTGCAATTTTTTCCTAAATTTATAATTTTTTATAGAAATTGAATTTTTTAAAAAATTACCTCAAAGCTTCCAATCTACCGCATCATATCTCCCACACATCATTAGGTACTAATGTAAAAACCCGGAATATGATTGCCTTGGAGTCCAGTGAACAGTTTATTGCCCAAGATGTATAAGTTTACCTGCACGTGGCATTTAGGGGCCCCAAAGTGAAGACCCCCCATATAGTCTGTTGTTTCAGGTACTGCCAAATCAACATATTTACATAGTTTGGGGGGGGGGCAAATGTTGAAAAAAGTACGTTCACCCCAGAAAACCATATATTTTAGTACACATTCCCCTGAATCCAAATTGGGTATGCATATCTTTCTACTCCAAATCACCAAGCCACAAATAGTCATGCTTGAAAATAGTTTTTAATTAAAAAAAACAAAAGATAACGGTACAATGAATAAGTAAAAAACAAAAAGACCTGTCTGTGAGTTTGTGTACACATGTTTTATGCACTTCTAAAAGTTGTCCCAGTGTAAAAATATATGTGAATAAGTGTGCAAAATGAGAATAGTGTACTAAATAAAAAATACCAATCTTTACTAGAATGTAAGTGTATACTGTAGCTCTGGGCTCAGATTAGAGCATGAAGGGGAGGATGGCGGAAGGAGAAGGGGTGAGGGAGAGAGGAACAAACTGAGCATGCTCAAGCCCATGCCATGGAGATTTTAGCTGAAAGAAGGAAGTCTGATACAGAAGGCATTGTGTACACTATAGAAGGAAAGAAATGTGGTGTTTTCTTTTGACAGAGGACATTCTGATAAAGCTTACTTCGTTTTTACCTTTCCTTCCTTTTACCTACAAAAATGATTGTGTTTAGTTGTGTACATTTGTGCACTATGCCAAGCTTTTATGGACAAATACAGTGAACGTAAACAATATTGGAAAGGATGAGTGGGAATATATTGCACACACTAACTGCTTTATTAAACATTAAAAGGTTGATGACATTATAACCTTTTATTTTTGTTACCTTCTGGAGGCCTGTTGGAAGTTGCCACCACAACAACTCCATTTAGAAACAGATTTTCAAAAAGTTGTTTAAGGATCATGGCATCAGCAATGTCGGTTACCTGTAATGCATTAAGAGCTGCTATGTCATAATGTTGTGTTAAAATACAAAAAAAACATAATAGCACACTGATTTTTTTATATTTTATATATATATATATATATATATATATATATATATATATATATATATATATATATATATATATATATATATATATATATATATATACAAGAAGTCCTCTGCACTCAACCCATTATCAATATATTTAAGACAGACATTTTCAAAATCTCTCTGTCAAATATATTGATAATGGGTTGAGTGCAGAGGACTCTTGTAATTGTCTATATGTATTTTGTGGCCACAGCCTCATTGCACCCCCGCAATGTTTTTAAAAATTAGTGTTTGTTATATATATATATGTATATATATATATCTCACCAGTTCAAAATAAAATTTGCCAGCAGCCAATAGGAAATTATTTATAAGTAAATCCAGTACAAAATTAAAGTATACATAAAGAAAGAAGCTTCCACAGTACTTTGGCCAATTATTACTCCTATTAGCCTTATTTGACTGGGTCACAGGGCAAATCTTACCCTTGCTGGCCTTAAAGGAAAACTATAACCCCCAAACAATGTAGGTCTCTATAAAAAGATATTGCATAAAACAGCTCATATGTAAAACCCTGTTTCATGTAAATAAACCATTTTCATAATAATATACTTTTCTAGTAGTATGTGCCATTGGGTTATCATAAATAGAAAATTGCCATTTTCAAAAATAAGGGCCATCCTCTGGGATTGTACGATTCACTGTGCACACAAACACACCAAATAAACCATATATGTTAGGTCAAATGAGTCAATTAACAGACAGTTCTGTCTTTTGCTTCCACACTTCTTCCTGTTACAGCTAGAGCTGTGTTATTTCTGGTCAGGCGATCTATGAGGCAGCACAGAGACCATCACCAAATGGTGATTCAAGGCAAGAGATGGAAAAGGGCAGTTTTTACTTAAATATATATTAATTTGATATAAACTATCTGTTGCTCAAGTATTCATTTTGGGCGTATAGCTTTCCTTTAAAGGGATTCTGTCATTATTTTTATGGTGTAGTTTTTATTTCTAAATTACACACTTTACACTGCAAATAATTCACTCTTAAAATGTTTCATTCCGCAACCAATAAGGGTTTTTTTTTTTTAGTTGTACAGGTATGGGACCTGTTATCCAGAATGCTCAGGACCTGGGTCTTTCCGTAATTTGGATCTTGGTACTTTAAGTCATGTAAATATTAATAAACCCAAAAGGCTGGTTTTGCTTCCAATAAAAATTAATTATAGTTTAGTTTGGATCAAATACAAGGTACTGTTTTATTATTAGAGAGAAAAAGAAAATATTTTTTTTAAACTTTAGTTTGATTATAATGGAGTCCATAGGAGATGTCCCTTCCATAGTTCGGAGCTTTCTGGATAACAGGTTTCCAGATAACCTCATACCTGTAATATTGTTGTGTAAGCAGCCATCTCAGGTCATTTTGCCAGGTCATCTGCTTTCAGAAAGAAACAGTGCTGCACTATGGAACTGCTTTCTGACAGGCTATGGTTTCTCCTACTCAATGTAACTGAAGGAGTCGCAGTGGGACCTGGATTTTTACTATTAAGTGTTGTTCTTAGATCTACCAAAGGCAAACACAAAGACCTATAGCACAGCTAATGTTCTTTATCAATTTATTTTATGCTGATATGCATTCCTTATTGAGTTACGTTGTTAACCACAAACTTAGCATGTGACATAGTTTTGAACACGTGACATAGTTTTGAACACGTCAATCAAAAGTAAAAGATAAAAGTTGAATAAAAAGTTTTAGAGAAAAACAACCAACTTACAACGTACAGGGGAAAGCTTTAAAAACTGGATGTGTTTAGCAAAAAAACACCTAATGCTTGCAACACAACAAAACTTACCAGTTATTACTGGAATGTGGCCAAATATTTCAGCAGGCTGGTGCATTTGTAGACTAATGCAAGTAGTGATGCACCGAATCCAGGATTCGGTTCGGGATTCGGCCTTTTTCAGCAGGATTCGGCTGAATCCTTCTGTCCGGCCGAACCGAATCCTAATTTGCATATGCAAATTAGGGGCGGGGAGGGAAATTGTGTGACTTTTTGTCAGAAAACAAGGAAGTAAAAAATGTTTTCCCCTTCCCACCCCTAATTGCATATGCAAATTAGGGTTCGGATTCGGTTCGGTATTAGGCCGAATCCTTCGTGAAGGATTCGGGGGTTCGGCCGAATCCAAAAAAGTAGATTCGGTGCATCCCTAAATGCAATATATACATACACACAATTAGGTCACAGGTTTCACTGTGTGGTTAACTGTAGTTGAATTACTAGGCAATGCGCTCTAATTTATCGTAGATCACACAAACATATCTAGACTTTTTCAAACCTGTGTGTTAACAGAGAGTTGGATAAAACAAAAGAATTATGTATGTGCACACAAACTTTTCTGGTGTCATAACATATGTGTATATGTAGTAGCACACAATTTAACATTACAGGGGTTGTTCACCTTCCAAACACTTTTTTCAGTTCAGTGGTTTTCAGATTGTTCACAAGAAATAAAGATTTTTTTTGAAGTACTTTCCATTTTTTAAATTTTTTCCCAAAATCGAAGTTTAAAGTTTAATGTTCCTGTCTCTGGTGTTTCAATCTGGCAGTTCAGTAATTCAGGTGCAGACACTAAACCGTTACAATTTTGCAACATGTAGTTGATACATTTCTCAGCAGACTCTCTGGAATATTCACAACTATTGTTATCAATTCTAACAGCTGCCTGTAATACAACCCAGGAAATGTATCAACTAATGTATAAGTTTAGAACAGTTTACAGGGTCGGCGATCCCCCCTCCCAGAGCTGCTTTGGAAGGTGAAAAATGATACTAAACACTTTAAAGGGGAACTATCCCGAAAATGAAAATTTAATTTAAGCTTCATCATAATGAAGTAAGAAACTTTCTAAATACAATCAATTAATAATTCTGTACCATTTCTAAAATAATCAAGTTTATCTTCACTATTCCTCTCTCAGCATCTGTTTCTCCTCATTCTCTCTTCATTCAGGAGTTGGGTGTCAGATGAATGATCCAATGTATCTTATAGGGGGGGGTTTCCTTTTCTAGCAGATGTATTAGAGCTCACTCAAATAGCGGATTCCAGTACAAACAAAATAACAGGCTTTTGCACACATTCTGCATGTAGAGAAGCAGGTTTCTGGTGATTTTAATAGAGTGAGCTCTAATACATTTTCTAGGCAAAATGAGCCTGCCTATAAGATATATTGGATCATTCATCTGACACCCAACTCCTGAATGAAGACAGAATGAGGAGAAACAGATGCTGAGAGACGAATAGTGAACATAAACTTTATTATTTCAGAAACAGTACAGAATTTTTAGTTGAATGTATTTAGAAGTTTATTTCAGTATGCAGAGGCTAATAAATTTTCATTTTCACCATAGTTCCCCTTTAATATTAGAAAAACACTTAGAAAATAGAAAGGAATTGGAAAAATTCTTAATTTCTGGTAAACTATCTGAAACCGACTGAATTAAAAAAAAAGTCTTGGAAGGTGAACAAACCCTTTAAGGAGCAGGTTTATTAACGTTAGAATTGTGTTTTCCATGAAAAATTTTGAGTTTTCCGGGTCATTTTGGATTGATAAATAACTCCCCTTAAAGGTAACATTAAAAGAAGTGACAGTAGCACATCACTATTACAACCATACCAAAATATTACTGGTAGAGCTGGTAGGTCTAATGTATAGTTTGGCTGTAATAGTTTTGTGCTGTTTCTTTTTAACGTTACCTCCGAGTTGAGTGCTCCTTTTAGATTGTAAGCTCACTCTAGCAGGACTCTTTACTTCTGTTATAGATACATTTTTGTATATAATCTGCATGCTGGCGCTTATGCGTAACATATGTGTTAATAATAATGATAAAATATTTTTACTAGGAAATTAGCAGATATTAAGTTAGGTCTTGCAGTTTAGTATCTTGGCCTGTATATAGCCCTAGGGCCTCAAGTATACAACTACAAACATACTCTATTTTACAAAATAAGGTGAAATGGATATCAAATTTGCTGTGCACTGATGTATAAATTGTTGCACCTCTGTTTCCTCAGGAAAAGGCTACAGAGAGCAGGGAAAATGCTGTGCCTGTGCAGCTTGAGGCATCTCAGTAAGGGAACTCACAGATTCACAGAGACCCATTGGTGTAGTTCCCATGTACAAATCATGCTAAAATTGGCCAATCTACTTCATTGGTCCATGATTAGCAATGGAAAGAAATTTGGAAACTAGGGGTTTCCTCATCAACATTCAAGTTAATTTTAGGAAGCCTTTCTACAATGCAAAGATATAAAAGAAACCTCCTTAACCCCCAAAAATACTTTTTGGACACTCAATAGCTAGAGGTTCCCAAATCCATACATTACCACTCAACTATTCAGTGGACTGCTTCCAGAGTCCTTCTCCTACAAGCTCTTAGACTATCCTGTTCCTTATGTCAGTAGCCAAATACACTGGCCATGAACACACTCAGCGCTGCCTCTAACCACCTCATTTTGGTGGCTATGGACTGTATCAATGACAAATTATAAAGTTTTGGTGTCTTTTGCAGGGTCTATCTTCCCTAACTGCAGCACTCATATCTGTATAGACTGTGAATTATGGTTAAGTGCTTGTTTCAATCAACAAGTGCACGGTTTTCTTCCTTTTTTCCCCATGATTTTGGCCTGTAATATGTGCAATATCCATGACCCTTGCTACATGAATTTTATAACTGGATATCCTGCAGAATTAAGTGCTATTCACATGATTTGATTTAAAAAGGACCTTGTTTTATTAATACATGCTGGAATTTGCGAATTTAGCAATACAGAATTGTTTAAAGGCAAAGTAAAACCTTTTATATGCCAGCAACAATGGACTTGTCTATTTTGTCACTATTTTCCACAGCAAGCCTCCAATTCATTAAATATTGTTTTTGTATCTTTTATGAAATGTTCTGTACTTTAGAGCAATATTATGTATATGGTGTATATAGGGCAATATATAGATGACTTCATTGTGTACTGCAATGAATTGTCAATGATCATTTGAGCACTTTTTGAATTATTGATTTTCAAATTCAATATCAGTGTGGAGTATATAGGCATTTTGTCTTTTGATAATTTTAGAATATGGATAATAAATTCATTTTTGCAATGCAATTCTAAAAAGTCAGCAGTTTAACTAAGCTAGCTAGCATATGCCTAGTATAAAATTAAAATCAGCTACACTTCAAATGTTTCATTACATCTATCCACCACTAATATTGTCAGCTTTTATTGTAGGAATTCAAGTGGCAGATATACACGATCAGAACAAACATTAAGGTGATCCAGTTAATTAGAGCTAGCGTAATGAACAAAACAAAACACAAAAAGCATGAATGTATTATACATGTCTATTATCCTTTTGTTAGAAATGCTGTGAGAGGAAGCAATGCAGGGTTATAGCACTTTACAGCAGAGGACAAGTAGCTGACTAGAGTGGAATCAAATGATATGGATACTATTATAGGCCAACTGAACAACACAATTCAGCAGATGGCCCATCACAAAAACAAGCGGCTTCATGGTGCTAGAAAGCCTTATTCCCACTGTTTCAAATAATTATACAGTCACTTTTCTCATGAACCTTAACCTGTAACCTCCGCAGAAATATTTAAGACAATAGCTAACAAAACAAAGCACTCTTCAAACAGCTCTGAGCTCAATGTTTTGTGCATTACCTAATGGGGTTTTAGGGGTTTTTATCGTCCCTCACCAATTTAAGGAATCTATTTGTTCCATCTTCATTATAATTTTTCTTTCCTGTTTTTAGTCTGAAACGGGCTATAAAATATCAAATATGAGCAACCATGTAACTATGATCACATTTGAGCACATTTTGAAGATGAACCGAACAAAGGTCTATTAGATGTTATTATTGGGGCATGGCTGTACTGTGAAAGCGCACCTGCGCCAAATATATTTCGACATATCATGCAAAATTCAAAGGGGGAGTAAATTAATACTTATGAATACTTAAGCAACAGATTTAGGATCCTATTTAGGATTACCCAATGGCACATACTACTAGAAAAGTATATTATTATGAAAATGGCTTATTTACATGAAGCAGGGTTTTACATATGAGCTGTTTTATGCGATATATTTTTATTGAGACCTACATTGTTTGGGGGGTATAGTTTTCCTTGCGCTTACAATATGCCCTACTTCTTTACCCCATTATAAATATTTCTACACCTCCCCCCCCCACTGGACAGGCTTTAAATGTATGCAGAAAAGCACTTTTATATTGCCAAAATACATGGCTCATTTCAATATATGCCCCTACAATCTATGATTTCTAAAACATTCTATTTAATTTAAAACACTGCAGAGTAGCTTATTACATCTACCACCTTGTTTTTTTTCAATTCACATAACCACAAAAGTCAAATACAAGTGAAGGCATCTCTCTTGTGCTCTTGGGTACAAAAATGTCCAGAAAATATAAAATCCTGGAAACAGGAGTTACTTTCCAAATCAATCCAAATACCATAGATTACAGAAAACATGCATAAGTACATCATTCTTACAATTGGATTTACTGAAAAGTGCAGTGAGCTATAGGACTGCTGACATTTATTTAGAAGCTATTTATTCAATTAATTATTAACTGATCAATTAATTAATACATTCATTTAAAACCACTCATTTCATGTAAGCTTCAGATTCATTAGTACGAGCATTCCCAATCACTTGACTTACTTTAAAATGATTGCAATAAACCCATTAAAAAATAAATGGGGTGTATATCTATTAAGTGATATTTGAGCATAAAAATGAGAGTAGATTCTCTGAGCTGTAATATGTAAGAGAGACTTGAAAATAGGGATGCACCGAATCCACTATTTTGGATTTGGCTGAACCCCTGGATCCTTCGCGTGAGATTCGGCCGAATACCGAACGGAATCCTAATTTGCATACGCAAATTAGGGGTGGGAAGGGGAAAACATTTTTTACTTCCTTGTTTTGTGACAAAAAGTCACGCAATTTACCTCCCAGCCCTAATTTGCATATGCAAATTAGGATTTGGTTAAGCCGGGCAGAAGGATTCGGCCGAATCCGAATCCTGACGAAAAAGGCTGAATCCTGGCCGAATCCTGAACCAAATCCTGGATTCGGTGCATCCCTACTTGAAAATGAGTGTATATTTACCGAGAACTGTCTGGAGAGTAAAAAACATAATAAGAGACTCTCTCTCAGCACAACAGTGATACCAATTGAGTGTATTACCAACCACTAATTAATATCGATGATTCTATAGAGTAACTCTGTTTACATACAAATGCAGATTCTTTACAAATAAAAAACTGTCTACTTTTAACGAAGCCATTACCTCAATGTCAAAATCACAGAATTACACAGTGAACTGTTGGCTAAAATGGTTCCAGAGATTAGGAAACATGGCTGTCTATATAAATATGAAGCCCTGTGGCAGAGTCTGTGTCAAACAAGGCCCCACCATACAAAAATGCTGTCTAAAATGTAGTATTTAGGACTAAATCATCTCTGTTTCATAAGAGGGATATATTAGGGAAGTACACTGAAAATGCAATTATACCAACATTGATGATGTTTCTACAATTTAGCAGCAAAAAACAAACTTTGGTGTCATCTTCAACTGCTACTAACATAACATAAGAGATTTATCTGAAGGAAACAAATGCTTGCAGGAGGGCATATCAGACTAACTTCAAGTAATTGCCCTCTAATTGAGTTGCATTAATCTTCTATCCCATCTAATACAGTGGTAATGAGTTCTCTTTACAAAGCCAAACATTATTTCTCAGCCACTGTTTGGAAAGCTCTATAATAACATTTGGATTATGTGTCAAAAGAAAATATACTAAACTCTCCAGGGAAAAAAACAGATACTGAATAGATGTGGTAATAATGTAGTGTTTTGATGGTATAACATTCTTATGCCTTTTGCAGTAGCAGAATAAATTGATTTGTGAAAGCTATTTAATTAATATAGCAAGAGTCACTTGATGCGCTTGGTTGCCAATTTACACTCTTTTGATCTAGTCCCCTTACTTATGCAGTAAAATTGCGCTTCTGTTGCAGAACAGAAGTAGTAAGTGAAAAACAATGGGCAATGTATTCTTCTAATAGTCTTTTTTTTAGTACCCCACATTCATTATACAGTAGAACAAAAGAGAAGGCTACAAATTACCACTAATGGCAGTCTGCTAATGAAGAGAATGGAGAAATTTCATTAGCATTTAAGAGAAAGGATTTATTATGACCTAGCGTTGCTTTCTATTATGACTCACTTAAGCAAGACGGAAAAAAAAGGAGAGAAAGAAAAATCTCATAGCTAATTTACATGTGTAAGTGCCAGAGACTCTGTCATCTGCTGATTGGTACAGAGCCATGTAATGAATGACAAATATAAGCATATACAACTAGCAATTAGTATTAGTACAAAAGATATGTATTCTAAAACCTGTCTTTCAGGATATGTTGAATGTATATGTACAGTTTGCAAATAAGAAATTGGCACTCTAAGTTAAGGCAGGACAATAACAAATAGCTTTCTAACTTTAAACTCTCAATATGTTTAGCTGGGCATTCTCACATCGTTTGCCTTTCCCCGGACCAGAAGAGGCTACACAGCCTCAACATTATGACCAAGATAAACACATTATAGGTATGGATAAATAAAATGCTAAGTGCTTAGAGTAACTGTAAATAAAATATATTCATACTTAGCGAAGACTAAGGGGCCGATTCACTAAGGGTCGAATATCGAGGGTTAATTAACCCTCGATATTCGACTAGGAATTAAAATCCTTCGACTTCGAATATCGAAGTCGAAGGATTTAGTGCAGATAGTATGATCGAACGATTATTCCTTCGATCGAACAATAAAATCCTTCGAAACAAACGATTCAAAGGATTTTAATCCAACGATCGAAGGAATATCCTTCAATCAAAAAAAGTTAGGCAAGCCTATGGGGACCTTCCCCATAGGCTAACATTGACTTCGGTAGCTTTTAGATGGGGAACTAGGGGGTCGAAGTGTTTTTTAAAGAGACAGTACTTCGACTATCGAATGGTCGAAAAGTCGAACGATTTTTACTACGAATCCTTCGATTCGAAGTCGTAGTCGAAGGTTGAAGTAGCCCATTCGATGGTCGAAGTAGCCCAAAAAAAACTTCGAAATTCTAAGTTTTTTTACTTCGAATCCTTCACTCGAAGTTAGTGAATCGGCCCCTGAGTGTTTTGGCTAAGATGGAAAAATGGTCACTTTAATTTAGAAATTAATTTATAAATGGTAACTGCACAGCAGATGACCACAGTAATAGACTAGGAATACTAGATGACAATAAGTAACAGGTTTTAGTGCCAAGCAGCAGGCAGTATAAAATGATGACTTAAGTTGGGAATAGGTCTAACAGCCATTATTTTAAGTCATACAAATTAATGATTAATCCTCAGAGTTTAAATATGGTCCTTGGTACAAAACATATATTTAGGGGGTTATTTACTAAACCTCGAATTCTTCTGATGAAGCTTTTTTTCCCCCAAAAACTTGAATTTTTCAAGATTTATTATAATGTACCCAGATGCTATACTCTCCTCAATGGGAGAGGCACCAATCTCAATTTAAAGTTATCATAGTTTTAGCTGGGTTTAGCCTGAAATCTAACTTTTTTCAGGGTTTTTGGGAAAAAGGCAGAAAAATTCGTACAATCCAGATTTTCGCTCAATTTTATCCAGTTTTTCACAATTTTATCCATTTTTTAATTAATAAATTAGACAAAATTGATCATGGGAGTTTGGTCATGGGTTTTTAAATAAAATATGATACATTTGGATTCAAGTAAATAACCTGCTAAAATGAATAAGAAAATAGAGAATTATTCACATGGCTGACTGAAGCAAAGTTAGATAAAATGGGTTTGCTGCTTAGTACGTTAACACAGGAATGTCCATAAGGGACTTCTAAATACAATGCTATTGTAAAGGATAATGAAAGGTTTCCTTTTCCCAAGACTCTCTGTACATAGATAGTTCTCCTGCTGCTCTTCGGAATGCGTTCACTCATCTCTCTTGGTCAGGCACCTGAACTTCAGCAGATTATTAATCCTTTACGCTTGCAGTGTTTCCTGGCCACAATGTCATTTCTCCCAGACTTAGTTGCATGCACCAATTTTTATTCACACTTCACTACTCAAAATAGGAAAACATCTATGATCTAGACAAGAATATTTCACCTTCCCAGCTAGGGGGATCCTTATAAAAAAAAAAAAAAAAAATTAGAGTAACCCTATCTTTATCAAATCAGAGGCATTGTGAAATGATTGCTCAGTCTAAGAAACAGCATAAAGATTCGCAATTTAAGGATATGCTTTTAAAGTGCCTTTGCTGCGAAGGTTCTGTTGTATGTTTGCTATTCAACATGAATTCAATAAATAAGACTTGTGCAGAAAATGTTTAATGTTTGCCTATTGTTTTTCCAATGAGTACTTACAAGACTTTAAGAAGACTCATCATAAGATTCCCAAAATTGTTGTCCCTACCATTTAGGGATGCACCGAATCCACTATTTTGGATCCGGCCGAACCCCCGAATCCTTTGCGAAAGATTCGCAGCAGAATACCGAACCAAATCCTAATTTGCATATGCAAATTAGCGGTGGGAAAGGGAAAACTTTTTTTACTTCCTTGTTCTGTGACAAAAAGTCACGCAATTTCCCTCCCCGCCCCTAATTTGCATATGCCAATTAGGATTCGGTTCGGCAGAAAAATACAGCACAGTTTTGGAATCTGGAAAGATTTTGAATCCCCTACAAGTCAGGTTTTACTTACTGTAAGGGGTTGAATTTGATGCACTTATGTCTTTTTTCAACATCAGCTACTATGGAACTTTTAGATAAGCAGGGGTCAGATTTAATTCATAGTTCACTACATACACTCTATCATGGTTCACCTATCCTCATAACTTTGCATGCACCAAAACAAAAGTGACAGGATTCACCCTAACCAAATGCTGGAGTCAATGCACGGTGATACATTATAAATTTAGTTCCCCTTTTCTGGGTTTTATCTGTATCTATATATACCTTTTAATGCAAGACAAAAAAATCTAGTCCCAATTACAAATATTTACTCATGTTCTTTCTAAGTTTAGATGGACAACAGCATGTTCCAAAGTATTGGTGCACAGAAAAATAAAATTCATAAATGGCACACAAAGGCCTGCTTATATCACAAACAGGGAAGGCAACAAAAAGTGCATTGACACATAGTTGTGTAAGAAAATATCTTTATCACTCAACACAATAACATGATGAATACATGAAGACTATAGTCAATGGCCTTGGCTTTTATCTTGTGTATGTAGATTTTATTAATTATATTAGCTCTTCATTTTTAATTCCATATAAGATAAACTATAGGTAAGGCAAAAAAGAAATATATTTTATTGGGTTAGTATACACACGAGTTTACTTTTAGATGGTTATTGTTTTCAAGGATATTTTTCAGTCAAAACTTAAACTTTTCAGGTTAAAAAAACACAAATTTTTCAGGTTTTTTAATAGAGCTCTAATTATACCCTGAACCTGGAAATAGCTAGAATCAGAAAATACACCATCTAAAACCTGTCGCGTTCATGTAGAAATCAATGGCAGAGGTCCCTTCAACCATTTGAAGAAGATGTTTGTAGTCTTCATAATGTTCAGGGTTTTTTTGGTGGGTTTTGATTGAAAACTTGATCAATTTCTAGCGATTCAAGCTTTTTTCCACCAAAAACTTGTTTTTTCTATTCATGTCTTTTCTTAAATCTGAAAACATTCGAGGTGTAAAAACCTCACTAACCTCTAAAACTTAACCTTTGATAAATAACCCCCTTAATATACCATAAAATGTCCTATTTTTGTAACTTTTCAACTGAATAGATCTATTTTGAATTGATGATTCGTTTTTTAATTATTTGCCTCCCTTTTCTGACTCTAAGCAGCTTTCAAATAGCCAAAACTTCTTTAAAGGGGTACTCCCATCAGAAAAATATGTTTCTTTGTGTGGAAAACAAGCTACAAAACTATAGTAGCAGATTTACCAAATATAGAATTGGGAATCATGCAGGTTTGCAGATTTCCTGCCATTTACTCTATTTTAACATAAATATACATACCTGGAATTCATCAAAACACAGAAGGCAGGCCTCCTCACTAATTTCTTCAGCTATTGGTGCAATGGGATCATAGGCTTTGGCCATAAATCCCGCCTTCCTTTTTGGTAAATTTCTCTTCAGACGATGTATTCCTAGGGTAGATACAATAACTATTTATTGTGCTGTCAAAAAGACCAATATATTTGTATTTCTGTGGCATTATACTAAAATACTTACAGGGGAGCCTGAGAACTTGAGTTGGAATAAAAGTATTTCTACGTTTTGGTACCAGAAGAAGTGTCTGACACCCGGGCTTTTAACGCACAACACTAAGGGGGTTATTTATTAAGGTCAGAATTTATCTCTATATCGGCTGCTACAAACTCCGATCTAACCCTTTTAACTTTTTAACGCTTATTTATTATTACATTTTTCCGAAAATTTGCTTTGCGGGAAAAGCTCAGATTTTCATGATTTTTTTGTGAATTTTCCCCCGAAATCTCCGAATTTTTCTGAGTTTCCACCCGAAAGCTCCGAAAACATTGTGAAATTGCCCCAAATCCCCAACACAACCAAAAATCAATGGGACTGTTCACATTGACTTTTATGCAACCTCGACAGGTTTGAGATGCCGTGTTTTTATATACGGGCTTTTTAGCCCTCGGGGTTTAATAAATTCCAAAAAATTCGTGATTTTTAAAGTCCGATTTAAAAAAAAAAAAAATCATGAATTTTTTGGATTTCGGGGGATTTTCGGGTATTCTGAGCTTAGTAAATAACCCCCTAAGAGTGTAATGCATTAAAAGCCCCGGTGTCCTAAACAGCTTCCCAGTGACAACTAATAAAGGATGAATAATGATTTAATCAAATTTAGTGATGAATTAAGTGACATATTAATGTATATTAAGGAATTAAATTATAATGTTGTAACAAATAAGGGTAGCAGGATCTATAATGTTATAAATGTAATTAATAGTTAAAGTAGTGGTATATACTTGACCAGATTATGTGTCCTGTTTTTAAATGTATGTATAACAAGTAATGAATAGTATCAATATATAATTTTATAATTGATATGTATTTATAACTTTTTTATGTCTAGTATGTCTAGTGATGTTTAAAATGATAGTCGCTTTGGTCTGACGGGGTTAACACATCAGGGGCAATGCTGTTGTTTTCCCGCCACATTGTAAGTATCAGGCACTTTCATTGTTTATTTGGCACTTTGAGAAAGGTCCAGTGAGGGTCGAAACGTCAGTCCTTTTGCTCTACAATAAAGTGAAGTTTTTTTAAGTCCTACGAGTATGGATCTTTTTCTGGAGGTATGGATAAGTTATGATGAATTTGCACCCAGACACACCAATGAACTTTATCGAGAATGCCAGTAACACTATGAGATCGTTCGCATTTTGAAGGATAATATCCATAAAACACATAACCAATAAGCACTTACTTTCATGAACATTAAGCATAAACCCATGGAAATGTACTCGCTTCTTCTGTTCAACTTCAACATGATCAAAAAACATGTCCATTACCATAGTCTTTCCAGTACCTACAGAAAATATACAATGGTACAACTTGTTTTTTCAAGCAATATATAATGGTCACTTACAAACAAAATCTGCCATTTTCTCTGTACTTTACTACTGGTGCTGGCTGCTAAACTTTAAAAGCAAAAGAGAGGACACATTGGTGTGGACACTCATTTGGGCACAGAAGTGCAAAACATGAAAAGTGGACGAGTAGTTCGTATCCAACTTTCATTCCTACTCTATGCAACCTTTAGCTACTATCTGCACTTTTAACCAAGAGTCAACACTGGAAACACTGAAATATAAGCATAATACAGCACTTTCACAGAGCTAACAGTGCCTGCACTAATCCCATAAAAAATGTATTTCTTTGGCTTTAAAACAGTACTCTTTCTTATGCCTTGTAATTCTTTTGGCCCACTCAGTATACGGTACATTGCTAGAGACTGCTGGCACCTGCCAAAATTACGAAATTTTCTTTGCCTGGTCCTGTTGACTTGCTAAATGTTACATGAGTGTACAATATTATGCTCCAGTCTTTTTATCTTGCGATTTTTCATCTTAAATTAATAGCAAATTGTGGAATTTTAGAAAATAGGTAAATGCATACTATGCTCTGATTTCAACTAAAATCATCAAGCTTCAAATGGTTTAGACCCTGTTCCCAACCCAACCTGTTCCCAACCTAACCATGCCAAGCTCAGCTACTCTCTAGACATTCAGGGGCAGATTTATCAAAGGTAGAAGTGAAAATTCAAAAAAATTCAAATTTAGAGCTAATTTTGTGTACTTCGACTAGGGAATAGTCCAAATTCGACTCGAATTTGAAAAAAATTGAAAATTCGAACATCAAAATGTATCTGGTACAGTCTGTTTAAAAATTCGACTTCAACCATTCGCCAAAACGATCAAATCAAATTCGATCAAATGTGCTATTACTTTGATTTATTTGATTCAAATTTGATTAAAAAAAAGGGACCTATTCGGCCAAAAAAAAAAAAAAACCTTTGATTTCATTTCGGTTGGTCTTTTTGAAATCGAATTTCAATGTTTTTCAAATTTGACCCTTGGTAAATCTGCCCCTCAGTGACTTGTTTTTTTCAACTGCCCTGTCTGACCAATACTAAGCAACTCTTCAATGTTTTTAATAGTTTTTTTTTTAATTATTTGCCTTCTTCTGGACTCTTTACAGCTTTCAAATGGGGGTCACTGACCCCATCAACAAATGCTCTGTTGATGGGGTTACAAATATATTGTTAATGTTACTTTTAGCCTCTCCTATTTATATTCCAGTCTTACATTCAAATCATGATTGCTATGGTTATTTTGACCCTAGCAACTAGACTGCTGAAACTGCAAACTGAAGGACTGCTGAATAAAGAACCAAATAACTGAAAACCAATTACAAATTGTCTCATAATATCACTCTTTACAGCATATCAAAAGTTAACTGAAAGATGAACAACTACAAGAGATACTCTGCACTCAACCCATTATCAATTTGTTGAGGACACTGAGAGGTTTAGTTAACTACTAAATAAATGCCCTCCCCTTTAAACAAAACAGGGATTATTAGCCATATATTGCAATATATTTAAGATGTCCAAATATGTCAAAGTCTGGTATGGCCAGTCCTATACTCACTTTCATCTGATTTATTAAAAATTCTATTGCTTCATTATACACAGGGGCCACATTTTATCTTCTACTTGCTTGAATTTAAAGTTAAAACTCCCAAAATGGGTTGCTCTTTAATTGGTCACCACTGCCATCACCTGTGGTGAAAACCCCCTTTAATTTAGCTCATATAAGTGTTAATGTTATATAAGTGTTAAATTTAAGCATGTTATAGAAGCAACTTTTTAATTGGCCATCACTTTTTCTTTTTATAGTTATTATTTGCCTTTTTCTTTTGCCTTTTTCAACTTTCACAAATGCCCTGTAAGGCTACAAATGAGGCCCTCTCATTCATATTCCAGTCTCTTACTTTAATCAGTGTATGGTTGCTAGGGTAACAATCAGCTGAAATTGCAAACAGGAGAGCTGCTAAATAAAAAGCTAAATAAAATGAAAGAGCTACAAGCTAACCTACATGTATCTGTTTTGTATCTCTCATCTTCACATAGACACTACCAGCTGTCAGGCACATAACTTATTATAAACAAGACACTGTACCTGCACCATCGCAAAGTGTAACTATTGTAACTGTAAAATGTCCATTTTCTGTTTTGGATTGTTTTGTTTTGTAAGTAAAAGCAATAAAATTTACCTTAAAAAAAAAAAAAAAGCTACAAGCTAAATAATTCAAAAACCACAAGTAATAAAAAATGAAAACCCCTTTAAAGTTTTTTTTTGTTTTTTTTAACCCACAAAAAGATTTTTATTGTTTGCCCTGAGCTTTTCATTTTCTAAGTCTCTGCATTAAAGACCTGCACAAAACCAACATTAAAGGAGAAACAAACCCTTAATAATAAAAAAAACCTATCCCCCCTACCCTACATAGAACCCCCCGGCAAATGTCCCTAACTCTTTACTTACCCCTCCATGCAGATTCTGTCCAGTGGAGTTCAAGGCAGACAACTTCAGCCATTTCGGTAATCTTCGGAATGAGACTGGTGCTTTGGCAATTCTTATGAGTTTTGGCACAAGTGCAGTTGTCGCAAAAGAGAAGATTGCTCCAACTGCCCATGCGTCGCTTCGCCGGTCTCATTTTGAAGATTATTGAAGAGAAGAAGATGGCGCCCATGAACTCCGCTGGACAGAATCTGCACGGAGGGGTAAGTAAATAGTTATGGGCATTTGCCCAGGGGGGGGGGAGGAGGTAGGGGGTCTATGTAGGGAAGGGTTTTTTTTTTAAAGGATTTGTTTTTCCTTTAAGATTTTTATTTGAAACATAACATTATAAATATTTTTGTATAACTTACCAACATCCCCAAAGACATAGAGTCCTTTTGGAGTCTTTCTTCTGCCAAAAAGCTGCAATATTAAGGAAATATTAATGAACTGATTGCATGTTACATTTTTCAGTAAATCAAGTTTGATAAGAAGCCAAATGCTAGATTTTAGTTAAAATGGGATGACAATGGTGTTAAACACCAAGATGAACAGAGAGATCCATATATAAAACAGTGCATTTTTGAAAACCCTCCCCATCAGCAACAAAGCTCCTTAAAGAATAAGCAACAAATTTTTTTGCCAAGGTCTGGCACAAGAGGCTGTTAATTAGAAAATATACACTTTACAGTACTGCTGTACAGTAGAGCTGTGTTATTTTAATGATGGTAGTAATGATGGTAGTATTGGCCATATGATGTAGGTATTTACTTAGGACAATTAAGTTAGTCATCCCTGAGGCTAAGGAACCACAGATTTGTTAAACCATGTTAAACTTTAAACACAAACTTTTTTTCATAATGCCAAATTGCTTTTTAAATAATAACAATCTTGATACAGAGAATAGTCTCATTCCATTTAGCAAAGTTGTATATGGCTTTTTTTTGGATGAATACGTTTTTTTCTTTAGGACTTTGATGAAGGGTTGCTGGGTTTGTACTGAGTGATGTTAAGAAATAATATATTGTGTTCAGAGTTTAAAAAGTATTGTTCCTAACACGCTAGTCCAAAAATGTTTACCCAAAATAGTTCATCCTTGCCAGGCAATAAACTAAAAATTAAGTGAAGGTTAAGAATGACATTTTGGGGATATCATTTTTTTTTTTAATATTCTCAGTTAAAAAAATCCTTGAGTAGCTTTCAATCTATTTTTCATGTTATGAAAGATCCTGTTAAGAGCTGGCTAAAGACACAAATCATATTACTACTTTCCCAAACAAGATGAGAAATGTCAAAAAAATGTAAGCCAATGGTATGACCTGCATTAGAATGTTTTATAAGGATCCATGGTTAAATATTAATATGTCTTGTGATTGTATAGGTCTATGAAGAGAACACTACAACAGAAGATGATTATAATGAAAACAATGTCTCATTTGGGACTTTGTAATTACGAAGCAACTTCACGTCTGAGTAGATATGTTTCTGAAACCTGGAACACTAATTAATTGGAAAGGGTAAGACAATAAAAAGCATCAAGAAATGATGTCCATTTTGGATTACTGCATCTGGATATCATACTGACACATTACGCCTGCTCATACTACTAGAGATATTTATATGCGTAAGGACTTTCACTGTGAAGCACCATTAATTGTTTTTTTACAAATAAATCTTTAAAGTGTTCATAGTCTTTGGGTATCCTGAACTGTCTTTGGGTGCCTGAACTGTTAATTGAATTCCCATTTACTCGTTTATATAAACAGTTTAGGTTTGGTCTGTCTTTATTGAACTACTTTTGTTAAAATAACTTTACAGACAATATCATTTAAAAAACAGTTTAGCAATAAAATACTTTTATACTCATCCAAACCGTATAATCTTTGCTATAAAAAACTGAGAAACTATTTTTTTAAATTACAAAAACATTTAGGTCAACAAGTATGTCATTATTTATGTCCATTTGCGAAACTTAAAAAAGGTGAATGTAACAGCAGGGTACTGGTGGTTTACATATATAACTATGCTAAAATGTGTCAGATGTGAAATTATAAATGTTAAGTTTGATTAACTGGTTCTAAATGTGTAACATCTGTTTCAGTCTGCAGCTGTACACATTGTGTTGCTAATTCTATTGCTTTTTTTAGGTGTTTGCTTTCCAGAACGCTATGATTTTCCAACTATTCTTGTTTCTGTGATTATAGGAAACAATGGGTTACAATTCATTTTAAGTAGAACATATTCATACTATTCAGTACTATTTTTCTCTTAGACACAAGTGTGTGTACTTGTAAGTGAGTCTGAACAATTTTTATTTCCCTTTTATACCTAAAAAAATTACTTCTTAGTCTATTAAAAACTACGGTAATCTTATATGTACAGTAATGTAGTTATCGTTTGCAATGAAACTTGGACTGACTGCAGAACATGATTATAACTTTTCTTCGTCCCCAAAAGGCACACAATGTTATACCATCCATACAGAGAACCCCTTTCACAGATCCATTGGAGCTACAGTATATATATATATCTATATATATATATATATATATATATATATATCTATATATCTATATAGATATATATCTATATAGATATATATCTATATATCTATATATATATATATATATATCGACCGCCGAAAAACTACAGTACTCTTGCAAATGACACGTTGCACTCAGAGATCAATAAATCATATCTTGAAAACTTAAAAAAGTCCAGATTCTCTATTTTATCTTATTTCTTCCACAAGCCTATAAGAGATTTTTCAAACTATGAAATCTTCTTCCCTGCTAAATGATTATCTCCTTAAAGAATCAGGGACAAATGATTCTAGATGTAATGCAGGGTATAATTATTTCCTTAAAAAGCCCTAGCATTATATCACTCACCACAAGGAACACTTCTGTATTAAAGTAGAGTACTTCATTGCCTGAGAACATTTTCTTAAGAATTAAAGGCTTCAACTGCCCATATAATGAAAATTGCAGCCATTCTATAAAACTTCCCAAAATCTAACTTTACGTGAAGTTTGGAGTAAAAGAAAATAGCAATCAAATCTTGTAGATTCCATTAAACTTATAGCATTAGTGACCCTGAGAATGACAAAATATAATGTTTACCTTTCATAGGAATTGCCAATAATGTCTTAAGGTAAAAGGACATCTTGCATTTTACTTCCTACCAATGTTTCATTATTGCCCTCTTTACTTTTTGTACTACTTATTGGTATTTTTGTATTTAATTTGAATTGTAAATCTTTAGACCTATTAATTGTTAATGCAGTTATTCTATGTGCATGCCAAAATTAAGTGTACAGCTCTCATATAAACAGCAGTTCTGAAAAAGGAATTAACAGGGTTATGCTGTGCATTCAGACAACAATCCAGTCCAGTCTGCCATTGCTAAATGATCACCAAGTTCTTAAGAGAAAACTGTGTATACCAGCTCCTTAAAGGAGAACTCTTGCTTCCAAACCAAAATTAGATAAAGAGGCCCACATAACACTGCAACCCCTAATATACCCATCCCCATTATCAGTTTCTTCAAAAATTAGGAATAAAAGCCATTTTCTATGCTGAAATCCAGCTGTTTAACAATTCTTCTCTTTCTGCATCATTTGAAATCCTGGCAGAGAAGGAGGGACTAAACACTGATGTTACAAATTGTAACAGCTTCTCCACAGGTTACAGACAGCATGCAGGAACTACATAACCCACAATGCATTGCACTGTGATGTGCTGTTCCTTATTGAAATCACGTGTGCAGGGAATTGTGGGGTTTGGAGGATGCAGGCTGAGGATAGCTGACTGCTGATACAAAGTAACAATAGTCAGCCAGCTCAAAAAAAAAAGCTCAAGTTATGTTTTTGTGGAGTTCCCCTTTAACGATTACCAGGTAGAGAAGAGGTGGCTGCACAAAAGTTAACCATGTGCTTTATAGTCTATAATTAATTTTAACAGCCAATTAAACGGGCTATCAGTTCAAATATATCAGTCATTTTAAGTAATGCAGGAGCAGAATAAACAATAAAATCAAAGGGTGGTAGACTCAACTCATAAGAACAGAACTCATCTTTAACATGATAACCATGTATGGGATCCTTTATCCGGAAAGCTCTGAAATACAGGAAGGCCATTTTTTTTTTAATATGATTTCCTTTTTTCTTTAATTATAAAAAAGCACCTTGTACTTGATGGTAACTAAGCTACAACGAAGATTCCTTATTTAAAAAAAACCCAAGTCACAAGCATTGCAAGTTAAAGATTATACATATATAATAAAAAAATCACTCTTTGTTGCTTCATTGTTCATTTGTTGTGTTTTTTTTATAAATGAAAGTTTGTTTTAGGGTGTAAGAATTTCAAATAAATAAATACAGTTATGGAAAGCTGAGATGGTAATCACATGAGCTGTAAAATAGTTTGAATCAACTTGTGTGCCATTAAAAAGGAGAAGTCTTCAAGCCAAACACATAACAACTAAAACACAAAAATATGGCAGAGGGGGCAGGGGTGGTTGGAAGAGAACTCTATGCAAATTTGTACATAAAAACTAATTAAG
Source organism: Xenopus petersii (assembly GCA_038501925.1). NCBI lineage: Eukaryota > Metazoa > Chordata > Amphibia > Anura > Pipidae > Xenopus > Xenopus petersii. The sequence continues at coordinate 90,782,649 of CM076680.1, read as the reverse complement.
AGATGGTCCCCTGACCCATGCATTGGCATAGCTACCATAGAGCACCTGGGGGTGAGCCAAGGGGGGTCTGCTCTGTTATGACAGTGGACTCATTTACCAGGAATTAATTCTACATCATGAACATACTTTTTCAAAACAGAGGGTTTCATATTACAAGGCCTTTAAATATATCTTTGTCAATAATCACAAGTGAGAAGTAAAATATAGGTATGGGATCGCTTATCTTGAAAGCAGTTAATTGGAAAGCACAAAATTACAGGAAGGCAATTTCCCATAGACTACATTTCAGCCAAATAATTGAATTTTTTAAAAAAATGATTTCCCTTTTCTCTATAATAATCAAACAATGCCTTGTACTTGATCCTTGCTAAGATGCATGGATCCATATTGGTGGCAAAACAATCCTATTGGGCTTATTTAATAATTAAAGGATTTTTGCAGGCTTAGGTTATTGAGATCCAAACAGAGATATATCCCTTATCCAGAAAACCTCAAGTCCCAAACATTCAGGATAATAGTTCCTATACCAGTACTGCAAAATTATCCAATTTTCTACTATGCTGAACGCCTTTTGCACAATGTACAAAAAGTGGCTAGCAAACTTTACCTTAGACAAGACACCTTTAGAATCCTTTCTGTATCCCTTTAGGTTTTCCTGAAGACTCTGTAAATGCTGCATTACTCTCCGTTGATGGTCATCTTTTCTTAGTAAGGCCTCCTTTACGAGATAATCATAGTGATGTAATGGTCCTGTACATTTCTCTAAGGCATTTGGGTTCGAGTTTAATTCACAAGTTGGAGCTGAAGTCTCAGCTACTTGGCTAATGAAAGCTGAAAAACAGTCAACAAACATACAAATTTATTTACTTGTAGGTTAACAACATACCACCCCTGAATAACAAAGAAATTTACTACAAGGAATAGATTTGTTTTACATTCAAGAATAATCATCTCCCTGCCAATATAATATATCAGTACAACAACCAGCGTTGCATCACTTTCATAAATGTAATTCTTTGCAGTCACTACTGGTTCACACTATTGTGACGCCAATTCTGACATTGCATGCTTCTTCATGGTTCTGTTATCAAAATTGCTTATTTTACATAATATATGCTGCTTAGAATTACATTTTCCTTCATTATGCAAAATTATGTTTTTAAGTTTACAACACCGTTAAAAAGGAAGTTCCCTTTAAATTATATTTTAGTATATTAAAGACAAACCTATAATAAGCAACTTTGGAATTTTGTTTATTTTCTGACTAATTCTAGGCTAAAGACAGATGGTAAAAGATGCCTTTCGAAAAGCTTTTTTATAAAGCCTGACAGCTTTGATAAATAGGCGATATAGGTAGTCCATTTAAAGTTTGTATATGTTGCTAATAAGAGATACTATTTATTGGAATCAAATGTAATTGTACCTATTATTTGCTTTTTGCCATATTTTCCTTGCATTTCTTCCCCTCATGGCTACATAGCAGTTTACTAATAGAACCTATAGTAATGCTTCTGCAGCACACATGCAATTTGTACCAGTGTTGAGTAACAGTTTGGAGAATGAAACACGACTTCACAAACTTTAATCATGCAGTTAGTATTTACCCCCCAACCACCAATATAAAATATAAATATACGCCTCCCGTCACCTCTGTTTCTGCTGTGTAATTCTCTGTTCCCATACGAGCTAGCAGCTGCATATTTTACCCTTTGAGCAAGACTGAATTCTGTACAGTGTATGATAAATTAGAAATCCTCCCCCTGACCCCTGGAATTTATCTTCGTGTGCACACAACTAGACCTCACAGATTGCTTCTGTTAAAATATCCTTTACTCTAAGTCAGTCTGGAGCAAAATGAGCACAGAGCATGTACTGAAAACTGTTGAGGCATCAGTGATACCATTCATTCATATGACTCGAGGTGTCATCGTTAAAGCTGAAATTACTAAAACTGATCTACGCAAGTGCAGGACTTAAGAAAATTATTCTGCGTATGCGTTTGCCTGAGACAGCTATTTCCTAATTTGACAGGAATCTACAGTAGGTATTGCAATACTCTTGTTTAAAGGGGTTGTTCACCTTTAAATTCACTTTAAGTATGATGTAGAGAGTGATATTCTGAGACAATTTGCAATTGGTTTACATTTTTTATTATTTGTCTTTTTTTAGTTATTTAATTTTTTATTCAGCAGCTCTCCAGTTTGCTCTTTCAGCCATCTGGTTGCTAGGGTCCAAATTGCCCTAGCAACCATGTATTGATTTGAATAAGAGGATGGAATATGAATAGGAGAGGGTCTGAATAGAAAGATGAGTAATACAAGCAATAAAATGTATAGCCTTACAGAACCTTTGTGTTTAGATGGGGTTAGTGGCCCCCTTTTGAAAGCTGGAAAGAGTCAGAAGAAAAAAAGCAAATTATTCAAAAACTATAAAAAAACAAAAAAAACAAAGGCCAATTGAAAAGTTGCTTAGAATTGGCAATTATATAACATATTAAAAGTTAACATAAAGGTTAACCATCCCTTTAAAGGGGCTGTTCACCTTGAGATAACTTTTGGTATGATGTAGAGAGGGATATTCTGAGACAATTTGCAATTGGTTTTCATTTTTTATTATTTGTGGTTTTTGAGTTATTTAGCAGCTCTTTAATTTTAAGCAATCTGGTAACTAGGGTCCAAATTACCCTAGCAACCATACATTGATTTGCGTAAGAGACTGGAATATGATTAGACGAGGGCCTGAATAGAAGAATCAGCAATAAAAAGTAACAATAACAATACATTTGTAGCCTTACAGAGCATTTATTTTTTTTAGAAGGGAGTCAGCGACGCCCATTTGAAAGCTGCAAAGAGTCAGAAGAAAAAGGCAAATAACTATAAAAATCAAACTATAAAAAATAAATAATGAAAACCAATTGAAAAGTTGCTTAGAATTGGCCATTCTATAACATAATAGAAGTTAACTTAAAGGTGAACCACCCCTTTAAAACTGAAGTTTTGGGTTTGTTGATTACAGAGACATCACAGAATGTTAAGCTACCTACTGCTGGTAAGAATTTATACTAACTATGGTCAATACTTACTATTTTCGATCTTTTGAATTGCATTGTCCTCTTTAATGCATATAATACAGTAAAAAAAAATGTTGGCGTTACTGGCCTTTTATGTTTTATCTAGCGCTCTCCTATTGGATTGTAGCTTTCTCATCATGTAATTCTGTTTTACACATCTGGAACGGATCTCAGTCATGTTCTGTGATCAGAAAAAGGGAAATCTATGGTAGGAAAATAATAGGGATGAATCCAGAACCGGAGTTACTTTTTTCATGTGACAAGGAATGTCTGAATTTTTAAAATGTTCTTATTTTATTAATACTTAGGGGCATGTTTACTAACATTGGAGATAAATATCTGGAGAGATTTCTGGAGATGTTGAGAAACAAGAGGGATTCACCTCGCACACCCTGGCCTTCAGGAACTCTGCCAGGTGCTCAAATACCAGGAGGGATCGGCACCCCCCCAAACCAATGGCATAAGAAAAAAGGCAATGGCACACTGGGCACGATCAAGCAGGGTAAACCCTTGCAGAGATTTATTTGCACACAATGCAACGTTTCGGGGTGGTCCCCTTTGTCAAGCAATGCCCGAAACGTTGCATCGTGTGCAAATAAATCTCTGCAAGGGTTTACCCTGCTTGATCGTGCCCAGTGTGCCATTGCCTTTTTTCTTATGCTTCTGGAGATGTTGCCCATAGCAACCAATCAGATCGTTGCTTTTGTTTTCTAACTTGGCTGTGGCTGTTTAAATCTAATTGCTGATTGGTTGCCATGGGCAACATCTCCAGAAATCTCTCCAGATATTTATCTCCAATATTAGTAAACATGCCCCATAATGTATTTGCATGCATTTGAAATGGGTCCATTTCCTTTATGAGACCAATAAACAACAATATCCTGTAAGAGGTGCGTTTACACAGTGTGGTAAGATCGAATGACCTTGCTCACCTATAAAACACAAGTACAGTGTACAATTTGCTTTTAGAGCATTTTTTTTTTTTGCATTAGGAATGTCAGTGATTAAAAAGGGCTTAAACAGTCTGACATTGATAAGTCAGTCATTTCTTTTTTCTTTTGGGTTAGTGCTTTTAAATAGCACCAAACAATTCAGTTTCAGTAAATGCTTTTTCCGCATTTTCTGTCTGGACAGCTAAATCTAGTCTAACGTGATCCTGCCAGTCAGCCCTTTTCGTCATTGCCGACTTGAATTCAGCCCGTTTCAAACCGGCTAGCGTACTGTGAGGTAAATAAAGAATGGCTGTACGTGAATAGCGTAACGTGACTTATAACTTCTAGACAGACTGTCTCAGTTACATTTAGAGGGTCCAATTGTGCCCACGTCACATTTCATTCTTGCACAAGTAAACGTTCTCGTTCAACTGTAAATCTTCGAGCTTTCCAGGTTACACAATTCATTATGACACACATGCTGCTTTCCTTCCGAACACTCTTTCTAAGTGCCAGTGCCCACACAGTAATCGCAACCCACATCGGAGTACCTCCAAATATATTTATCCTGATTTTGAAATTGTTCTCTTCAGCACCGGTCGTGTCAGTTCCCATGCCTACCTGAACTTCCCTGTTCTGCCACAGCTCCCTTTCCTATGTGAACTTCTGACTAACCTTTCCCTGTATTCCACGGCCGGGGTATTTTATGCTTTCCAAACGTCCCCCACCGCACATCGTCAAGCAGCCCCCTCGTCCGACAATAACTAGATACCCTCCATAGCAAGCGAATAGAAACCAAGGGCGAACCGGCAGCCGCCATCTTTGTAGAGGCAAGTTTAAACAACTTTATTTAGAGCCGACTTGACAACAGCGTGGCAGCCTAGTGTCCACATCAACAAGACCACAGAAGTCTGTCTTTCCCTACGCAAGTTTCCTATTTGTGCAGATGTAAATTTCTTTTTAATAAACCACTTGGTGTAATATAATTTCACTTATTTTTTTCTAAAAGGATATTTATTTGGAATGTTTAAAGGGGCAACACGTACATTAAAAATATTTATTTTTGGTATTGATTTTGATTTGATTTTGCTCTTTTTGAGATTTAATTATACCCTCTGCATATACTGTAATTTATTCAGTACAACATTCACTGTGTTGCAGCAGTTCCTAACCTATTGGTCTAGACTGGGCTGGGAGCCTAGTTGTGGTGAGATTGTCAATTAAGTTAGTACTCAAGCCTATTGAGGATTGTGCTGCCTCCATCCCTGCGTGAGCAATGGATCCTGGGCCTAAGACAAATCAAATAGGTAAGGGGTGTTTTGACCACTGCTCATACATTTGTACCGTCATAAAATAGAAAGCTTACTGACTGATGCAACAGAAAAGTGACAGGCACAGAATGTTTGTGCAGAAGTCTTGCCTGTCACCACTTCATGGTGCTTCCCTTTAAACAGAGGTCCCCAACCTTTTTTTATTTACCACATTTAAATGTAAAAAAGATTTAAATGTAAAAAAGAGTTGGAGAGCAACACAAGCATGAAAACATCAATGGGGATGTCAATTGTCAAATAAGGGCTGTGATTGACTGTTTGGTAGCCCCTTTATAGACTGGTAGCCTACAGGAGGCTGTTTTTGTCAGTACACCTGTTTATTTATGCAACCAAAACTTGCCTCCAAACCAGGAATTTAAAAATAAACACCTGCTTTGAGGCCACTGAGAGCAACATCCAAGGGGTTGGTGAGCAACATGTTGCTCGCAAGCTACTGGTTGGGGATCACAGCCTTTAAAAGACATTCCAAACAACAAATAATGGAGGGGACAATTTGTCTACCACTGGCAACTGCTTTCTGCTGTATAACTGCAGAGTAAAAAATAGCATGTGTCATGAGCCTAAAAACTAGCCACTCGTTATTAGGGTGATAATGATCCACTCTGGTTATTTTTGAGACCTTATTTCATGGCACCATTTATTCTAAAGAGGATTGGGTGTAAAAAAAATCTGGATCATTATCACCCTAATGACATAGTTGGAGTAGTTACTATGCTGAAGTGTCAGAGCAGCAGGTAATGCTAAGATCAGGGGGAGGTGTGGGTTGTAGTAAAAGCACTATAGCCTAACAACTTTGTACCCCCATCGAGTTAACCTTTCCTTCTCCTTTAAAATTAGGGATGCACCTAATCCGCTATTTTTGGATTGGGCCAAACCCCCGAATCCTTCAGGAAAGATTCGGCTGAATACCGAACCGAATCCGAATTTGCATATGCAAATTAGGGGTGGGAAGGGGAAACATTTCTTACTTCCTTGTTTTGAGACAAAAAGTCAAGCAATTTCCCTCCCCGCCCCTAATTTGCATATGCAAATTAGGATTCGGTTCGGCCAGGAAGAAGGATTCAGCGGAATCCGAATCCTGATGGAAAAGCCCGAATCCCGAACCGAATCCTGGATTCGGTGCATCCCTATTTAAAATATTACATACTTCAACAAGAATCCACAAAATGTTGGTATCATTTTTATTGCAATGACAGTATCTTTTTAAAAATGCATCCCTATTAGTAAATGCAGGCTCAAGACCAGTGATCCCCAAAAAGTGGCTCTGGAGCAACATGTTGCACACTAACCCCATAGACATAGGCGGAGGGTGATTTGTTTTTGTTTGGAAAGGCTAAAGATGGTCCATACATAGATTGACTGGAGTAAGGTTGATAGGGATATTATAGATGCTATGTGACAAAATCTATTTAATTCCAGTGAGTCGGCCTTTGGAACTTATACAGTATAGTACCTGTGGGAGTGGGATAAAATCTGCATGAAATGAGGATCTTAGGTAAAGGTTAGAGCAGACTCAGCAACTGATTTGGCCCCATGGATTTCCTGTTAGGCCACTGCTAATAAGCAGTCTGGGTCATTAATAAAATAGTATGGATTCTCATGGCAATTAGTCAGAAAGTAACTGATTGTTGGTGACCTACTGCCGTTTTGTGCTAGTTCCAGTGCAGTCCGCCATCACTCCAGTGGAGGCCACTATTGTACTATTTGTACAGGTTTCTGCCCTTTTCTAGATGTCTTTCTGTGCTTGCAGTGAAGACCAACTTTTATAAGCCCTTTCTTTGAATTAATTTGAAATGTAAAAGTCATAGGTATTCACCTCAATACTAAGCAGCCAATTTATCACCACTTGGTTAAACTTTACATAGCCTTCTATATACCACAGTTTAATGTCTGCACTGGAAGACTTCTTATTTATAATGTTCTGCATATCTTCCCCACATGTAATTCGCACTGGGGAGCAATGACACATACCAGTAAGCAGCACTGAGCACAATTACTCCATAGAGCAAAATGGTGTTCTTAAGAACTAAACATGTATTAGGTATAATAAATTGTCCACTTGGATTTTTTACTGTGAGGAAAATGTTCCAGGCAGACAGGCAACAATTTTTGCTACTTGCCTTAACTACATACAAATCTGCTAATGTTTTGTAATCAATCATCATAATATATATATGCTTATAGGACAGCTTTATTTTGAGTTAATATTATAACCCATCCCTTCAATGGAAGCTGATCGGAGGGATTATGCAGAATGCAAAGAATTTATATAGAGAGAATATCAGGGGCCCAAGGACCTAGAACTGAAGCACCCTTTCAATAACTTAACATGAAAAAAGTAGTTTGTACAAGTGGCAATAAATAAAGTGATACAGCATTAGTGCATAAAGTATTAGAGTATAAATTAGAGTATCCCTTCCTTTTTTATCTGTCCAGGCTATAGTGTTTTTTTAATATCTCTGTCTATGTGATCAAATTTAAATACTGTATGTAACAAAGAAGAACAATTAAAAAAATAAATAAAAAGCAATAATCAATTAACTGAAACAGGCTACTTATTTCTGCTTTTATGAAAAATTCTAGTCGTCATTTACAACCCGCAACTGCAGAGTGCAAATTGTACTTTTGGACACAATTGAAATGTTTATTTTTTAACCCACAATGCAGCATTTTCCACATAATTTAAGCATAATTGCAGTCACAAGGGGCACATGTGCAAAATTTCATGTCTGATGCGTTAAAATTTGGGACTTTTTCCTGGATTTGACCAGAGTGGGGAAACACAAATTAAGAAAATGTGGCAAGATTAGAGGAGCTCACCCACGCAGTACAGCGTCTACTTGCCTGTCCCTGCTCTCGCGGGAATCCGGCAACTTCGGTCCGGAACACTCTCATAGTCGCTGCTGTATTGATTTAACGGCTTTTATTGAACAACACTCTGTGACATTGAAAGTTGTTGAGTTTACAGAACTAACGCATTTCGTGCCTTCAGAACCGGCACTTTTTCAGAGTTCCACCAGAGTTGACCAGTGTGGGGACCCAGCCACGTAGCACAAGCTTCTATAACATTCATAACTTATAGAAACTTCTGGGTTCTGTTTTTTCAGCAAAAACTTGATTACTTTGAGCGATTTAAGTTTTTTTTAGCTGAAAAGTAGGTTTATGAACTTTTCTGATTTTTTATGCCGAATTCACTGATTAGAGTTTTATTCATTCCAGTTTTTTTCATAATTTAGAAACCTTTTAAATTGTGAGTTCATTCAATGTATAATAAAGCTCACAAACCTCTAAAACATACCCCTTGATAAATAACCCCCTTAGTGTAACTTAGCAAGCAATGACAATGCTGGGCAGCTTGACAGGAACAGGCAGTAGTGTAGGGTTGAGATTGAGGGCAAACTTCACTGGCAGCCTTTGAACTGACTGACTTATTAGCACATTACCTGAACTATTTATATGAACTACTTATTATTAAGTACCATCAATTGTTTATACTATGATCTATCTAATTAATTAATATGAATTTTTACCTGTGTTTCAGCAATGTAATGACTAGTTAGTGGGCCCCACAGTAAGATTATTGAACCCCTAAACTTTGGGTATAAGATATTTTCCATAAACATATATCGCAGCTCCCACTGGACTCCCTATAGTTCCCAGCAGTTGCAGGGTCTGTTTCAGGGGATCAGGTCTGTCCCTGCTTTTCAGTAAAATGATTTGTGATTTGTATCATACTAGCTGTAGTTGAAAAACACACACATACATACATCAAGTTTTATTTTGCTAGTTGATCTTTTGTAGTTCATACAAGGGCATGGCCAATAGTTTTGGAAGGCCTCAAGATTTATGTTGGTGGCCTATCGATAGATGCACTGCACTCAATTTAAAACAGGAGGTTGTATGGATGGATTAGCACAGGGCACAGCTTTAGCAAAAGAGCATCTATTGATGCAAGTAACTTTTACCTTGGTACCTTACTAATGAATGGGATGTTTTTCACACGACTATGGGGGTATTTGCTTTGTGCAACTGCACTTATGAACACTTATGACTACTTATCACTGGAAGGAAGTAGAATTAAATGAAACGGCAACCCCAAAATAAAAATAATTTGTCTAATAAAAGAATACAGTGCCACACAAACAACTGCTTTCTAAACTAAGGGCTGTTGGGCTTAATGAAGTTGTTTGCACATTGATAGGAAACTGGCTGCAGGATTGGGTACAAAGAGCTTTTGTTAATTGTTAATGGTACATTCTTTACTTGTAAGTAAGGGTCTTAGTTGGGTCCCTCAGGGCTCTGTATTGGTCCCATGTTTATTTAACTTGTTCATTAATGACTTAGGAGTATCAGTGTTTGCACATAACACAAAACCTTGCAGCCCAATTAATTCCATCCAGGATGTGACTTCCTTGCTGCAGGATCTTGACAAACTGGCATCTGGGCAGCTGAGTGGCAGTTGAGATTCAATGTTGATAAATGTAAAGTCATGCACCTGGGATGTAAAAACATGCAAGCCACTTATACCCTTAATGGGACTGCACTAGGCAAATCCATAATGGAAAAATACCTTGGAGTCCTTGTAGATAATAAACTTGGCTGAAAAAAGCAATGCCAGTCAGCAGTTTCAAGAGCAAACAAGGTCTTGAACTGTATTAAAAGGGGCATCGATTCACAGGAGGAGGGAGTTTTTCTTCTACTGTCATAGGCAGCAGAAAATAGGCGGTGCGCTTAGCACGCCGCTGCAAAAAATTGGTCATGCCCCTTTTGGCCACTCCCGTTGGACTCCACCCACTTTCCGGTGTGCTTTCATTGAATTTTTAGGAAAAGCATTGGGAGCAAAATTTGGTTAACGTCTTGCACTGCAGGCAGGGGGTATTAACACCACATGTACAATTTTAACTGAGAGCTGTGAATGCTACAATACATGCATGTTATGGGGAAAAGGGGGAAAATAATCTGTAACTAAAGTACATTACATGCAGAAACTATGAGGTACTCAAAAGACATACAAAGGAGCAGTGGGTACTGATCTCCCAAGAACATCAAAATAAGGCACCACAAGCACTTTAAAGAACATTTTACATACCAAATACATACATAGAGAGCAATGGACAATAGCACCATGAACAGTAAGATATAGAGAATACTTGCAGGCCAAGTACAATATACAATAAAACGAAGTGGGTGTAAGTACAAGAATGCATTATAAAGTAAGAATCAGTAAGCACAGGCACTCCGAGCGTATACATTTTTAGCACCTCCAGATGTACTGCTTCACTCTATTGCTCTGCCAAAATGAAAGTTATGAGGAGCTGCATTAGTAATGTGAAAAATTCAAATATCTCTCACTACATGGAACCCTTTTCTGCTAGTTAGACAGCAATGTTATATTATAATGGGACAGTTGTACAAATTCTCCATTCCCACTGCATTAGCATAATAATTATATATAAACATAGTAATTTAGTTTGAAAAAAGACACGTCTAGCCTTTTGGCCTAAGTAAAACCTGTCTAATTTTGGGCCTGAAACCAAAATGGACTGCTGTTGTAGGCCCTATGATTCCCAGAACAAAAGAGGATGTTGTTTACAAGATCCTAGATGCTGATAGATCCATTTATCGGCCTAGAATTGTAGCTTCTCGATAGGACACAGACAGTGTACTGTTAAACATGCTTGTGGATAGTCCTGCTGAGATTAACAAAGAGACCTGTACATGTTGTGTTGAGGCAGAAGAGGATGGTTACTGGCAAATTGTCTTGCCATATGTTCTAGAGGAGAAGGAACTTAGTGACAGTGAGGATGAAGTAGGAACTATTTTTGGAGGATCCAAACCCCCCTTGTACTGGCATACCACAGCTACCTGCCACTTCGCACAGTCCAGTGACTAAAAGACTGATGGGACACCTGAAAGAAAGTTGAAATACACTGCATCGTGTGAGAGTTTGAATTCTGCAGGGAGGAACCCACCCCTAAGTGATGTCTTTGAAGCAGCCCAGCTTGTGGAAGTATTGGCACAAGTCAGTGAGAATTTGAGACATCGGGCATACAATGGCAATTATAAGAGACTGAAAATATTTTCTGGTGTGGAACCTACAGACTTTTGAGGTCTGGAGAGATGCTGCCTTGACCACTGTTGCTGATTGGCCTGGGTCTGGACCTGCTTTGTGTTGCAAGATCCAATAGAGTTTGCGAGGGCTTGCATTGGAGCTTATTGAGCTTCACAGAGAGGTGTGCCCATCCCTGTAATTCTCCCCCTTCAGTTCACTAAATGCTGTGTGTGTTTTATTACAGTGTTCCTAGTGGGGCCACCCTTAGGTGCATTACCGGATCCCACTAGGTGGAGGCACTGCTCTAGTAAGTACCAGGCACCCAGTCAGGTACATTTTTCGAGGTTGAGGAACGTCATTTACAATAACAGTTTGCATTTGGAAAGCACTGGTTTGGATGCAAAATTGGCTATGCATTGATGCTATTAACACACATACATGCTCCTAGCAACTTGCAGCTATACAAGGAGGGATGGTTTAATGATCTGTATGTTTGTATAACCAACAGGAAAGATCCGCACTCACAGGTCTTAGGTAAAAATAAAAACGTTTTATTGCAAAGATGTAAGACTAACGTTTCGGCCTCCTCCGAGGCCTTTCTCAAAGTGACAAATTGTTTGTGAGAATGCCATAAATACAAGAGTTGGCGGGAAACTAGACACATAGTATATGACGTATTGACAACATCACCAAAACGCAACTGCCAATTAAATATCACTAGTAACATACAAGTAAATGTATTAAAAGTGCATAGCACATATATAAATAGGTTTTGCTAAAAATCTGTACGTTTAAACAATATAACTCTTCTATTGCTATTACTAAAATCACAATCTTATGTAACTATGTTTCAATATATCACTTTGTTATCACTTATCACGTCTTTATCACAGTGTTAAACATTGTTACAAAAACATCTAGCAATTGAGCATAGTTGACAAGCCTGCTCTGGAGTTCTATCCATCGTATGTGTTAATTAGTACTTCAATTATAAAAAAATAAAAAACTACTACCTCTCAATGTGTAGCTTCAAAACCCTGCATATGTTCACTAGATATCTACATCAAAGCCGTACAAATACATGGGGGGTCGCTAAACAAAGTTTTGCCCCCTTATGTGCCCCACTATAGTGTGTCTATTATACAATCTTATAGTTGTGACACAATGTGGATGTAACTGCATTATATCTTTGGCCTTTTCACTAAGTGAACAAACTCAAGCACCTTCCTGCTCATGCGGATGCCTGCGACTGCACAGCTGATGTGTGTACGTAAATTAAAAAGCAAACAACCCATTTAGCAGTGCAACAGATTCATCTCATGGATTCCCTATATTGTTATATCACCCTAGTTTAGGTGTCAAGAAAAATGTTTAATTACTCATCCACTATGTGGATTTTAATAGTGAATGCTATCGTGGTCCTAATATGCCACTAATGGCTAAAAAATACTAAGCACATTTATATATATACGTGTAAATCAACCCCACAAAAATTATACAACATTAATAAAAAAGCAAAAACCCCAAAAATGTAAAATTAGAATATGTGAAATATAAAAATGTAGGAATGTCTACTAAGTCCCAATATCACACATGGTGTGCAGTTCCGATCACTATCCGGGAGTTGTGGTATCCGCTCATCTGCTTCCATCTACAGTGAGTGTTGGTTAGGAGTATAAGAAAAAAAAGTACACAATCACCAGATTTAGACTGCTGCAAGGAACAGTCAGCAAAATAGTTGGAGAGGGTGCATTTGGATGTTATTACATACAACACCGAAAGATTAATTACCACTTAGGATAAGGTTGAATAGTCACTTAATGCGAGCTATGCAGTGAAGTGATCAAGATGCAAAGTTTTACACACGTTATACTTTTAAATGTCAGGGTGCAAAGCATTTCCAAACAAACTGTGGAGAATACAGATGTACGGTGCTCACCTCAACCGGATTCAGATGTTTTAGAGAGGTAAATCCACCATCCACAGACCATTAAGGTGTGCAGAGCCATGCTGTGAGGTATGGGAGTGTGCACCGCATCGGTCTAACAACTTCATTTGGGTGCGCAGAACAATGCAGGAGTGAGCATGTATGATATATATAGACCATCGGCAAGCACCAGATATAAAGTGGCTAGAGACGACCGGCTCATATGGATTCAGTATCTCCTATCTAGTCACCGGGTAGTTGCCAGATCCGTTTAAAACATCGCAGACACCCACACATAAATATCAGTCTTATTAGGTCAAATATACCTTTATACCTTTTTAAACTTTTTGGTGGGCTGCTCCGTCTGTCCTTTACTGATCATTGAGGGTAGTGTGTAGATGGAATCCAATCCAATCGCCCGAATTTCGGCCATCAGCTTAAGCTGGCCATAGATGTTGAGATTTTTAAAAGATCAGATCCTGATCGTGAGACCACGATCTTCTCAGAACGATCGTACGATCGTACGAATCTACCATCAACTAAAAAGACCAATTTGCCAGGAAAACAAAGGGGAGCTGCCTGCTTGGCCCTGCAAACATAGAGAGATTGCACTGGGACCGACAAAGATTTTTTGACCTGGCCGATCAATTTCCCGACAGATGTCGGCCGAAAAATCGTAAGATGTACGATCGTTCGAATACCACTAACCGCACGATAATTTCGAAGGATCGGTCGGGCTTCCCTAAAATCGGTCGTTCGGAAAGAAGAATCGTCGCGTCTATGGGGACCTTTAGATTGTGGATTGGTAGTCTCCACTCCAGGCTATTGCAGGCCCCTGGGGGATGTGTCAGCAACGTCAGCCAGCATCTTGTTTGCCAATGCCAATCTTGAAATAAACATTCTGTAACATTATCTTATCTCAAATTTTTGATACTCTTTGCAACTTAGTTCAAACCTGCGTCAAGCAAGTGGGATGTAACAAAAAAGAAACAGAGTTGCATAATATCATGTTTTTAGTAGTAGCGTGGATGTATTGTATAAAGGTCACGACAAATCCAACAAATTCGCGAGAAGCCAGCACTCTCGATAAAGAGTGTTAGTATGCCTGGGTGCACGATCATCATTTAATCTCCAACATAGGCAAAAAGGATCAGCACTCTCAGGTCTTAAAATTTTAGAAAATATTTTTATTAATAAATTAATAAATAGCATCTTGCACTTTTTTTGTAATTATTTTGTTTATGCAGCTCAATAAGTTGAATGTTTATACCACTGTAGCAAAGGTGAGGCTATAGGATTATCTTGAAAATGAAGAACAAAACCTTTGCACTACTTATTTCTTATGCATCAACTATGGCACTAAAGTTACACTAGTTTAGTAACAGATGGTTCTGGTTGACTCAGCATTCAAGTCAAGCATGCAAGTGGTATTTCCAGAGCATGTACTTCAGAGCACGCACCTTGGATCAAGTGCAATATCCAGTAAAGCAAGTGCAAGCATAGAGGAGTTAATATTGGCGCAAGCACATTAAAGAAATGTAAAAAAAAAAAAAAAGCCATTTTGTGCCCAGTGATGATCAATGAGTCTAAAAGTGTTTGTTTCCACTTGCTGGTCATATAATGTGTTTGGCAAATAAGAAAGCCAGCAACCTGCTGAGGTGGTAAAGTAAGTCCTCAAATACCAGCCTTTATGAGTCAAGTCAACAGACTCTAATTCATATTGGCACTTCCAAATAAAAAAAACATTGACTAAAGCAAAAGCTCTTATGTGAGAAGAGTAAGAAAATATGTTACAAAAGATTGTGGAAAAACAAAATTTTCAATGCATTTGGCATTTCCTAAATAAGAAAAACAGAGTACTTCCCTATTTGTTGGGATGACAGGTGCCCTCTTGCACCTCTTGATGTCCTTATTTCACTGATCTTGCACCAGCCAAGTTGAAGCCGATCTAGATGTGGATTTAAATGCAGATGCTCCCAGACTAAATCAGAAAACCAGGCTAAAGGATAAAAATACTGTACCTAAGTAAGATTTTCTTAGTCAAAAGTTCAGCGTTAATGCAAATGTCTTATTACAATCTCACCTGCCATGAAAATATTAAATAAAAGTAGGGATGCACCGAATCCACTATTTTGGATTTGGTCGAATCCCAGAATCCATCTTGTAAGATTGGCCGAATACTGAATCCGAATCCAAAAATTGGTTTACTTCCTTGTTTTGTTACAAAACGTCACGTGAAATCCCGCCCTCACCACAATTTGCATATGCAAATTAAGATTCGGTTCGGCCAGGCACAAGGATTTTGCCGAATCCGAATCCTGTTGAAAAATGCTGAATCTTGGCCGAATCCCGAACCAAATCCTGGATTTGGTGCATCCCTAGAAAAAAGAAAACGTCATTTAAACACTTGTAGGAAAGAGGTCACCTTCAGAAATCCCTTGCTATTTAGAAAGTTAATGACGGAACTGGTTAATAAACAATATCCTTGGTATTACTTTGAGGACTATGTTCTTCAGTTGAAATCTTCACTGCTTTCACTGCTTTTCAAAGAACTAGTTATAATTTCATACTGAAGCTAATGCAACCAACAACCCTCTCTGCACAAATGGCTAAAGTAGCTTGGAGATTATTAGTACTTTGCTCACATCAGCACCTGTGCCTATTTAGCAATGAATTTTAATACAGTTTTGAGTGATTTGAATAAGCTTCTCTTAAATGCCTTACAATTGTTGGAGTATTTTTAGAAACACAAACATGGAAATAAACAACTTCAGTAAAAATGATTTAAATAACAAATAACTTTTCTTTATATGGAGCCCGTCTCCTTGAGAACAATGAGCTAGCAAGGAGACATTTTTTCTACTTCTACTGTTAAAGCAGTTTACAATATGGAAGGGTTAGATGTCATGAATAATTAAAGTAAATCACAGTGTAATCTTCCATGAAAACATCTGATTTCTGAAACTGTCTGAGTTTTTCTTATCACATCTTCTGATTAATAATGCAAACTATGATGTGACATTCAAGATTGTAGCCAAATCGGCTCACTTTCTGTTCTTGCTCAGTCATTACATAAATAATTCTGAAAGTGAATATGGAGACATGGTTATGCATCACATTATGGTAAGAAGAAAAAGTCGCCCAGCTCTGTCTTTCAGAAGAACTGGATATTTTATTATGATTATGAGTGTTGGGGCACATAAGAGACAGCCAAAAAATACTGAACTGAAAATAATAAATAGAATAAAATAGAATAGTCAGATCTTCAGTCTTATTTTCCCTTGCCAAACCTTTCACAGTCTCTCCACTGTATATGAAGTCCCACAATCCAAATATGGATCAGCGCCTAAGGCAACAGAGAAACCAGGAACTAATATTGTGTAGTATGTTTAACTTTATCAGATAACACCCGTTGTCAGAAAAATCCTTTAACGTGTAAGTCCCCTTCAAAGGTCTTTCTCATCCCAAAATAGTACACCAATGCTTATTGTAAAGCCTCCACCATTTTGCCAAAGTGCCTACTTACAAACCAATAATAAGATATATTGCCTGTAGTAGTCTGTTAAGAGAGCCTCCCTTCATTCATGATGAGTCCTCTGACTCCAAGGTAAAAGCAAAGTTCACTCTGGAGAGCCAAATTAGATTCAGTGTACTTTATTCAAACACAACATATTTCGGAAAGACATGTCCTTCATCAGGTGCTAAAACCTGATGAAGGACATGTCTGTCCGAAACATGTTGTGTTTGAATAAAGTACACTGAATCTAATTTGGCTCTCCAGAGTGAACTTTGCTTTTACCTTGGATATTGTGTGGCTTGGACGGTGCCACTGACTCTGTCTGATAGAGCCTTGATGTCTTTGGAGTGAGGGACCACCCGACAATCAATAGAATTACTTGTCCTCTGACTCCAACCTACAGATAACATTTGTTATCTTTGGGTCTGTCACGCTTAAGTCTTTACAGGTTTCCATAGGATTACAGAGGAAGATATTGCCGGCATGTATTAATCGCCTCATGATTCTCCCTGCGACTCCCCGTGACGCCACCCCTGCCTGACGCGTTTGTTGAGCCAGCTTCCTCACAGGCATGTCTACTAATTTAGAGCATTTGCATGATCTGTGCACATCTAATATGCCCCATTTCTATCAGCTTTGTGCAGGGGTTAATACGGTTCATGGCTTTATTGTTACTGTATATGAGTTAGGAGCAGTATTATTGGGGTTGGGGTATCCAAGATGGCACATTTACCTTTTAACTAATGTAATGATACTGTTTTTTTCATATTAATAGATGTCAACATCTTAAATCCTCATTCAGCATTAGTAAAACCTTACGTTTTTAAAAAAAGATGCTCCTAAACGAGTATAGGCTTGGTATACTTGGTGATTACATTGTGCTTTTACTGCTATTCTGTGTTAGTAAGTCAGGGAGTAGTGATGGGCAAATCTGTCCCGTATCGCTCCACAGAAAAATTAGCGAAAACTCTGAAAAAAAATCACGAAACACATCTCAGTCTAAAATAATTTTGATGCGTGACAATTTTTAAGTGTGCAGCAATTTTTACACAGCTCATTTTTCGGCAGCTAATTTTTGCAGCAGTTTCACAAAAAAATGCTTTTGGCGAAATGCGGAAATTCACCATGAATCCATGCTTGGAGAATAAATTCGCCCATCACTATCAGGGAGTGATAACATTGGGAATCACTATATTATAGTTGTAGTACCCAGTAGTTTTTACATAGGTATTAATGAAGAGATGTAGCTTTGTTGTACTCTTTTCATGTTAAATGTTGGAAATGAACCTGTTACTATATGGAGACATTGCCTCCTCTCACGTTCCTAGGTAGCTCTAAATTCCCTTGTGTCCTGATAACAGTAATGGAACCATCATGTCAATCTTTTTCTACCTGAGACACTTAGCCATGACTTTTCACATATTTAAATTTATTTCTAAGGCACCCACTGCAACGACTTTTCACTGTTAGTATAAATCATACCCTACCATTAAAAACATTTATTTAGAGGCAATATTACAGTACAATCTACTGTCTAAACCCCTGCCTGAACATCTTCCCTTAAAATGCAGAGCTCAATGGGAAGAAAATTTAGGGGTGCTAAACCCCAACTTATCTCTCTCAAATAAAAGAATAGGTTTATACAAATTAAAGGAAAACTATACCCCCCAAACAATGTAGGTCTCTATAAAAAAGATATTGCATAAAACAGCTCATATGTAAAATCCTGCTTCATGTAAATAAACCATTTTCATAATAATATACTTTTCTAGTAGTATGTGCCATTGGGTAATCATAAATAGAAAATTGTAATTTTAAAAAATAAGGGCCGCCCCCTAGGATCGTAGGATTCACTGTACTCACAAACATACCAACAAACCATACATGTTAGGTCATATGAGCCAATTAACAGACAGAGTTGTGTCTTTTGCTTCCACACTTCTTCCTGTTACAGTTAGAGTTGAAGTATTTCTGGTCAGGTGATCTCTGAGGCAGCACACAGACCATCACAAAATGGTGGCTCAAGGCAAGAGATGTAAAAGGGCAAGATTTACTTAAATATATATTCCAGTTTGGTAAGATTCTTTAATATGCCACTTAATATGATATGAACTATCTGTTGCTTAAGTGTTCATTTTGGGGGTATAGTTTTCCTTTAACTATATGTCCTCTATAGAGTCTACTATACTAGATGGAATCTTAATAAAATTTACCCTTAGGTTTCATCCATTTGCTTTTGCAGTAACACCGATGCTGAAATAATTATACATACTTTGTTGTTATGTCCCTCACTGCTGGGATATAGGACTATAATACTAGTCTGTTTCTCCACTTTAAATAAATTAAGGGGTGGGTAACCTGTAATTGAACTATAGGCAATAGCTGCAGGGCAGGCTGAAAAAACAGGTGCAGTCAACTATGTTTTTGCACTTTGCTCCCTGCCCTGCAGGTATTGATACAGAGCCCAACATGTGGCACACGAATACCACATTGCCAGCATTAAACAGGGCTATTTTCATGATGGTATAGTGGTGGGAGGCATGTATTCACTTCTGATACACAAGTTAAGGATCAGTGGTGGACATAGGATGCATAACACTTAACACTAGTCAGAACTGAATGAACATTTAAGTGTTTGTTATTGCTCCCCTTACTGCACTTCTGTCCAGAAATACAATTGATCTTTATTTTTTGTATTCCTTTTAGCTTTTTGTTCAACAATATCCAGTTTGGAATTGATTCTAGAATTCAGGCAGTGGTTTGCATGAGATACTGGAATATAAATAGAAGAACAAAAAATTATAGTAATAAAGGGATAAAAATGTAGCTTTAGAGTGCCAAGCTTTTAACTGAAGCACAAATGTTAAATTATCACTAAAACTTCTGTGTCTGCCTATTCAATTAATGCCAGAGATGTAAACCTTGTGAGAAACCTCTATGACTGTGAATGAAAATAATGTTCGATTGACAAATAGTGGTTATTAACTTATTAAGATCTTTTATCAAGAATGCTTTGGGCCTGGGGTTTTCCAGATAATGGATCTTTTTGTAATTTAGATCTTCGCATCTTTAGTCTACTAAAAAATCATCAACATTAAATAAACCCAGTAGGCTTGTTTTACCTTCAATAAAGACTAATTTTATCTAGTTATAATCAGGTACAAGGTACTGTTTTATTACATAGAAATTGTTTTTTGAAATTTTTAATTATTTGTATGCAATGTAGTCTATGGGAGACGGCCTTCCTGTAATTCAGAGCTTTCTGGATAATGGATCCCATACCTGTACTATTGTCAAGCTACATTGAATCTAAGAGGACTGTAAGAACTTTGCAACACTCTCAATTAGCCAGTTTCTGGCTGCCATAGAAATAAGTAAAACAAATATACAGTAAATAACCTATTAAATCAAGATTATATCAATAAACACTACAAATATGCAGCTAAAGAATATGCCTGTTTGGGTGCATACCTGATTTCACTGCATTTATAAAAACAAATGGATGTATAAAATTAAATTACAGCTTCCAATTAAGGAACATGTTTTTGGGTTGGGGGGTTCAGCCAGAAAGGCAATCACAAAATGAGGGGGGCATACAAATGTCATCAAGCCAAAAAAACAAAAATTTGTAGAGGGTCTGACCATCTTGCCCTAATTACTGGACCACTAATTCCAGCTATTACTTTGAGACAGGCTGTCATGTGTTTAGCTGTACTCGAGTAAGCTTGTTTTAACACTTCACCACCCGAGCCTAGATAAAGATTATACCATATTAATTCGAATATTGTTTTGACTAGGTAACCATGTCAGCATACGCTAATTGGAACAGTACCCTAGGTTACTCAGAAAGAAAGACCATAAAACAAGTATTGTTTTCTTAATCCAAAACAGGTTGGAATAGTGTTTATTTACTTATGAAATATGGTTTAGCAGACATCATATTTGTTCATGGACAGCCTCCTCTGCTGTGATTGATAAAGTGGAGCATGTGCACTGAATGCTGGCCTAGTCCTAGGAGTCAAGACCAAGGGCCATCATGGGCTATATTGCAGAAGAGTAAGTTATCAATATTGATAGCTGCTGCTGTGGGGTAGCAATATATTTTTTCTTATTATAAATATAATTTGTTTAATACATTTTTTAAAGGCAGCAGCCCCCTTCCTGCCGTAAACCACAGCCAAATAATAGCTGCCAACTATTATGATTCGCAGTGGAGGATGTCAATATAGCTACGTGGTAGCCAGTGGTTTTTAGTGCCAATCACTGCCCACTACCCACTGCTTTGGCTAAAGGCAAAAAGCATAGCTATTAATGGTCTCCTGAATAACTGTCAGTGCACATAGATAACTCCAAACGCAACTCCAAATACTCTGCCAATGAGTTGTTTTTTTTCCTACATTATTTAACTAAAATACTGGGTGACATACATGATTCATTTTGCTCTTGCATACTGCTTTGCACTCCTCTAATGAACCCTAGTGTGTCAGTGTTGCGTGAAAAATAGTAGTGCTACTATGGATATGAAATCATTGTCACCTTTGCCAGTGGTAAAACCTTGACAAAAGGGACCGTGTGGTGTAGTGCATTGATATTAGCAAATGGGCTTGTGACATTAGGGGTCGAAATGATATCAAGGGCAGGCCTGTGAAGTCCGGGTGGTGAGTCTGGAATGATTTTAGTCTGGGTATCACAATGCTAAAACTGATACAGGCTGTTTTGAACCAGAGAGCCCCTAGATGGTTTATGCTGCAATACACAAATAAATATGGTCAATTTGGTGGAGTGTGCAAACCCATGCTACTGTATATCTGCATTACATAGATAATTTTCTAATATTCTGTACTGTTGATGAGGAGATTCTGCTAAAAGTACGCTATTATTACAATAAATTCTATCCTTCCTTAAATCTGAAATTCAATTCCAAACCACAACTTCCTGGAAAAAACTATCCACATTAAAAACTCCACTCAAACTTCCCTATACAGCAAGAGCAATATAGATATGGATAGATAGATGATAGATAGATGATAGATAGATAGATAGATAGATAGATAGATAGATAGATAGATAGATAGATAGATGATAGATAGATAGATAGATAGATAGATAGATAGATAGAAAGATGATAGATAGATAGATAGATAGATAGATAGATAGATAGATAGATGATAGATAGATTATAGATAGATAGATAGATAGATAGATAGATAGAAAGATGATAGATAGATAGATAGATAGATAGATAGATAGATAGATAGATAGATAGATAGATAGATAGATAGATAGATAGATAGATGATAGATAGATAATAGATAGAGAGACAGAGAGAGAGGGAGAGACTATAGTGGTGCACTCGCAATACAAGCAACTGCCTGTGTGCTGGTTATAGCATAGTATAATAATCCAAAAAATATAAAACTGCACTCCAAGGTCTTGAAATAGTGAAAATAGTGGAAAATTTATTTCAACGTTTCGGCACACTGACTCGGGCCATCACTTCCTGAAGACGGCCCGAGTCAGTGTGCCGAAACGTTGAAATAAATTTTCCACTATTTTCACTATTTCAAGACCTTGGAGTGCAGTTTTATATTTTTTGGATTATTATTATTATATATATATATATATATATATATATATATATATATATATACAGTATATATACAGTATATATATATATATATACAGTGTATATATATATATATATATATATATATATATATATAAAGGACAGCAAATGGTGGTAGCACTCCAAGGAATTTTATAGCCAGACAAGGTTGGTCAAAGCGAGCAGGTTTATTTATTCCAACGTTTCAGTTCCTCATGGAACTTTCATCAGGGAAAACCATATATACATATATATATATATATAGTCAAATACAAGAGTCCTCTGCACTCAACCCATTATCAATATATTTAAGACAGAGACATCTTGTGCATACTGCTACTGAGAAATGCCTTACCCTTTAAACAACACAGGGATTGTTTGTCCATATATTGCAATATATTTAAGCTGGCCAACTACGTCAAAGTCATCCCATATCTGGCCAGTCCTACGCTTAATTTTCATCTGATTCATTAAGAATTCAATGGCTTAATTATACATTTTACAAAGGGACTAAGTTTTACCTGCAACTTACTAGCTGCTTTCAAAGTAAAACTCCCAAACTTGGCTGCCCTTTTATTAGACACCAGTGGGATCACCTGACTATAGCTGGGAAGGGTGGGAGCTACAACATGGAGCTGGTCACTGCTCCTGTATAACTATAACAAACAAGGGAAAGTTGTGTTCACCACTATTTTTTAAAAACCATTAGGCGGGGGGTGCAATGAGGGTGTGACCACAAAATACATATAGTCAAATACAAGAGTCCTCTGCACTCAACCCATTATTAATATATTTAAGACAGAGACATTTTGTGCAAATATATATATTTGAGTTGTGGACAGCACTCCGTTTGGAAACAATACCTGGGTGCACGGTAAGGAATACATATGCAATAACACTTTTTAAATTTTTTGCAAAAACCCTGGTGTTGCTGGTCTTTCTTTCTTTCTTTCTTTCTTTCTTTCTTTCTTTCTTTCTTTCTTTCTTTCTTTCTTTCTTTCTTTCTTTCTTTCTATATATATAGAAGGCCCAGGCATGGGCCGAAACGTTGGATGCACTAAAACTTTTTTCACGAAATATTGGAGTGCGGGTCCTTATCGAATGATTATATATATATATATATATATATATATATATATATATATATATATATATATATATATATATATATATATATACACAAAAGCCATGAATATCCTGTAAATGATATCCTTATAAACAGTGAGTTCTGATGTCATCAGTTATAAACGGTGAGTTCTGATTTCATTTCCGTCACATATATATATAAATATAAGGATATTATGTTACCAAGGAGTTCCATGACCATGTGTGCTTTTATACTGGTCATGGAACGCCGAGATGACTTCTATCCTCATATTTTGCAACAAGGAATACTTTATTTACTAAAATACACAAATTTCAGTAAAACATGTGACACAAATGACATAACTAATCTCCAATTATAAATGATATCACTATGCACCGTTTATAAGGATATAATTTACAGGATATTCATGGCTCTTGTGTATCAAACAAGACACTTTTTCTTGTTGTACAGTACAGCGCTTTGTTTTAGAGCGCTCCTCTCTGTTCCAATATAGACCGTGGTGAAGGAGAGAGTTCCAGGCTAGCATAACCTACTTTAAAGTAGAAGCTCTAGCCTGCTGAAAGTTTTTGTCACCTGGTTGGAGACAAAATGCTCCAAAACCACGATTCACTTAAAGGAAAACTATACCCCCAAAATGAACACTTAAGCAACAGATAATTCATATCATATTAAGTGGCATATTAAAGAATCTTACCAAACTGGTATTTATATTTAAGTAAATATTGCCCTTTTACATCTCTTGCCTTGAGCCACCATTTCGTGATGGTCTCTGTGTTATCTCAGAGATCACCTGACCAGAAATACTTCAATTCTAACTGTAACAGGAAGAAGTGTGGAAGCAAAAGACACAACTCTGTCTGTTAATTGACTCATTTCACCTAACATGTATGGTTTGTTGGTATGTTTGTGAGTACAGTGAATCCTATGATCCCAGGGGGCGGCCCTTATTTTTTAAAATGGCAATTTTCTATTTATGATTACCCAATGGCACATACTACTAGAAAAGTATATTATTAGGAAAATGGATTATTTACATGAAGCAGGATTTTACATATGAACTGTTTTATGCAATATCTTTTTATAGAGACCTACATTGTTTGGGGGGTATAGTTTTCCTTTAAATTCGTCTAAAAGTGTGGGTGCACTTTTGTGACATTTGATTGGCACTTGGAACTGTGGGTTTCCCCACTTGGGAGAGACAATTGTCTGTAAAAAAGGTGTACCCACACTTTCATGCAATTGCTATTCACATGATCCCCCCATTTTAGGCATTTTGTTTGAAAACATCCAGGTTACAAGATGCTTGCAAACACCTCTATGAACCTTCGTACTTAGATTACACTCACACTTATGGCTGATAGATGTGTGTACAGGGGCAGAACTACCAGGTGTGCACCCAGGGCCCGACAGACACTGGTGTGGGTGCAAGGCCGCTAGAAATAATGCTTCCAGAGAGAAGTGGGAGCCCAGATGCACAGCCCTCACCAGGGCTCAGAAACTACTTGCTCTGTTACTTTGTGTATATATTTATTTATAATACTAATTCAGGATTTTGGGCCATGTGTTACAACAAAAGCTGTAAGGGCATCACATCAAGAGCAGCTTCGGTGGTATACAAATTAGGGATACACCAAGTTTTTCTGCAGGATTCCAATTCAGCCCAATGCAAGTCTTTGGCTGAACCAAATTGAAACCCTCGAAATCATGTGACTTTTGGCTTGTGAACAAAGAAGACACAATTTTTTCCCAACCCGTCTGTGCCCTAATTTGCATTTGTAAATTAAGATTCAGATCCAGTTTGGGATTTGCTGGAATCCTTCATAAAAAATGTGGGATTTTGGCCAAATCTCAGATTAGAGGATTTGGTGCATCCCCAATACAAATGAAGAACACCACCTGACTGGGCAATTTCGTTCCTATAGAGAAAACCCTAAATGACATAAGTAAACAATATTAAAATCAAACTTTAATTTTGTAATAAAGCCCTGACGAATCTCTCTTCAGTTTATCAAAAGATCAAAATCGTCCGTATAATTGAACGATTCACAAACACTTCCGACAGTGGTCTACACGCAGGCCCGGACTGGCAATCTGTGGGTTCTGGCAAATGCCAGAGGGGCTGCTATAAGGTGCCATAGAAAGTCAGTATTCAGTATGCTGGTGGGAGCTGATTGGGCCTCTGTGTACCTGAAATGTAACTATTTTAATTCTCAGTCCAGACCCACACGATATTCCACATCAAACATTCTTTCGATTTATTAGGGCAAGAAACCGTTTCACTCGCATTCCATTCGCGGAATTCCACTGGTCTGTTCATAGGATTTTTTATCATTATTATTTCCAATACAGAGCGCTCAATCAGTGTATAGCACTGGCGACAAAGCCCCTCCCTCTGTGAACTTGACATGTTTGCGCACTAGAACGCGCGCGCGTGCCTCTCTGTCACCTGATTCCTGCTGCCGCCACTTCCGGCATCCACTGAGATATTGTGGAAAAAGTCGCCTCTGTTTGGGGACTCGATCCTTTCCCTTCCTGCCCTCCACCTCCCATTCCCAGTAACATGGCGGATACAGTGGCGGACACTCGCCGGCTTCTGAGCAAACCACAGAATCTAAATGATGCCTACGGACCTCCTAGCAACTTCCTTGAGATTGATGTGCGCAACCCGCAGACAGTAGGGGTTGGCCGGGGCAGGTTCACTACTTATGAGGTCCGCTTGAAGGTGAGAGCGCACTTACCAAGCACATTGTTCATTTATTAACAGGCTACTGTCCGTAGCTGATGTGTTACTGTAGAACACTGCTTGTTGGAGTTAAACTACACCTTTAGGTGTAGCCCAGTGTTTTTGGGAATCGGTACAACGAACAGATGTGGCCGCGATCCTACAGGATTTTTAGTACCGTCCGATCGACATCTGGCCGACTTTTGGCCAGATATTGATCGGGGATGCCCGTCGGAGGACCCCATACACGGGCCAATGAGCTGCCGACTCGGTCTGTCGGCAGCTTTTATCGGCCCGTGTATGGCCAACTTTAGACATTATAACTTGCATATACTTGGTTTTCTAGCGACAGACTACAGAAAAGCTATTAGTGCAACCTGAGTTATTGGGTCCCATGGAAAAATCGATACGCCCTCCTTCTAACTATTCTCCCATTATGGAAACATAGGGGCAGATTTACTCGAGAGCGAAGTGGCTAACGCTAGCGTCAATTCGCTAGCGTTACCACTGCAGGGACATCGACAATTTAATAACGGATCTTATTAAAGCGTAGCGTCACTTTGTTAGCAAAAGAGATAGACGCTAGAGGTCATTCGCACTCTATCGCCAGGTGACAATTCGCTCTGGCTTGTGGACGTTACTCCGCAAATCCAATGAAATGCGGATTTTACTGAACGTTACCTCTTTCGCCAGACTTGCCTTTGCCAGCTCAGACTGGAGTGCATAGATCTTCCTCAATCTTCTGTTACTTAAATCATATTTTTTAGTGGAAAAAGCTTTTAAGTCCAAAAAAATGCTGGCGTCTTTTCCTTTTTTCCGATTGATAGCCTGCAAAAGTCTTTCAAATTTTTTCTAACATGTGGAACATAAACTATACAGTGAGCTCATGTGTAGGGCATTTATAACAACTCTTTTTTCTTTATTAAGGTTCCCTGGACTTGTGTAATGTAATGTATTTGCTGCAACCATGTAGGTCCATTCAACTTTAAATTTCCCGCCGTATGCAAATTAACCTGAGTGCAAGACCTCTAGCGAATTTGTGCTAGGCAGAAATGAAAGCTAGCACATCTTCGATTTCAATTGCTCGCATTGCCAAAGTAACGCTAGCCAAACGTCACCAGCGTTCGGCGCCCACAATAAAACCCCAGTGAATTTGCGTTGTCTGAGCGACTTTTCGCCTGGCGAAGTGTAACGATGGGTGCGAAAGCTATGAAGGACTAAAGTTATTAACATATAGGCTGTCTTTGTTAGGTGCGGGTTGGCAGTAGTTACAGTATATTAAAGTTTGATTTCACCTTTAGGTTAACATTTAGTATGTTATAGAATTGCTAATTCTAAGCAACTTTTCTTTTAATAGTTTTTGAGTTATATGTCTATTTCTTCAGACTGTGTCCAGCTTTAAAAAAGGGGGTAACTAAAAAAAACAATGCTCTGTAAGGCTACACATTTATTGCTATTGCTACTTTTTATTACTCTTCTTTCTATGTATGCCCTCTCCTATTCACATTCCAGTCTCTCATTCAAGTCAGCGAATTGTTGCTAGGGTAATTTGGATTATAGCAATCAGATTGCAACAGCTCTCAAATTCGCAAATTTCAGCAAATTGTCTCAGAATATCACTTTCTACATCATACTAAAATCTATATTTTTAGACAAAATTGAAGGGAATTAGAAGCTACTCCATGATTGCCCCCCTTTAAGGGAGGGGCAGCAATCTAAACATTCCTATTTCTGTTCTTCTGCCTGTACTAAAATTCTTTGGCAACCTAACATGCAGTTTTCTAAACCTGGAATATGTATTTAGTCAACGTGAGGCTCACAGTTAAATATTATTTGTAGGTCAATTTAGGTGAGTTGGGATTGGTTTGGAGATGTGTTTAATTGACATATGGACAGCCAGGAATTGCTGGAAGCCACTTGCCATCCCATTTCGAATCATGCTATTTTTAGGAGTCAGCATCACAACAGAACACATTAAAAGT
The DNA here is from genome assembly GCA_038501925.1 of Xenopus petersii. Lineage (NCBI taxonomy): Eukaryota > Metazoa > Chordata > Amphibia > Anura > Pipidae > Xenopus > Xenopus petersii. The sequence goes on along the minus strand of CM076680.1, from coordinate 90,754,403 downwards.
TAGCATTATTTTATTGAAGTCATGTCATTCCGATACAGTGTACAGGAAGCAATTACCAACTCTGGGGTTTTGTTCATATTGCTGTCATTTTACCTGAGATGATCAAAATGCCAGGTATGCATATTGTGCATTTATGTTAGGCTGTGAGTGTGTATACCTAGGGCTGTTTCTGCACATGTAGGTGCACAAAAAGCCAATCCAAGTGGATCTGCTACCTCCTGTATATGATAAGCATGGCACTGTCCTGGTTACACACACAAAAGATTTTGGTGTGGAATTTTCACTCCAAAATGTGTCTCTTGTGTATATACTGACCAACTCCTTCACCTGTCCGTGTACTTGCAGAGTTGAGCAGATTGGAGAGTATCCGCCTGGATCGTTTCTCTATGCAGGTGGAGAAAGAGCCTCATGTGCTATTAGCTTTAGGAAACCTCCATTGCTTTCCTCTCCCTGAATGTGCGTGCCCTGATGGGCTGATCCAATGCATGCCAGTGCAAACTTATTCAGGGTGAAGAAGGCAATGGATTGGCTTTTCTCTTCCGGTGTTTAAACACCAGAAGAGAAACCCACCCATGTGCTATTAGCCTAAGCATTTGACATGCTGTGCAATTTCAGTCTGCTCTATTGAGCTGAACTCACAATAACAACTGGTTGATACAGGTTGCTGCACTGACATTAGTGAGACCAGAAACTGCTATGGGGTGCAAAGCTTGATGCCCTTTAAAGGAGAAGGAAAGGTGTAATCATTGGTGGACGCTAAATTTTAGATACCCCCCATTGATTACAACTGTTTACCTGATGCACTGGACTGTTGCTCCTGTACACTGCAAAATTGCACTGGAGTATTTCTGTTAGAGCACCCCATTGCAATCTTCTTCTGCATATTCCTTTTTCTCTTTGCCTGTGTGCATGTGCAGAAGAGTAAAAATCCAGCATTTTGCCCTACTTCATATGTGCACCCTGACAGGGGCTGAAGAGAACAAGAAAGATGCAGAAGAAGATGGCAGTGTGGTGCTTCTGCAGGGATGATCTAGTATTCAGTCCACAGGAGCACTGGCCTAGGGTTTCAGGTAAGCAATTATAATCACTGGGTGGTGCCTGATATTTTGGCACCCCCTAATGATTATACCTTTGTTTCTCTTTTAACAAATGCATTGCTCTGTAAAGGAACACAAAGCTAAACCAACAGAGCCTTCTAGTTATGGTGGGTAGTCCTATGCCCAACCTGGTCTGGCTGACCCATATTTTTAGCCTTAACATCAAGGGCCACTGTTACACTGGTGCCAGTGAATAAGATTTAAACAGACAGCGCTGTTAGCTTTTATTTATACAGTTGCAAAATATGTATTCTGCTTTTTTAATAGACTTTATCATTCACAATAATGGAGCTTACACCCTAGTGGAGTTTACTGTTGTATAGGCTGTTGCAGCCTCAGTCTATATACACATACATACATTTACCCTCTTATTAACATGTATTTATATAGCACCAACATATTGCATAGCACTGTAAACTCTATATTTAATATTCAGACACATGCATTCAGGTGTAGTAACAGATTCTGCATAGGTATTGAATATAGAAAAGGACAAAATGTCACAATTATAGGTGAATGGTAACATTTTATTGCAATGTAACTTTTACATTTTACCATTGCTCACACTATACTAAGACCTGACATAATGAGGGTGATTTATCAGAATGTCAGAAAACCTCTTTGTCTCTCACTCACCAAATTCCTCACAGAAATTCCACAGAGAAGGTCTACTTTTTTTGTTTTTATATCATTTATCATTTGTTGCTTGATTTTTTTTTCCTCAAACATTTGAGTTGTGATAGCATAATTGATACATGAATATATTAACAGGAATGGTCAGAGATCCAGGAAAATGCAATAATAGATAAGCAATGTCCACAAACTTATAGGCAGGTCTTATAGGTTATCCTAAGAATCTTCAGGGAGGAGGTAGTAGGTAGGAATGCGGGGTTGGTAATGGAGGCTGGAAAGTGAGAGAGACAGAGAGATTGTACAGAGGAAAAGAGAGGGACATGACCTTTATATCACGGAGGGCCAAAGGGTCCATATTGAGTTGTGCAACAGTTTTTTATGCATCCGTTTCCTTGTAGAAAAACCAAAGTAGCCGTGTTGTCGAATATTTGCTTGCATTTTCTTGAATGTGAAAAGTGACACCTAAAATGTTTCTCGCAGTGGTCAAGATTCCCAAGGCACTTGAAAGCTCTCAAGACCTCTTGTTTGAGTGTTAGAAAGATTTCCATCCAACAAACACTGATGTGTCCATTGGATACAATATATCTTGGCAGGGTTAAGATTTTTTTTATTAAAAAATGAAAGGATAAATTATAGATATGTAAAAGTCTTGATCTGTGACAAAAAACAACTTTTTCCCCGTTTTGCTTATAACTAAAATTTTTAATTTTAGCTCGACCTCGATAAATTATCCTTTACATCAGTATTTCTCTCATCTACCTGGCTGATCTTCCAACGACATGACCAAAAGTATACATTGAAAGGTGGCCATAGACGCACCAATAATATTGTACAAAACATTTTTTCCTATGATATTCATTGCGAGTATGGTGGGAGACAAGCCGACCGATATTGTCAGAAGACTTGGATATCGGTTTGGCTTGTCAGTCGGGCCGGCCGGAAAATTTTGATCGACACCTTTGAAGGCACCTGAACATCGCCCGTTGTTAGTGCTGAATCGTCAGACACAGATAGAATTATTGTTTCTACCTGTATATGTGACGATTCAGCTCTACACGTGTTTTGAAGAGAAATATCTTGATTGTAACGTCTATGGCTGCCTTTGGAATTGAAATTTTATAAGGAATTAAAAATACTAAGTAGTTAAAACTCTTTGATAGTGGTAAACAACAAACTACATTGAAACTTCAATTTTACATACCCTGATTTTTAAGTTTTTTGAGGCCCCAACAACATACAGTATAATGCATAATACTTTTTCCTGATTTTTACACAATTTTTTTCTGGTCCCTTGTAAAAAGGAAGATTAGGCTTTTACTTATTTTATTGCTGCTGAAAGCAGTATTTGCTTATTTATTTTGTTCTCTGACTCTTTAAAGGAACAGTAACATCAAAAAATGAAAGTGTTTTAAAGTAATAAAAATATAATGCAGTGTTGCCCTGCACTGGTAAAACTGATGTGTTTGCTTCAGAAACACTACTATAGTTTATATATATATATATATAAGTTGCTGTGTAGCAATGGGGGCAGCCATTCAAAGGAGAAAAGGCTCTGGTTACACAGCAGATAGTAGATAAGCTCTGTAGAACATAATGGTATTATCTGTTATCCATTATTTAACCTGTGCCATATAGCCTTTTTTCAATTTCCGCCATTGCTACACAGCAGCTTGTTTATATAAACAATAGTAGTGTTTCTGAAGCAAACAGATCAGATTTACCAGTGCAGGGCAACACTACATGATATTTTCATTACTTTAAAACACTTTCATTTTTTGGTGTTACTGTTCCTTTAAATAGTGTTGCAGGAGCCACTTCTTTTCTAGGCCTGTTAATCAATGGCTCCTGCTACATTGTCTCAGCAGTCAGATCCAGTAGTGCGGAGAATATAAATGGTCTATCAGATATTACTTTTAATATAGGTTACATTTGCAAATAATGAATTTGTATTTGAAAGTCTCTTAACATAATATTTCCTTTTATTAAGAAAAAGGGGTCCTTAGAATTAGCGATGCACCAACTCCATAATTTCTGGATTCATTTATATACCGAATCATCTGAAAAAGATTTGCCAAATATTGAAATGAATCCAAAGCAAAAATACATTATATATGGACAATAATGTTGTATGGATTTGTTCAGAGTTTTACCTGCAAAAATGTTGGCCAAAACCTAGACAAGCATGGATTTGGTGGATTCTCAATTTAAACTAAAAACTATTGGTTTTTAAAAATAAAGGCAGGTGCATTAATATATCCATGTTTTTTTAGGGAACACTCACTAGTCGGGCAAGCCTTTATTGCTAATGTAATGTCTATCTCTCAACTGTTTCATTTGGTGCAGCCTAATAAATAATATTGATGCAGTATGGAATAGTTAATGTCATTTGTTAGTACAACTAAATCTTTGTGGGTAAGATTCTGAATTGAATTTTTTAAGGCACTTTAATTTAATATATATTGCAGGGCTGTATATTTTTTCCATAAATTGGGCCAATCATATTGCATGTACTTCCCTATTGTAAAATATAAGGATATTCTAAGTCTATAAAGGCACAAGGTACTTTTATACAGGTCTCTCCCCTGGCCTCTTCATGAATGCAGCTCCATTCTCCCTGTCATAAGGGAGCTGCTAAAAACGTTGAACAAAATATGCCATGCAAGTGCCCTCATATGGAACATATCGTAACATTTCTCTAATCTCTCAGTGCAGCTGTATTACTTTTAGTCACTACACTAATAGTACAGGGTGGGGCTCCTCAGCAAGAAAATTCCATTCCACTACTTCAAAAACAATCTATTTTTATATCTGCTAGGTTCTAAATAGGGGATCCTGTATGTATATTGGGTTCAGAGATGTAAGGGAGCAGCAAATAAAAATAATGAGCTAGTTTCTTTTCAGCAGTTGTACAATGTAATTACATATATTCACACTGTTCCATTTTTGATGCATAATTTTTTATTTACCAAATGTATTTAAAAGGCACAGGCTTGCATTTGACCTGATGTACAGAAGAAACTAAAATAAATAAAATAAACTTTTGTTGAAAGTCAGTTGGTATTATGAAATGGTTTGCTTATTTTGCTTTGTTCCAAATGAACATCCCATGTCTTTCAGGCACTTTAAATTTTTATTTTCCCTTTAGAATTGAATGTTCACTATCATAATTACCGTTTTTAGTTACATAATTGATGATGTCTATTATATTAGTTTGCTAAGCTTTGTTGTTGTCGCTGTCTGTCTAGTAGTAGTACTTTTATTTGAAGTTGGGTTTGTGGTGGAGCAGACCCAGTATGTCAATGTCTGGGGTATTGAGCATTTTAGTGCCTCTTCAATGAGCTGGAAAATTTGTGACCAGAATTTTTTAAAATATATTGCCATTTCCCACCAGATATGATACTATTACTATTATTTAAAAAAAAAAAATAGTCCCAATACATTTTTGGCTAACTAACTATATTAGAAACATTTTCTATTTTGCACAACCTATCTATTTACCCAGTTTTTATTTTTACACTGAACTGTTCCTTTAAGGACGTGTGTGTGTGACAAAACATAGCTGCACATATTGGGCCTTTTTTTTTTTTTTTTTTTTTAAAGAATAGTATTGTCTCCTCCAAGTGGAGTTCAGGTACTATTAGCCCACCGGTGGTGGAAACCATTTTCCACTGATAGATGCACTGGTAGGCTAGACCTGCCCGGTAGGCCTCCTGTTGACAAATTCTTAAAGGAGAAGTCAACCCCTTTGGCTCTAAAATCCCGCCCAAAGTCACAAAGTTTCTGAAAAAAGGAATCGGAAAACTTTGTGACTTTCGGCCCATGCACAGTAGAGCTGAACCAGCAAATACTCCTACTGCACATGCGCCGCCAAACGCCGGGCAATCCAGGAAGAAGACCGCACGTGAGAAGATGTCGTCTATGAACTCCGTGGACAAGACCTGCGTCGAGGGGTAAGTAGCAACTTAGGGGCATTTGCCCAGGGAGGGGGGTAGGCCAGGAGGGACGGGGGGCAACACAGGGGAGGGACTTTAGTGCCGAAGGGGTTTAGTTCTCCTTTAAGCTAGCCACAGACGCAAAGATCTGATAGTACGAATCAAGGTACGATCGGACTTCCCCATCTCCCAACCTGCCACTAACCATTCCGATAAAATAAAGTACAAAAGAACAGATCAGCCGATGTTCTGCCCCTGACAGCAATCATACGAAAGTTATGTCCGACAAAAGCTAGTGACAGTCTCCCTCTGAAAATCGTACGATCAGAAATCTTTTAACCTGTCCGATCTACCAAACGACTGATCTCCGCCCGACAAAAAATTTCGGGACTCTCCACACACGGTCCGAAAATCATACGAATCATCGATTTGTACAATCAGATCTTTGCGTCTATGGCCAGCTTTAGTCAACCAGTATACAATGTCCAAAGAGTTCTCATTTAAGTGTTTGATATTGCTGTTATTGCTAAACATGTTTTAAATTATAATCTAAGTTTCTGAGTAACAAAGGGCCAAGGGTTTTTGCTCTGCATTCATTTTCAGTTTAATGTTGCAGTGGGAGCTCCTTGAGGTGAAGCCCAGAGAGTTCATGTTGCTTCATGTACTCCACCTCTTTTGTTTGTTTTCCCAAGCTCACTTCTGATGCTCACAGCATTGAGATGTCCTTTTGAAAGTTAATTGGATATTAACATAAGCGGTAAACAGTAAACCAAAGTGAATGGTTTCTTTTTAAACTTTCAAACAACTATTTTAATGGAAATGTAAACCCAGCTGTATCAAGGCTACAGTGGCCTCCTTGAAATGACAGAATAAAAGTAGGCACCATGGCAACAAGCAGCTTTATGGTTATGCCTATGACTAGTAAGGCAGGATGAAAGAAGCCCCGCACTATTATTCATTATGTTCATTGGCTTCTAAAAAGCATCTAGCGACAACATAAAGTGCCACTTGACTTTTTTTTGAATTTCTAGTATCTTTACCCATTTTTCCTTTATGTAGTAATTTATGGGTGGGGAACAAGGCCTGTTAAGCTCTGTAAAAATATATGTAAAAATCAGTCATTGGCTCATTTGTGCTTTTGAGCCAGTCTCTGTTATTTATAACAAGGTTTGGGGATTTTTTTTTTTTTTTGCAAAATAATTGTGCTTTCCCACTAATGAAAAAAATGTCTGTGAGGATTTGGGTATATTCAGCATAAAGGAAAGGAAGCCTAACAAGGCTCCTCATGTAGAGTACGATTGTTAATGACTCCTCAAACTCCAATACGAAGTGCTCCATTGTTCAATCTCTTAGGTTTCCCACATGAACAAAAGTTTGGGATGCTATTTTTTTTTTTTTTTGCTAAGTAAATATAAACATGATGTAGAAACTTTGCACTTAAAAAATCTTCCATGATCGTGTTAAATAATAAATAAACTTTCAAAATATCTCAATGTAAAATTGAGAGTGCTATTCTAGGCACTTTTTGCATTTAACCTTTATTATTTTTTTTAATTCCAACTTTTTATATCTGTGAGCCACATTCAAATTTAAAAAGAGTTGGGGAGCAACACAGTATGAAAAAGTTTCCAGGGCGTGTCAAGTAACGGCTGTGATTGGCTTATTTGGTAGCTCATGTGTGTACTGGCAGCATATAGGAGGGTCTGTTTGCCAGTACACCTGTTTATTTATGCAAGCAAAACTTGCCTCCAAACCAGGAATTCAAAAATAAGCACTTGATTTGAGGCCACTGAGAGCAACATCCAAGGGTTTGGTGAGCAACATGTTGCTTGTGAGCAACTAGTTGGGGATCACTGGTTTATATGAATGAATTTTGTTACAACCTCGCCACCTGCTGGTCAGTGTCTGGTCATTCTGACCACCAAGCAGTTGAGTTGTCAGGAGAAAGAAAGAGGGCTGTTCTAATGTATTAGTTATCTCATAACTTTTCTCTCATCTTTCTATAACATTATTTGCCATTGTCCTTCTTGTTGGAGAAATATACCACATTCAATGTATATCCAGATGTTAACTTTAGACTCATTGTACAGGTGAACATATCCATGATTTGTGTCATCTGGACAAGGCAAGCTTTCCCATGTTACCAACTATTGATAAGGTGTGCCTGATATTATATTAAAGGTGAACTATAGTAAAAATTATAATTTAATATAAGCTTCATCATACAGAAATGATACATTTTCTAAATACAATTAATTAAATATTCTGCATCATTTCTGAAATAATAACGTTTATGTTCACTATCCCTCTCTCAGCATCTGTTTTTCTTCATTCAGCAGTTGGGTGTCCGATAATCATTGACAGTTAGATCTAATATAGCTTATAGGGGGGCTTCATTTCCTAGAAGATAAATTAGATCTCATGCAAATAACTGATTCTAGTACAAACAAAATAACTGGTGTTTGAACAAATTCTACATGTAGAGAGACAAGATTTCTGGTAAAAGGAGCCAGCCTATAATATATATTGGATCTAACTGTCAATGAATATCTGACACCCAACTGCTGCATAAAGACAGAATGAAGAGAAACAGAGAAGAGGAATAGTGAAGATACATTTCATTATTTCATAAACAATGCAGAAATTTTAATTGATTGTATTTTGAAAATTTCTTACTTGAGGATGATGAAGCTTATATTAAATTTTCTTTTTCGTGATAGTTACCCTTTAAAGGGCTAGTCATGCAGGCAATGTGCCAATGACTTGATACTCTCTATAATATACTTTAGAAAGACAGAAAGACAGAATACAGGCATGGGACCTGTTATCCAGAATGCTAGGGACTTTGGGTTTTCCAGACAACTGAAATTTGGATCACCATACTTTTTTTTTTTTTTTTTTTTTAAAGTTTTTATTTTTGCATTTTCAAAACAAAACATACATACACAGACATGTAAATAATATGAAGACATACATATCGAAAGCAGAACCAGCAGACAGAACATCATCGCACAGTCAATACAATCCTAGTGCGTCTCCTCGTACTCCAGCCAAGCTCCCCAAATGCCCTCGAATTTCCTGGGGCAACCCCTAGCAACATAAACCAGTTTCTGGTAAGGGAGGATATTATTAACCTGGCTCCTCCAGAAGGCAACGGTCGGGGGGTCCACTGATTTCCAGTGTAGGAGGATAGACTTTTTTGCATAAAATAAAAGCTGTAGGTAGCATAATTTGACTACCGATTTCAAACCCAGATCATCCATAACGCCCAGGAGACAGACCAAGGGGGTCCTAAAACTCGGGACAGCCAAGACTAAAGAAATGTGCTGCAGAACCCCTGGATCACCATACTTAATCTACTAGAAAATCATTTACATTTTTATACAAACCCGATAGGCTGTTTTTGCTTCCCATAAAGATTTATTACATATTAGTTTCGTTAAAGTACAAGCTACTGTTTTATATTAAAAAAGGAAATCATTTTTAAAAATGTACATTATTTACCGTATATACTAGAGTATAAGCCGAGTTTTTCAGCCCCCAAAATATGCTGAAAAACTCTACCTCGGCTTATACTCGGGTCAAGCGCAAAAATGGTTGCTGGCGCCTAAGAATATTCGCCGGCGCCTTAGAATAGTAGCCGGCGCCTAAGAATATTCGCCGGCCCTTAGAATAGTAGCCGGCGCCTAAGAATATTCGCCTGCGCCTTAGAATAGTAGCCGGCGCCTAAGAATAGTCATCCAAAAACGAGATTGAAACTTACCAGAAGCTGCTGCATTTCTCACCCTCGGCTTATACTCGAGTCAATAAGCTTTCCCAGTTTTTGGAGGTAAAATTAGGTACCTTGGCTTATACTCGGGACGGCTTATACTCGAGTATATAGGTAAATAAAATGGAGTCTATGGGAAACAGCCTTTCTGTAATTTGGAGCCTTCTGATAACCAGATAATGGATCCCATACCTGTAATCCCATTTGAAGGCAAAACAGTAACATAGGGAAAGCAAAGGGAACATTTTTTTTCAAGGTTTATTTTATGTAGAAATTTATCTTAAAAACAGAATTTTCTTCTCCCTTGATTATGTCAAAAGTTCAGAATGTAAAACAGAAGGTAAAACGAGATGAACTGGCACTTTTACCTCTGTCATTGTACCTGTAAACTCGATATGTTATTTCAGAGATTAACTTTATAGACTTCCGTACTCCGTGTATGAAAATTTATCTAAAAACTTTTCACAAGCTTGATCTTTACAGGATCACTAGAAGAGAGCAGTTAATCCTCTTTGTAAAGTAATTTGAGAGTTGGGAATTGAACATGCAAAATATCACCTGTAGAACACACTGAAATTTAAAGACTTTTACATCGATAATGTGGTTCTCTAGCATTGAGTGTTTGAGAGTTGAAGCCAGGTAAAAAGCCAATAGATGTGTAATCAGAGAGACTTGATACCTTGATTATTCCAGATTCCCCCATCCTGTGATATTGGTGACCTCTCTTAATCTACTGAATACTCTTTATTTAGAGGCCTAGCTGATTAAATACAAGTTTGACTTTAATCTTAAATAACTGGTTTCTTCACTGTAATTAAGTATTCGTCATCTCCGCAATTAGGAATGGGGTTACCAGGTAAACAATGTACTTTTGTAGTCTATCCTTTTGTAAATTGGGAATTGTTTTCCCAGTGCATTCCTTGTTTGACATGCTTTTTTTTAAAGTAAATAAAAAAAAAAATAGAAGAAAAGTGTGACATCACTAATTACGTTATAAAGTAAATTTCTGACAGAACAGGAGTGTAAGGAACAAGGAAAGACTCTAGTAAGAGAGGATAATTTTTTTAGCCACCCCATATTCTGCAAACAAATGCCCCTGGTAGAGTAGTTTGGTAAGTTTAGAGGAGAAATAAACCCCTTATTAAAAAAAAAACCCTACCTCCTTACCCCACATAGACCCCTCTCCCCCCCCCCCCCCAGCCTAGCTGCTACCCTGACAAATGCCCCTAACTTTTTATCCTTTTTCCGGGCCTTCGTGTCTTCTTCCGGCGTAGGCCAGAAAAAGTTCAGTTTTCAGTACCACAGAAGTTCGACAGTACTGCTCTAAGGCAGGGCTGTCCAACTGGCGACCCCCCTTTATGTGGCCCTCCACACAAAGTGGACTGAAACTGCCCACATTGTTCATCTGTTCACACTTTATACAAAATGCTAATGGGGCACCAGCACTGTGTCACTGTATGTAGTACATATTAGACTGGTCCTGATTTTCTTGTCTCATGCTTTGTTCTGCCTTCCCTATGCTCCCTGTGTCACTGTGTGTGTCATACTTTGCCTGCTCTTTGCACCTGTGTGTGCCATGCTCTGCCTGACCTATGATCCCTATGGAACATAAGCCTGGTATTTGTTCTGGGGGTTTGTTGGCATTTGAAAATTATTGTTAGGGGCCCCTAATGTGTTTAATCATATGCTGGGGTACTGTATTATACACAGGGGACGGGGAGGCATATGGATTTAAGGGTATGTCTTAATATGACAACTTTTTTCACATATGAGTGGCATCCCTGCCAGTGCCGGGCCAAGGTAGTTTGGCCCCCTAGGCAAGAGCTTTAATCAGTGCCCCCCTGTTCTGCATTACAATTTCCCTCCCATGATGGTTTTTAAATAAAGAAAGCAAGAAAATGTACAACACTTTTTCATTTATATTACTGCCCCCTGTACCTGCACCAGCAAGCCCAGCAGTCATCCATAATACAGCCCCGCTGTACCTGTGCCAATAGCCATCCATTATACTGCCCCCATACCTGTGCCAGTAGCCATTTATTATACTCCCCCCCCCATACCTGTACCAACAAGCTCAGCAGCCATGCATCATCCAGCCCTCCAGCAGCCATCATATTGCCCCCAATCTTTACCTGTGCCAGCAGCAGCCAAAAATAAATCTGATCACAACATATTGCCCCCAAGTATTTATGTAACTGTGCCAGCGCCCAACCCAATCTGTACCTGGCTGTGCCAGCAGGAAGCTTCACACTTTCACAGTGATATAAAGAATGTCTTGAGTTCAGTGCAACTGTGCAAGGCTGAGAGCAGCAAGCGTGAGTCACACAAGCAGGCCACCAGCTCTCTGCCTCTCTCTGTCACCCATTATTACTATTACTTGCTGGCAAGAGGGAGAAGGAGGGAGATTCCACCCGACTGCGTGACCATGATTACTGAAACAAATTCTTAAATAAACGCTTGAAAAATGAAGAAGAAAAAAAAAAAACAATAAAAGTGCACCCCTCAATGATGGCGTCCTAGACAGCCACCTACTCTGCCTACCCCTAGTTCCGGCCCTGATCCCTGCAGTGAGAACTAACCATCTGTTTTTTTTGGTGTGCTATTAATGTGGGCATGGTCTTGCTGTAACATGGGTGTGGTTTAAAGTGGGTGTGGTCTAAAAACAGGGAGTGGCTAACACTGGCTTCCATTATCGGCCCTCCACCATTAGAAAAATTCCGGCCCTCTGTACCAAATAAATTGGACAGCACTGCTCTAAGGGATTGAATACAATGCATTACAGTGCATATTCATTTACATGCAGTGTATATAGACAGAACATTTGAATGTCAGGCCTGTGGGTCAAAAAAATAAACACCAGAAAAAGTGCTGGTTTAAGTAACCCTGCTTTAGATTGACATATTCTGTAATTCTGTTTTGGCGTTAAAAAATTAATACTGATTGTTTGCTACCTTTATAGCACAGTGATTGCATAAAGTTGGTGAACTGGTCTGAGTCATGTTATCAGAGCCCAACATGTAGATACTGAAGACCACCTCCATCGAATGGCAGTCCAGTGGATACATTTTTGACCCAAATGAGTTTGTTCCATCTTCCAGTGTCATTATTTATATCTAATACCTTAGCATCAGCCAGGATTGTAATGATTAACCTGTCTCAAGGGAGGGCCATGAAGATCATTTTATTTGAACTTTGTAAAAAAAAAAGACGTGTATGGCAAATGCATTAATAAAATCCAAATATGCTCAAACAACAGCTCCTTTTAAGCCTAGTAATCAGGGTTAAGGGCAGAAACGTTCAATTCAACTGTAGATCACATGAGATTTTTTGTTTACTGTAGTATCCACAACATTGCATCAGAAATTGTATGTCAGTTATAGTTGAAAAATATAGCATCCATTAAATGGTGTAAGAATACATTGTGTGAAACTGCCTTACAATAGCAATCACTGTTTTCTAAAAATCATGTAGACGTGATGAGGGCTATGTAATTGCTTTGGGGAAGGGCCAGCCTGAATCCAGTCTTCTGAATGTGAATGATATAGTTAAATTACTATATACAGCCCTGTTGTACAAAAAAGTTGACACACTGTCAAATATAAATAAAAACAGAATGCAATGTTTAAATCATTTAAATCCTATATATCATTGCAGATCGCATCAAATGCCAAAACAGCAACTTTATGCTCGGTTTGACTTTGATTTCTGCACCATACTTTTAACAACACTCTGTAACTGTTTAGGAACTAAGGAGACCAGTTTCTGTAGTTTTGTAAGGGGAATGTCCCATTCTTGTCTATGAGATTTCAGCTGCTCAACTATTTGGGGTCTCCTTTCATTGTGTTTTATTTTCTATTTTTTTAAATGGATGACAGGTCTGGACTGCAGGCAGGTCAGTTTAGCATCTGCTGTCTCTTACTACCGAGCCTTGCTTTTATAATGTATGTGCAGAATTCAGTTTGCCATTGTCTTGTTGAAATAAGTAAGGCCCTCCCTGAAAAAGACATCATCTGGATGACGGCATATGTTGCTCCAAACCCTGTATATATCATTCAGCATTAATGGTACCTTCCTAGATGTGCAAGCTACCCATGCCATGTGCACTAATGCACCCTCATGCACCATCACAGATGCTGGCTTTTCCTCTGTGCACTGATAAGGTGGATGGTCCTTCTCTTTAGCTCAGAGGAGGTGGTATACTTTTTCCAATAAGAATGTAAGATTTTTATTTGTCAGACCATAGGACAGTTTTCCAATTTGCCTCAGTCCATCTTTAATAGGTTTGGAGAAGGCAGCGGTGTTTCTGGATCATTTTTATATATGGGTTCTTCTTTGATTGTTTATAACTTGCACGTGTTGAAGCAGCAGCATAATTCCCCAAATGATTTACAGACTGGTTTGTGCTATTATTCCTGAGCCCATGCACTACAGCATTGTGGTTGATTTAATTGCAATACTGAACCTGAGCCTGAACATCACGGCTATCACATACTGGCTTTTGGCCTTGTCCTTCCGCATTCTCTAAATAATTTCATAATATTATTTATGTACATGATGAAATCCCTAAATTCTTTGCAATTTTACTTTGAGGAACATTCTTCTTAAATTGTTGCATTATTTGTTCATGCAGTTCCAAACTGCTGATCTTTTTGTAAACATGTATATATTTATTTTTTATATATATATATATATATATATATGCTATAAGACCGTTAACTTTCTAATAACATAAGGTTCTTTTTATGTTTTCATCTTGGCAGACAAATCTTCCCATTTTTAAGCTGAAGGAGTCTTGTGTTAGAAGACGATACAGTGATTTTGAATGGCTAAAAAGTGAGCTTGAAAGAGAAAGCAAGGTAATAGTCTTAATTCATTTTACAGCTTCACCGATGTATATTATTCATAAAGCCAGAGGCCGCTGCTCTGGTTTCCAAGTGTTGGGCATTGTGTAGGGTACTAAGAGCCCCCCAACCTGGTACTCCACTAGATTGTAAAATGTACGATGTGTAGCAGTCTAAACCTTTATGGCTCAGGTTGTAATCGTTACATGGTTAACTGGTTAAACCACTCAGAATATATTTAGATGTCAAAGTAATTTGTGTAGTATATTGACAGTTCATTTCTTGCTGTCTTTCTTATAGGTAGTAGTGCCTCCTTTACCTGGAAAAGCTCTCTTTCGGCAGCTTCCATTTAGAGGAGATGAAGGAATATTTGATGACTCTTTCATAGAGGAAAGGAAGCAAGGCCTCGAACAATTTCTAAACAAGTAAGTGGGTGTATGTTTAGAATTTAGCTTAAATCCTTGCATTAGGAATTATGCCATTTACATGAATATATCTGCAGTAGTCGGTGTGAGATAAAATGCAGTTCCCTGCCAGTATCAGAGGAGTTAAAACAAGCTTGTCTTATTGTTGACCTTCTATTTATTTTTCAAAGTAATGTATGCAAATTGCCTCTGGGATTGATAGCACTGAAACAAATGGTTGGATCCTAAACCGTAGTCCCTGGTTTCAGTGTGTGCCCCATCATTGGAATGATCTACAATGGAAGTATAATCATTCTACTTTGATTACAGATTGTGGTATTATCTCTTTTGGGTTCTGTTTAATAAACTTACATTGACAATATCCTAGGGATAGATGTTTTTTTTACACAGATCTGCAAATTTTTTATTAGTTTAAATATTTAATTATATAATGCATAGGTTTGGATCTCTGTGTGTGCGCCAGTATAAAGCTCAGAACTGGTTATAATGCATGAAAGTCAAACCTATGTATAGTAAGATCAGGGCTTGAAGGTTTTAGATCCACTGCCCCACTGCTCTTCTGCTCCTTCTCTCTCTACACCAGGTACCATTGTTTCTGCTCAGATGCAGGCAAACCAGGCAGATTTTTGCTCCAAAACGTGACATTTTGCATTTTGTGCCAAAATCAGCCTGCTGTTGTTAAGGCAAGGGGAGTAGTAGGGCAGTGGATTCTTCACCTACATCGTCTGGCCCTTGCCTTAAGCTGGCCATAGATGCAAAGATCTGATCGTACGAATCATCGTATGATCGGACTTTCCCATCTCCCGACCCGCCACTAACCATTCAGATCAAAGTCTTACCAGTCAGATTAGTAAAAGAACAGATCAGCAATGTTTTGCCCCTGACAGCAATCGTACGATATCTATGTCCAACCAAAACTAGTGACAGTCTCCCACTGAAAATCGTACGATCGGCAATACACGCAGAGATATTATCGGCAGCCAACAGAAATTTTCTAACCTGTCCGATCGACCAAACGACCGATCTCCGCCGGACGAAAAATGCCGGGACTCTCCACACACGTTCCGAAAATCGTATGAATCCTCGATTCGTACGATCAGATCTTTGCGTCTATGGCCAGCTTTACTGTGTTCAGTTAATCCTAAGGGCATAGGATGTTATGCAAAGAAAGAGTACACATCTACATATTTTAACAGTTAACTGTGTTAAACCATCAGTCCAGAATGATCAGTCCATGAACAATATGTATAGATGCCTGACCAAGTTCATGGCATTTCACTTAAGAAATCAGCAGAGTGACATACAACTACAGTAGAAACCCCATTTTACTTTTTTCAGGGGATCAGAAAAAATGGTGTAAAATTCAGGAAAATGTAAAATCATGCATTCTGCATAATATATACAGTAGGTGGGACCACAAAACAACAATGTAAAATGAGGGGAAACTTAAAATCAGAGGATGTACAATTGAAGTTTCACTGTAATCTGTGCTTCTAAAGTGTACTTAAAGGAGAACTAAATCTTAACTAACTTTCATGACCTGTATAAAAACACGTGGCATTTGGCCTTGTGCTTTTATATGGTCATTGGACTCCACGGTGACTTATAATATACTTATATTATACAATGTTACATTATTCACTATTGTCCAGGTTGTTCTTTAGCTCACTGTGGAAGCCATAAATGAGAGGTTCCCAAACTGTACCTGAACAGCAATTGATATTCAGGGTAAGAGCAAATTTGCTCTCCCCCCCCCCCCAAAAAAAAACATACAAGGAGATGAAGACTATCACTATCATTTCCCATTTTCTCCACTTGCTCCCCTGATACCACCTCGTGTCTGTAGGCATAGTGGTATTAGACTATCACTGCACACGTGTATGTATGTAGGACCGAAAAATGCTGGTGTATTTTTGGGGCAAAATTCCATGTAAATGACAGACAGGGGCCTATGACTATCTCCCCTAAACTCCATTATAAGCAAAGAATTCTAATTTTCCTTTTTGATTTCCTTTTTCACTGTAATAATAAAACAGTACCCAACTAAGATATAATTAATCCTTATTGGAGGCAGAACACTCCTATTGGGTTTAATTAATGTTCAAATGATTTTTAGTAGATTTAAGGTATAGAGGTATATAAGGGATAGAGGTCCAAATTATGGAAAGATCCTTTATCCGGAAAAACCCCAGATCCCATTCATTCTGGATAACCGGCCCCATACCTGTAATACAAAAATCTATATAGACTAGATATTAATTATCTGAACCACAAGTAGTGAACGCTCATAGGGGCAAATTCACTAACCGTTGAAAATTCGCCAGCGCTGGCTTCACGCACATCGCAACACTTCGGCAGGCTTAAATTCGCCTGGACAACTCTAATTCACAAAGATCCGAAGTTGCGCACAGGGTACCGAACGCTGGTGAAATTACGCCAGTGAAATTACGCTCAGCAGTTAGAAGTTACGCTAGCGTTGGCTAATTAGCATACGGCGTGCAGTTAAAGTACAATGGCCGTATATGCTGCAGCGAATACATTACACTACACAATTGTTATAATGCCCTACACATGTGCCCACAGTATAGTTTAGGTTCCATATGTTAGCAAATGTAGGGGGGGGGAAGGAGGGTACCCCAAAAAAAAATTTACAATCTCTTTCAGTCTATCACCCTTTAAATAGGAAAAAACGCCAGCGTTTTTTGGGACTTAGAAAAAATGTAAACTTTTTTTTTGAGGAACTCCTATCTACTCTATTGCACTTCGCCTGGTCTGAGGTGGCAAAAGCAAGTCTGGCAATAGTGGTAGCGGTCAGTAAAATCAAAAATTTTGTGAATTTGCATAGTAACGCTCTTTCGCCAGACCGAAAATTCGACTGGCGTTAGAGTGCAAAGTTGCGCCAGAGTCTATCTCCTTGGCGAAATTACACCAGCTACCATTGGTAAATCGGCAAAGTGCCGAAATGACGTCACGCTGGCGAATTGTGCCAACGTTAGCCACTTCGCCCTTTAGTAAATTTCCCCCCATAGACTGTCAGAAGATATTGTGAATGTGCAGATGCTCCTCCTATTATGACTCGGTTAAATAGGATCTGTTATCCAGGATGCTCGGGACCTGGGGCTTTCGGGATAACTGATCTTTCCGTAATGTGGATCTTCATACCATAAGTCTACTAGAAAATCATGTAAACATTGAAAAAAAACAATAGGATGATTTTGTTTCCGATAAGGATTAATTATATCTTAGTTGGGATCAAGCACAAGCTACTGTTTTATTATTACAGAGAAAAAGGAAATTGTTTATAAAAATTTGTCTTCTTTGGATAAAATGGTGTCTATTGGAGATGGCCTTTCAGTAATTCGGAGCTTTCTGGATAACTGATCCCATACGTGTACCTTACTGGGTCCCCATACTTCTGGCCTGAAGGATGCATCTCACTTGGCAATTGCACTTTAGATGTCAGATGAGTAATCATAAAGAATGACTGCAATTACAACATAATGTTTATGCTTTGTTTCCCCCAGAGTTGCGGGACATCCATTGGCGCAGAATGAACGGTGTCTTCATATGTTTTTACAAGATGAAATTCTAGACAAGGACTACACCCCATCCAAAATAAGACACGCCTAAGAACTGGAAATTGGACTGAAATACTATGACTTTAATACGTCAAATACTATGACCCTTATTATAACATTTACTGTCATCAGCATGTTACAATCTGCTGTTATGAATGTAACATACTAACCTCCATCTTCTTTCTTTAAATGTTGTTCCACAGACTGGTTCATTTGCTGCTATTGTGACTCCGTCTGCTTGGTTGCCTGTGCTGTACTGTGATTAGTCTTGTTTTATACATTGAAGACCCTACATGTTGCTGATATTTTTGTTTTCCGTTGGCCATATACAAAGCTGAGACTGATTAAAACATATCGCAATTCTGTCAAGAAGTAGGCAAAAAAAGGGGTTATTTTACACTGTTTAAAGGACTGTTAAAGGGGTTGTTCACCATTTAGTTAACTTTTAGTATATTACAATTCTAAGCAACATTTCTTCATTAATTTTTTTTATAGTTTTTTTAAGTACAGGTATGGGACCTGTTATCCAGAATGCTCAGGACCTGGGGTTTTCCAGAAAGTGGATCTTTCCATAAATTGGATCTCCATACCTTACGTGTAGAATATCATGTAAACATTAAATAAACCCAATAGGCTGGTTTTGCTTCCAATAAGGTTTAATTATATCTTAGTCTGGATCAATTACGAGCTACTGTTTTATTAAAACCTGACGGGTTTCAGGATAGTGGATCCCATAACTGTATTTGCCTTTTCTTTTTTCCAGCTTTCAAATGGGGTTCACTGCTTCTAAAAAAGCAAATGCTCTGTAAGGCTATAAATGTATTGTTATTGCGACGTTTTATCACTCCTCTTTCTATTCACGGCCCTCTCCTATTCATATTCCATTTTCTTATTCATAGCAAATGCATGGTTGCTAGGGTAATTTGGACTCTAGCAACTAGACTGCTGAAATTGCAAACTGGAGAACTGCTGAATAAAAAGCTAAATAACCACAATTAATAAATAATGAAAACCAATTGCAAATTGTCTCAGAATATCCCTCTCTACATCATACTAAAAGTTAACTCATAAGTGAACAGCCCCTTTAAACAGTTTTAAGCAGTGATGGATGAGGAAATATCCCCCATTGACTTGCTTCCTATTGCTTTTCTTAAACCATATTTTGAATTCTTTAATGATTGGGGCCATGTGCATCACTTATCTAACAAGTTTCTCTATACTGGTCCTTAATAGGCATATTTATAAAGGTATGTTTCATGTTTAATGGCCAAAAAATTTTAAAGTTTGGAGCAAATGGCCAATTTATAATGTCTCTTGCCTTTAGCCATAAAATGCCATAACCCTTTGCAAAGAGCTAGTCTGCATATTTATAAATGTGTATCTTGCTATGCTAAAGCCTAAAATTACCCAATTATTTTACACTGCTCTCTGTGTGGCACAACCCATTGAAGTCAATGGGACCAATTCAGGGTTCACAGAAAATCGTGCACATTGGTTTGTAATAAGTGACAACACTATGCACTGGTTTTTATGTGGCCTTTTCCCAAGCAGTGCATCTTTTTAGATAAGATTGGTGCCATCAACTGGACATTTGCATAATATCACTACACCACTTTATAAATATGTGTGATTTGTACTTTTTAGTGTACCAGGGTGTTATTGTATTATAATATCACCTGGGTTTTTTTTTTTTTTACACAGCTTTACAAATATGCCCTAAGTGTTATTCTTCTTATAATCAGATCTTTTTTTTTTTTATAGATTGTGTAACTGATAGGTGATCTGCTTTTAGCAAAATGTGCATCCAGGTAAATATGAAAACAAGCACAAAAAGTGCTAGACAGAGCAGTATTAACAGAGTTCCAATCAGTTGTGAGTGCTTTCAGCATCAACCATTTGTGGGATAGACTGATAGTCCTACAGTGCTCAAGCAGTTGAAATACTTAATGACAGCCTTTAAGAGCTTTGATTTATCTGTAATTCCAGCAATCGCATGCGCCTGCCTTGCATCATTTTTTTTTCCCATTCATGTGGGAAAATTATGGCTGGGATATATGCACAGTATTATAGTTGTATTCTTTCAACCTGTATTTCTTTTATTTACAAGATTTAAAGTAAAGCAATATTATGATTGTATCCCCTATTAAAATGAAGCCCAATCTGTAGAACTCCACCCGGGTAAGCATTTAGGTTTTTATAGATACCACAATGGGTTCAGCAACAGCTAGAAAAATATAAACATTCTCAGTTCCAGTAGCCCACATGTTTAAAAGAGGGTGTTTCATGTACGATTAGTTGCTTTATCACAGAGACCTACAATCTCTGGCTCTGGAACTAGAATTCCCTGATATTTACTCATGTATTTCAGCAATAATTAGGAGAGCCATGTTGGTTGTAGCTCTATAATTCAGCATTTCTTCCTTTAATTGATATTTAGTAACTCCCAGACTTTCACAGTGACCCTTTTACATTTTTCAGTATGGCATCCTTAATTAAGTTATTTTATCCATGCCGTTTGGTTTTTGTGTTTAACTGTTTTAGCAACCAGGAAATTTAAAACAGACCAGGTAATTTTCACTTCTCTGCACAATTCTCTTCCTCTATTTCAACCCCATCAGCTTTAAAATCTGAACAAGCTGATTATGAGGGAGATAACTATACAGAGTAGTGTCTGAAAATGCTGCTTGGACCGGTTATTTAAACCATTTATGGCCAGCACAGTAGTGCTAACGAAAAAGCATATTATCAGTGCAAAACTGATAATATAAGATTTAAAGAAGTAGACAGTTAAGGTTCATTTCAAACTGCTTAGAAGAACTCTAAGGTCAGTTGCATTCATTTTAGGGTTAGTTCCCCTTTAAATTCAGCTTTTATATCTAAAATGTGTTTGTTATTGTAATGTTCTTTGAAATTAAAAATAAGACCACTTGATTTTTTAATGAAAGTTCACTTGGTAGAAATTGTCCTGTATGTCTGGTTGCGACCTGTAACTAACCTCTAAACTGTTTCTTGTTGTATCATCACCTCCTGGTCTTACTCTGCATCATTCATCATATATTCTGTTTTTTTCTAATGTATAATAATGTGTAGACATGTATGGGGTAAAGTAATAATGGGTGCAAGTATCAAACAATAGGTAGCATCTCATTCACTTCATTGGAAAGTAAATACTTGCTTAAAACCTTGAGCAACCCACATTATTATTCTTACCCTAGTTGATCTGCTTTTATGCTTGCAGAAGACTTTATACTTAACATTATGGAGAAATTACTTTATAAAATATTAAACATTTATATGATTTGTGTAATATTTTACCTTTTTGAAATAAAATTGTAAGTCTAAAAAATCCACAGTGCTTCTTTGTGGCCTGTCTTCATTCACATATTTGAAACTATTATTCAATTTTCTTAAATATCACTCCCCATTATTTCCAGCTAATATAAATATTAACAGCAGAACATAATTTCCTGGATTTTTGGAATACTCTATAGGTTCCTACATTGAATATGGATTATATAATCATAATGTGTCAATTGTTTTGTTTTTGAACCCACGTGCCAGTCGAGCTGGCCATGAACATTCTGATATTAGCTGCTGACACTCCTGAGTGTATTTACTCATGCATGGGACAAAAACCGTGATCAATAGCTGATTTCAGACAAAAAGAATGGGTATAGTTACAGTTTGATAAGAACTGCATTGGGCTGTGGTTCTCTGCTGAAGAATTACATGGTTCCCCACATGAGAATCTAGTATTTTCTCTCACCTTTACTTTTAGATGGTTTGTGGGCAGGAGTCGGTACATAAAACCTTCAACTCCTCAGTTTATGGTACCTCTGAGTTTTTAAAGGAACAGTAAAAGTGGATAAAAGTAATTAAAATATAATGTACTGTTGCTCAAAGTAATAAATATATAATGTACTGTTGCTCAGCACTGGTAAAACTGGCCTGTTTGCTTCAGAAAGACTACTATAGTTTATATAAGGAAGCTGATGTGTAGCTATGGGGGCAGCCATTCCAGCTGCAAAAAAAGAAAAGGAACAGGTTACATAGCACATTACAGATAAAACATCATTGTATTGGACAGGGCTTATCTGTTATCTGCTATGTAACCTGTGCTTTTCTCCTTTTTTTCCAGCAGCTTGAATGGCTGCCCCCATGGCTACTCAGCAGCTTGTTTCTATAAACTATAATGGTCTTTCTAAAGCAACGACACGGCTTTTACCAGTGCATGCTAACAGTATATCATATGTGAATTACTTTAAAATGTTTTAATTTTTGTGGTTACTGTTACTATAATATACTAATGTATTTTCCATGTTGATTGAAAGAAGTTAATTACACAACATACAAGGCATTTTATCACTGCCAAAGCTCAAAAATATAAACCACATTCTTCGGTAACTAAAACA
The DNA here is from genome assembly GCA_038501925.1 of Xenopus petersii. NCBI lineage: Eukaryota > Metazoa > Chordata > Amphibia > Anura > Pipidae > Xenopus > Xenopus petersii. The sequence continues at coordinate 90,731,716 of CM076680.1, read as the reverse complement.
AACAGGAGTGCCCATACTTTACTAATGAGAGGTCTACTTTTAGTGATGTTGTCCTATTATATTATATAATCTACATCCATAATAGCATAGTTAGCATTCTATTCCATGGAAAATATTACTTAAATATTGATTTATAAGAAAGTGTAAAAATTACTATTTCTTCTGGAACCTTAAAGGAGAAGGAAAGGCTAAAATTAAGTAAGCTTTATCAGAAAGGTCTATATAAATACACCAGTAAACCCTCAAAGTAATACTGCTCTGAGTAATCTGAGCTCAGATGTAACTGAGCAGGGAGAGACTCAGGCAGGAAGTGATGTCACACCAAGCGTATATGGCCGCTTCTATACTAAACAAACAGAGACAGTGTCTAGAGCTGTTTACTCAGGTATGGTAAAGCATTCTGCAGAATGAATATAGTGTTATAGCTTGCACTATTGTGGCTAATCTGTTGGCAATAAACTGTCTTGGAGCTTTCCTTCTCCTTTAACATAATAAATATCTGAATGAAAAGCATGATATAGGAGGGTAATTTAGTCAAGCCGTTTGTTGATCTTGAGTCTTGAGCTCTACTGATCACCAGCTAAAGGTCTACTGGTACATCCCAATCTACCTTTTGGGCACCCCTGACATAGACCTGAAACAATTGGAAACCCTAGAACAACATATATTAATTGAACCTGACATATAGCTGTTGAATAGTTGTTAAATACAATCCTAAATTAAGTATTGTTCTTAGAAACTGAATTGCTTCTGTCATATCCTCCTTCATAGAAGCTCTTAAATCTGATTTATTTGTAGTGCTTGTATTTAAACTTATTAGTGATCAGAGTCGGTACATTTTGGCAACTCCGATTCCAGATACCCAAAATTGCTTCCGCTTGTTTACAGTGTTTGTTGCGTTCTAGAACCAAAGGGAAAAGGCTTAAATTCAATATAGTTTATTTTTCTTTGTAAAGAAATTGAATACAACTTTTATCTTCACAAATTAGTAGACACTTTGTACAGGGAACAACATCTTTACTCGTCTATGATAGTTGAAGTGCTGATTTCATTTCTCAGTGCTAGAACCTAACATCACACCAAAACTCTGAAAGTAAAGCAGCTATGTCTTTATACTGTTACTAAATGGTCCCTTTCTAAATGTTGTGTAATGATACAATGGTTTTGCGTGTATTGTGATAATTGATAGAGTCCAGAATAACTACACAAATGAATGTTTTAATTGCCTCTAATTAGTTCTTAGAACTATACAAGAATCAATTTGTTTATGATATCGTAGTGATTTGGACACTTGCCTTTGGTTTTCATACCCTAAGCCAACTTCTTCTGCCTTCACTTTTGGTTCTCTTTGTGTTCCATCTCCAGAAAGGCTTTTGTGTCTTAGTAAAACATAGGATTTTTTACATATTTCTGACTTAAAAAACATAAATTAAAGCAATGATTCTCAAACAATTGGAACTGAATTAATCGTGTTGGTTAAGTACTTGCTCACACTGTATTACTAAGATTCAATACATGGATTGTGCAGGCTTCCAGCTCATCATGTCGTGGTATTGATTGCAGCAAATTGAAATTAGAGGATTTATAAGACATGGAAAAGTAATTTATTGACTTCCAAACACTCTCAAGTGCAAAGTATTAATCATCTGTGTGGCACATTCTTAGCCTAGGGGATACAAAACTTGTGGCTGGAACCACAAGCCACCCCAGAAAAGTGGCAGTGGTATATGTTTTTTTATGGTACCAAGGCCTATACAGGACTATGTTACAGAACTGTGCAACACAGAGATCAGGGAACCAAGCAAGTCTGAATAAAAGCAGCCATATTCCCAAGAATTTTTGGGTCTATATACACTCTTGAAAACAACCATGTGCCACCTTAGCAAATCTTGCCTTCTATTATTGTTTGTTCTTTGACGTTCTTTTAGACATTAAGATGATTCAGTTTGACGGGATGTAATATGCTTATGTACAATGGCACTTTAGCCTCAGCACTTTTAAAACCGTAGAGGGTAACTCCGTTTTTAATATGGATTGCTTCTTGGAAGTCAAGTTCTTGTCCATGATAGAATGTAGTTGAATAGCTTGTTCATCAATATGATGGCTTTTTGACAAAAAATATTATTCGTTCTGGACATGGCCTTCTGAAGAAATGTTCATATATCTGCTTAAACAGTCATTTGCAATTGTCTTTATTTTTCAGGATTTTTATTAAGGCTAGATGTCACTTGACTTGTACATATCTGAAAGTAGCCGTGTGATTGGAACATTCCCAATGGTTTTCTTGAAAAAAACCTCTTCTATCGTTGATGGGTTTATAGAGCGCAGTGCTGGCAGGAGCAACAGGAGTTTGCCAAAGCGACATGGCTGTGTAGGGTATCTGCATAAAAAGTTTTTAAAAACATGTATTAGTTGTGTATTAGGTGGGAGGCTCCCAGAAGAACACTACGTGGTTCATGTATACTTGTGTGAATACAACCAGACCTGAGATACCTAAGCTCTGGTGTAAGTACCCTGATGTATCTGGCTTATTTATTAACAAGCCAAAAAGTTTTGTTCTAAACTTTAGTGATACAAGATCTAGAGCTCTGTTTTTGAGATTTTCTTTTTGTTCACACCCCTCCTTTGTGGTCCACCATTTGGTATGGGCTACCCTTACCTGATAGCAAGGTTACAGTTATATGAAAGAATACCTTTTATCATACTATATTTACTACAATATATAGTGCAGCCTTTCTGGAACACCCAAAATCTTACTCTAGGCGTCAGCAGTATCCAAAACCACATTGACTCCAAATCTTATGTTTATTGGCCTTGCCATGATGGGAGTCCTATCCACTCATTTGGGTACCTCTAGTGGTGCCTATATGTGAACCTGTATTCTAGAGGATGTCTGTGCTGCAATAAAACTATTCAGCAGCAAAGTAGAACTAAAAGATATGTGAATTTGTAATACAGAAACAGTTGTAGCTCTAGTTGTGGAAAGCCCTAAATATATTATTTGGCCAATGCAGTGTCTAGGTCATGTGACTATTTCAGGACACATATTCATTAAGGAAGGATGAGATCAAGATTAAGCTCCACCAAGCAATTTTCATGGATGGGAATCTGCAGCATATCAGTCTCCATAACATTGTGTTCTTGACTTTGCTTGGGTACCTTGGACTAGATAGCTAGTGAAATTGCAAATATTTTGTGTGAAAAACATGTCACTAACGGAATATATTTAGTGACATCCCTCAGTAAGAATGGGATAGCCTCAGTGCACCTGAAAGTTGGATCTTACATGTGTTTTATTGATTTGTTCTTGCTATACCACATGAAGCCTAGAAGCAACATTTTAAACCCATTTGGCACATTTTGATCTCATCTCAAAAACAACAAGAAAATGTAAATATTTAAGCCAATTTCCGTTTTGGCGTTCAAATCACAACAAAAATCGTTATCACCTGGTGTGTATGTAGCTGTTGAGTGTGAGCTGTGCCTCGTCCTGTAAGGCTGAAATAGCAGCAGCATTTCGGAAACTCCTTAACTCAGAACCACTGTGTGCAGGCACTATAAAGAGAAAAAAAGACACGTTCAGTATTGTAGACCCTGCTAGAACTCTATATTAAGGTTCCGCCCCATGGATAAAGCCATTATTACTGATCATCCTGCCCTTGGAAGTTTGTTTTGCAATAAAAGGCTGAAAAGAGGAAACATCTAATTCATTCAATATGGATCAAGTACAAGGTACAGGTATGGAACCTGTTATCCAGAATGCTGTGGACCTGAGGTTTTCCAGATAAAATATCTTTTCATAATTTGTCTTCATACCTTAAAGTGATACTGAAACTAAAAATTTTCTTTTCAAAATATTAATCTACATTAAAAGTTACCTATAGGTCATGTTGATAGTTTTTCGCTGATCATTCTGCTTTTGTAAGTAATTGTCACTTGAAGTTCCTAAACCTGACTGTTTTTCTAACCTGACTGTCCCATCTTAATCTGTCAGTTAGAATTTCTAATGGTAACGGACTCTGCTGCACAACAGGCAGGGCCACCATCAGAAATCACGGGGCCTGGTACGGCAAAATTTTCTGGGCCCCCTGGTCCCCGCCCACCCCAGATCCTGCCCCAAGCCCCACCCCAAAAATTTGTGGTCAGTGCCCCCCCCATAAGTTAAAAAAAATTGGTGGTCAGGCCCCCCCCATAAGTTAAAAAAAAATAATTAGTGGTAAGGGCCTCCTAATAAATTAAAAAAAACAGTGATGACAGAGAGCCCCCATAAAAGTTTTACCCATTTACAGCGTGAGTACAGCGGCCAGGCCCCTAAAAGACCCAAAAATCACGGGGCCCGGGGCAACTGTCCCTCTAGCCCCCCCTGATTGCGGCCCTGGGAACAGGGTAGTAAGAAAGGGAATGTAAAAGAATCAGGCAAATACTTTTATGGCAAAATTATAAATAGCATTCAAAGACAATGTTATGATAGATAATAAAAAAGGTTATTTTCTGATGTCAGTATCTCTTTGTCTACTAAAAAAATTATTTAAACATTAAGGGGGTTATTTATCAAAGGTCAAGTTTGTGAGCCTTGAAAAGTTTTTTTATACCTCGAATGAACTCACAACTCAAATCAGTGAATTCATGGTGAAAAACTGAATGCTCGAATTAATCGAGTATTCGTCTGAAATAAACCCGAATAGCTTAATTAATCGAGTTTTTGAGCAAAACCCACCGAAAAAACCCCAAACATCATGAAAGCTACAGGCATCTTCAAATGATTTAACAGACCTCTGCCATTGACAGTTTTGACTGAAAACTACCCTGGAAAAATTTGCATTTTTCGGGAAAACACAATTCGACCTTTGATAAATCTGCCCACAAATGAACCCAGTAGTCTGGTATTGTCTCCTTTAAGGATTAATTATATCTTAGTTTTGATCAAGTACAAGGTACTGTTTTGTTATTACAGAGAAAAAGGAAATAGTTTCTAAATACTTGAATTATTTGGATTAAATGGAGTCTATGCGAGACCGCTTTCGAGTAATTTCGGAGCTTTCTGGATAACAGGTTTCAAGATAATTGATCCCATACCTGTACTGTTTTATTATCACATAAGAAATAATTCAGAAGTTATAGATATGCTTAAAGGAGATTCAATGGGAAATGGCCTTCCCGTAATGCAAAGCTTTTTGAAGATCAGGTTCCAGGACAGGAAGCCATTTAACCTAAGGTTGTCTCTATATGAAGTTCTTTTTATGACTACAAAAACATTCCCATTGAGAAGCAGGAATATTTCTACCTACCACCAGCCTTAAAAGTGACGATGCATTTGAGACAAGCAAATTCAGTAGCGTCTAGCCGGAGCTGTCGAAATCTAGAAACCACATCTTGTAAAGCCTGGATCTCTGAGATGATCTTATTCAGCTTTTGAGATTCTGTGTTCTCACTGTTCATTCCTGAAAAATAAAAAAAAAACCAGGTTCATCATAAATCTCTCCTCCCCTCCCCCTGCAGTCGCTTTGTTTTAATCTCTGACAAATCTGCACCAATTAACATCTATCAAGCTGTCAGCCTGAGATAAACGATTTTGGTGTAGATTTTGTTTTATGAAAGTTATTATAAAATACTCTTTTTTTTTTTTTTGGATGATAACAAACACAGACATTTGCATTTCAATAACGCTACAAGCAGTTATGAATACAACAAGACAACATTATTTGCATTTAAATATAGATTTATAAATGACAGGTATAGGCTATTGTTCGAATGGGATTTGTTATTCTTGCCATTTTGTTCTAACTCCCAGTAATGCATTTTAATGTTAATTTCTACAACAAAGTCATTAAATTGAGCAGCCCTTACCAGATACAGCCAGTAGTGTACTAGCATCAACTGGGATCGCCCATTGTGCTATTCCAAGAACAAACAGCTCTCTCCACGCGTCCTCTAGAAGCATCAGCTGCCACACAATATATGAATGATAGGTTTACAAGCACATCAACCATGCATATTCCCATTATCTCTCAGTTGCTATGCTAACTCTTTAGAACCCTTTCTATCTGAATATATTATCTCAATCATGTTTGGTCAATGATACTTGTAAATAAAAGGGTCTGTAACATATTGTGCTATTTTGATCAAGCAAACTTCATTGTACTTAATTGGTTTTAAAATATGAAAACTTCTAGTTTGCGGAATAGAGAATGAGAGGCACGGGGAATGGCAGAACCGTTTAAGTGGCTCATCTCCCATGCCTTGTGTATTCTTTGAATGGTAGTCTTGTGTATCTTTTATACCGCACAAAATGGGATACTTTATCAATCTGTGAGTTATTGAGTAGATACTGGCCATAGATGCCAGGGATGACTTTGACGTAGTTGGCCAGCTGAAATATATTGCAATATATGGACAAACAATCCCTGTTTTGTTTAAGGGTAAGTGCACACGCTAAGATTAGGCGAGATTTAGTCGCCTGGCGACAAAACGCCTCTTCTTCGGGCGACTTATCTCCCCGAAAAGCCTTCCTGCTGGCTAGAATCTAAAACGCAGGCGGGATGGCACTTGGAGCACTTCATTTTCCGAAGTCACCCAAAAAATAGTGGTGAGCACAACTTTCCCTTGTTGTTTACAGAGTAGATATTGCACACTTCCATTTTATGGAATTTTAGCATTTTGAATGGGGAACATGGGTCTTTCTACTCAAGTAATATGAATGGTAATTGGTTTTCCAAAAGAGAGAGCAGGTATCTCCCTATAGCTTTGTACAGAAACATTCTGATTTATTACAATAACAAGTTTTAGTAATATAAATAAGCTGATAGTATTCACCTTAAATATTAAGATAGTGCCACTGATCTTTGGGGACACCGCTAGTATTTCCTTAGCTAGTGAATATTTCTCTGTCTTGGATTAGAGAATCAAATAACTACATTTAGCAAGGCTGTGATTTTCCTATTAATTAAAAAAAAGCTACAAATTAATATTAACCTTAAATAAAATGTCAGTAGGGGTTTCCAAACCTGTACAGGTATGGAATTTATTATCCAGAATGCTCGAAACCTGGGGTCTTCTGGATATCTTTCTGTAATTTGGATTACTGTGACTATAGAATGCTAAAAGATAATTTAAACATGAAATAAACCCAACTGTCTTCAATAAGGATTAATTATATCTTAGCTGGGATGAAGTACAAGGTACTGTTTTATTGTTACAGAGAAAAAAAAATGTTTTCCTGTAATTTGGAACTTTTTGAATAACAGGTTTCTGGATAAAGGATCCCATACCTGTATTTAAATGTTGCCCATGAAGTAAACTGCAAATTCTTTGACCCAAATATACCCATATATTTCTGGTTATTTGCTCTTTTAACTGATAAGGATCAAACGATCTCTTGACTTCTGCCAGGCTTTAACTTACCTGGTCTTGCAGTGAAAGTGTAGAGAATGCAGGTACACTCTTTGCCCACTTAATGCTCATGAATAAAAGCCGTGCAGCTGATTCACAGACTGACTCAGTGGCGACCTCATACAGATATAGGGGGGCTCCATTCACTTCATGAGGGTACTAAAAGGCAGAGCAAATGTACGTTATTCTGCTTTACATATATACAGTATAAAATGAAATGTGAAGTGCCTGTACAGAAAATCAAATTACATTTAAAAAGTAGGTGAGTATGTTCCAATAGTAAACAAATACAAGCCAAGTCATTTATTTCTTTGTGAAAAAATGTAATAACATTTAATACTCAAAATCTGAGCATCAGTAAACTGATATTAGATATTATACTGAGGTGTTCTGGATAAGAGTTTTTTTTCTTTTTTATATTACCATACCTTAAGTCTTCTTAAAAAAACATTTAAATATTAAATAAACCCAGTAGGATTGTTTTGCCACAAACTTGTCCATATGCAACTTAATTACATTCATGCACATGGTATTGAATTATTATTATTATCACAGGGAAAAGGAAATAATAAATATCAGCCATATCTGCAAAGTGGCCACAAAATTCACCTTACTTTTCATTATTTTACAGCCAAGCCTCAGATGATGAGATCACAAGTGCCCATTAAAAGAAAAATATCCATATTTGTTATGTTAAGCAGAAATTATCCAGCCAGTACAACTTTAGCTGATAATGATGACTTTGAAAACATCATGTATGGTTACTGGGACTTTAATTTATTAGGAAAGGGCAGAAGCTAGAAATACCACTGAGCTAAGTATAAATGACTAGCTGTTAAGTAGGTCAAGCTTACCTTTGGGGTTGGCTGTGGCAGTCCTACCAAGGTCTGTCTTTCTGGGATAGCGGAGACAGCTGCCAGCTCCAGGTTGTGTGGTTCCAATTGTCTAACAGTAGTGAAGAAGGTTGGGGTCGGCAGTGCTGTTGATGAAAAGTGTGGCGTGCTTCCATTCACTTCTTTGTGTCCTCTAAAGTATAGTGCCACTTGCTTCCTTATGGTGGATGTTCTTGGTCCTCTTTCATGTTGAACAGCTGAAATCAACCCAGTAATCATCTCACAACTATTTCATCTCATTTGGTAAATTGATGTAGAGAGCTGTCTTTGTTTTATTAAAAGGTTAAAATCATGAAAAATTTCCCTCATACTGTGTCCTTGAGAGATCATCCCTTCCTTATGATTTTCCTTTTCTAAATAACGACATTAATCTATATTTTATTTCAGGCACGTCAATCGCTCTCTCTTTTTTTTTAACATAATAACATAAGCTTCTGTTCTTCAGCAAAACACTTTTGATTTTGCTTATCTAAAAAAAATATACAGTGACTGTCTTGCTGATTGCTAAGAAAATATTATAATTGGATTGTTCCCCTTTTTTTTCTAATATGAATGACAATAGGCGATTGTGTAAGTAAGTGAAAGGATCACATATTTTCTCATAAACAGGAGCCAGTAGGAGAAGTTACCATCTTTATTCATGTTGACTTCCAGACATTTCTTCAGACGACATGCACGGCACTGATTCCTGTGCGTCTTGTCAACTGGACAACCCCCCTGTAACCAAAAATTCTGGTTATTTCCGCCCCATACTAATGCAATTGTAATACACTTTATTGCAAGCTCAGATGTGAAATACCCCTATCATCTTTTCAGTTCTAAAGCAACACTGGCTGTTGATAATGCGCTTTGTAATATTTACATTCTCACTCTCGATTTATCACAAATGGGAAAAACCGATAATAACTCTAGTAGTTAACCCTTTAAGCTCTATATAAAGTAGAATGTTGGCACCATTGTTTTTACATTTCTAGCCTTATGCCATGTGGCAGCACATATCAAATAGTTGACCACCAGCATTGCAAGGGATACATTTTATAAGATTGCAGTGTGTACATGGATTACAATAATGTATAAAAAATATAAAATCAGCTACCAGGTAAGAGGCATAGACCTTATTTATTAACATTTGTACAGCATTTGAAAAAAGTATATTAAGGGGGTGATTTTGCATTATTTATTAATAAAATAACTGAAATAAGTTGGATCAGTAAAAAAACTCAATAAAATCAACCGAAAATCCGAATCATACAGTTTTTTTGGACTTTTCTCCTGAATCAATCAATTTTTTCGGGTTTTGTCCAAAAACTCAAATTTTTTGGATTATTGATCTAAAATCAGCGCAAACCATGATATCTTCAAATTGGGATAGGGGCATCTCTGATTGATATATACATGATCTCAATAGGTCTGAGATGGTGGATTTTCAGATTCAGCCTTTTTGCAGCATCAGGATATAATAAAACTCAAATTTTTTTTCCACTAAAAATTTTAAGTTTTTTTCCCAAAAAGCCTGACTAGAAAAATTTGAGTTTTACTAAATAACCCCCTAAATGACTACCTGTTTTTGCTAAAGTTTGCTACTTGTGTTTGATGTTAAAATATATTTGGGGGACCAGGGATCCTTCCCTGTTCTGTTTAATGTTAATGTCCCAGATCCCCTTTAATACAATGAAATTCTTCCTACGTTAGAAAATGGTCTTTAAAAATAGCTAAAAATATTCCAAACCAAAGTTTGGGTCATTAAACTGATTCAATAACTTTATCCAGGTCCAGCCAGGAATAAGGTTATTCTTAACCTTATTCTTGGGGGACTCGGATAAATCTAGTGAATCCCTGCCATAGATGGCTATAATAATAAGTAATAAGTTATCCTGACATAATATTTTCATAGAATGCTTGGACATAGATGCCCTAGGATCTTTTGCAGTCTAAGAATACTGCTGTGGATTTGTCCTGCACCTGGATTTCTACTGATAGATGCCCTAGGAGTTATGGTTTATACTACCTGAAAACAGATCTGCATTCTTGCACTTGTGAAAATAAAATCTAAATAGATACAGATATGGGACCTGTTATCAAGAATGCTAGGGACCTTGGGTTTTCCGGATAATTATTCTTTCCTTAATTTGGATTTTCATACCTTAAGTCTGCTAGAAAATCATTTAAACATAAAATAAATCCAATAGGATTGTTTTGCTTCCAGTAAGGAGTAATTATATCTTAATTTGGGTCAAGTACAAGGTACTGTTTTATTATTACAGAAAAAGGAAATCATTTCAAAACTGTGGATTATTTGGATAAAATGGACTTTATGGGAGATGGCCTTCCCATATTCCAAGCCCAGACTTGTGGTGAGGCCCAGCCACAATTTAAGGAGCACTGATTGCCAACGCGTTTCGTGACCTCGTTTGTCACTTCCTCAAGCCCTGAGGAAGTGACAAACGAGGTCACGAAATGCGTTGGCAATCAGTATTGCATAAAAAATAGTTAAACTGAATTAGAGGATCATCATGTAAATTTAATATCAGCAGGGCTCCTAATTAAGGTAAAATGTTAGGTTAGAGATTACTAATATATGGTTCAAGGACACTCCACCACATTATTTAAAATGTATGTTTTAAAGCTTTTTTTTCAATTTAGTTATTTTCAGATGCAGTAGTTCACCAGGAATCAAAATTTCCTTCAACATACCTAGTTTTTATTGTTTTTATAATTGAAATTTAAAGTTTCATTTTTCACCGTTCTTATGTCTTTCTGAAGGAGCTTGGGGGGGTCACTAACTCTGTAACATTATCTAAATTGATACATTAGTTGATACATTTCTTATATTTGTCTCTGTTGAGCTGAATCCTTGAGATTTGTTAAAGGCAGCTGTTATAATTGACACCATAGTTGCAATTATTCCACAGATGCTGTTGAGAAATGTAGCAACTAATGTAGCAACTAGCAAGACAAGAACACAAAAATTCTAATCTTAAATTCTGGAAAATGGTCAAAAATAACTCATGGAAATCAGTTATTTTTAGAAAAGTCTTTTATTTCTGGTGAACAATCTGAAAAAGTTTGGAAGGTGAACAACCCGTTTAAGCCTGAAGCATTCTAGTCTTAAAACCAGACACAAGTGGCCATAAAAAAATCCAGCAGGTAACTCTTCTGAACAGTCCCTGCTGTTTGTTAATTTATTTTAAACTCCTTTAAATGATTTAAAAGAATTATGTTTAAAAGAAGATATGCATGATTTGAAATGCATCGTTCATGTTAAGTGCCATTCATTTAACAAATGTCTATTGTGACCGTAAGGTTTAGCGCAGTGTTTGTTTTAGCAATTACAAAAAAGAAATGGAAAGATTAATTTACCAATCAAAGGACAATAGTGATTTTGCAGCCAACCAGTATTTGTTTCTAGAGAAGGCTGCTGCTTGTCAAACCCTATTTGCGCTGCAAGGGGTTGAGAATTCAGCACAGAAATGATATCATGTTAGATGTCTATTTCACCGACCCATGGAATATCTTCTATACAATTAAGCAAATGAAAGTGCAGCTCCAAGTATTATATCTATGAATGGTGAATAACAGCGGGTCAAGGTATAGTGGTGCTCACCGTAGATGGCCATCAAGCTGTGCTTTTATACAAGATTCCTCACAATGAACATATTTCTCATGGTGGGATACATAATATGCACTTTTTACATATACAATATGGAGGCCTATTTAGTCAAAGGTTGAATTTGAATTCATGTGAATTTTTTACTTTTTTTTCTCAATAAAAACTCGAATGTCAGGAAGGCTATTAACATCTTCAAATGGACCACTGGACCATTGACTTATACATGAATTTGGCAGGTTTTAGGTGGCGAATAGTCAAATTCAAATTATTCCCAGGGTAAAGGTTTGATAAACCTTGAATTCGAATTCGGATCGAGTTTGGATTATTCCCAATTCGAATTTGTGAGTTTTGACCAAAAAACACTTTTCGAAAATGCAAATTTGAATTTCCTATTCGGCCCTTAATAAATCGGCCCCTTGGAGTCATATTTTAAAGTTTAAAAGTCTTTTTGCAATAGGCGGGTGTCATTTTACCAATACTGTATTACTCAGTTTGATCCAGAATGCTGTTATATAAATAGACTAGCACAGACCTAAAAACTACTAAAAGAAGAATGCCAGGGAAATACTGACTTGATTTCCAGATTTGCAGACATATGTTCTGTTCCGTCTGATGCTTCTTTTGAAAAACCCTGAGCATCCATCACAGGCGTACACTCCATAGTGTTTACCTGAACTGCGATCGCCGCATACTTTGCATGGTATGTCCAGGATCCGACCTACAGGCAGACAAAATGGACAAGTAAGGCACAGAAGGAGCTACGAATGATCTACGAACAAATCCATGAATTTTAATGCAACTAAAAGTAGCAAAGCATTGACAAATTGGAGTGTTTCATACTACATTGAATGGTTAATATACAAACTTATCACTAAGTTCAATTATTTGTAATAATTATTTTTATAATATTTATTTTTCCCAATATGCATTTATTAAAAATGTTCAGTGCTTTTAAAGTTATTTGTAAAAACAATTGCTATTGAATGCTTAACTCCTGATTTTTATTTGCCTTTTTTTAACTTTTACAGAATAGACGGCAAATAATGACAATAGCTTAATAAACATCTGGAGTCTATAGAGGAGGAAAGAAAAGAAAGAAGGAGAAAGCAAAGAATGGCCCCTGTTTTTTGAGTAGTTGGACCGAAGAGAAAGAATGGTATGAACAAAAGGTTAAATGAATTCAATTCAGGAAGAGTCCAAAATGTTAATACTGAACAGCTATTGTATCCCTGTAAAGTTGTGGGTGACAAAATAAAAATAGGTCTTTATGTTAGTTGCCTATAAATACTCAATACTGGGATCCAGATTTCAGATTAATGATTATGCCTACATTTAGGCAACATATCAAAACAAGGAGTCAGAGGGACTGCCCATGACCCAAAAAAGTCATTTAAAAAGACAAAGGATACAAATGGGTCTTATGTAAGACAACCAGGCCCGGACTGGTAATCTGTGGGTTCTGGCAAATGCCAGAGGGGCTGCTGTATGCTTCCATAGAAAGCTACCATATAGTGGGCTGGTAGGGGACTGTTTGGGCCTCTGTGTACTTGGAATGGTAGGGCCTAGTTTGACTCCCAGTCCAGGCCTGAAGACAACCCTGTTTTACTGAGATCATTAACCCACAGGCAAACTTGGCCCTAGATCAATTGTCTGACTCTAATAGAACTCAAAAACGTAACAAACAAAATGATCTTGGCTATTTGGCATTGATGTAGCTAGTCCATTTTCAGTTAGGGAGTATGCAGCCCCCACCCCTACTTCCTTTCTGGCATAAACATTACAGTCCTCTCTTGCCTTATGGTAATGAAAATATAAATTACAAGATAATAAGAACAGAACAGAGGAAGAAAAAGCAACCACTAAATGTCTATATCTGAATCGATGAAAGACAGAGCTCTTATGTGATTTATAAAGCAAGAAAATTGTTTGTGTAGTAAAAATAGAATTCTGAAAAAGGAATGTAAAACAGACAGTAAACCTTATTCTCTTTTATTTGTATTGCTTATTTTTTTCACTTATTTGCTTTCCTTACTAAGCACCTCTGTCACTGACAAACTGTTAGTCCAATGGCATAAAGCCCATGTTACAATTAGAATTTGTGCCACAGAGAAGCACAGCAGTTAAAACTCCCATCTCTTCCTGCGGCAGTGCCACTGTCTGAGTAAAATAGTGCATTTCCCATACATGGATGCAACTTACAAAGGAGATTACAGAGTTGCACATATTGGCCAATAAGGGGTAAATTATCATACTAGGAGCAACATAACAGCAACATAACTGCTGAACAAAGGTATCATATCTGAAAATGTCTTTAATAGCCTAATATCTTACACTATCCACATGGAATTCCAAATTAATTATTGGCACATCATAAATGAGCTTAGTTTGAAAAGAGTGCCCTCTGCAGGCAAGGTGGACCAAGTTTCCAAGGGTTCATAGCTTCTATTCATTTCACTGCTTTGCAATTAGCTCTTCCATTATTATACAAGCTCTATGAAGTTTGGCTTGAATTGCAGCTTAAGTCTTATTCATATCTGTTCATATATATAACAGCAACAACCCCATATTTAAAGCATATCCCTGGGGATTTCAAAATATAGCAAGCATATATAGACATTTGGCTCGGATGTCCCACCCTGCAGCACCTTGTCACTCTATTTAAATAGATCATTATCACAGACTGAAATACATACTGTGGCATGGTGCAGCATAATGTGCCATGTGATGTCCAAACAAAGTAAAATGAGATGGCTCATGGCATTTTTATGGTATTGCTTAACACCTGTTTGTAATAACATCTGTGTTTATCCATAAACCTATTATTTATAAAGCCCTGAAATAGAAGGCTACCCCCCCCCCAATAGGGTCCACCTTAAGCAAATACATTTTTAATGATTTCTTTTTTCTGTGTTTTAATGAAACAATAACTTGATGTTAACTATGCTGACATGAATTCAAATTGGTGTTTTTTTTTTCATTGCTCATTTTTTTAGATTTTTGTAGATTTAAGATATATGCAAATTCTGTAAACTTTCAAAATTCTTGTCAGCACAATATTCCCAGAGTGTATAGGTGCACGTTCTGTTGTGGCCACCCCTCACTGCAGAACGACTTTTATCGATAATTTTTGTATAGATAAAAAGCCTTCATTATCACATGGCTCAGCCGTTCCTCTTGAAATGTTGCTGAATGTGCTGTTCATTATCGATAAAGGTTGACCTGCAAATTCTGTAAAGCCCAAGGTCTCAAGCATTTCTAAATCTTCAGGTCAGGGCAGCAAATTAGGGATCATTTTCAACTATGCTGCATACAGTTCTGGTGTGCAAACATTTATGAAAATCCTGATGGCAAATAGCAAATGTTTTAACAGCGGAGCATTTGCTTCTCATTCTGAACTGGGGATCTCTTTATAAAGGCGAGGCTACACGTGGTATTTTTAAGTTACATCTAAAAAACACGTGGTTGAGTGTAAATACGCCAATAAAACCACACGTGCATGATAATATGTGCTTTCAGCCTGTAGCTTCCTTTTTCCACCATGCATTTCTGTTTTTTCTCGTCCCCACAATTCCACTTGGAAGAATTTTAGTAAACTTTTGTGAAAAAAAGTCAAGTGGTAAAGCAATTTACATGCAAAATGTAGCCGTACTGATCGTCAATATGCAATGTAATTACGTCACCAGCATACAAACACGGATATGTGCAATCCATCTCGAGAGAGTTTGGCCAGCATATTGAAAATACACAGCATGTTTCAGCGAAGCATATTTTCAAACTTGCGGATCCCATACAGTTCAATAATTTAACGTTTCCTTGGAGTATTGGCGTTTCTGCTGAAAAAGCAGATGTTGGCTCGTGGGAATTGCTATAGTGCGTTTTCCATTATTTTCAATAGGGCTTCATTTTGTGAGAATTTAGGTTCGGCTGCGCGTTTTTAAAAACACAATGTAAAAACTCCATGTGTGACCTTGCCCTAAGGATCTCATGATGTTGTACAGTCAAAATTATGAAGGTGACATTCCTGTATTTTTTTTAAAAGCATTCATATATTTTCATTGAAAATATGAAGAATCCAAGAATAGAGGAAACTGACCCTTTGACTCTTGGGTGGGCACAGGGAATAGGGGGTCCAGTCAGGGCTGGATTTGCATCTGTGATGGCCTGAGGCCTCGCGGTCCTAGCGCATGCCGTCCTAGGGCCGTGGTCCGTGTGCACTCTGAGTAACTCTGACCTAATGCGGCTGGGCGGCAAGCTGCCCCTAAAATTTAGCTGCCCTAGGCCCGGGCCTTTGTGGCCTGCCACAAATCTGGGCCTGGGTCCAGTAGGGAACTAACTGATCAGAAGGTTAAATATATGTTTATGAAAAAACATTTATCCCCATATTTTAAGGGGGGGGGCTGATATAATATGAAATTAATAGGATTGCTGAGGTGAGCAGCAATTTTTTTTCTTATCACTGGTCACAGCTGTAGTGGTACATCTCAGTATATCCACATAGCCTCAGGAAATTAAATCATGTAATTATTAAAACACTCAGCCTGGAATTTTAAAAAAAAAAATGGTGACTAATGGGTACTCATATTCTAGTGTCTTTGGCCCTTTGTTCAGCCAGCTCCAGGTCGAACAAGGAAAGCAAAAGTATAATTGGTTGCCATGGGTTACCGTGCAGGTGTACTTTTGGCCGGTGTTGGTAATTGAGGGTGAGTATATTCTATACGTCACTTTCCCTGGAATTATGGGTCGATTTTTACAGTAATACATTGCCCAAAGGTCAGACTGGGCTATTTGACTCAATGCATGGGCATAATATGACCACTTTTTACATGGATATAGGGTCAACTGGAGCTGTTTTTTTTATCATCAGGGGACACTAAAGTGGCAAAAACAAATACTGCCTCCTTCCTAGTCTTCATTACCCCGGTCCCTCACAATAAGGCATATCAAGGAACAAGACCTTTGACTGTTTCATAATGATTAACCATTGAGGACTAAAAGACTAAAACTTGTTTTATTTAAATTATGTACACTTCTATTTTATTTATACTTTGGTTCATCACATATTCTTATTCAGCATTATTCATTCTTCATTGGTTTGCTTACATGTGTGTTTTTAACATGTTTAGTATCTTAAGTTAAGCTATTAAAGGGTCAATAAACACTTAGCAGGTACAGTTTAATATCTATTTGCTTTCTCTTGAAATTACATTAATGCGTGTGGAAAGGGATTGTTTGCGCTAAATAATTTTCCATATTTATATTTAAACATTTAAGCATATAAGATATATTTTTCATGAAGAAAACAGACAAAATAGCCATAGATAGGGGGTGTTATGGCAGTGGGTGTGTAATGAGAATTTTTACATTTATCTATGGTAAGGAAAGCAGCATAGCAACTTGCATAGCTATAAATGCCTATACATCCACAGATTGATCAAACTGTGTTTATGATATTTTGTGATTTCACACTAAAGCTGGCCATAGACGCAAAGATCCGATCGTACGAATCGAGGATTCGTACGATTTTCGGATCGTGTGTGGAGAGTCCCGACATTTATCGTCCGGCGGAGATCGGTCGTTTGGTCAATCGGACAGGTTAGAAAATTTCTGTCGGCTGCCGATAACATCTCTGCGTGTATTGCCGATCGTACGATTTTCAGTGGGAGACTGTCACTAGTTGTCTGACATAACTATCGTACGATTGCTGTCAGAACTTCGGCTGATCTGTTCTTTTCTACTTTATTTGATCTGAATGGTTAATAGCAGGTCGGGAGATGGGGTAGTCCGATCGTTCCAAAACAATTTAATAACATTTTTAATGAATGTATATAAAAATTTGCTAAGAATTGAATTTTCTTAGAAAATTATTTTTTATTATGCAAAAAAACAACAATTATTTAGTGCAGGAGCCCTTTAACATACTGCCCTGATTTGGCAAATAATCTGGTATCCCTTACCACACACCTTACCCTATTTATTTGAACACCCGTTATTATTTTCAACAGCAAAAGTTGCACTCTAATGGCATTGTTAGTTATTAAATTACATAACTATAACACATTCACACTATGCGCTCAGGTCATGTTTTACAGACTTCAGTCTCTTTCTGATATTGACAATTTGAAATGACAAATCCCAGTGGTACCTATTTTACAGTATAGTGCTTGATACAGGAGGAAGTTAAGGAGGTTAAAGGTTTTTTTCAATAATTTCTGAAGGATTTCTGTTCCTACATTTTAGGGTTATAATTGAAAGAATTATAATCTTCCTTCTACTTTTCTAGTAAAACTGCAAAATAAGGGGCTACTTCTAGCCTACTGTTGCTATGCAATCACAGGATATCTGTCCCTTATCAATTAATAAAATAAATATTTAAAATATATTTGGAGCTAAAATATCGTGAAAAGTGCTCACAAGGTAATGGTAGGGGATCAAGGTGTTATTTTGTCCCAGGATCCCATCAGAGTTTGGTTCTGTAACTGGTTCAAGCTACATATCATAATTTTATATATCTGTAATGAGTTAAGGGAAACTTGAGGGGCTTTTACATTTCTAAACCCCTGCTCATTGCTAGTGGAACACAAAAAAACTCCAATATGGCATTCAGAAAAGTCACATTTTATTTATCTCATTTACCAAAAAATAGCGCCAACCCCTTTCTAGACAACATGAAATGTATATTTCAGTACAATCATTTGGACCCAGATTAGAACTGAGGTTTAGGTATTCTAATCACCCAGGCACAATATTCAGCCAATCACTCTTCTACAGAAGCAGAATGACAAGTGGGTGTAACTACAGCTCTAGTTCCTTTGCAGAAATAGTTCTGTGTAACTATTGGGGCAGCTATTCAAAGGAGAAAAGGCTCAGGTTACACAGCAGATAGCAGATAAGCTCGGTAGAACACAATGTTATCTGTTATCCATTGTTATCCTGTACCATATAGCCTTTTTTCAATTTCCGCCATTGCTACACAGCAGCCTGATGTAGTTGCAGCTAGGATACAGCAGAAAGACACTGCAACTACAGTCATACATTCTTTTCATGTGACCCTTGCTCTACTATTTGCATGCGATTAAGAAATGATATGGGGATTTTTATCAATACTTTTCAGTCTTAGAGAATAATAAGGAAGACTAAGATCTAAAGCCACTTTTGCATCAGTAATGAAATTATGACATATATAGCTGGGATATTACATTATTGTAACTGACTTGCCGTGAACAACAATTCGCAAGTACAGTTATAAACAGCAGTTAATAAGGATTTTCAAAAGCTATTTAGACCTCAACTAAACAATAACTTCAGTGTTATATAAACAGGTTTTTTTTGGATAAATTGATTGGTAGGGTGGCAAGCACTGGGGCAGGGGAAAACGATCAGCGGATAATTTTAATACAAGATGTTAATTAGAGAATCCCCCATATGTAATAAAAGGCACTAAGTTTGCCATGGGGCAGTAACTCATAGCAACCGTTTGATTTTAAACAGGTGACAAATGCTTACAGCAGATTGCTGTGGGTTACTGCACCTCTGAAAACTTAGTGCCCTTTATCACATAACTCTTTACGTTTTTAAAGTTTCAGGAAGGGCCGCACACTGATAATAGCATAATTCTCTGGGTGGCAATTGCAAGTATTATTATTTATTATTATTAACATTTATTTATATAGCACCAGCATATTTCGCAGCGCTGCAAAGTAAATGTGTTAATACAGCAAAATCATATTAATTACATACTGTACATAGAACATATGGAGTTACATACATCACAACCAATACCGATACAAAGGTGAGGAAGGCCCTGTGCAAAGGAGCTTACAATCTAAAGGGAAGGGAATAAAATACAAGGTGTGGGCAGGATCAGAATTAAGTGAGTGAGAGATGTAGTACTGGAGATGGGGTGATGAGGGAATTATTAGCTATGCTGGATACTTCCGGGATGTTAATGGTGTTAGTTGGAGGGAAGAGAACCATTTCCGTTTTAGAGAGGTTTAATTTAAAGGAGTTGTTCAGTTTAAAAATAAAAACTGGATAAATGGATAGGCTGTGCAAAATAAAAAATGTTTCTAATAAAGTGTAGTTAGGCAAAAATGTAATGTATAAAGGCTGGAATGACTGGATGTCTAACATATCAGTCAGAACACTACTTCCTGCTTCTCAGCTCTCTTGGTTTACACTGACTGGTTACCCTGGTTACCAGGCAGTAACCAATCAGAAACTTGAAGGGGGGCCACATGGGTCATATCTGTTGCTTTTGAATCTGAGCTGAATCAATCAAGAGGATCAATTGCAAACTCACTGAACAGATATGTACCATGTGGCCTCCCTTCAAGTCAATAACTCAGACTAGCTCAGAGTTATAGAGCTGAAAAGCAGGAAGTAGTGTTCTGGCTGTTATATTAGACATCCAGTCACTCCAGCCTTTATAAATTACATATTTGGCTAACTAACTATATTAGAAACATTTTTTATTTTGCACAGCCTATCTATTTACACAGTTTTTATTTTCACACTGAACTTTTCCTTTAAGGTAGCATTGCGACATACAAGTAGAGATAACAGACAGGCAGGAGGAGACCCGAGTTAGGAGTTCTGGGTTGAGATCAGGAGAAGAGAGATAGATATGTATGCCTGTAACACCCCGTAGTTTTTGCACTTGCAGACAGCGGATTGGTCAGTGGGTCTCATTTACTGGCTAATCTCCCCAGTTTAGTTCCAGACAGAAATTACCTTTGATCAGTCTGATGCAGATAGAATACTAAAGGCAAATCTCTGATGGGTTTCTGTGTTACTGAACTAAGGCAAATATGCCCAGTGTTAATAAAGGTCCCATTGAGTGGTATTTAAAGCAGTAAATAGTCATGACTGAGCAGTCAAACAGGTGTAAAGTGTGGGAGCTGCCCAGCAGGAGAGTGCTGCACTTTTTTTGTATTTGGTTAAGAGAAGGCTATAAGCTATAGGAAGTATATGGGGATGGAATTAGTGTGTGTTTGAGGGAGGGGGGCAGGGTAATAACAAGGCAAACAAGGCATCTTCCCAGGGAGATGTGGGGTTAGGACAGGACATTCATATCCAGCAGGGACTCTAAAACAATGCATTAGATAGAGTGTTAACTTAATGATTTTCCCATTGAGACCTGTTTGACTGCCTCCAACATGCACAAGCTGCCACATCTCCTAGTAAATGAGCCTCGACAGCTGCTGTGTAGAGCAGGGCTAGGGGAAAGGAGGATTAAGCTTGGGTGGGGTGGGGGTGAATTTATTTGATAGAAAACTTTCTAATAATTTCAAACAGCAGTTTATGTGCTAGTCTAACTTAAGCAGCTTTCAGTGTACGTTAGGACACTTTTCAGGTAGGCTTGCGTGGGGAGCTTTTAAAGCAGATATGTACTTGTTTTGTTCCTCTAAATGTGTAATTACAAGGTCCCTTTGGCACCTACCTATTGATTCACCAGTGACCCGTCAAAAAGAGTAGCATGGGAATTCTGCTGTCACACAATGCCTACAGGGAGCACACGCACCCCTCCTGCAGGCTTAGCTTCTTCTGATACTAACTCCACCTTCCTGATCCAGCCAAGCAATGCACTCTTACGACTACTGCAAAGCCCTCAGCAATGGGCAGTCAGCTAACAATGTCAAGCCTTACATACACAGGGCATGGGGTGGCCTGCTGCAAACTCTGACTTCTACTGCTCCTTGGTAATAGGCTGCCAGCTTACAATGTGATGCCTTACACACACATGTCAATGGCCTGTTTCATACTAATAAATATGTGGCAAAAACATATAGCATTTTAGAAGCCCAATTCTCTTACATTTTTCCCTGCTGCTCTTATGAACTCACTAATTAGTAAACACAATTTTTTTTTGGTTAAAACATTAATATTTTGTAATACACTACACTAAGTAGATATTTTGGATACTGCCGCTGACCATGTGATTTTACTTGCATTATATATATATATATATATATATATATATATATATATATATATATATATATATATATATATATATATATATATATCAATATATTTGGAATAGATCTTGGTCTTTTTAATTATTATTTTACTTTGGGCTTCCTACAGCATCTTTTACAGCACAAAGAAAGTAGAAAAAATCTAGACAGATTGATGTCATAGATAACGGACAGATGCTATAAAGGTGTATCTGGAAAGATAGATAGATGATAAGTAGATGAAAGATAGATTTTTTTATATAGCACAAAGAAAGTAGAAAGCTAGATAGATTGATGTCATAGATATGGGAAGATATGGGAAGGTATATCTGGAAAGCTGGATATCTAGAAAGACAGATAGATAACTATATAGATAGGTGATAGATAGATAGATAGATAGATAGATAGATAGATAGATAGATAGATAGATAGATAGATAGATAGATAGATAGATAGATGGCTTTACATGGGACGTGTGCACACACATACACAGACCAGGCTGTGTGCACCACAGAAGTATACCCCAAAGCTGGCATTTGGTGGGCAAAACTAAGGAATGCACCCCATGATAGAAAACCTGGCAGCGCTTGGAACAGGTCATACATATCCAGAATACAGCCTGACACAAGGTCACTTGGATGGAGGCTAATGAGGGTTTGGAAGAACCCAGTGATTGAGCAGAAGCCTCTTCCTCAACGCAGCTTGGATTTGACAGTACAGCGAGACACAAACAGATTTTTATTGAACTGGGAAACCGTTTTTAACATCCCACAGCAGGGTGCCCAGGGACTTTTTGTGTGTTATAATTGCTTAAAGATATATGGCAGCTTAGATTACTGTAATTACCATCAGGGGCTGCTGAAAGAAGAGAGCGTATGAACTACAGGAGTAACCCTACCACCCAGGCAGAGATCAGTTCACATAACTATACTCTCAGGGCAGCCTTGCTGTGTACAAACAGCCCTGCTGCTTCCCAGTCCCTGCACAAGTCCTCCAGCAGTATTATACAATGCTCACTGTGCAAAGGCCCTTGCTATATTCTCTAGCATGAACATGTATTCTAGGGGAACATTATAAATCTCTCACTGTTCCAAGTTATTCTTTATAACTACTCAGTGTTTTAAGAACTTTCTATTGAAGTTATATAATACAGGTATGGGACCTCTTATCCAGAATGCTTAGGACCTGGGGTTTTCCGGATAACGGATCTTTCCGTAATTTGGGTTTTCATGCCTTAAGTCTAATAGAAATTCATTTAAACATTAAATAAACCCAATAGGCTGGTTTTGTTTCCAATAAGGATTAATTATATTTTAGTTGGGATCAAGTACAAGCTGTTGTTTTATTATTACAAAGAAAAAGGAAATCATTTTTAAAAATTTGGATTATTTGGAGAAAATGGAGTCTACGGGAGACAGCCATTCCAAAATTCGGAGCTTTCTGGATATCGGGTTTCTGGATAAGGGATCCTATACCTGTACTAATAAGTGTGCAAAAATTAAAAACTGCCTGTTGCAAGGCACTCTGGGTACCCTGCGCCAAAAGCTTTCCAGAGACATATACAATACTCACAAAGCAAAATATCTCTCTATATATTCCAGTGTGTACAGATATCTCCATCTACTGTGTATTATACTACATACATTGTCTCAATATTTTCTAGTAGGTACAGTTATTGTACATTGTACCACACTCACTTGCCCAGTGCATTCTCCATATTCACCAATAGACCAACACCAGGAATATTATATGCACTACTCAACACTCTGTTCATATCCTCCAGTGGGATTAAGCATTCTCAGGAACATTATGTATGAATCGCTGTGCAAGGAGACTCTGCAATCCTGCAGAAGGCACAAATATCCCCAGTGATATAATGCATTTCTACAGTCCTTACATAGTACTCACTATGCAGGCTGAACAACCTTTTCTTCTAGTGGCCTGGATTAGCTGTTCTGAAACCATTTCTCACCAAGGTCCTTTACTTATTATAGTAACCCAAGTGTTACCTGTTTCAAACCTCACTTTTCAAATTGCCATAAAGAGCGAAGGACGTGCTCAAAATAGACTATTCTATAAATGTTCCCTGTGGAAGTAGCGCACTGGCTGCCTTGTATGGAGAGCCAATATTTCACATGGAGCTTACTACATGTATATTTGCAATGTAGCCTCACAAGTAAGGCAGTTTGTAAAACACTGGCCTTGAAATTCCCAGGGTTGTTATACAATACTTATTATGCATATTCAGTGCTATATCCACTGGTGGATTCAGATAGACCCAGGGAGACTGTATCACTCGATTCGCGCTGTACTATGACTATCCTCCTGTGTACCTATATAGTTCTATTTACAGCAAAAAGTATTGACTGTGCCAAGGCACTCTCTATATCCTCTAGGGTCCCTCTATGTTTCTAGTTACATGATATATTATGTATTACTCACTATTCTAAAGATCTCTCTATGTCCTTCATTGTGCCTATGTATTTCTAGTTACAGTATATATTACTCACTGTTCTAAGGCTCTCTATATTCCTATTTGCGTTATATCTTACTTACTATTCTAAGGCTCTCTCTGTATTCTGCATTGTGCCTATATATGTCTACTTACATTATATTGTAATCAAAGTATAAGTTCAATACTGGCTCCTAAGTGGACCCAATACCCCTGGCAGTATTATATAATACAGTTCACATATAAACCCCCTTTCCACATTACCCAAAGAGTTGCTGTCATTGCAGGACAACATATATAAGAAAAGGAGTATTTTACTAACAAATATAGTAAGCACAACTGTATTTTCATTATTTTAATTCTTTTGGTGAGAGAAATACAGAAACAAGTTCCATGTGCCAGCAAATATGCACAGTCCTCGGTGAACATCATATATTTATGTAACACGTACGCCATAGATATAACAGCGAAACACTATATACACAGCTGTCTTCAGTGTCAAAATGTCACTTTTATAATATAAATTATATGATTCTCATTTGAAGTTTGTATTCTTATCAGGTTATGGCTCCGTTCAGTTTCTAAATGACACACAGCTGCACTCATTCCTCAGTTTTACTAGTATGCATTAATATCCATCTGATAACCTTCCAGTTAGGGCAAACATCAGCTTCCCTATAGATGCACTCTCTTAAACTCTATGAATGTTTCAGTTTAGGCTTGATAGATAGTTAGATGATAGATAGATGATAGATAGATAGATAGATAGATAGATAGATAGATAGATAGATAGATAGAGAGATAGAGAGAGAGAGATAGAGAGAGAGAGAGATAGATAGATAGATAGATAGATAGATAGATAGATAGATAGATAGATAGATAGATAGATAGATAGATAGATAGATAGATAGATAGATGGATAGTCAGGGGACAGGGAGGGAGTCCTTTTTCAAAGCTCCTAAATATTAAATTCAATAGCTGAGTATAAAAATCTCTGTTTCACAAGTGTATAAAACAGGTTAAAGTTTTGCATTACAAAGTAATTCAATAGTGCTAGTTGAATGAATTCAGAACTAGTTTGAAACACTCAATATTATTTCTAACGTTTTGATTGGTAAGAACAGTCACTAACCCATATTGGTTGCACTGAAATGTGGCTGATTATTAACATTATCAAGAAGTCATGGAAATGTGTGTGTTCCCCACTCCATGCCCACCCTAACCATGCCCAGGATTAACAGAAACTTTAGCAATTAACAATCAGCCACACAGAGAATTGTTCCAGTGTTAAAGTGCCTGGATTTGGGATTAGGGAAAATGTGACTTTTAAACTGGTGTTTTTCTTGCCTGGTTCGTTTGCAGGATTATTGGAAATAATTAGAGAAGCCGTGTGCAGCAGGCTCCATTTAAATCCGATTTGCACCCAGATGATTCTGTGATCCCGGATGATTTATTTCAATGGCTACTTTGAAAAGTTTCTGTTTTGTGGCAGGAAGTATTATGGAGTTTTACATGAAACATGTGCTCAGTGGGTAACTTTGCAAAGCGGGTTATTGGGGCTCATTTCAGTGATATTCGTTTCGGTTGCTACCATTCATTTCCAAAGGGTTAAACTAAATCGAATACAATTATATATTATAGCATAATTATAAGGAGAAACGGTAGCAAACGAATTAGTATTAATATGTTACTTTTCTTAAGGAACTGACCAAAAATTGTTTTCTGAATACGGTTAGTCCCTGAGTTGCTACAATTTCTGCAGTAAAATAATAATAATAAGGAAAGATATATAGAAACAGACTAAAATCTGGGGAAAATAATTACAATATAACAGGCTGGAACTAAACATTTGCCAGTGGATGGGGGAAAAGTGCAAATCACCCACTTGTTGATCCGGTCGGTTTGCTCATCTCGTCCGCAGAAAGTGACGCAAAGTCCCAGTCTCCTATGAAACAGGCGCAACTCCAGATCGCTCCTCTGGGATAAATCACAGCATCCTGGCTCTCAAGATCGAATTAAATGTAGACAATCGATAAAGCCGCTTCCCTTGCGACATTCGCAGTAGAAGAAGAAAACAAAAAAATCTCCCAATAAATATTTAAAAACAAGTTGCGCGACTTCTTAGAGAGATAGCGCCTCCCCAGTGCAAGTCAGAGGGCGAGAAGGCAGGTGCCCAGGAGACATGGATTGAGGGCAGAACAGGAGCAGGGGAGGAAAGTGACAGAATTAGGGAAATCAAGGTGCTCACAAGTTCATTACACCCTGTGACTTTGTGCTCTGAGCCGCGGGCAGCAACAGCCCCAAGAATAAAACAGGGATTGGAACAAGTGACAGGACACAAGGGAGGAGAATTGGCCTCTCATTGCCCATTAGCTTCCCCTTCTCTCCCCAAGTGCTGGAGAATGGTGACGTCACATTGCACAGGGGAGGGGGGTCGGGATGATGAAGTGCGAGTTGGTTGCACTGGGCCGCGCGTCCCACGATGTTACAGACTCTTCTCCCCTCATCAGTCTCAGGTACCCGTGTGTCTGCCTGTGTTTGCTGCCATGTGTTCTTGGGAAGGAGCGAGTGGAGCTCAGTGTGACTGAGCACATCTTCCCCAGAGCTGTTATAGGGACAAGGTATGTAATAATCACCTATCTAATAAAGTGTCATCTTTTTTAAACGTTGCCTCCCGTTGTTATTTATAACAAAATGCGTGTTGTCATGGGTAAGCCTATTATTAGACATGATCCCAGTGCAGGTGCCAGGCGTATAACTTTGCCCATGGTCTCTGTGCTGCTTGTCTACCTTTACAATTGAATACAGCTTCTAAATTCAGAAAGGTGTATTTTAAAAAAAAAGTTAATTCCACAGAGTCCCTATATTTGATGGGAAGTATAGAAGGGCTAACATAAGGGTTCTGACTGATAAACAGTTTTATGGAATAGGTGTCCAAAACGTAGATCTGGATGTAGCAGTAGACTTTTAGCTGCTGATCAGAACATCTCAAGACTCAAACAGTTTGTCTCAATCACCCTCCTGTTTCATGCTTTTTCATTCACATATTTATTTTGAGAAGGTTACATAAGAAATGGGTGTTTGTTAAATATAACCTCATTCATTTTCTCATAAATCAGTGTTTAAGTAATATTTTCCATGGAACAGAATGCTAACACTGCTATTATGGATGTAGTTCATAATGGGACAACATCACTAAAAGTAGACCTGGCATTAGTATAGTATGGACTCTCCTGCTAGGTGTTCTTACTAAAGTTTGGGGGGGGGGTAAAATTATTTAGCTATGGGTTCCAGTTACCTGGACCATAGTGTGGATGTCCCACTCCATCAAGGATATTACCAGTGGGGAAGTACTCACTCCTTTAGTTTCTTACTAGTCAGTACCCTGTGCATTCTGGCTGCATGGATTTATAATGGGATTCTTCTGTCTGGCACAGCTGATCGCACACACTAAGCTGAGCTGCAACCTTGGTGGTGTCACATTAAGTTTGTAGTTTGTAAATATAAGGCAGAAATTATCGCTCACTGTTGACACTGTTCCAATCCTCTGCCCTTCTCTGCATCTGTGTAGCCTGACCCAGGGAGGTGAGGTGGATATAATATGCATATAACATTATATCTAAATAGAGTGACTCCTACCTGCTGTTACAATGGGCTCTATGGAATGGGCATGTGGTGCTTCAGGTGCTTATGTGCTATTTACTCGCCCCTGCTTGTACTGTCCAAACCCTAATTCAATCTGTATTATAAAACCACCACAACCACGGATTCTCTAAGCGATTCGTACAGAGCTTTCTATCCACACGAATATGTGAAATATAAACATTCTATTATGGATCATCACCTTTAATCAGAAAAGGGCCCAAATAATGATACTAGAATAAACAATAAACTGGAGTTAGTGGTGAGCTAGAGTAGTTATAGGCACCCTCTCCTGTAACCGCTTATCAGAAAATAATATTCAGACCTCATAATCGGCATGTATGTAGAAAATGTTTAACTCTTCGAAGATACCTATATATAATACACAAAAGCCATGAATATCTTGTAAATTATATCCTTATAAACGGTGAGTTCTGATGTCATCAGTTATAAACGGTGAGTTCTGATGTCATTTCAGTCACAGGGGGTATTATAATAAATAAAGTACCCCCTGTTGCAAAATATGAGGATATTACAACTTATAATATCCTTAAAGAGGGGGTACTTTATTCACTATATATATATATATATATAGATATATATATATATCTATATATATATATATATATATATATATACACACACCGATGCCAATAAGACACAGGCAATTTCTCTCTTTCTTGTAATAAGTAGTTTCGTCCATTCCTAAGTCAATATATATTTTTTTAACAGAAACTCTATTATCTTCGTATGATTATTATTTGTATTATTTGTTACAATGCTACCTGTTTGTATTTAGAAATTATCATTCCACGCATTCCCCCTATCATACACACACCTATGTACAGTATAATATATAATACCTTTTTATAAAGAGAGAAAGAGCGTCGTGTTCACTGGGCAATTATGTAATTATTCTTATGATACATTTGCAGATCACAAATGGAATAAAGCACACACGTGACACAAGCAAAGGCATTTGATGTGGGATTTACCTGAGATCCCTAATAAGCGGGTCACTTTGCAGGGGGGAGAGTAGTAATTAGCTGCTATTGCAGTTTGAATGAAATCTCTCAGTATGGGAACTAACATATTCACCCCCCCTGTAACAGGATCCCAGTGGAAGTGTAATGTGTTATTTCCCCCCAGATCACTGCAATGTTCATCTGATGGAATAAACCCATTAAAGGGAAAGTTAGGAAAGATCTTTAGCGCTGCAACTTCACCAGTCGGAAACTGTCTAGCGCAGGATCGCTGTGGGGTAATGTCTAGAAAAGTTCATTCGTTTATCTCTAATATCTGATACAATTTAGATAAGTCACTTGGTACACTGGGATGTTTTTTTTAATTGTGCTTTTACAAATCCAAGTTCAAGCTCGTACAGACGAATCATTATTTACCTGAAATAAACTACATTTATTACATTTATTTTTAGTTGCACTGCAAAAAAAAACGAATTTTACATATTCCCGTATTTATTAACGTGTCAGTACAGGAATGTAAATATCAAATATTACTAATTTTATTATTTTTTCTGTTCTCTGCTCAAAAACCCCGTTCAGCCGACGATCTGTTACATACATCTGATGTGAAACTACAACCCCCAAAATTCTCTAATAGCCCAAGGTGGTAAGAGATGTTACTCCATAATTTCTTGTGATTATTTATATTATTATTTCTTGTCCAGCAGAATGAGTAGTAGCTCAAATATCCCCTAATACTGCTTCACCTTCCAGCCAGTGTCTGGATTTTAATTTTTTGCAAATCTTTAAATATAACCCCCAAACTCTGCTGGTGCCTCTATGCAGAGAAATGTATGCACTGCTGCTCCTGCTTATGACATCATGTATCTCTTAGTATAAAGCATTGCACATGAGCTGGGAAGAGAGGCTGTCCTGGAAGCTGAGAAGTATAATTGTATTCTCAAAAGGACTGAGATTGCTTAGCACATAACTGTTGATAACTGATTAGGGACATAGATCAAATTACATCACTTATTTAGCAAACAAAAGGTAATATGAACGCTGAACACAAAAGAGCAAAGCTAAGTCATGTATTTCTCACTGCAATGTGTATAGTGGCGTTACCCTCCTGCTGGAATATCAGGCAAACAAATGGAAGTCTTTGTAAATAATCTCTCAGTCTGTAAATGAAGAACATTCCAATGGTATTGTGGTCAGGCACAACTGAAAAGGAGACAGTTGGTTCTCATTTACTAATATGGGTGCAAATCTGCTCCTGTGCAGTAACCCAGAGCAACCAGCCTGGCATTTGTTTTCACAAATGTAACTGTACTAGCATTGGTACAAAGCTACATTATTAAATATGTACCATTAATATCAGGATCCATCATGTTAGGTATCTCATTTTAAGATATATTTAGGGATGAGTATTTAGTATCCTGCATTCTCATATCTTACCCTTTAAAGTGTAAGCTCTTGTAAACAGGGCCCTCCAAACCTATGTCTTTCTGTTGCTCTTATTTGTAAAATTGTTGTAACTTGTTATTGTTTCTTATAAACTTATAAATCACTGTGAAGTGCTGTACAACCTTTTAAGATATCTTTAGGGATGAGTATTTAGTCTAATGCATTCTCATATCTTACCCTTAAAATGTAAGTTCTTGTGAACAGGGTCCCCCAAGCCTATAATTAAATATATTTTATTATATTTAAATATTATTGTAACTTGTTATTGTTTCTTCTAAATCCTTCTGAAGAGCTTTGCAACTGTGCAAATAAATGATAATATTGAAAGTTGAAAGAAACAAAATATAGGAAAATAAGTTGCCCTTACGACCTATGCCCCCACCATTTGCTGCCGTTTTTTTTGCATCCTGACACCAGAACAAGCTGGTATTCTGGCAGTCTGTTCATAAATGAGATACCTCCTATGGGTATTACCTCAGTAACTATTAGGGTAAATTAATCCAGGAAAAGTACATCTATTTAATTCACTTTTTAAAACTTTTCACGTCAGCCCTCTCAAACTGCACAAGCTCCCTTCCTACTTCTTGCACAGAGAACTCACTCTTCACCCCTCCACTTTTCTACAGGTACAGACTCATCATAGAGTCTGGAAAATCCAGCTGGTAGAACTATAACTCCCCTTTAGGGTCTTCCCAGCTACCGTGCCACAATTATGTTATAGTTATTCTTCGTATATCATGTGAGTAGTTCTCTCCAGAGTCCCAAAGAACATTACTCATGTCCATTCTGTCATTACTGAAGTTCTGCGTATTGGTTATAGCTAGATCACTGTTATAGGCTGGTCAAAATGACTTCTTTCTATGCCCACTGAGTAGCATCATTATTAGGCAAATGACTAAGAGTTACAGTTTGGGATACTAATAGAAGACAAGATAATCCAATATTGTTCCACTATAAATGTTATTATTTGTGAAATATAAAAGGTTTAAAACCAGATGCAATCACTTATTGCTTTAGGTTGTGTATGTGACTGACAGAGAGGCCTTGCACATGCCCCCCCCCATAGTGTAATATTAATTAAATTAATAAAATAAGCTACTGAATTGGTATAAAGTACCCAAATCAGCATCTTAAATCTGCCTGTGTATGACTACCTTTAAGGTATGAAAAGCCAAATTATGGAAAGATCCATTATCCAGAAAACCCCAGGTCCCTAGTATTCTGGATAACAGGTGCCATACCTGTACTAATAACCTTTTTTTCAATCCCTGAAAAAAATCTTGCAATAGCACCATTAATCGGCCAATGAGATAATATTATATAATAATAATATTAACACTTACTACTAATAATATGTCAGCCCCCTTTAGGATAATCTTATTATGCTGTTTTGTGAGTGCACAATGTTAACCATGTGAGAGTAAGGGCGAGTCAATTTCATGGTGGCAAAATACTGACCGTGAAACCATAGCTTTGCAGTGATATTGTTAGTACACTGCTGAACGCTGAATGAACATAAAACAAAAGGAATGGGAAATCTAAACAATTTCCTGTAACAGGTATTCAGATTTCTCCCTGTACTAATCACCATATGATGATTTTTAATCAAGAATAACCTTGAAAACCTCCCGTTGATAATGAAATCGAATTTATTACTGAATGGAACCCAACTTATTAATAGATGACATATGTAAAGAAGCATCACTTCACGAGCAAAGCTGAAAATAAAATATATAATGCTGATGAGCTAAAACAGATTTTAAAAGTAGAAAAAAATATTTAGCCTGAGAGCAAATATAGTTTCTTGTAGCATTCCGTGAATACAACTTTTGGACCTTCAAATCATATGATGATAGTATAGGTATGGGACCTGTTATCCAGAATGTTCGGGACCTGGGGTTTTCCGGTTAACAGATCTTTTCCGTAATTTGGATCTCCATACCTTGTCTATTAGAAAATCATGTAAACATTAAATCAAGCCAATAGGCTGGTTTTGCTTCCAATAACGATTAATTATATCTTAGTTTTGAAAAAATAGGCACCCCGAGGGCAGTCCCAAAACCCAAGGGGACCTATATATAAATACGGCCCTGCTTCCATGCTGGGTCTGTTGTCTCTGTTTATATGCCGCTGGCTAATGCCATTCCCTATTTCCATACAAATAATCACTGCCATTTTCTATTGCAAATATCTATACAGATTATTCTCACTACAGGACTGCCAAAAAAATCATGGTTAAGGTGACTTCAACATTCAAAATTGCTGGGAACTGTAGGAGCTGGATATATTTTATATATATTATAGACACGATTGGATTGTAAGCTCTGTTGAGCATGGCCCTCTTTACCGCTTGTATCCGTTGTTGGTTGTATTTCTGTATGTAGTCTGCATTCAGTGCTGCAAACATTTTTGTGCTTCTTAAATAACAATAATAAATTATAATAATATTGATTACTGGCAATGGCACATGGGACAGTTTCCACCATTTTCTTACCTGATAAGTTTGTAGCTGCTTCGATGTGGGACATAGCAAAATTGCTCCCCATTCACTTTCAATAGCAATCGTGTGAGAGTAGGTTTGGGTGACTGCCATTCTAAGTGAATTGCATATGATTTTAAGGGGCCCATTTATTAAACCTCAAATTTATCTGGTCGAGATTTTTAAGGGGGAAACTAGAATTTTTTGTTGAAAAAGATCCCTTAATTTTTTAGATTTATGTTACCCCAAAGCTGCTAAAAATCCAAATCCAAAAATACAATCAAACTTGTTGAGGCCATGTAGAAGTCAATGGCAGATGTCCCTGAAGCTGTTTCTTGACATTGTTATATGCACAATGGATCACAAAGACAAAGATGCCATTAGTCATATGAGATCCTAGGGCTCATTTACATCACGGAAGGCAACGTGCAAAAATGGGTGCATCTACCAGTTTATTGCATTTTGCCTTTGGTACATTGGAAACACTTAATGATTTTCTCAGTTATTTAAACAAAGTGCACTCCACGGTCAAATTCACCTTGGAGGTTAGTTCTACTGAAATACATTTTCTGGATGTAAATATTGTTTACACAGGTACAAATTTTGTTACTTCAGTATACGCTAAAAACAATAAAACTTGATTTTATTCCAGTATGCTAAAACAATTGTTTTAGCATATTGGAATGAAATCAAGTTTTATCTGCATTGCTTGGCTTATCGTTGGTATTACTCCCTAAAGCTTTAGGTTCTGGGCGGTGCAACTGAGCCATCAGATGCCATCGGTGAGTGTGGTATGTTTATCACTTACGCTTATTCATACCGTTGATGTGTAGAGGCTGAACCTGAACGTGATAGACCTGTTGTTTTTACACCCAGGTCCATTTTTGCACAGGGTGAGCCACACTTTGAAACTTATACTTCACAGTTGTGATTGAGCTGCAATTGTTCTATTATTTTTGTGCACTGATCCTACATATGGCCACTTATTCCAGTCCCTGTTTTCTTATCGGTGGGGCAAAAGTATTGGGGATCTGATTAAAACCAGGTCCCAAAAGAGACACGGTGGTTATATTCCCAGTAACATAAGTTTTAATAGTACGTTTCCATGTAGGAACTGTGGCCATTATAATAGCATCATCCCAGGAAACATGGTAACACATCTACAACAAGGCTCTAAACATAGACTTAAAGGAGAAGGAAACCCCCAGGGCGCAAAACCCCTCCCCCCTCCCCTGTGTTGCCCCCCCTCCCTCCTCCCCCCTGGCCTACCTGTCCCCCTGGGCAAATGCCCCTAACTTGTTACTCACCCCTCTGCGCAGGTCCTGTCCACGGAGTTCACAGTCGCCATCTTCTCCCATGCGCGTCTTCTTCCTGCTCTGACCGGCGTTTTCTGGCGCATGCGCAGTAGGAACAGTTACCGGTACGTCTCTACTGCGCATGTATCGAATGTCACAAAGTTTTCTGATTTCACTTCGTGACATTCGGCGCATGCGCAGTAGAGCCGTCTCTACTGCACATGTATCGAATGTCACAAAGTTTTCAGATTTCACTTCGTGACATTCGGCGCATGCGCAGTAGAGCTGTACCGGTAACTGTTCCTACTGCGCATGCGCCAGAAAACGCCGGTCAGAGCAGGAAGAAGACGTGCGTGGGAGAAGATGGCGACTGTGAACTCCGTGGACAGGACCTGCGCAGAGGGGTGAGTAACAAGTTAGGGGCATTTGCCCAGGGGGACAGGTAGGCCAGGGGGGAGGAGGGAGGGGGGGCAACACAGGGGAGGGGGGAGGGGTTTTGCGCCCTGGGGGTTTCCTTCTCCTTTAAAGGGATATAGTGTTTCCCATGACAGTATCCCTTTAAGGTTTGGTGTATTGCATTAAATGTCCTTGTGGTCTGGCATACAGTATGTTGGCCAGACCTCCAGAGCTATGAAAATAAGGATAAATGAGCATAAATCTACAATACATAATTATCAGCTGCCTCCCACACCACTGAATCCCTTGATGGATACAGATATGGGTGAATCAAAGAGAGAAACAATGTTAGCTAGACATTTCTTCACACAAGGCCATCAGGTGGCACAAATCCGTTGGTAGATTTTGAAAAAGCAGGGCCAGGACAAAAATTGTTTGCGTTTTCAAAGGGAATGTACTGAATCTGGTTAGTAAAGTCTAGTGTTCCTAGGGGCCTTAAATTCTAATTTCCTTATGATACATTGCATTAACCTACCACGGACTTTATTGGTATGGTTCAACACTTGGACATTGTCAACACTTATTTTGCTGCATTGAACTCATTCCTTAAGGTGGCCATACACATTGCCAAACGAGCGGATCTCTCCCCGATATGCCCACCTAAGGGGGGCAATATCGGGCTGATCCGATCGTGGGTCCTAGGGCCCAACCATCGGATCCTAACGAATGGTAACAGGCGGTTGGATCGCGGGACCGCATCAACGTACAGATGCGGCCGCGATCTGACTGGATTTTTAGTCCCATCTGATCGAGATCAACTTTCGGCCAGATCTCGATCGGGGAAGCCCGTCGGGGGGCCCCATACACGGGCCAATAAACTGCCGACTCAGTCTGTCGGCAGCTTTTATCGGCCCGTGTATGGCCACCTTTAGGATTTTTTAAAATTTTCTTATCTTTCCTAAGGACTTTTGTTCTGTGGGTGTGATTTTTTAATTAATTACATTGTTATGTTAATTTTGTAAATTGGACATGTGTTAAATACCCTTTGCACTACTGTCCTCAATATGCTTGATAAAGGGGGCGTGGCCCTGAAACGTTGCACTTCCACACTAATAAACGGCAAGGGCTTGCCCTGCACTAAGCAGTCTTGTGTGCAGGTGAAATTTCTGCTTGGATTCTTGGGAGGGTGCCAAAACTTCCATCATCGATCACCAAGCTTATCTTACCGGGTGAGGTAAGGGTGTACAGTTGCTCCATACGTTCCTGTTGCCTCCCCAATGAATATAGCACTGCCTAGGTTAAGTAATAATCTATTCATGAAGAACGGGAGGCATGTAAGCATCCTGGTTCCCTCCCCTACCTGTTAACCCCCTTGTACATCATAGCAGTCAGATACAGGGAAGAAATGTTCTGCTCATACAGGGAGCATTTCCTCTCCTGTGTAAGTACTCAGCAACATCTTGGAATAGGACACACTCCCTCAAAACAAAATAAACACCACAGACTTCATAATAGTCAACATTAATGATTTCTGTCTTTTAAACTATTATTTTCCAATGCCGAAAAAAAAGTCAGTATCTGTCTCAAGCGTACAGCTATATTATATATTAATATTATGCGGAAAGGCTAGGAGCTGGATTACAGAAGCACAGTGTCTCTACACCAGGCGTATCCCCAAATCACATATTTGTGGATTATGTAAAGAATGAATATATGACAGACCATTCTGAAACCCACCACTATCCCTGTCCAGGTAACATACTCAATTCAACTCACTGTCCAGCAACATTTTTTGGGGGACCATGCCTCAGGTCATGATTCAACCCCCAATCCTCTGCCTTGAAAAGGGTCATGGAAATGTAATAATGTATCTTTAAAGGTCCTCATAAACAAGTGGTGATCTGCCCCATGTAATTTTTTCACTCATCTGACCAATCAGACCTGCGTGAGAAAAGAAAGGCATGATTGCATTCAATTATGGACAGGAGTGAGTTAATATAAAAAAGTTTTCTGGTTCTAAATTATGGAAGCAGAAATGAAACTAAGACACGTTAGGTAAATTAAAATATTACATATTCATATTGTTTAGCATTGCTTTCCCATATGATGTTTGCTACTGTAACTGAACATTATGCTAATTGCAATCAACATTATGTGCAAGGAGAATGCACTGTATAGGAACAACATACAACGCAAATGTTAATTTATCTACTGGTATATGTTTTGTGCTAACACCATATGTATCATAATAACAGCTCATTAGCAGGAATTAGAAAATGAGTAAATAGCACATAATGTTGTTTTCTAGTTGTTAAGACATGTCTTACTGTAAAACATTGTCATCATGCAGTTTTACACTGGGTGCAATTAATGCTGAC
Source organism: Xenopus petersii (assembly GCA_038501925.1). Classification (NCBI taxonomy): domain Eukaryota; kingdom Metazoa; phylum Chordata; class Amphibia; order Anura; family Pipidae; genus Xenopus; species Xenopus petersii. Next base: position 90,694,797 of record CM076680.1, on the reverse strand, counting down.
ATGTAGCAACTGAAAACAGCAACACAAGGCTTGTCAAGTAAGCAAGGCTAGTAAGAAAGGAATATTATATGTAACATTTAAGGGCTGTTCACCTGTGAGTTAACTTTTAGTATGATTTAGAGAGTGATATTCTGACATAATTGGCAATTGTTTTTCATTTTTCTGTATTTGCGTTTTTTTTTTTTAGTTATTTAGCTTTTTATTCAGCAAGCTCTCCAGTTTGCAGTTTTAGCAATCTGGTTGCTAGGGTCCAAATCCCCCTAGCAACTATGCATTGATCTACATAAGAGACTAGAATATGAATAGGAGAAGACTGAATATAAAGATGAGCGATAAAAAAAATAGCAATAACAATACATTTGTAGCATTAAAAAGCATTTGTTTATAGATGGGGTCAGTGACCCCCAGTTAAAAGCTGGAAAGACAATAAAAAAATTAATAATGAAGACCAACTGAAACGTCTCTTAGAATTGTCAGTTGTATAACATACTAAGGTTAATTTAAAAATTAACCACCCCTTTAAGTAATACAATTAAAGTAAAACCTACACAGCAGTTTAACTGATTGTGTGTATAGAACAGTCCTTATCTGTGAATTGCATCGACGTTGGCTATAATTTCCCTTTAACCTATGCGTTAGTGGGATAACTTATAGTGCATAGCAGGGTTGTGAGATGATGCACCAAGCTGGCAGAAAGGAAACAGCCTGTCCTACTGATGTGAAAAGGGTTAACTTACCCGCTTGTAACCCTACTGACACATCTGCACAGCTCTGATAAAGAAAAGGCCAAACCTATTTGAAGTTACCTTGATGATTTCTGCCAGGATAATGAGAAATACCCCTTGAGTGAACAGAAGTTAGAGGAGCATTTCATTTTAATTTGCTGTGCAGCATTTTGTTAATGTTTACCATTGGATGTTTCAATTGGAAGTACATTAGTGGGTATAGCCAAGAAACTGTTTGTGGAGAGGGTACTTCACAAAAAGAACTGAAAGTCTATAAGCAGCTTGGGGCTTTTTAACTCCCTCTCTATTGTGTAGAACAAGCAGCTGTGATGATTGAACTATCTTATGCCCTATTCTACCTCTGGATGTTACAAAATAATTGACTAAGAGGGTAATCAGGATTATGTTTTAAATAGGAGTCACGTCTTCAAACTGAAATAATGTCCCTTTGTAAAGGCAGTTTTCCAGTTCATTTTCACATGGCTCATCTGAAAGCAGTAATTGGGTGAGAGCGAAATAAGATGTTATGTTTTTGTGCTTCAGACAGTGCTAGAACTACAACCAAACAGAGCATAACTTTTGATCTCAGAAGCTCCTTTCTGGACAAGTCCTTTAACAAAATGAAGATAAAGACGTTAGGGAGCTGTTTTTATTTGACTAATTTGGGGGGGAAAAAAGCAGGCACAGTTGCCAAAATCTTCTGAGAACAGAGTTGTCCAATTTTTTTTTATAGGGAAATAGAATTTTCCAGAAACTACACGAAAAAGTTAATTTAATTTACTATAAAGAAATTGTTGTTTTTTGCTATACATTATAAACTATTGATTTAGTACCTTAGTTGTAAATAATGAGATAATAATGAAAAATATAGATAGATAGATAGATAGATAGATAGATAGATAGATAGATAGATAGATAGATAGATAGATAGATTAATAAATAGATAGAGGTAAAAAGAGAAAGATAGATAAATGGATGGATTGATAGATAGATAGAAAGACATAGATAGATAGATAGAGAGTGAGAGAGAGAGAGAGAGAGAGAGAGAGAGAGAGAGAGAGAGAGATAGATAGATAGATAGATAGATAGATAGATAGATAGATAGATAGATAGATAGATAGATAGATAGATAGAGAATAATAGATAGCGAAAGAGATAGATAGACATTAAAAGGGTTGTTCACCTTCCAAACACTTTTTCCAGTTTAGTTGGTTTCAGATTGTTCCCCGTAAATAAAGACTTTTTTCAATTACTTTCCATTATTTATTTTTTATTGTTTTTCCAAAATCTAAGTTTAAAGTTGAATGTTCGTGTCACTGGTGTTTGAGTCTGGCAGCTCAGTAATTCAGGTGCAGACTCTAAACTGTTACAATTTTGCAACATTTAGTTGATACATTTCTCAGCAGTATCTCTGGAGTATTAGCAACTATTGTATTAATTCTAACAGCTGCCTGTAATGAAACCCAGAGATTCTGCTCAGCAGGGACAAAGATAAGAAATGTATCAACTAAATGTATCAATTTAGAAGGGCCGGCGACCCCCCTCCCCAGAGCTGCTTTAGAAGGTGAAAAATTACACTTTACACTTCAATATTAGGAAACGGCGACACATAGAAAATAGAAAGTAATTAGAAAAAGTCTTTATTTCTGGTGATCTATTTGAAAACAACTAGGTGTTTAATAAAGATGGACAACACCTTTAATAGATGGTTAGACAGACAGACAGACTAAGGAGGCAGGGTGCTTTGAGCAACTGTTAGTTTTAATATTGTCCTAAACAAATACATTATTTCTTATAATATAACTACATAGGCTTACCCTGGGGAAATTGTTCTCTATCTTCCTGACTTCTTTGTTTAGTATTTTTAAAAATGATTTCTTTGATCACCCTAGAATTTTCCAGAAACTACAAGGAAACAAGAGTTGATTCAATTTACTATAAAGACATTGTTTTTTTGCTATACATCCCTTAGTTGTGAATAAAAGTGAATATAGAAAGATAGTTAGATAGATATAGAGAGATTGCCAGATAGATTGTTTAATAGAGATAGATAGATAAAGAGAGAGAGTGACAGAGAGGGAGAGAGAGAGAGAGAGAGAGAGAGATGATAAAGATACATTGAGAGAGATAGAAAGAGTGTGATAGAAAGATGGATAGAAATAGATAGATACATAATAGATAGATAGATAAACATAGAGAGAGGGAGAGAGAGAGTGAGCGAGAGAGGGATAGATGATAGTTCAAATCTTGTTGAGATTCTGCAGGACTATAAAAAAATTGAGGGGCACATGCATCATAACATCACTCCCAATCAGTAAACAAAGCTGCTATGTGTTTACTTAAAAGAATATTGTGGAAGTCTCATGATAAAAGTAGCATATATAATCATTTTAATTCCAGGTTGTAACACAAAAAATCTGGAAAAGTATAAGAAGAGGGATAAACAATTATGGAATGCACTGTATGTATACTGTATAAATATAATATATATGTGTAGCGTTTCACAGCCAATTAAATAGGCTCATTTTAGAATGAATTTACCATGTTCACCATGCGACAAACAAATGCCTCTGGTAGTAGTATCAGATATGTAAATATATGTACTTACATATGATACCTTTTAATATCATTCAAGTTTACTTTTTTGGCTAAGGGAAAAAAAGTTAAGATTTTTAATGTTTTTTTGTAGGCGGATGGAAACAGATCCAATCCAATACGCTTCTGTGTGTAGCTGCATTGAGAGGCATAGGGGCAAGTTTACTAAAGAGGGAAGAACGTTTTTTAGTGAAAATTTACCAAAACAAACTTAATCCACAAATATATCAAAGTGTGAACTATCCAATACGTTACCCTTTTGGCCAATATTATATTTGATGTATTAATTAGATGAAGATACAGCCTCAACATTATTGCCAGTGATACTATATTCTGTATTCCAAAAAAGTCATAAAAAAGATGTTTTCATATTTTAATGTGGGATAATGTTTACAAGTAGTAGCTGCTAATTATATGTTATTTACACTTATTTAACCATTTGAAGCTCGTGCCACATTTGTTTTGGGGTAGGCTCATGTCTTGGACAATAGAGAATCTGTTTTGTCTTTACATTTTTAATGATAAAAATAATTTTTATTTTGCTTCCTTGGACATTTTTAATAATAATAAGTGGCCACTTCCAGCAATTTCACCAACATCACTAATAAAGACATATATATGACCTGTATGTACCCCCATATTTAAATTGACATAAGCGTAAGTATGTTAACGAAGTTTCGCTGGGAAGAAAGTAACGCTAGAGGAAAAAAAAAGAAAACATGGCGGACGTAGTTGCATGAAATGAAATAGCCTTCAGAAGCGAAAATTTACACGTAAGTGGAGACTGGCCTTAAAAACACAAAAGCATGCATTTCGGTCGATTCTTGACGTTTGGTCAAGTTTGAAAGGCATGGTTGGATAATCAGACTTTAATCGGTAGTGAATCCTATATTTGTATTCTTTGCAAACTCATTGTGTCCTCTCTTTTTTTTCAGTTTTTTTAATCTCTCCAATTGCATTTTCTTTGCTCCCTTTTGTCTGCATTCTATAAGTGGGCACCAGGGTATTTTTCATGTATATATTTTTTAGCTAAATAAAATCTTTGCAAAAACTGTGGGGTAGCCATTCCCATCCTGGATCCCTTGTTTAACCCTTTGTTCCAGTGGGTTCTCTTCTGAAGCTGTCTGTAGCTCATCAACATTCTTGATGATCCAAGCTAAAGGTGAGGTGGCTCAGTAGGGTACATAATTCTCAAAGTCTGTACAGGACTCCATGGGTTCCTGGCTGAGCCATAGCTGGTACATTGCTTTTTCTGACTCCTGTGTGATTTCTTTATGAGATGGAGTTCATGAAAAACAATAGACTGTCTGCTTTTGTACTCAGGATTTTTCACCAGCACGTGGGAAACTCCTGTATTTTAAGCATCATCATCATCATTTATTTATATAGCGCTGTCAAGATACGCAGTGCTTTCATAAGCATCTGCATTCTTTTTTTTTCAAGTCACTTATCTATTATGTATGAAATCCTATGCCAGCACAAAAAATGCATGAAAAAGACAACATTATTATGAATATAATAAAATAAAAAAATGATATATAATTTGCATTTTTATAAAGTATATGTTGCAAAAAAAAAAAAACATTTGGTAATGCAAAGCACACAATATTCAAGGTATAACCAGCCATGTGAAAGGTCCATTATCCAATTCCATTTCTGTGAACGATAATGATATGACTTCTCAAACTGATCTTGTCATTCCCAGGAGCTGACTTCCCCACGACCCACAAGGATAGCATAACCTGGCACCCCCACCTGTTCCCTGGTAGACATCTAACTTTCCTTGGCTTTTGCTAAAGGTCGGTGCTGACAAATCTATCTATGTGGGGCAAATTGTCAGTGAGAAACTTCCGCTCGAACTATTTTGGACAAAACTGGCTGTTTGAAAGGGTAAATCCCATTGCATGAAGGTCTGAACAATAGCCAAATGTGTTGATGTGCTGCTGGTGGTTTGGACGGGACAAAGAGCGGATTAATTGGGGCCTTGGCTGGCTGATTCGAGATGGCTCCACTCAGCCCGCACTGCGGGGAGCCCCATTGACTGGGACCACAGCCCCACTTTTCACAAACTCCAAACAAAAGTCAATTTCTCTCTCATTTTTTTCTAGCCAGCAAGAGAGAGCGAGAGAGAAAGAGAGAGAGGGAAAGAAATGAAGCCCATGTTTGAGCTGTGGAAGGTGACTTGATGGATTAGAAGATCTCGTTGTTTGCTTCTCTCTCTATTGGGCTCTCAAGTTAGTTACTTTCTCCAGATAGACAAGTGGACGGGAAAAGTTAAACCATTTGCTTTGTGCTCACTTTGGACTCCCCAGTACAAATATCAACAAATCCTGTATTTCTTACCTACATTATAAGGCTAAGATTTGGACAGAACAATTTGTGGCTCAAAAAAAAAAATATCACAAAGTATAAAAACAACTTACCTCTACCTCACCCAAAGTACACTGTAGTCCTATGTAGCGCTGATATTACATTTATTTGCTGTTATACTGTAGAGAAGGAAGTTGGAACTACCATATTGCTTTCATAAATAGAGGTATGCCATTCATGTCCTTAATAGAGATAGACTGTATTACTTTGGTGAAGTTTGTGAAAATGCTGCAATACTATTGAAATGTCATCTCTGATTCATGTATACAGGTATGTGATCCATTATCCGGAAACCCATTATCCAGAATGCTCCGAATTACGGAAAGGCCATCTCCCATAGACTTCATTGTAATCAAATAATCCTGATTTTAAAAAATGATTTCCCTTTTCTGTATAATTATAAAACAGTAGATTGTGCTTGATTTGAACTAAAATATAATTAATCTTTATTGAAAGCAAAATCAGCTTATTGGATTTATTTAATGTTTACATTATTTTCTAGTAGACTTAAGGTATGAAGATCCAAATTACGGAAAGATCTGTTATCCGGAAAATCCCAGGTCCCGAGCATTCTGCATAACAAGTCCCATACCTGTCTATATATATATATATATATATATATATATATATATATATATATATAGATATATATATATATATATATATATATATTTATTTTTTTGTGTGTGTATCTTGAGTGTGTGTGATATTGTGAAAGCCCCCCAGTAGGACCAAAACTTTGACAATATAAGAATTTAATAATAATATTAAATTAATGTATTTTCTTATATGACAGCAGTGGTGCATTTATTTGATTTTCAATTCTGAGTGCACCACAACTGGCAAAACTATAAGGAAAAACTGTATTGAAATACCTCTCTGAGTTATATAAGAAACCTCATGTTACACTGTAGGTGGGTATGACTGGGGGTTGTCAGTGACACCCACTTACCAATATAAGTGGCTGCTACCAACACAGAGTGTTTTTTATTCAAGTAAATGGCAAGTGGCTGCTGACAGAAGAAGCATGTTCTGTGCAGTGGAATTCACCCTACAACAACAGTGGAAATCAAAAGCACTGCAACCACACACTGGTAACTACCATCAGACTCCAGCCCTCATTTACTAACAGCATCTGTATAGTTAATGCAGGGCCGGAACTAAGGGTAGGCAGAAGAGGCACCTGCCTAGGGCACAATGATAAGGGGGCACTTGGCAGCAGGCACAGACTGGTAATCTGTGTGTTCTGGCAAATGCCAGAGGGGCTGCTATAAGGTCCCATAGAAAGTCACTATTTAGTGGGCTGTTGGGGGCTGTTTGGGCCTCTGAGTGGGTGTCTGGGCCTCTGTGTACCTGAAATGCCAGGGCCTATTTTAATTCTCAGTCCGGACCTGCTTGGCAGGTACCCAGGGTCGGACTTGGGCTGGCCCAGATTTGCACCCTACGCTCCTGGACTGCCACCACCCGCAGGGGGGGGGGGCGGAGAGGGGCCCTGAGGCAGTAGCCGCGGTGGACATTGTGCACGGGCGTGCACGCGGAATATGCAGGGAGGAGGGCTGGAAGGGGGCCCTGAAGCGGCAGCCCCCTCCTTCCCCTTGCCCTAACTTCGCTCCCCGTCCCTCACCACTGCTCTGTTACAGTGCACATGTGCGCACTCGTTCGGGCATGCACACAGTGGCTAGCGGGCTGGCTGGCTTGCCTAGGGCACCCGGGCGTACTTGGCCCATCCCTGAGTTAATGTATTACAATAAAGGTAATATGCAACCTTTGTGGGTCAGGCCCATGAAATTTGACGGGTGTGATGGATTTCCTGCCAATCAACTGCTATTAATCTGAATATTGAGTTGTGTCTAACATAATCCCTCCAATAAAGCAAGCTAAGAGAAATTGACAAAGGAGAATACATATGACTTTATATTAGTTGAATTATACAGTTAGCTGTCTTTAACTGTACTTGACACTCTAGTGCATTTTCAGAGGATGGTGTTAGAGTTGTCACTTATTAACACTGCAGACCGGCTTATTAAACTCATGCAAAATACATTTTAAATGATGTGTGGTATTTAGGAATAGATTAGCTGGTATGCATACATTAGTACATATATGTTAAATGCATTGGGACTATAGGGGGCTCATTCGTCTGTAGCACGCTTTCTTTCTCACACAGGAATTCAAAAGTCACAGGGAATCGTGTTAAAAACGGGTCAATTGTATATAATAATTAGACAGGGATCCCCTGGGAAAGCAAACAATGAAGAGCTGTATAATTTGCTCCTCCCTGGGATAATTACTATAACACAGATGCAAACTCACATTTCCAAGGCAAGACTTCCACAGTGAAATGCAGTATTGATCTTTGCATAATTTGTATCTTTAATCCATTTTAATTCCATTTTTATGTTTTTGGTATATAAGTATCCCTAATAGGTTTTGCACTTCGCTTAGCTGCCTGTATATACAGGATGAGCAGAAACATTGTCAAGTTGTTCCAGTTATTTTGTTTGCAGTGTGAATCCTGCTGAATGCTAGTTGCACAAGGCATGGTACATAGACAACTGCAGTTCACACTTGATTATCTCTCTTCAGGAATTAACATTTAACTCAGAGATGCTCTAAATTGTCTCTCGTTTCTATTCACTCAGGTTTTTCTGCAGCATTATGGCCTATTAATGGGATTATTTGCAGGCATTTGTAAGCATGCTTGATTCTTTCAAGAGAATACGCAGATCAACAACCTGTGGAGAGGCAGGAATAATAAAATTAAATAAAAGGAAAAGAGCCTGTTTTGCACATTTTCAGGATCATTTCATTCCATATTTATTACACTCATTGATTGTAATTCATATTTTGTAAAGTAAACATACTCCAGCTGAGATACATAGTCATTTTATGAAACAAGTGAAAGGCTTTCTCAGCTATGTAGGCATTTTTTATATTGTGAATATGAAATATAAACTTATTGGTTCCCAGACTGCTTTTTTCGACTCCTTAAAGGGACAGTAACATCAAAAAAAGGAAGTGTTTTAAAGTAATAAAAATATCATGTACTGTTGCCCTGCACTTGAAAAAAACTGGCGTGTTTGCTTCAGAAACACTACTGTAGTTCATATAAACAAGCTGCTTGTGTAGCAATGGAGGAAATTGAAAAAAGGCTATTTGGCACAGGTTAAATAGTGGATAACAGATAACACCATTATGTTCTACAGAGCGTATCTGCTATCTGATTTGTAACCTGAGACTTTTCTCCTTTGAATGGCTGCCCCCAATGCTATACAGCAGCTTATTTATATAAACTATAGTAGTATTTCTGAAGCAAACACGCCAGTTTTACCAGTGCAGGGCAATGCTGCATTATATTTTTATTACTTTAAAACAATTAATTTTTTTTGATGTTACTGTTCCTTTAAGGATGAAACAAACCAGTCTGTGGAGGGACAAAGGAAAGCAGTCTGAAGGCAAGAAAACTATACAGGTATGGGACCTGTTATCCAGAATGCTTGGGTCTTGGAGGTCTCCAGATTATGGATCTTTCCGTAATTTGGATCTCCATACCTAGTACCCTATACCCTCCATACTAGTTAACAGGGGAGGCAAACATTTCCCTCCTGGTAACTTTAAGGGTAAGGGCACACAAGCAGATTCCTCCGAGGCAACTTCAGGCGACTTCGGAAAACAAAGCGCAGAGAGTACCATCCCGCTGGCAATTTTTCATTCTAGCCGGTGGGAAGGTAGGGGAAGGCAGTTTGGGGAGATTGTCTCCACGAAGAAGAGGAGATTTGTTGCCGGGGCGACTAATTTCCCGATGTGCCCTTACCCTAAGAGACGAATTTCCGGATTTCAAACTGGAAATTCGGCTTTTCTATCCCAGAGATTGCAATTGTGCTGTCTGCACTGGTGTCCTGGACCTCCATGAATCCCCTTTCGGCGCAAAAAGGTGAGCAAAAATAATGTACCCCCTGTTTATAAGGATATTAAACGTTATCTCCAGTAGTGTAGCTAGATATTACTGGTCACCACAGCAAATTATTTCTCTGTCACTGTCTAGAGATTGACCTGTTTTACCCATTTTTATTGAAATTGTATTTGAATTAGGACCTCATGGGGCCCTTATACACCCTGGGCCCCCCTGCAGCCACAGGGTCTGCTTCCTCTGTAGTTATACCCCTGGTCACCTTGGAGTTCCATGACCTGTATATATATATGGTTGTGGAACTCCTCTGTGACTTCTAATATCCTTATAATTTACAGTAGAAAGTGCATTATTCAATACAGAAACACACACTACACACAGACATCTCTAAACCCAAATCAACAAAGTTGGCACCAGCTATACCATGGGTAGTTACTACTTAGAGAAGTACAATTTACTGATCACCAGTGTTCATTTTGTGCCTTTCATTACATTAACATAATTGTTAATGAAAAAAAATTGTTAAAAAATTGTTAAAAAAAAGCAAAATGTGACATAAAACTACAGACGAACACGGACTCATTGCTGTGTGTTTCTCTCATTGAACCTAAGTCACATTTTTAAATGTAACTGTCTATGCTCTAGAAAGAAGTGTCCTGGTTTAATTGTAGTTTATCCTGAAATCAACAAACAAACCGTATTTTCAGCGTAAGGGAGTTTCTATTATTTGAGCATAATCATTGTGCACCCTGTTGCTTTCAGCTTGAAAACGTTCTCTGTTTATAGCTGGACATCTTTGGAGCTAATGGAAGGAAAATGTAGACTATTGCTCTGTGATTCTTCCTGCATGATACAAGCAGCCTGATCTGCCTTGTGTGAATATTGAGCAGAACCTTTGTAAAGGATCTGTCAGTATGAAGCCTCATCGCTGTGGCAAAATGCATAAGTCCTTAGACAACTCATTGTGTTTGTAGATCTGCACACAAAAAAAATACAAAAATACAAAAAATATTAAACAAAATATCAAAGAGTACCTCTATGCATTTTTATTACAAATGGAAATATTAGTATGGAAGGCTTTCTGATTACTTTCCAAGGGAGAATGCTTATGTATTCTTGGCAGCCACAAAGACTTTTAGCAGAGTTATTTTTCCCCTGACTATAATCATGCCTCCTTTTTAAGTACCCAATGCAGAAAAAGTGAGCTTACTGCAGTTTTCACAATAGACCTCTCCTCTCTTAGGTTTGGGAGACCTGGGTGACCTAGGAAAGTTAATTAGTGGCCTAACAAAGAATAAAGCAGAGTAGAATACATTGCCTCTCCTCTAGCCAAAGATGTCATCCATTAATTAGGGAAATCGTTAAGGTGGCCTTTATTGAAGCCATAGAAAATCTGCAGTTGGCGGTCGACAGTTTTGATCAGATTTGCCCCTGCTAAATAATGCTACCCTTAATGGTAAGGGGGATTTCAGAGGGTGGGGTGTGGAGGGATGTGTTTCAGCAACATTACAGTTAAATAGCCGCCAATTGTGACGGCTTTGATTCACAGGGCATACTTTGTCCATGATGTAATCTTTATTGAACCTGAGAGTGGGAGAGGGAGGAGAGAATGAGAGAGGGAGAGTTGAGAAAGAAGGGCAGAGAGAGAGAGAGATGGCGAGAGTGAGGAAAAGAAAAGAAGGAAACAGAAATGGAGAATGAGTGACAGAATTCAGTTGGCACACATGGATGCCTGAGTAAGAAAGCACAACAATCAAGTGAAGATGTGTGTTGATGGGTATTAAGACCAAAATCAGACATGGATAATAGGAATCCTTACCTTCCAAAATTTCTTTCACACAAAGTGTCAAAAAATTAAATGGGGAGGGGGGGGTCTAAAATGCAAAAGTAGAAGAAAGAAAAAACGAAAAGAGGTTTGGGGAAAAAAATATAAAATCTATGATTCTATATTCTTCATTTAGAAAGGAAATTTCCTTGGTTAGAACACAAGAACTATTTGTAGAGGGGTTTCATGGGTGAACAAACCCACCATTACTATGTGCAATGCTAGTAAATGAGCACCAAGGGGCACACTCTTGCCCTGCTTGTAAATGAGCCCTATATAATTTTCAGCCCATGTATGGCTACCTTTGATGTTTAAGAAGGTAAAGAATGTATAGAAAGTGGAAAAAAAAATTAGATTAATAAACCAAAGTTGAAAAATACATTTACTTAAAATGTTAAGAACGTGATCAAACTTCAGCCTTATACTTCTATATGTTCAGGGAACTCCTTGGTGATTTATACTATCATCATGTGTTACAAAAGGAGATCCATTATCTATCTATCTATCCAGTAAATCATCAACTTATAATTGTACCTTTATTAATTACTGAATGAATTATTATCTATACTTGTCATCCACTACCTACCAGGGCCTATTCTGAATCTCAGCCTGTACTAGAAGTCATAGGTACAGGGCAAGCAGGATTAGGATGGAGCAGGCACAGAGACCAATAAAACTGTTGGGATGTGGTGGAAAAATTAGATAAAAAAAAAATCAGAAGCACCAGGAACATGTAGGTTGTTGATTCAAATCCCAGGAGCAAGGTTAATCTCACCATTATGGATCTTCAAGCTTGGCTTGCATTTGGTCAGATTTGGAGCTCAATGTATCCTCCAGATAAGCCTTCAGGCTGAGCCCTCCCTAACACTTCTTCAGACCTTCAGACGCCCCCTAGAAGACCAGTCTAACAGTTTAGTTTTTACTGCCTAATGCACGGGTGAAATGAGTATTCTATTTTTTGCAAACTGTACAGGTAAAAAGTGTTTTTCTTGTTTTCTGCTCATATCACAAAGTCAGGTTAGATGTACTTGAGCTAAACAAATAACATAGTAAATCAAAGTACTCTACAGTGTATAAATCAATAAACAAACAGTTGATTATGCAACTGTTTTGCAGCATGGCAGTCCTGTATTCCCCTCTCACAAAAGGCAGTTAAGATGCTTGTGCATAAAAAGCAGTACAAGAGCACTTTTTAATTAGACACAAAATTGGAATGGGGTCTAACAAGTGCCAACAACACTGTTTAGTTGATGGACATTCTTTTACTAACTTTAGAAATAATGTCTGTCACAAGACCAAAGACATGCTTTGGGATGTCATGTAATTCTTTGGTTTCTTTTATTTTGTTTTTTTGCTTTTTTCAGACCTAGGTAATACATGCTAATCTCCCAGTACAGCGGAATTTTGCAGAAAAGAATGGTCATTCGGAGCATTCACTTCTTTTACGAGGTCAGACTGATTGGATGATTGTTGTTTCAAAAAAAGCTAGGCCTATCAGGGTTTCCTACACCACAAAGAGCATAGGCAGGGCATCTTTTATGCAACTTTGTTTCCAGAGTGCTAAATTGTCATTTTACTCTATAAGAAAGAAAGAAGTGCCTTTATGATGTGAGTCAAACCAAGACTAGGTCCTGACTTCTATTCACTGAGTAGATCTGAAAACCTTTCCACACGGGGGATAAACTTTACTTGTCCATCAACTATACACTTCCAGAGCTCAACAAACACTCTAGTTTATACTGATCTCTCAGCAGACACCTACAGACTTGCACAAGTCGCTTAATATAAGTCAATCACTGAGCTGGTCATAAAGAGATTTACTCTTTGGGGGGGGGGTGTTATTCATATTTGTATTGTGATACATTACGTACAGCCATTGTTATTCTAATGGTTAAATGGAAGACAGGAAAGTGAGGAAAAAATCTCTCAAGTACAAAATTTAATCAAAAATGGGAGGAGTAAAGAATGTAAGTAAAGAAGGGGGGTTAGCATTAGGCTTTAATGTATATACAGTAGTGTAGGGATGCCCCGAATCCAGGATTTGGTTCGGGATTTGGCCAGGATTCGGACTTTTTCAGCAGGATTCGGGTTCGGCCGAATGTTTCTGCCCAGCCGAACCGAATACAAATCCTAATATGCAAAGTAGGGGCAGGGAGGGAAATCGCATGAGTTTTTGTCACAAAACAAGGAAGTAAAAAGAAATTCCCCTTCCCACCCCTAATTTGCATATCTAAATTAGGATTCGGTTCGGTATTCGGCCAAAGCTTTTGTGAAGGATTCGGGGGTTCGGCTGAATCCAAAATAGTGGATTCGGTGCATCCCTAATGTATATGTTGTCTAGCTGTAATTACTCTGCAACCAGGCTGCCCACCTTGACATGTCTGAGGTTTTTATTAATTACAAATCAGTTGCACTGAAGTAGTTATGATATAGTCAAAAAACTGAGACTTCTAGTGGCTGATGTTCCTCAGACTCTAAGCCATTTCAGAATGAGGGCTTATCAGTACAGGATACATGAATTTGAGAATTTTGAGGGAATTAGCAGCTTGGGTATTTTACTGTTTATTTTTAACAGGGTTAGGTGACACGCTCACAAGCCCTTGGATGTTGCTCTCAGTTGCCTCAAAGCATGTGCTTACGGAACGCATATTAGGACATCATCAGGGGAAATTCATCTCTCATTTTGAAATCTGACATGGGGCTAGACATATTGTCAGTTTTCCAGCTGCCCCCAGTCATGTGACTTGCGCTCTGATAAACCTCAGTCACTCTTTACTGCTGTACTGCAAGTTGGAGTGATGTCAACCCCTCCCTTTCCCCCCAGCAGCCTAACAACAGAACAATGGGAAGGTAACCAGATAGCCGCTCCCAAAAGGTGGCCATAGACGCACAGATATTGTACGAAACTATTTTTTGTCCGAAATTCGGTGCGTGTATGGTGGAAAAAGAGCCGACCGATATCGGCAGAAGACTTGTATATCGGTCGGCTCGTCGATCAGGCTGGACAGAAAATTTTGATCGGGTGCCTTTGAAGGGACCCAAACATCGCCCATTGTTAGTGCTGAATCGTCAGATACAGGTTGAATTCTATTGTTTTTTCCCGTATACCTACCTGTATATCTGACGATTCAGCTCTACACGTGTGTATTGAAACGAACGATCTTTCTTGGAAAGATCTTTCCCAAGAAAGATCGTAATTGTTACATCTATGGCCACCTTAGCACGAGATAGCAGCTGCCTGGTAGATCTAAGAACAACACTCAATAGTAAAATCCCACTAAGACACATTCAGTTACATTTAGTAGGAGAAAGAATAGCCTGCCAGAAAGCAGTTCCATCCTAAAGTGCTGGCTCTTTCTGAAAGCACATGACTTGGCAAAATGACCTGAAATGCACCTACACACCAATATTATAACTAAATATACTTGCTGGTTAAGGAATTAATTTTAATATTATAGAGTGAACAGTGTAATTTAGAAATAAAAACTACACCATAAAAATCATGACACAATCCCTTTAAGTTACAGTACCTTGCACTGTTAAAAAATCCCTCTGAAGAACAGATCAGTTAAGATGTGACAGTGTTGCTTCCATTGAAAGGAGAAGAGTCAAGTAGAATAAGTGTAGGATGATTGGAGATACAGTACAAACTGTAGCATTAATGTTACACTATAGATTATAATTGCATTATAACTTATTGGCGCCTGAAGAAAATAAAGTAAATGCTGAACAAACTTATATTAAGGAGATGTAAAATTGAGGCCTCACAGTGCATGTCAAGGGGTCGAGCAGCAGTCTATTACACCGGCCAAAATGCCGCCCCTTGTACTGACCCACATTTTGCCGTCTGAGGTGAGATTCTCTCAGTCGCCTCATTATAGAAGCGCCCCTGTAGAGGAGGATGGTATAGGTTTAGGAGGACACAATGGTATAGAATGAGGAGAGGAGGGGTGGTATAGGTTTAGGAGGGCAAGGTGGTATAGAATGGGGAGAGGAGGGTGGTATAGGTTAGGAGGACAGGATGGTATAGAATGAGGAGAGGAGGGTGGTATATTTGTAGGAGGACAGGATGGTATAGAATGAGGAGAGGAGGGTGGTATATTTGTAGGAGGACAGGATGGTATAGAATGAGGAGAGGAGGGTGGTATATTTGTAGGAGGACAGGATGGTATAGAATGAGGAGAGGAGGGGTGGCATAGGTTTAGGAGGGCAATGTGGTATAGAATGAGGAGAGGAGGGTGGTATAGGTTTAGGAGGGCAGGAAGGTTGTTGGAGTGCTTGGGATGCGCAGCTGTGAGAGGTGCAGAAATTTATATTGAGTTAAGGGCAAACCTTCCTATGCTCATCTTTCAGCCCCTGTACCACCCTCACTGCATCTCGTGATGGGTGCGATGTTGCCAGGATACCTGGTGTAGCAGCACTTATGTATCATACAGGGGGCTCTTCTTGCCATCTAGTCACAAGCGCTAGTTTCCTCTTCATCCCGACCCACAGCTTCTTGGAGAATAAACATAAAAACATGATATCATGGCTAGAAAGGAAAAGGCTGCCCGATGTACTGCTACTGGATAGGGAGGATTCTCATATATACACAACCCATGAATAACTTCTTAACCTGCCCATTACTCCTCAGAGACTTTAAATATCCTTATTATTACAGTCGAGGGCATTGCCGAGACAGGCCGGACTGCCACTTCTGCCCCTGCCACAGCAGTGCTCAACAACTCGCAATCGCGCGCAACCGAGGACGTGCGTACACAACCGAGGACACACAAGCGCAACCGCGCGCAACCAAGAACACACGTGCGCTATCGCACGCAAACAGCGCACCCACCTTTCACTGATGTAACACTTGCCGGAATAGGGGTAGGATGCTAATGGGGTCCCCTATGTGGGAATTCAAATAACAGGCAGACAGGCAGTACTACTATTTATTCCAAATATTCGTTCTGTAGTACAGTACAGTACCTTATTATCGGTTCTTGTGACTAAACTCTGCCCCACACAGTCCCTGCTGCCCTAGACAGATGCAGCAGCCAGCCACCACAGCACCACCAGAATGGTCCAAACTCCAAAGCCAACACAAACACCCAGCCCTGGAAATATGTGATAATGCGCGGAGCCGGTGACGTCACTGGCATCACGTAAGTAGGAAGCAGCGGAGCACTCCGCAGCCTGTTGCACACGTGACGCACTGACCGGCAAGTGGCACCGCACTCCGCACAGGACAAGTCAGGGCGGCAGCCAGGCAGCAGCAGGAGGGAATTGACAGAAGATGAAGGCGCATTATGCGCTGCACATATTTACATTTGCCAAGCAAGTTTTTTTTTTTACCGCATCCGCAGCAGAGTGGAAGTCTATTACACTTGCCAAAGTGACGCCCCTTGTACTGACCCACATTTTGCTGCTTGAGGCGAGATTCTCAGGCCGCCTCATTAAGAAGCGCCCCTCGACCTGGGTCCTCACTCCTCATTCTTCCCTCCTCGGTCATCTGTCCTGGGCCATCGCTTCTCCTTCCTCAGCCTTCAGCTGTAGCTCAAATTTGACTGCTGCAATTAAAAAACCTAAAACGCCTATTGGCTAAAACAAATGGGAAGAACAAGTAACTATAATCAGGGAGCAGGGTTGAATATAAGCGCCCTGAGGAGTGAGGAGCAAGAGCTGATGAGGGAGAAGCTGGGACCCAGGACAGATGGCTGAGGAGGGAGGAGTGAGGAACGAGGACCCAGGACTCATGGCTGATGAGGGAGTAGTGAGAAGTGAGGACCCAGGACGGATGTCTGACGAGGGAGGAGTGAGGTGTGACATCAGCCTCAGAGGATGGGTGAGTAAAAAAGCATGCCATGTCGCATTCCTCTTGCTTAAGACAGTGCATACAGGACAATGATTTCCCCTGATGATGTCCTAAAATGCGTTCCATATGTGCTTATTTTTGAACTTCAGACATGGAGGGAAGTTTTGGTTGCATCAAAACCAGGTATACCGTAGGCTTCCAGTCCTCACAGGAGCAACTAAATAGCCCATCACGACCCTTATTTTGCAACCCCAGGTTACTTGTTTCATGCTTATGTTGCTCCAAAACCCTTTTTACATTTGAATATGGCTCACGGCTAAAAAATGCCATGATTTTTTTTAATACAGGTATGGTATTTATGGGAATTAGGGGAAGGCTATCTCCCATAGAATCCATTTTAAGAAAATTATTTTTTTAAATGATTTCTCTTTTCTCTGTAATAATAAAACATATGTTGTACTTGAGGGTAACTTAGATGCATGAATCCATATTGGTGGCAAAACTTATTGGGTTTAATTAATTTTTAAATGATTTAAACATTATGTATTATTGGCATATTGTTCTTATTATCACAAGTCTACAGCTTGATTTGGTGGCAAAAAGGGGAGGAGAAAACAAATGAATACAAATGTATAATTTATAATAGCACTGCTAAATTGTCATTGGTTATTTAGATAAGAACACGTCACCATAACTGTACATACAACTGAATTTTTGGAAGAACTACAAATAAATTTAATTTTTGTTTATTGGCCAAGTCTTTATACAAAATATTGTGGATGCATTTTATTTTTTTAACATAAATCTCTAGTAAGCACAATTATCTTTTTCATTGGGAACACACAGATCAAGGGGCACATTTACTTAGAGTCAAATATCGAGGGTTAATTAACCCTCGATATTCGACCATCGAAGTAAAATCCTTCGACTTCGAGTATAGAAGTCGAAGGATTTACCGCATTTAGTATGATCGAACGATCTAAGGATTTTAATCCATCGATCAAACAAATTTCCTTCGATCACAAATCGGCTAGAAAGCCTATGGGGACCTTCCCCATAGGCTAACATTGATGTTCGGTAGGTTTTAGGTGGCGAACTAGGTGGTCGAAGTTTTTTTTAAAGAGAGAGTACTTTGACTATCGAATAGTCGAACAATTTTTAGTTTGAATCGTTCAATTCAAAGTCGTAGGCGAAGGTCGAAGTAGCCAATTCGATGGTCAAAGTAGCCAAAAAAATACTTCGAAATTCGAAGTATTTTTTATTCGAATCCTTCACTCGAGCTAAGTAAATGTGCCCCCAAGTGAAAATCAAAGTCAGCCTTCTCAAGTGATAACATTGATCGGCTGCTTCCATCCATAAGAAAATACATCAGGAAGCTGTAACTGTTCTTCTGTTTTGACGCTCTTCCTCATTGCACCAAATAGAGGAACCTGGAACTAGACAATGGTGTTTTGTAATAAAAGACACTGGGGCTCATTTGCTCCTGGGCAGTAACCCATAGCAACCAATTAATGATTGAAAGCATGCAATTGATTGGTTGCTATGGTTTACTTGATAAATGCTAATGGGGATAGAGTATTCATGCTGGCCTCCTCCTCCTACACCTGTATAAATCCCAATTCATAAGTGAAGAAAGATAACTAAACCCTTAATTAAAAAAAACACACCCTTCTACCCTACATAGATTCCCTCCCTGCTCCCCCCAGCCTAGGTGTTACCCCTGGCAAATGCCCCTAACTCTTTACTTACCCCTCTGTGCAGATTCAGGGCATTGGAGTTCATGGGCACCATCTTCTTCTCTTCGATAATTGACTTTTGACGGAATATTTCTCCAACTGTACATGGGCCTATATGCTGCTCTCTTCCCGAAGATTACTTAAGAGAAGAAGATAGTGCCTGTTTACTCTGATGCCCTGAATCTGCACAGTAGGGTTAAGGGCATTTACCAGGGGTAACAGCTAGGCTGGAGGGTAGGGGGATAGGGTTTTTTCTAAATTAAGGGTTTAGTCCTCATCACATAAAATTTGGAACACCTCACTGATGAACTTCAGGTATTGGTGTCTTCACTTAGGAATTTGGATGCTATGGGTTACTGCCAAATCTCAAATTTGTCCAGTGTTGACAAATGATGCCCAGTCTATGATTCAGCATGAAACACATAAGACTTCTGTTTTTATGAGATTAAACCTTGTTTTTGGATGGATATGTTTAGTGGGGAGTGGTCCCAGTCTTTTCTGGTTCAGCCACTGCATTTCCTTGTTCTGATAACAAACTTTTAAGCAACATTTGAATCCAAATGGTGAGCCAAAAATTCAGTTAAACTCGTTACATATTTTACAATGTTTTGAACTTCCTGCTTTTGTAAAACTACAGCCTTGATAGGACTGAAGGGAGACAGGTGTGGCTCCTATAGGTTAATAATCTTAACCAGCAGAAACTAGTTGTTATATAGTAACTGGAAAGAAGACACAAGCCCTGATTTCCTTTTGAATACTGTAGGTGGATGTTGGCCACAACCTTTTTTTATTGAATTTGATATATATTATAACAGATAACCTGGCCTTGCTATGTCACAATAAAACATTCACATACCCCAATATTAGTTAATGCTAATGGTAAAGTGCATGGTAACCTTTGTCAGATGACAAGGACATAACGAATACCCGCCAACGGCATACCATTAATAAAAACTGAAAATATACAAACACACAAAATCTGAAATACCCCCAGCCAATGGGGTGCGTGGGTGGGGGATCAGGCCAGCCTTCCAGTGCCTTGATGGTGCAAAAGGCAGCAAGTTAAGGCTCTCCCTATTTGACAACATCTGTTTCACCCAGTTTTTTACACATTTTAGCTACTGCCACATGGGGGCTGAAATATGTAGGCTGAAAATCAGCCCCTAAACAGGCATTAGTCTCCTCTCCTTCCTGCACCCATAACGACAGTGTTGGTTAAGGTGCAGGTGGGCTGCAAATAAATTGGCAAAGGGGAACCCTTCAAGCCACCACCTCCTGACTAGGCTGTAGCTTCAAAGATCACACAGCACCCTACGCCAATCTCTGCAGCACAGTTACTCGCACCAAATAGGTAACACACATCACTCGCATGCGGAGCACTGTAAATGAGCCAGACAGGCTTTGAAAATATTTGGAGCAACTACACCCAATTTGCCACAAAAAACGTACAAGCAATTGCAATAATTTTGGCAAACTGGTTGGAGTGCAATTGTGTCAGATATAGTGCCCCTTTGCGCTTCCAATGATGCTGAATTTCTGGGGAAAAAATGCTGCATTGTGGGAAGAAATATGGCAATTGTGCTTGAAAATACACTTGTGAATGTAAATGAGCCCCATAATAATGGCTTGTGAATTGGATAATATTGCAGTTTGGTATGGGATCTGCAATGCTGGGAATCTGGGTTTTTTAAGGTAAGGAGCTTTCTGTACTGAGGAAGATCATGCCTTCAATCAACTCGATACTGTGTCAATTTAAAATTAAAATATTTGTATCATACAGGGTATTTTGGATAATGCGTTTGGAGTATGATGTGTGAATTGATAGGGACCTTTGTAAAATTGTCTTAAATGGTCAGGGACTGATTTGAATTATCTCTGTAAAGAGGTGTGTAAATGTGTCCACACTATATAAATGAAGGAAAACAATAATAATAAAACAACAACTACAATAATAATAATAATAATAAAACAACAATAATAATAATAGATCCTATACCCATGCAATATTTTTTATGTATTGCATGTTCGAACCCAAAACTCCTTTATAGAAATACTAAGGGGGTTATTTACTAAACTCGAATGCAAAAATCCCAAAAAAAATTAATGTTTTTTTTTTTATAAAATCTGAATTTTAAAAAAAAAATCACGAATTTTTCGGAATTTATTGAACCCCGAGGATGGAAAAGTCTGAATCAGAAAATCCGGCATCTCAGACCTGTCGAGGTTGCATATATAGTAAGTCTATGGGAGAAGTTCCTATGAATTTTTTATGTGCGCTGGGTTTCATGCAAAACCCCGAAGTTTTCTGAGTTTTTGGGCAAAAAGCATAAGAAATCAGTGTTTTTAGATGAAAAATCCAAAAAAAAATCAGATTTTTTTTTGTAACAATAAATAAGCGTTAAAAACCCGAGCGGATTTGATCGGAGTTTGTAGCAGGAAATGTTGAGCTAAAATCAGACTTTGATAAATAACCCCCCCATGTGTAAAGACATTTAAAATTGATCGCTCACATTTGATATCATGATTAGCTGCTAGCTGATCCAAAAGTGACAAGCCAGTTGATTGGTGCCCGCCTTCTTCGTGGACTCTACTTGCTTCTCTCTTTCAGGGAAGACAGAGGGGGGAAAAAAGAGACATTTTCTTTCACACGAGCCCTTCAGAATTACAGTTCATGAACTATTCAGTAAACTGACCGGCCTGAGCCTCCCCTTCAACGGCCTAATCAAAGGGGAGGATCTATGTGTTTTGTTGCTTGTCAAAAACAATCAGTGCTCGGCCCATTACATTTGCAGCACGTCGCTCTTTAATTGGTGTAACACACTGGTTGCTGAAAAGAAGAAAGTCCTACAAAAGAGCCTGAGTGAATGAACCCTGACTCACACAAAAATACTCTTCAGAAGTTCAGAGCTGGACCCTAACAAGGATGTATAGAGTTAGACTGAAAAGAGGTTAAGTTCAGCAATGGGCTACCTTGACGACCCTCAGTGCAAAGCAATGATAGCATTGGCGACTTCTAAAAAAAAAATTGCCTTTATCAAGGAAGATGAGATATCTCATGATATATGTAAGTAAATAGAAGTCTATGACTGACTGAAATTAAAACAAACCCTTATATTAATTAGAATGTTCATGTACTGTATAATATTGTTCAATAACATTTAATATTATAATTTGTAACCAAAAATTGCCTTTTCCCCTTCAAATGTTTTTTTTTAAAAAAAAATTCCCAGCCGGTCCATTTGATAAGAATATTAAAAGAGAATGAAATCTAGGAATTGTTATGTCATCTTCACGATCATTTTTCCATATTGCAGATGAATTACACATTCATGAAATATGACAAGATTTGAGACCATAATTCTTAACTATAAAAAAATATGTCATGTTAAAAAAAAATAGCTTTTGCCGTTTTATCTGGGGCAGAGGAACATTACTGGTCACAAAGCTAAAGTAATGAGATTTGAAGCATCAGAATAAGTAAGAGTTGAAGTGGAGCCTTTGCCCTGACAGCACTGATTAGTGTGATCCACAGGGAATAATTAAAAAGAAATCTAGTGTCACAAAGTTCCGGGGAACGACCTGCATTTCTTCCTACAACCACACACTTAGCCAGTCGGTTTGGGTTAGGCTCTGTCACATGGGTTTTTGTTCAGCCTTTAATTCACTAGAGCTGAAAAAGTCAAATTCCTGCATTTTGAATTTGTATTAGGCGATCTTGTTTCTAGCATTTTATTCCATAAGGAATGAATAAAATAAACTTAAATGTTTCTACACCCATCTCATTTCTACTTTTTTCCCTCATTTATTTTTTATTTTTACTTAAAAATATTCCTCTGTACAATATGAATACACCATAATTTAATTATTTCGTATTATGTTTCAACAGTGATACTAATTAAAAACACTTAAAACAAAGATATTAAGACACAATGATCTCCTGCCTCATGTAACTTACAAACTTAAAGGATCAGTAACATAATTTTTTTTTTTAAATAAAATTCGTTAGTATAGAACGAAAAAAAAAACACAAGGACAAATTAAACTGCTAAGTCTTTATTAAGAAATAACTTACCAAAACTCTGCTTGCGCTCCTCTTCAGAAAAGGTGATCCATTGTGCGGTGCTTGATTTCTCTTCCCTGCCTTCCTTATAGGAGATAGCCAGGGAGGAGAAATCGAGCACCACATGAAGGATCGTCGCCCTGACGCCTTTTCTGAAGAGGAGCGGAAGCCGAGTTTTGGTAAGTTATTTCTTAATAAAGACTTAACGATTTAAACGTTTCATTTGTCTTTGTGTTTTTTTTTTTGTTCTATACTAAAAAATTTAAAAAAATAAAAAATGTGTTACTGATCCTTTAAGGCACAAAGGATTTAAGTGACTAGCCCAAGGCCAAAAACAGGTGTCATCACCACGAATCAGATTTGGGTTTCAAGTCACTAAACTAATAAATCAATCTTCCACCCAATATGACATACCTCTGGGTCATGTAGTGTTGGTACATTGAGGGGGTTATTTATTAAAGGTCTAGTGTTAGTTTTTTTTAACCTCGAAACTCGAATGGTATCTTATTTAAGAAAAAACTTGAATGGCAAAAAACGGATTCTGCGATCGAAAACTCGATCAATTTGTGTTTGAGTTCTCAATTCAAATTTTCGGGCAAAACCCTCCGAAAAGAACTCAAACATCAAACATTAACCTCTAGAAATGGTTCCAGGGACCTCTGCCATTAACTTGTACAGAATCTCGACAGGTTTTAGGTGGTGTACTTTTGGATTCAAACTATTTCCAGGGTCGAAGTATAATGAATCTCGAATATTCTATTTTTTTTTTTAAACCGAAAATGTGAGTTTTGACCACAAAATGCAATTCGAATACTCAAATTTTTGTGGAAAAAAACAACTAGAACCTTAATAAATCTGCCACTTAATCTCCCACATGCTGGAGAAGAATAAATAAATTAATTTATCAAACTGATTATTTGATCATCATTATGATACATAATAAAACAGTACTAATAGCACAATGATTATAGGACCATTATTATAAGTTTCTTTTATATACAACTTTCCTGCATGTTATCAATGAAAGTACTCATACAGGTGCCTGTATTTTAGCCACTTTTATTATAGACCATTGTATTTGCATATAATAACTGTGGGCAGAAAATCCCATAGGGCAGTGAGCTGTATTGGGAAGGGGATGCTGTCCTTGGGTTATCAATCTGGATAGGAAAAAGGGTTTTGGCGCTGTAGAATTGCCCCCTGTATGGTCAAATCAGTGTAGCTCCATTACGTTGGACCAGGTGCTCAGCCATCATCGTTCCCACTGTAAACAATTGTGCAAAAGGACGGAAAGGCGGCACTTTGGTAAAAAGGAAAAGGTGGTTTATTGCAACAGGTCACAAACCAACATCACCTGACGCTTTTCGGGAGCAACTCCCTTAATCATAGGGAGTTGCTCCCGAAACGCGTCAGGTGATGTTGGTTTGTGACCTGTTGCAATAAACCACCTTTTCCTTTTTACCCAAGTGCCGCCTTTCCATCCTTTTGCACAATTATCAATCTGGGTGACCCACCCTGTGGTCTGTCTAACACATGTTAAAGGAGAACTATACCCCACAAACAATGTAGGTCTCCATAAAAATAGATTGTAAAAAACAGCTCATATATAAAACCCTGCTTCATCTAAATAAATCATTTTGATAAAAATAAGCTTTTTTGTAGTATGTGCAATTGGGTAATCATAAATAGACAATTGCCATTTTAAAAATGAAGGGCCACTCCTGGGACCTTACAAAGGGAACACATACATGTTAGGCCACATGAGCCAATTACTGGACAAAGTTCTGTCTTTTACCCAATCACTTCTTCATGTTACAGTTAGAGCTGCATTATTTCTGGAACTTATATATCATAAAATGGTGAATCAAGTTAAAAGATGTAAAAGAGCAATATTTACTGATATCTACATTCATGATTGGTAAGATCTTTAATACTATTCAGTTAGAGAAACAACACTGATTAATGGAACACTGGCATAAACACCTATGATTATGTACCGGGGGGGTATGAAACGCATAAGGTGGATCATATGGGGTCAGTATGTACTAATTTTTAACATGACATTATGTTAACTGAAAAAATGTTTGCATTTTTATGAATAACAGGCTATGGGACAAATCTTTTGTTTAATGAAGTTTTTTTTCCTGATTTATTCAAATATGTTTTTTTGGCTTTGGGGCAGAAAGGTTATTAAACAGCTACAAAGTGCTCTGATTGAGGATTCAGCAACTTTTTCTTCCTCTCTAAATAGTTGGGTGGGTGTAAATGATATTTGTAGGTGCAAAGATTTTCCTGGTAATTAAGATGTGTTCTGTTGTTAGGAAACAATAAACTTTATGGCTGACATTAGGTACAGAGGGTTTCCATGCCCCTGCCAAATTTTAATCTTGTGCAAGGTTGCACCATTCAATGGTAGGTGCACATGAGCGCGTCTGCACTTTTGCCTATTTTATTGGTAAATGAGCCTGACAGTGTTTAAATAGATTATCTAAAAAAATGTCAAAAAAAAGAATCACTAAATCGAGCTTTAACATGGAACATGAACTATTTAGGGGCCTATTTATCAACAGTCTCATTTCCGTAGTAGTTTTTGAAACCACGACTAAACTCACAAACTCTAAAACTACAAATGTCATGAAATTTATTAAAAAATCCGAAATAAAAAGTATGAATTGAAAGTTAAGCTGAAGTCTGCTCTTAAAAATACAAAATACTTCTAAAACCTCTTAAAATGTGAGTTTTTCAGACAAATTCTAGTGAAAAAATTTTTTATTTAGGGTGGTCCAAAAAGATCAGAGCAGCTCCCATTGACTTCTATAGGACCTTGACAACTTTTACCTGGCAAAGTTTTGTATTAGTAATTTTTGTTTTTAACACTTCATAAATCTAGATTTTTAGAGCTTTTTTAAAAAAAAATTAGAAAACCACAATTTTTTTGTGGAAAGAATCAAAATGAAAAGAAGCCCTAAATGATGTGTATACTTTTAAATTTGCAGAAAATGGAGGCTCATTCAAGACATCCTGTGCGTCAGTTTAGTACACATATTATGCATCAAGGATGATGGATGATTTATTGCAATTACATTGACAATTTCTCTTTTTGCAACAATATCACTAATGGTTTAGCATATAAAGAGTATAATTATACTTTATACAATTGTAGCGCTATAGTAAACTGACTTGTGCTAGGGCAGTTTAAGCTACTTTCCTTGGTGGGCTGAGACCACCGATGAGCTCTCTTTCTCAGGGGGTAAGCCCTCGCAATGGTGTGGAGGCAAGGGTGTAGTGTAACTGTAACCTGGTGCGATAGCACAATGATGGGCGCCAGTAGTTCTTTAACAGTTGAACAAGAACAGTATTTATTGAACAATAGTACATAGATCATTTAGCACATTGATCCACAATGGAGTATAGAACATACACAGCAGCATAAAGGAAGCATATACTCACAGCACGTATAGGTTGAATCCCCACAGGCTAGGGAATATACAGCAGAGAGTAAGTTGACAGCATGCAGGACCGCCATCAGAAATCATAGGGCCCCATACGACAACATTTCCTGGGCCCCCTGGGCTGCGCCCACCGCAAGCCCCACCTACAGGTCCGCCCCCACCACACAGTAAAAAAAAACAAAAAAAATATTGGTGGCTAGGGTTCCCACATGTTAATAAAAAAATAAAAAGATATTGGTGGTCAGAGCCCCCCATAAAAAAAAAACATTTGTGGCCAGGCCCCCCCATTAATAAATATTGGTGGCTAGGACCCCACATGAGAAAAAAAAATTGGTGGCCAGGGCCCCTTAAACGTCCATGTCTTCCCGAAGTCAGCAGCTCTCAGAAAGATTGGGGGCTGGCTAATCAAGTAAGTGTGGCATGGCCGGGGCCCCCTTACCCTCGGGGCCCCCTACAACTCTCCCCCCTGTCCCCCCCTGATGACTGCCTTGACAGCATGTGATGGGTATTGCCTGATTTTCAGGATATCTTCCAGTGGCAGACTAGGGGAACTCCTGATATCCCTATCTCAACACTTGGTTCCTTACTCTGGGTCAGTAATACCCTGGAATCTTAATCCCTCTAATCTCCTCGGCGGAGCCTTGAGCTGCTCAACTAAATAACCTCTCTATCACTCCTAGAGTGATCTATAAAACAAGTATAGCTGTCTAATTACTAGGGCCAAGGCACCTAGGGTCAGCACTACCCATTCCCTTCCAGCCTGCTTGGTTGGGCTAAAGCAATGGGCCCAGAGCACATGGTTCCTAAACCTTTTATACTCTGGCACAGTGCCATCTGTTGTACACTGTGTGAACTGCAGGGGTTACATAAGCACAAGGTCCCCATAAGGACCCACTGAGGTGACCATATTACTAGGGATGTGCCTGTCTGTAAAGTGTAAGGATGTCTAAGATTTTCACATCCCTACACTATTAAAGTTTTACATATTTAGGGGCTTATTTACTAAGACTCGAATTAATCTAATTTTTGAAAATAAAGTTGACAAACTCCTTCGACGAATAGAACTCATTTATCAATATTTCTTCTCTACAAAATCGGAGCGACAAAACCTTGTGACAAAATCAAATGTCAATTTGTATTGTAAGATTGAAGCTCCAAAAACTCAGCTTTATCGAATTTTCGCAGCGAAAAGTCTACTATTTCGGATTACCGGATGAAAACCCAGACTTTTTAATTTATCCAGCGCAGATCACAATGTCAAGAAACAACTTCAGAGACATCTGCCATTGACTTCTACATGATCTCAACAGGTTTGAGATGGTGTATTTTCAGATACTGATTTTGGGGGTATTTTTTAATTAAAAACTTGAGTTTTCCTCTTAATACAGGGTCATGGAAGATAGCTCACAGTACTGATCCGATTGCCAGAGTACCCAAGACATATGGCTCATTACTAACACTGGGCAAGTATTGGGCAGTAACGCCAGGACTGCCATCAGAAAATTTGGCGCCCTATACAAGTTATTTATATGGGCCCCCATGAAAAACTGTCTGTATTTAGTTCTGGGCTTCCCTGCAGTGGAAATGCAGTAAAACTGACTGCAGGGGGACACCATGACAACTACCCACTAATCGTACTAAAGAGTGGTGGTACTATACTAAAACAGACCATGCACCTGCTGGGGGCCCAGAAACTATAGGGGGGCAGTGGGACTGAAAGGTAGCTGCAATATATGTTCATGGAAAATGCCTTTGTTCCAAAGTTTAGGGCCTAATGATCTTGCTGTGGGGCTCAATTACTAGTAGTATAAATAATAATGAATTAATATGCTAACAAGCCAGTCTATTGGGGAGCAGTGGAATTTATGTTAAGTTTTTAATTCATTGGGGGTCAGTGGAATTCATATAAATAGTAAAAATAATAAATTAATGTGCTAAAAAGTCAATTAGTTTATTGGGGGGGCAGTGGAATTTTTAATTCATGGGGGGGGGGTCAGTGGAGTTTTCCCTAAGTTAAACCTACTCACCTGACTGCCCCTGTAACACTGCTCTGCCTTGTCATTGCTTGATATATAAGATATTTACGTTTGTTATGTAAAGTCCTTTGTTTGCAAATGTAAGTTTTTTTCAAAGTTAAATAAATTAGGAAAGTCTAGGAGGCCCAGTGATGTTATTGTGGGGCCCAATAACTAATTACTCTAAGGGCAGAGACAGAGATTCAGGGAGATTTAGTCGCCCGGTGACAAAGCACAGACATCTTCGATAGACTCTGCCTCATGAGGAAACTTCGGGTGACTTCGTAGAACATCCCGGACATAGAACATAGCCGGCGGGAAAGCAGTTCGGGGAGATTAGTCGCCTGAAGAAGAGGCGAGTTGTCGCTGGGCAACTAATCTCCCCGAATCGCCACATGTGTCTCTGCCCTAATGTTGAGAAGTTCATGTCGGAGATGCTCATATAATTGGGTAAATAGATCCCAATAAAACAGCTGATGCTACTCTATAATGAACATTTCATATAAACAGTTCTATAATTAATTAATGTGCTAATAAGTCATTCATTTCATTGGGGGTCAGTGGAATTTCATTGGTTGTCGAAAGAGTTTGCCCCTGCTGCCCAAACCCCCCATCATGCTTCTCTGCATTGCTATTGCTTGGTACGTAACTTATGCACACTTCTATGAATGTTTCTAGGCAAGGTAAGGCAGTTTTTGTGAAAAAATTTGATTGGTTGCTATGGGTTACTGACCAAGTGCAAATTTGCCCAGTTGATACAAGAGCAATGTAGGACATTTAATGAATGGCTACTGGGGCATTTTTGGTGGCTCAGAGATCGGAGTGTGCAGTCCTTCCTTTCTTTTAAAAATTAAAATATTCATGTGATGAACATGGAAAGGGTTTAGTCTCTCTCCCAAATAGCATAGAACCATGTACATTACTTTGGCAGATATGCAATAAAGTCAGGGCTGAAACTAGGGGTAAACAAAAGAGGCATGTGCCTAGGACACAATGGTGAGGGGGGCACTGGACACATAGGCCCACTGATAGTTACTTGAAAGTTACGGTTCTTTGAGATTCCAGGAAAATGATTAATTACTTCCCCATCCCACAGCACATGGAGTAAATGAAGGTTTAGGGGCACCACCTAACTAGACAAGAAGAGACCTTGGGCAGTGGGCAGGAGGTATGCAATGTTTAAAATATCTAAAATAAGATATCTCTGAGGTGGTGATCCCCAGACAGCACAGACATGTCGAACCCTAGTGAAAAACAACTAAAGAATAAAATAATTTGTATAAATTGATTCCTACCTGTTTAAAGGTGTGTTCCACTCAAAAACTGATCTTTGCTTAATAATATAACTCTTGTCAACTTTCCAATGTACATTCATTATAAATGTTCAATGGTTTTAAAGTTATTTTAATGTAATTGCTATAAAAGCAGTAGGGCCAATTTGCAATATGAATGAATGCAGCTGCAATAGTGGATGTGCTTAGGCAGATGCAATTGTTGCGCACATCGATTGTGCCCATAAAAACCCTGCACCTTAACCTGCTCCTTGCACTTGAATGTACTTGCACAAAGCACAATTGAATCACCCCAGGTCTTCTGATGAATTGTATGCAAGTTCTTCTGTTGATGAAGGGCAACTCTGGAGCTATTGCCACCCTGCATGTGGCAGTAATTTTAGGGGTTCCCCTGTGGGCTGTATCAGTACGTGCAGCATGCTTGTGCTTAAAGATTATATACAAATATATTTTGACAGCAGATGATGAAAATGAGGATACATTTTGAGTGCAGTTGTATCCAATTTCTTAAAATGCGGAAGCACAATTATTTTACACATGCCTGTTTCCATATTAATAAGCAATCCAAGCCTCCCTCCGTAACAAACATCATTTCCTCAGTGCACAATCATACAAAGCCTGTGCAATCTGCAAGGGTTACTTTCCATTAAAGCAAAACTTAGAAACAATTTGGGAGAATCCTTCCCCCATGAATGCATTTAGCCTCCGTTGCTTTTTATTCTTTTCTTGGTCTTCATGGGTTTCTCTGGCACAAATCAGGGCTTTTAGGCACAGAATGGGCAATCCCTTCATCCCCATCAATTGTCACCCAGAGCTTGGGCCACTTTGACCGCAAATAGTAGGGAAGTCAGAGCTAATCCTTTGGAGGAACCAAGGGAAAAGAAAGGCAACAATAACCAAGTCAAGCGTAAAAAATGAAAGAGAAATCTCTATTATCACTCACTACATTTCCCAGCGATGTACTGAGAAAATCAGCTAGTTGCTGATTCGAGTCAGACTCCCAGAGAGGAATCTGAGGTCGTGCTGGGTTGGTAGACTCACACGATGTAAGGAGCACTATCATAGAGCAAAAGGCCTCTTCATTTACCAAATCCTCCCTTACATCCACCATAACCATTAAATACAGACTGACTTTATTCTGTATGGATCGCGAATGGAGAAAAAGATCTCACTCACTGAGCTTTAGAGAAATGTGCCAAAGGCTTAGAGGTATACTGCTGAGTAAAAGAATTAGGACAGTTTTAATCAGTTTTGTGTTTAGATAGATACAGCAAGATAGATGGAGTTTTTTATATATGTTTGATATATATTTATATAAATGGAGCGCTCACTGTGAATATATTTTCTTTTATTTCACACGAGTTTACGAAAGGTCCCCATGTGGCACCGAAATGTCGGCTGAGATGTAAACTCTTGTGAAATTAAAAGAAAAAATATTCACAAACAACAGTGAGTGCTGATCCTCCAGTTATGTAGTACAACACTATTGATCTTGCACCTCTGGCTTTTTTTGGTTCGAGTGCAGGCACTGTGATATATATATATATATATATATATATATATATATATATATATATATATATATATATATATATATATATATATATATATCATGTATTTGTATATATGTTTGTGTTTAATATTTATATATGTGTGTGTATATATATATATATATATATATATATGCCATATATTTGTATATATGTTTGAGATGCCTCCTATAGCGATTAGTGTCTGGATTCTGGATGGCAGTATTTTTGACCATTCACCATACAAAATCTCTCCAGTTCAGTTAAATTTGATGGCTGCCGAGCATGGACAGCCTGCTTCAAATCATCCCATAGATTTTCAATGATATTCAAGTTGGGGGACTGTGACGACCATTCCAGTATATTGTACTTATCCCTCTGCATAAATGTCTTTGTAGATTTTGAATATCCAAATCCTGCGTAACTTCAACTTTGTGACTGATGCTTGAACATTATCCTGAAGAATTTGTTGAAATTGGGTTGAATTCATCCGACCCTCAACTTTAACAAGGGCCCCAGTCCCTGAACTAGCCACACAGCCGACAGCATGATGGAACCTCCACCAAATATGATAGTAGGTAGCAGGTGTTTTCTTGGAATGCGGTGTTCTTCTTCCACCATGCAAATCGCTTTTTGTTATGACCAAATAACTAAATTTTTGCCTTATCAGTCCAAAGCACTTTGTTCCAAAATGACTCAGTTTGTGGTGTGAGTGCACAGCACTCATCACCCTGCCATACAGATGTTATTTATGCAAATTGCGCTGAATTGTAGAACGATGTACAGATACACCATCTGCAGCAAGATGTCTTTGGAGGTGATCTTTGGGTTGTCTGTAACCATTCTCACAATCCTCCGCATATGCCGCTCCTGTATTTTTCTTGGCCTGCCACACCTGGGTTTTACCTTTGGCCTTCCATTTGCTGATTACATTCCTTACAGTTGAAAATGACAGTTTATATCTCTGAGATAGCTTTTTGTAGCCTTCTGCTAAACCATGATACTGAATAATCTTTGTTTTCAGTTGATCCCATACTGTCACTCTACAAAGGAGAGTCAAACAGAAGCACAACTTGCAATTGGCCACCTTAAATACCTTTTCTCACAATTGGACACACCTGCCTATGAAGTTCAAGGCTTAACAAGCTAATCCAACCAATTTGATCTTGCAGTAATCAGTATTGAGCAGTTACATGAATTCAAATTAGCATAATTATAAAAGTAGTACCCAATTTTTTGCACAGACAGTTTTTTACATTTGATTTACAACTGAATACTGCTTCACTAAAAATCTTTGTTCAGAAAACACCCCAGATGTTCCTGGGAAATGAAAGACATACCACTGTTATCTTTTTTGTTGAAAGTGGAGTAAATTATTATGCAGGCTGAGAGGGGTTCCAAAAATTTTTCATATGACTATATATCAGAACAGTTCTTGTGCTGTGAGTATGACAGTTGAACTGCCTGTTGAATATAGTAAATAGGGTAAAGAGAGAGCAGTGCTCACTGGATTTTTGTATGTATATTTTTATAACAATATACATTCCAATTTATAGTCACAAACCCATAATCAATTACTATGGGGAAAATAAACATATCACAAATACAGAAGTTGAGATTTTTACATGCATGTCACAGAACATCAACGCTACACACAGTTGGCAACAACTCTACCCTCCCGAATATAAACTCCTTATTCCGCCCCATTACTTTGCTTAATTTTACACATGCACATTATCCAAGTGCAAGGATTTCCCAGCAAACCTTCCTGTTTATATGTGCAGGGATCAGCCGGTTTAATAGCTGCAGGGTATAGAAAGAAGAAACAGCAAGACTTTTTAAGAGTCTGCAAGCATTTACACGCTGACACCTACAATTATCCCAAATAAGGCTCTGATCCCTGCGCTTCTGAGCCAAGCCAGCCCAACGTGGAAAAGGATTCCCAGCAAACAATGGGGATGTCAAGTGTTCTTTGGACTGATTGGTTTAAGGAACCGAAACAACTTCATTCTTAGCAAAATACGTTTTTTTTAATTTTACAGTACATTTTATTCCAAACTTTTTAGTTTGCGCCTACAACGAAAGCAGCGTGGACAGCACTCCGTTTTGGAACAATACCTGGGTGCATGGTAAAGAAAATATAAATAGAAAGAAAGACCAGCAACACCAGGATTTTGCATGTAGTTGAAAAAGTGTTATTGCATATGTATCCGACGTGTTTTACCTTGAATAAGGTCCCAATGGGGACTGAAACGTCACATCAGATACATATGCAATAACACTTTTTCAACTACATGCAAAATCCTGGTGTTGCTGGTCTTTCTTTCTATATATATTTTATTTACCATGCACCCAGGTATTGTTCCAAAACGGAGTGCTGTCCACAACCACTATATATATATATATATATATATATATATATATATATATATATATATATATATATATATAATTTGGACACATTGTGGGGCTTGTTTAATTATTCACAGAAGAATTATTATTGATACATAAATCTTACTGTGCCTCCAACCACCTTATTATGTTTCCCATAGCTCCCCACTTGTACCCGAATTCTAGTTCACTGTCAGGAGATGTTGTAATCACAAGATTTTCTGGATCTAAGAGGAAATTGCACCAAAAAAACTAGA
The DNA here is from genome assembly GCA_038501925.1 of Xenopus petersii. Taxonomy (NCBI): domain Eukaryota; kingdom Metazoa; phylum Chordata; class Amphibia; order Anura; family Pipidae; genus Xenopus; species Xenopus petersii. The sequence goes on along the minus strand of CM076680.1, from coordinate 90,660,846 downwards.
TATGCCTGGCACGCACAGAAGAAGTGCAGTCTTGTATTTACCAGCTGATTTTGCAAACATTCATTACCTGCTCCCTTTTGCACCAATTTTCTTTCTGTATAATTTACGTAAAAAACATTATGAATGCTATTTGCTGATGTCACAGCCATAATTGTATGCATATGTGTTATAAAAAAAAAAGAACGAGAATAAATAATTATGGTAGGTAAAAGTAAAGCCTCAGCAAGCTTTGTGCTAACATTTAAAATCTCACATTTAATATGTTCTGCACAGTTTGTACTCATGATAAAATGGTTTATTGCATGTCTACATACAAGTTTTTTATAGGCATGTCTTTAGTAGAAAGGGATCTACACAACTCCTGTGAGTTCCATCTGGGTCTTTCTAAACGGTGATGCTGTGTGACCTGTAAAAAGGGCAGGGCAGCTTGTCCCTAGCTGTGCATAGATTAACAGCTAAAGGATTGCCAGATGTAGGGGTTAGAAAGCAGATAGTTGCTCCATAGTGCACTTACAGTCAGGGCTTCTACTTAACCTCTTCACCTCTTATGCATGTTACCTAATCTGCACCTTACATCTATATTCCTTAGCCACTGACTTGTAAAAGCTGATTATTCAGACCATAAGACACATTGAATCCCCCCTGCTATCAAAACCCACATTAAATCAGTGCCTTCTCATGAAGGAATGCTTTGGTTATTTGTCATGAGTGCACTGCAATCAAAGCACAACAATAAATCAAGTAATGAATGCCTTTCCTAAAATTCTACAGCGGATGTACCTTTTCAATTATATGAATGCATGAAATATGTATTTATTGCAATCCACAACTATATGCTAAATAAGCCATTACTCTACATCTCCAACTCATTTGTCGATACTTGACTATATCTCTAAACAGTATCTGTATTTGTACTGTGTGACTTAAAAGTGTTGTATACAAACCAAAAGCGCCGAAAGGAAAATCCTGGGAGAGGAGAGAAGCGATCCTAATGCGACTAGTGGGCAGCCTTTCCACTCCGGTCACGTGGTACTCCACAAACAAATGAAAAGGCACATAAGCAGGCTGCCACTGGCTTCTTGAGGAAGTGACTAGTTTGAGTCACGAAACGTGTCAAGCCATGCTTTCACCCTGCCTGCAATATATTCGTGTTTGCACTATGTTTTTATTGCAACATTTTTGAATAAAATTGGAATTTTTAACTACTTTGGCCTATGGATCCCATGTCTACGGCAGCCTGCTTATGTGCCTTTTCATTTGTTACTTAAAAGTGTTGTTCACCTTTAAATTAACTTTTAGTATGATGTAGAGAGTGATATTCTGAGATCATTTGCAATTGGTTTTCATTTTTTATTATTTGTGGTTTTTGAGTTATTTATCATGTTATTTAGCAGCTCTCCAGTTTACACTTTCAGCAATCTGGTTGCAAGTCCACATTACCCTGGCAACCATGCATTGATTTGAATAAGAGACTGAAATATGAATAGGAGAGGCCTGAATAGAAAGAAGAGTAATAAAGAGTAGCAATAACAATACATTTGTAGACTTAAGCTCCCCATAGACGCAACGATTCTTCTTGCCGAACGACCGATTTTAGGGAAGTCCGACCAATCCTTCGAAATTATCGTGCGTTTAGTGGGATTCAAACAATCGTACATCTTACGATTTTTCGGCCGACATCTGTCAGGAAATTGATCGGCCAGGTCAAAAAATCTTTGTCGGTCCCAGTGCAATCTATCTATGTTTGCACGGCCAAGCAGGCAGCTCCCCTTTGTTTTCCTGGCAAATTGGTCTTTTTAGTTGATGGTCAATTCGTACGATAATACGATTGTACGATCGTTCCGAGAAAATCGTGGTCTCACAATGAGGATCTGATCTTTTAAAAATCTCAACATCTATGGCCAGCTTTTGTTTTTTAGATGGGGTCAGTGACCCCCATTTGAAAAAGGCAAAAAACTAAGAAAAATAAATAATGAAGACCAATTGAAACATTGCTTAGAATTGGTCATTCTATTACATACTAAAAGTATGTAATTTAAACAAAATTATATATTGTCCTAGAAACACATTTATGCAGACCTTTTTGAAATTAGAGGTCTATTTATCATGCTCTGTAAGAAGTGGAGCGAAACATTACTGTTGATGTTGATCATAGCAACCAATCAGATTTGCTTTTGTTTTCTAACAATTGAAATCTAATTGCTGATTGGTTGCATTGGGCAACATCACCGGTAAAGATGGCCACAGACGCAAAGATCCGATAGTACAAATCAACGTACGATCGGACTTCGCCATCTCCCGACCTGCCACTAACCATTCAGATCAAATAAAGTAGTAAAAGAACAGATCAGCTGATGTTCTGCCCCTGACAGCAATTGTACGAAAGTTATGTCTGACCAAAGCTAGTGACAGTCTCCCACTGAAAATCGTACGATTGGCAATACACGCGTCAATAAACACAGCACACTGGCATCTAAAGAACTGGGACGAACAAGGAAAAGTTGACTTTGTTATAGTTGACTAGCTTAAATATATTGCAATATATGGACAAACAATGCCTGTTTTGTTTAAAGGGTAAGGCATTTTTTTAGTAACTTAAGGCATTATGGGGCAAATTTACTAAAGGGTGAAGTGACTTATGCGGGCGATACTTCACCATTTTGGTGAAGTCATTTTGGTACTTCGCCAATTTACTAACGGGCGCAGGCGTAACTTTGCTAGCGAATGTAATAGACTCTACCGGCGCTTCGCTCCCTAATGCCTGGCGAATCTGCGCTCTGGCGAATGGATGTAACTACGCAAATTCACTAAGATGCGGATCTTACTGAACGTTACCTCTTGCGCCAGACTTGCCTTCGCCACCTCAGACCAGGCGAAGTGCAATAGAGTAGATAGGACTTCCTAAAAAAATAGTTGAAAATGTTTCTAAGTGCCAAAAAACGCTAGCATATTTTCCCTTTTCAGGGTGATAGGATGAAAAAGAGTGTAATTTTTTTTTGGGGTAACTGGCTTCCCCCTACATTTCCTAACATATGGCACATAAACTATACACTAGGCTCATGTGTAGGGCAATATAACAACTTTATTTTATTTTATATTATTAAAGTTTCCCGGGCTTGTGTAGTGTAATGTAATTGCTGTAACATATACATCCATTCAACTTATCTTTCTGCTGTATGCAATAAGCCAACACTATCACAACTTTGCCAGCGTTCGGCACCCTGGACGCAACTTCGTATTTTAGTGAATTAGCGGTGTCCTGGCGAATCTACGCCTGGCAAACTGTTGCGCTGTGAGCGAAGCAGTCGCTGGTGAATTTTCAGAGGTTAATGAATTTGCTTCTATGTCTCAATGTCCTAAATCAGGGGTACCCAGACTTTGTTACCCTGGGATCTACTCTCGATACCTGGCCCCCATCTGGAGATATACTTTAATAAAAATAGTGGGTCGTCTACCGTATGGCACAAGAAGTACCAGTGGTGTGATACAACTATTAAATTGTATGATAAAATTCTATAAAGTGAGGATTAATCTGTGATTTACAGCCACTTGCCAATGATATATAGCGGCTAGAAGTGTACTTTACCAAAAGCAATTAAAGCTTTCCCTCTAACACCTTCAGTGTGTAAAATTAGGGGGTAGTCCTTGGGGTCCACTGAAAACTAATGCCACCTAGATTGCCCCTAAAAACCAGGGAAGGAGACAACTGTCCTTATGCCACTTTTTAAAAAATACAAATCTCTGATGGCAGCAGGCATTAATGGAAACAAGGAAAAAGTCTTATTTTTTAGATCCCTGGCAAAAGTCTGAACTCTGAGCAGAAAATATGTGTAAGGTAACTGGGAGTCGAAGTGGCTGAGGCATGAAACAAAAAGAAAGATTTTTTTCCTTCTATTTTTTCTCCAACAGAAGTAGTTGGTGGAAAGGAGGAAGACAAATTCTGACGAGTGCTACTGCAACTTCCTAGCAGCTTCAGGCTAATGCTCAGTTATAGAGGTTCATCACTCCCACATGGCGGCTACATGATGCGTCACTGCTCTTGCATGTAGTCGTGACGCCAGTCTTGCATGATGAGAGTCATGCCGATGAGATTTTCTGTGAGACAGGAAACTAGGAGCCTGCAGTTCACAGTTTTGCAGCAGCTGTAAGTAGCAATCCAGGACTGTTGGGCTGTGTTAGGAGAAGCTGGCAATATGAATGCTGTGTAGGGGAAAGAACATGTAGGCTAATGTTTTTAAAAATTAGTGGTGTGCACAACTTTCCCTTGTTTGTTATAGTTTATACAGGAGCAGTGGCTAGCTCCATATTGTAGCTCCCGTCCTTCCCAGCCATAGTCAGGTGATCCCAGTGGTGACCAATAAAAGGGCAACCAAGTTTGGGAGTTTTACTTTGAAAGCAGCAAGTAAGTTGCAGGTAAAACTTAGTCCCTGTATATAATGTATAATGAAGCAAATGGAATTCTTAAAGGATAAGGAAAGCTGCAAAGGCTTTTTTATTGCCATTAGTTTAGCTGCAATAGTGCAAGCTAGAATGATATATTTATTCTGTAGAATGTTTTACCATACCTGAGTAAAAAGCTCTAGAATCTCTCTTTGTTTAGGATAGCAACTGCAGTATTAACTTGGTGTGACATCACTTCCTGCCTGAGTCTCTCCTTGCTCACTTATAGCTCTGGGCTCAGATTACAGCAGAGAAGGGGGGAGAGGAGCAAACTGAGCATGCTCATGCCTGGGGCAAGGACGGTTAAGTTGAAGGCAGGAAGTCTGATACAGAAGCTTATGTGTACACAGTAGAAGGAAAGCAATGCTGTGTTTCTTTTGACAGAGGACCCAGAGTAGCACTACTTTGAGGGTTTACTGGTATTTTTAGGTGGACCTTTCTGATAAGGCTTACTTAGTTTTTACCTTTCCTTCTCCTTTAATGAATCAGATGCAAGTTGAGTGTAGGACTGGCCACACAAGGGCATGACTTTGACGTAGTTGGCCAGCTTAAATATATTGCAATATATGGACAAACAATCCCTGTTTTGTTTAAAGGGTAAGGCATTTTTAGTATCTTAAGGCACAAAATGGCTCAATGTCCTAAATATATTGATAATGGGTTGAGTGCAGAGGACCTCTTTTATTTATCTAAAGAATATGGGGCACAACTAAATAGACTTAGGAAACAGTAAGTGCAATTGTGTACGATGTGCATTAAAGTAGGAGTGCAACTGCGTTAATTTTGAGGCTGGAATTCTAGTGTAAATGCTGCATTATGGGGAAAAACACAGTGATTTGCTCACTGACTTGCAGTAGTAACAATTGTTTGGCTTTCAATATTAAATTACACTGCCATTTTGCTGGACATCCCAGATTAAGAATGTTGCTGGGAGAAATTGATCTGGTATATGTTTGTGTCTACCTAGTATATTTATGTGGCTATAGGGATGTAGCGAACGTCGGAAAAAAAGTTCGCGAACATATTCGCGAACTTGCGCAAAAATGCGAGCGGTTCGCGAACGGTTCGCGAACCCCATAGACTTCAATGGGAAGGCGAACTTTAACATCTAAAAAAGACATTTCTGGCCAGAAAAATGATTTTAAAGTTGTTTAAAGGGTGCAACGACCTGGACAGTGGCATGCCAGAGGGGGATCAAGGGCAAAAATTTATCTGAAAAATCTGCCTGTGTGTGCTTGGAAGAGATAGTGTAGGGGGAGAGCTGTTAGTGATTTCAGGGACAGATGATAGTAAGTTTGCTGGCTAGTAATCTGCTTGATACTGCTCTGTATTGGAGGGACAGAAGTCTGCAGGGATTTGAGGGACATTTTAGCTTAGGTAGCTTTGCTGGCTAGTAATCTACTGTTCTCTTTAAACAACTGCCATACATTGACCTTGTAGGCATTGTTTGCCCAGTTTTTTTGGACGCAGCCACTGAAGCACAGTTGCCAGAAAAAATATGCCATATAAATGCTGAAAATAGTAATTTTTCGCCATACGTTGACCTTGTAGACATTGTTTGCCCAGTTTTTTTGGACGCAGCCACTGAAGCACAGTTGCCAGAAAAAATATGCCATATAAATGCTGAAAATAGTAATTTTTCGCCATACGTTGACCTTGTAGACATTGTTTGCCCAGTTTTTTTGGTTGCAGCCACTGAAGCACAGTTGCCAGAAAAAATATGCCATATAAATGCTGAAAATAGTCATTTTTTGCCATATACGTTGAGTCAACGTATGGCAAAAAATGACTATTTTCAGCATTTATGTGGCATATTTTTTCTGGCCTCTGTGCTTCATTGGCTGCGGCCAAAAAAACTGGGCAAACAATGCCTACAAGGTCAACGTCGTTGACCTTGTAGGCATTGTTTGCCCAGTTTTTTTGGCCGCAGCCACTGAAGCACAGAGGCCAGAAAAAATATGCCATATAAATGCTGAAAATAGTCATTTTTTTGGTCGCAGCCACTGAAGCACAGTTGCCAGAAAAATTATGCCATATAAATGCTGAAAATATAAATTTTTTTGGTTGCAGCCACTGAAGCACAGAGGCCAGAAAAATTATGCCATATAAATGCAGAAAATATGCATTTTTTTGGTTGCAGCCACTGAAGCACAGTTGACAGAAAAATTATGCCATATAAATGCTGAAAATATAAATTTTTTTGGTTGCAGCCACTGAAGCACAGAGGCCAGAAAAATTATGCCATATAAATGGAGAAAATATGCATTTTTTTGGTTGCAGCCACTGAAGCACAGAGGCTAGAAAAATTATGCCATATAAATGGAGAAAATATGCATTTTTTTGGTTGCAGCCACTGAAGCACAGAGGCTAGAAAAATTATGCCATATAAATGGACAAAATATGCATTTTTTTGGTTGCAGCCACTGAAGCACAGAGGCCAGAAAAATTATGCCATATAAATGCAGAAAATATGCATTTTTTTGGTTGCAGCCACTGAAGCACAGAGGCCAGAAAAATTATGCCATATAAATGCAGAAAATATGCATTTTTTTGGTTGCAGCCACTGAAGCACAGAGGCCAGAAAAATTATGCCATATAAATGCAGAAAATATGCATTTTTTTGGACGCAGCCACTGAAGCACAGTTGCCAGAAAAAATATGCCATATAAATGCTGAAAATAGTCATTTTTCGCCATACGTTGACCTTGTAGACATTGTTTGCCCAGTTTTTTTGGTTGCAGCCACTGAAGCACAGAGGCCAGAAAAAATTAAACCAGTAGGGTTTGCACCCTAGTTTGTAACGGTGGCGGAGGGAGGAGGACGCTAAAGGACAGCTGTGTGTGGAGTCATGAGGCTTGAAGAGAAGGACAGCTGCATAGAAGTCAGAACAAGTCTTCCGGCGTGCAGTAACCCTCCGAGATCCACCCCTCATTCATTTTAATAAAGGTCAGGTAATCGACACTTTTGTGACCTAGGCGAGTTCTCTTCTCAGTTACAATCCCTCCTGCTGCACTGAAGGTCCTTTCTGAGAGCACACTTGAGGCTGGGCAAGACAAGAGGTTCATGGCAAATTGTGACAGCTCTGGCCACAGATCAAGCCTGCGCACCCAGTAGTCCAGGGGTTCATCGCTCCTCAGAGTGTCGATATCTGCAGTTAATGCCAGGTAGTCCGCTACCTGCCGGTCGAGGCGTTCTTTGAGGGTGGATCCAGAAGGGTTGTGGCGCTGCCTTGGACAGAAAAACATTTGCATGTCTGATGTTACAGACCGGCCAAAGGGCTTTGTCCTTGCAGGTGTGCTCGTGGCAGGATTACTGGCACCTCTGCCCCTGGAATGTTGATGAGTTCCTGAAGTGACATCACCCTTAAAAGCATTGTACAACATGTTTTGCAGGCTGGTTTGTAAATGCCGCATCTTTTCGGACTTGTGGTATGTTGGTAACATTTCTGCCACTTTATGCTTGTACCGAGGGTCTAGTAGCGTTGCGACCCAGTACAGGTCCTTCTCCTTAAGCCTCTTGATACGGGGGTCCTTCAACAGGCATGACAGCATGAAAGACCCCATTCTCACAAGGTTGGATGCAGAGCTATCCATCTCCGCTTCCTCATTATCAAGGACTGCATCATCCACGGTCTCCTCCCCCCAGCCACGTACAAGACCAGGGGTCCCCAAAAGGTCACCACTAGCCCCCTGGGAAGCCTGCTCCTGTTGGTCCTCCTCCTCCTCCCCCACAAAGCCACCTTCCTCCTCTGACTCCACTTCTGGCACCTCTCCCTGCATTGCAGCAGGTGCCTGGGTTCGTTCTGGTGATTCCGACCATAAATCGTGCGCTTCCAGCTCCTCGTCACGCTGGTCTACAGCCTCATCTGTCACTCGTCGCACGGCACGCTCCAGGAAGAAAGCGAAGGGTATTAGGTCGCTGATGGTGCCTTCGGTGCGACTGACCATATTTGTCACCTCTTCAAAAGGTCGCATGAGCCTGCAGGCATCGCGCATAAGCACCCAGTAACGGGGGAAAAAAATCCCCAGCTCTGCAGATCCAGTCCTACCACCCAGTTCAAAAAGGTACTCGTTGACGGCCCTTTGTTGTTGCAGCAGACGTTCCAACATAAGGAGCGTTGAATTCCAGCGAGTCTGGCTGTCAGAAATCAAACGCCTGACTGGCATGTTGTAGCGCTGCTGAATGTCAGCAAGGCGTGCCATGGCTGTGTAGGAACGTCTGAAATGGGCCGACACCTTTCTGGACTGGGTGAGAACGTCCTGGAATCCTGGGTACTTGGAGACAAAACGTTGGACTATTAAATTTAACACATGTGCCATGCAGGACACATGTGTTAAATTTCCCAGTCTCAACGCTGCCAACAGATTGCTTCCATTGTCACACACCACTTTTCCGATCTGCAGTTGGTGTGGGGTCAGCCACCGATCGGCCTGTGACTGCAGAGATGACAGGAGTACAGATCCGGTATGGTTTTTGCTTTCCAGGCACGTCATCCCCAAGACAGCGTGACAACGGCGTACCTGGCACGTCGAATAGCCTAGGGGGAGCTGGGGGTGCACAGGTGTGGAGGAGGAGAAGGAGGACCCAGCAGCAGAGTAAGAAGAAGAAGAGGAAGAAGACGAGGTAGAGAGCGATGGAGGAGTAGAGGTGGTGGCAGAACCGCGTGCAATCCGTGGCGGTGACACCAACTCCACTGTTGTTGTTGTTGTTGAGCTACCCATTCCCTGCTTCCCATTCCCAGCCATTACCAAGTTCACCCAGTGGGCAGTGTAGGTGACATACCTGCCCTGACCATGCTTGGAGGACCATGCGTCAGTAGTCATATGGACCTTTGGCCCAACACTAAGTGACAGAGATGCGGTAACTTGGCTCTGCACATGTTGGTACAGGTGTGGTATTCCCTTTTTAGAAAAAAAATTGCGGCTGGGTACCTTCCACTGCGGTGTCCCAATTGCTACAAATTTGCGGAAGGCCTCAGAGTCCACCAGCTGGTATGGTAAAAGCTGGCGGGCTAAGAGTGCAGACAAGCCAGCTGTCAGACGCCGGGCAAGGGGGTGACAGTCAGACATTGGCTTCTTACGCTCAAACATGGCCTTCACAGAAACTTGGCTGGTGGCAGATGACTGGGAATGGGAACAGGTGGTCAAGGTGGAAGGCGGAGTGGAGGGTGGTTCAGATGGGTCAAGGAGAGCAGAGGTAGAGCAGTAAGATGCTGGACCAGAAGGAGTGTGGCTTTTAGTTTGCCTGTTGCCTTTGAGGTGTTGCTCCCAAAGTGCTTTGTGCTTGCCGCTCATGTGCCTTCGCATAGAAGTTGTACCTATGTGGCTGTTGGGCTTACCAAGGCTCAGTTTCTGACTGCACTCATTGCAAATTACAATGCTTTTGTCAGAGGCACACACATTAAAAAAATCCCACACTGCTGACTTTTTGGAAGTGTGCGATCTGGCGGTAACAGTAGAAGTTGGCGGCATTGGCGGCAATGGCGGGTGCGTTGGCTGGCTGAACACAGGTGCCGATACATGTTGTTGCCCTACTGATCCCTGCGGGCTGTCCTCCCTGCTTCTTCTAAGTCTTATTCTCCTACTGCCTCTCTGACTCTCCGTCTCTCCATCTGAACTACCCTCCTCTTGCTCTCTTCTACTAGGCACCCACAAAACATCAATCTCCTCATCATCATTCTCCTCAGATGCATCAATTTCTTCTGACACATCACAGAAGGAAGCAGCAGCGGGGACCTCCTCCTCATCACTCATCATTATGTCCATCTCTGTCGTGTTCTCTGCCAGAATTAAATCTGGTGTAACGTCCTCATCTCCTTCATCTTCTTCTGCCAATAATGGTTGCGCATTACTCAGTTCAAGAAACTCATGGGAAAATAACTCCTCTGACTCCAGTGAAGAAGGGGCACCGGTGGTGGAGGAAGTGTTACGTGGGGTGGCCATAGCAGTGGAGGATGAGGAGGATGTTGTGGTAAAGTTAGAAACGGTAGAGGATGGGGTGTGCTGTGTAAGCCAGTCAACTACCTCTTCAGCATTTTGGGAGTTCAGGGTCATTGGCTTTTTAAAACTGGGCAATTTGCTAGGGCCACAGGACTGCATAGCAGCACGGCCCCTAGCACGGCCTCTGCGTGGCGGCCTGCCTTTGCCTGGCATTATTTTTAAAAAAACAACAACAACAAAAACTCAGTTGGTTTTTCTGGAAACGATAATACACACAGCTAGATGGCAGTTTGAAGAAAACAGTGTGCAAATAATGCCTACAAGGTCAACGTATACACAGCGGTGGATACGGATTACGTAAAATATATGAATGCTGCTTGAAAAAAAGTAACTCAAGTGGTTTTTCTAGAGACGATAATATTATCAATATTTAGACAAAATGTGAACAAGCTCACACAGCTAGATGGCGGTTTGAAGAAAACACTGTGCAAATAATGCCTACAAGGTCAACGTATACACAGCGGTGGATACGGATTACGTAAAATATAAGAATGCTGCTTGAAAAAAAGTAACTCAAGTGGTTTTTCTAGAGACGATAATATTATCAATATTTAGACAAAATGTGAACAAGCTCACACAGCTAGATGGCGGTTTGAAGAAAACAGTGTGCAAATAATGCCTACAAGGTCAACGTATACACAGCGGTGGATACGGATTACGTAAAATATAAGAATGCTGCTTGAAAAAAAGTAACTCAAGTGGTTTTTCTAGAGACGATAATATTATCAATATTTAGACAAAATGTGAACAAGCTCACACAGCTAGATGGCGGTTTGAAGAAAACACTGTGCAAATAATGCCTACAAGGTCAACGTATACACAGCGGTGGATACGGATTACGTAAAATATAAGAATGCTGCTTGAAAAAAAGTAACTCAAGTGGTTTTTCTAGAGACGATAATATTATCAATATTTAGACAAAATGTGAACAAGCTCACACAGCTAGATGGCGGTTTGAAGAAAACACTGTGCAAATAATGCCTACAAGGTCAACGTATACACAGCGGTGGATACGGATTACGTAAAATATAAGAATGCTGCTTGAAAAAAAGTAACTCAAGTGGTTTTTCTAGAGACGATAATATTATCAATATTTAGACAAAATGTGAACAAGCTCACACAGCTAGATGGCGGTTTGAAGAAAACACTGTGCAAATAATGCCTACAAGGTCAACGTATACACAGCGGTGGATACGGATTACGTAAAATATAAGAATGCTGCTTGAAAAAAAGTAACTCAAGTGGTTTTTCTAGAGACGATAATATTATCAATATTTAGACAAAATGTGAACAAGCTCACACAGCTAGATGGCGGTTTGAAGAAAACACTGTGCAAATAATGCCTACAAGGTCAACGTATACACAGCGGTGGATACGGATTACGTAAAATATAAGAATGCTGCTTGAAAAAAAGTAACTCAAGTGGTTTTTCTAGAGACGATAATATTATCAATATTTAGACAAAATGTGAACAAGCTCACACAGCTAGATGGCGGTTTGAAGAAAACACTGTGCAAATAATGCCCACAAGATCAACGTATACACTACTACAGCGATGGATACGGATTACGTAAAATTTATTATGGCTGCTTGAAAAAAGTCACTCCGGTGTTTTTTCTGGAGACGGTAATATTATGGATATTTAGACAGAATGTGAACAAGGTCACACAGCTAGATGGCTGTTGGTTGAATAACACACTGGGCAAAAAATGCCTACAGGGCAAATAATGCCTAAAAGGTCAACTTATACACTACTACAGCGATGGATACGGATTACGTAAAATTTATTATGGCTGCTTGAAAAAAGTCACTCCGGTGTTTTTTCTGGAGACGGTAATATTATGGATATTTAGACAGAATGTGAACAAGGTCACACAGCTAGATGGCTGTTGGTTGAATAACACACTGGGCAAAAAATGCCTACAGGGCAAATAATGCCTAAAAGGTCAACTTATACACTACTACAGCGATGGATACGGATTACGTAAAATTTATTATGGCTGCTTGAAAAAAGTCACTCCGGTGTTTTTTCTGGAGACGGTAATATTATGGATATTTAGACAGAATGTGAACAAGGTCACACAGCTAGATGGCTGTTGGTTGAATAACACACTGGGCAAAAAATGCCTACAGGGCAAATAATGCCTAAAAGGTCAACTTATACACTACTACAGCGGTAGTAAAATAAAAAAAAGTAAAATAAAAAAAAAAATGAATATTAAAAAAAAAAAATTACAGTTGGTGCTGCTGAACTACTAGGAGCAGCAGATTAGCACACCAGTCCCACTCCCCAACACTGCTAGACTAATAGCACTGGGCTCTTATAGTAGTAGTAGTAGTAGTAGTAGTAGTAGTAGTAAAACAACAAAAAAATAAATAAAAGCAGTCCTTACAAGGACTACTGTTATTGCAGCAGTCAGCAGATGAGATCAGAAGCAGGACAGCTGCCCACTGCAGCTACATACAGAGCACTGCAGTAGAAGGTAGATTACTAGCCAGCAAAGCTACCTAAGCTTAAATGTCCCTCAAACCCCTGCAGACTTCTGTCCCTCCAATAACAGAGCAGTATCAAAACGATTACTAGCCAGCAAACTTTCAACTGTCCCTGAAATCACTAACAGGCAGCAGCTCTCTCCCTACACTATCTCTTCAGCACACACAGGCAGAGTGAAAAAAACGCTGCAGGGCTTCGGTTTTTATAGGGAAGGGGAGTGGTCCAGGGGAGAGCTTCCTGATTGGCTGCCATGTACCTGCTGGTCTGGGGTGAGAGGGCAAAAAAAAGCGCCAACAATGGCGAACCCAAAATGGCGAACGTCGCGCGACGTTTGCGAACTTCCGGCGAGCGCGAACACCCGATGTTCGCGCGAACAAGTTCGCCGGCGAACAGTTCGCGCCATCTCTATAGTGGCTATATGATTACTGTGACAAAAAGTGTATATAAACAAGGGTTAGGGATGTAGCGAAACGCCGTTCGCGAACACCGGCAAAAAATGCGAACAGTTCGTGAACAGTTCGCGAACTTCGAACATCCGAAAATCGTTCGATTCGAACGATCGAAGGATTTTAATCGTTCGATCGAAGGATTTTCGTTCGAATCGAATGATCAAAGCCATTCGATCGAATGATTTCATTCAATCCAATGGCTTCGATCGTTCGATCCGAACGAAAATCCTTCGATTTTAGCGGTCGAAGGAATCGAATGGTCGAACGATTTTTGACGCGAACGCCTATTGGCGAACGTCGCTCGACGTTCGCGAACTTGCGGCGGACGCGAACAGTCGAAGTTCGCGCGAACTAGTTCGCCGGCGAACAGTTCGCTACATCCCTAACAAGGGTATGTTTTGTGTGCTATGTACGTACTGTATTCTGTATCTCCAAACCACTTTTTACCTTCTGCATTCCCATCTTGTAGCTGAACCTCCTTTCTTTCTCTAGTGGTACATGACCTGCACTCTGGTCATTGACGGATCACATGTGAAAAAACTTCCCCACAAGCATCTTTGGGGACGTATGCTGTGACTGCCAGCACTAGGTAATCAGAAGTTCAAAATAATGTTGTGCAACCAGATAAGTAGGTTTAATTCCAGTTAGGGCATTATCTGTAAGTTCACTTAGGGGCCCATTTACTTAGTTCGAGTGAAGGAATAGAGGAAAAATAGTTTTTTGGCTACTTCAACCATCGAATGGGCTACTTCGACCTTCGACTACGACCTTTGATTTTGAATCGAACGATTCGAACAAAAAATCGTTAGACTATTCGACCATTCGATAGTCTAAGTACTGTCTCTTTAAAAAATTCTTCGACCCCCTAGTTCGCCACCTAAAACCTACCGAGGCCAATGTTAGCCCATGGGGAAGGTCCCCATAGGCTTCCTAACAATTTTCATCGATAGATTAAAATCCTATGGTCGAACAATTATTCCTTTGATCGTTCAATTTTAGGAATAGCGGTAAATCCTTGGACTTCGATATTCGAAGTCGAAGGATTTTACTTTGATGGTCAAATATCGAGGGTTAATTAACCCTCGATATTCGACCCTAGGTAAATGTGCCTCTTAGTCTATCAATATATAGTAAAATTGCTTATTAATTAGGACTGTGCTGGGTTCTTAACACTCCTGGGCCCCCCTGGGTCTGCTTCCTTTGTCCCTAGTTTCCTCCCACACTCCAAAAACATTCAGGCAGGTTAAATGGCTGCTGAGAAAATTGACCATAGTTTGTGTCAATGTGATAGGGACCTTAGATTGTAAGCTCCACTGGGGCAGTAAATATATGTTCCCTCTTATTCCTTCTTTGCTGTGTGTGCAAAAAAGTTTTTTGTGTGCACATATTAAACTTGTGTGTGTAGTTTTTTTAAAAACTGTGTACTCAGGTCAGAAATAATATAAAATGTAGTGTTTTCACACAATTTGCAATTTGCACACACCTTGGGAACATTGATTTTTAGGTAAGATAGCTAAGATTGGATTTTAAGATTGGATTTAATCCTTATTGGAGGCAAAACCAGCCTATCTGGTTTTTGTAATGTTTACATGATTTTCTACCACCTGGAAAACTCCAGGTCTCAAGCGTTGTGGATAACGGGTGCCATACCAGTATATATAGAATGAAGCCAAAGCTTAAATGCATCAAGTGTTTTAGTTTACCTGCAAGGCACAACTGTCATATGAAGAGACTTCCTGCCAAAATCGCTGCATTGCCTGTAAGATAGACATAAATATAATACATTCATTTGGCTTCCTAAATACTATCACCATGCAGTCACTCTGTTACAGCTGAAAATAAGGTCCTGCCTGGGACTTACTAAATGCCCGATCGTCACTTTTTTCTATCATCCTTATTCTTGAAATGCTGCTTGAAGAGATTGAGACGCTCTGCAGTCCTAATTAGTGATTTTTGTCCTCTTGTTACAAGGCTCAACATCTCATGCAAATGAACCCTTCAGGGCAGCCACCATTCCCCCTGCTCCAGAATTAACTGACTCTTATGTTTAATCATATGCTGAGCTTCTCTCAGCCCAGCTAGCTTTTTATCTTGATTACTTTAATCAATAAGAAATGATAGAGTAGAATTATAAACTCTATTGGCTTTTAAATGTTACTGACAAGCCCTCTAAATGTATGCCCCCATTCACTGCTATTTATCAGATTGATCTTCAGCCAGAAGTCCATGAAAATAGACTAAAACTGCAGAGCGAATTTTAGACACAGAAATTGGTGTTTTTTTCGGTGGTCCAAATAGATGACATATTTACAGACCTATAGTTTTAAAAGTATAAAAGCAAATTGCTTTTGCTGCAGAAAAGTGAAGAAAGAAAATGAGTAAACTTGTTATATTCTCTTGACAAATGTGCATACAATTATCTCAAGTTAAATACAGGTATGGGACCGGTTATTCAGAATGCTCGGGACCCATAGTTTTTTCATATATAACATATCTTACCATAATTTGGATCTTCACACCTTAAGTCTACTAAAAAAAGATTTTAACATGAATTAGGAGTGTTTAACCTTTAATAGGGAATAATTATATCTTAGTTTGGATCAAGTACAAGGCACTGTTTTATAATTATAGATAAAAGGGCAATCATTAAAACAAAATTTGGATTATTTGTATAAAATCTAGTCTATGCGAGATGGCCTTTCTGTAATTTGGAGCTTTCTGTATAACGGGTTTCCAGAACAACAGATCCCATACCTGTATCATCTTTTTATAACTTCAGGCTCATTATAATGCAAGTTTGATATGTAGTTCAAATAGGCAGTCGATGGTAGGAGCATGGATATGATAAAATACGCATTCAAGATACATGAATTTAAAGTACACAGAGCTCTTTAACATTAGAATAAATCCTTTCACAGTAAAAAAATGTAATTGATTTGAATTTTTTAATTTATTTACATTTTGACCACAGAGCGAAATAATTCAACCTGTATGTATACAGCCGTATTCAGCGTTGGCAATTAGTTTTTTTAAATTTGTGCCATCCACCCATTCCTCACCACCTCTTCCTAGAAAAAAATCACTTCACTTGCACTATGGATGAGTGTCAAAAGAGGATTAGAGAGGTTTTAACGTCTTTGCTTACACCACAGCAAGTCAAAAGGAAAGACAATCCACCAGATTGCACAATGGTATTCTATTTCTTTTACTGCACCTGCAAACCATTTTATGGGGCAAGAAAGATTCCTTTTCAATGCTGATAAAAGGCATCATTCCATTGCCTTTGTGGTTAAGGTTGCCTGCGTGAAAAAAGAAACAACAAAAAAAAAAAATAAAAAGGAGAAAACAAACCAAAGCAGAAAAATAAACGTGTTAGGCTATTAATACACGCTAACGATGAACGAAATAGCTTTTGTAAAGGCATAAATCTACGGCATTTTGTAAAGTTCACAGAAGGGCATCCATTATGTGAAAATATAGATGCAGGCAAAGGCAGAAGTATGTATTTTACCTGAGAGCGCTTCGCAGGCAAATCATAGCTCTCACTAGCGCACTTGTTATTAGGATTGATGGCTAAAGCACCAGAATTATTCTGGTCTGTAAGTTATCAAGGGCTCACTAATTTCACATTAAATCCCATTGACTGCAACTGCGTGATTGAAGGGTTTTTAACAATTAACATAATCAGAAAATAAGCTGAGCTAATTTTTTATTCAACTCATTACTTTTTAATCATGTAGTTCTTTTAATTAATATCTTTTTTTTGCTGGGGAAATAATAGGAAGCTGAAGGTGTCAGCGGTGGTATTAGGTATCTTAAGGTATATGAGACTGACTCATAAACATTTTTCTTTACAGAACGCTAGGGAGGAGGGGGGATTTAAAAACCAGTCTCCTTAGAGAATGCCAATCACACAAAAACATTGCTTTCTAACAAAATCAGATGCAAACTGGAGCTGTCTTTTATCAGTGTCTGATTGCAGATTGGGGTGAGAGGGGTCCAAATGGAAATTATATGCATTTGTATAATAGCTTTGATATTTAAATTGACATAAATGTGATATATGTCGAAATAATAACTTTTTGTAGCCTATCAATGTCAATCTTTTGACTGTGATTTAAAAAAAATAGCATTACAATGAAGCACAATTTATTAGAATGTATTAACATTTATAGCAAATACCTTCAGTCCCACTTAAAATGAATAGTTTGGTGTATGTACAAGAGGGGCAAATAAGCTGGGCTCCATCCATGGTATACTTTCCTTCTTCATTCTCTAGCCTATATTTAATCTACATTCTACTCTCCAAAAATATGAACCAATGACATTCAACTCCGCCAAAAAAAATGCCTCCGTTTTTATTCCTAAATGAAGAAATTTTAAATGATGCTTTTAACAGTCAAGACAATATATCCCTTAATTAATATATACAAGGTTGATTTGTTAGTTGTCCAGATCTTACATCACAATGAAGCCATTTATCTAAAGGGTCTCTGACTTGTCCATGTGACAATTGTTTCTGTGTATCTGCGCGCAGAAATATATGTGGATGGGCAATTCTGGAAAAACTATGCTATAGTTCCAAACCTGAATTTTTATACCTCCCAACATTTGAACATGAGAAAGAGGGACAAAAAGATCTGCTGAGCACAGTGCTGCAACAGTACCCCTCAAATGCACCACAAATTTTTCGAAAATTGTTAAGGGAGAGTAAGCAAGAGAAAGTAAATTATGAGGGTCAAGAACAGTGAGGAATTTGTCACATTAGCAGGGATTTATTTTGGAATTTGATGGATTTTATATGTTATATAGCTCTCCTTGTATAGTCTCAAGGTAATCCCTAACAGAATGGTGATGTCAGAAGGGAAACGACATGTATCATGTCTATGAAGGGGAACAGTCTCTAGAATGGAACTAATACCTAAACCCAATTCAGTCTGTATAACTGGCCCCTCAGTAGAGGCTCCCTGTACTTTGTTACTTTTTAGGGAGTCTTCTATATCTTCTATACCCAGGGATCACTTATTTCTCTGCTGTAGGAAAGGGAGGATTTATAATAATCTCTAACAATTACAGAATTGGTAAGGAAAGAAATCAAGCTGAACCTTTCCCAGGAACTACTCTGGGAAATATATGAAGCCAATATTATTTAATAATTAGTGTCCCAGAAACCGGCACTTACTGGGGCACATTTATAATCAGAGCCAATAGTAAATGCACAATTAAAACTTCAGCTTCTGGGACATTTGTGGACAGAGAGGAGCAGGAGAATGGGCGGGAAAATAAAAACTAGCCAATAGAAAATGCTTCCTTCCTGAGCCGAACGAATTATGTCAAACAAACTTTCCACTGCAGAGCGCAAAAAGTTCTGAAATATTGAAAGGGCACATCGGAAGAAGTGGTACATTGGAAAAAAAAATCTGGGACAGTGGAATGAGGCATAAAAATTGGGAATGTCTTGGGAAAAGTGGGACAGCATTTTTGGGCATAAGGAAAAATAAGACACATTAGATTAAGGGGCAGATTTATCAAGGGTCAAAGTTTGAGTTCATGGGAGTTTGTAAAAACTCCCATAAACTCGAAATTCAGGAAAAAAACAACCAATCAAATTTTTTTTTAAAAAAACAAAATCTTAAAATTCTGGTGAATGGGATCGACCTGCAAGCTCGAATCATATTAGTTTTTATTTCACCAAAAAAAACTCGCTTTTCAGGATGTCCAAACAACTCCAAATTGATTCCAGGACGGCTGGATTCGAATTTTCACTTCGACCCTTGATAGATCTGCCCCTAAATGTATAATTTACATTTATGATTTTAGGTGTGCTAATCTGAAGTCAGTGTTACAGTCCATTTTCCCTATCATACACACTCTCTTAGGTCAGGAGTAATTTAACATTCCAATATGATTTTGACCTGTCAGATGATACTGGGATACCCAGAGGAAACTTACACACATTCTAGAATATACTATCTTACTGCAGTAGGATAAAACCTAAGAGTTAAAAACCCAGTACCATACCATGGTTTGAGGCCTCCTTCCTTTGATGTCTGCCAAAAAACTGAACAGTTGCTATCCTAAAGTTTCTGGGCCCCAGTGCTAGTGTACTGGCCTTAGAGTGGATAGTTTAGTGAATAAATAGTTACTAGACATGAAAATATAGCACACAAAGTACCTGTATGGCATCATTTGTAGTTATGCTCTCAGTATGCTGTGGGTTTTCATGAACACTTTAGAACTTTATTTGTTCTTAAGGTAATAAAGTGTCTCAGACACCCATGCACTTGTTAATACAATTAATTTGGCACACAGATATCCTGTAAAATATTGGGACAATCCAGAAGATTGCAAAGCAGGCAAGAGACAATGGGACTTTTCATAAATAAGTTCACACGCAATACGTGAGAATAAAAAAAAAAATCACAAAACTTGGTTGTTTCCTGTTACTACAGTTTGCTTTGTTTTTGTAATGAAAGTGTCGACCTCTAGTGGCACAGAGTGGCACTTTCATCTGAGATGCGTTTCTCTCTAGATATTCAAGTATTCAATTTTAAAAAGAAATGCTTTTAAATTTCACACCTAAAAGTTCTGGAGGAAACCAGCAATATCAGTAATTTCTATAATTAATATACCTTTGCCTACCCACACATGTGGGCTGCTTCATATTGCACCAGCACAGTTGCACATAACAACCTATCATACCCTTGCTTTTATTTTCTAACTTGTAGCAGACTGTCCAGTGCTAATGGCTGATAGTTGCTATTGGCAACTACCCTGCTGCAATTTTGCACCTATATTAAAACAATGTATTCTTTAAAGTAAGAAAAAAAAGCACAAAAAGGATGCAATTCGCATGAGTCCTATAGCATTTTGAGCTTCTGTGCTAGCCCAATGCTACCAAAGCTCTGTGTCTCCAAATATTATCACATCTTCTTTTGTGCTGATTCACTGCACATGCTCTGTGCTGCTGTCACGTACTTGATCTTAGGGACTGACTCACAATATACTGTATATACAGTATAAAAGTTACAATACAAGGTTGACTAGTAAGTAATGCATATTTACATTACCTAGCAGATCCGATATCAATCCATTTTGCATCACAATTTTATAATCAGTCCTGTCGCATAATAATTTCTATCAATCCCAAGGTTTGCAACAGCAGCCCACTGCACTGAGCATGTGCAGTGTCACTGACTTTCAAAAGATGGCATAACAAGCTCAGAGAAACAGGATTGTTTTGAGCACACAATGATCACTGCCATCCTATTTTACTAACCACTCTTAAAGGGCTGCTGCCCCATTTCCCAGTGAGAGTGTGCCTTTACCTTGTAAAGGAACAGTAACAGCAAAAAATGAATGTGTTTTAAAATAATGAAAATATAATGTAGTGTTTCACTGCACTGGTAAATCTGGTGCATGTGCTTCAGAAACACTACTATGGTTTTTATAAATAAGCTGCTGTGTAGCCATTGGGGAAGCCATTCAAAGCTGAAAAAGGAGAAAAGGCATAGGATACTCAGCAGACAACAGATAAGCTCTGTAGTATACAATGGGATTCTTCAGAACTTATCTGTTATCTACTGTGTATACTGTGCTTGAATGGCTGCTCCTTGGGCTACACAACAGTTGGTTTATATAAACAATAGTAGTGTATCTGAAACAAATATACATGTTGTACCAGTGCATGGCAACAGTTTATTATATTTCCATTTTTTGGTGTACTGTTCATTTAAGACTAAGAACCCTCCACAAATTTATCCAGGTTCCACCAGCATGGCCCTCCTTCTTCAAGCCTACAGCATAGTGCATACACAGTAATCAGCCATGCATAAAAGCAAGGTGGCTAATGTACAGTTGATAGGGATGAATGTGTCTGGATACCCTCTTTCATCTGTAATTAAAGGAGTTGTGCACCTTTAAATTAAATGTTGCCGCATTACTGTCCATTCACAGATTTGAATACCTAAGCCAAGTTTTTCAGCATCCAAAATGTGCTGAAAAAGTCTACCTCGGAGGGGTCAGCAGGCAGTAGCTGAGATTGCAGTCACTTTTAATCATTCCTATACCAACAGTTCAATTGGGGAGAGACTGCAATATCCCACAATGCCCTCTGTTGATTATATGAAAGAATAACAGTGCACCCTCTGTTGGTTATATGAAAGAATAACAGTGACTGCAATATCACACAGCGCCATCTGTTGGTTATATGAAAGAATAACAGTGACTGCAATATCACACAGTGCCCTCTGTTGGTTATAAGAAAGAATAACAGTGACTGCAATATCACACAGCACCCTCTGTTGGTTATATGAAAGAATAACGGTGCGCCCTCTGTTGGTTATATGAAAGAAAAACAGTGTCTGCAATATCACACAGCACCCTCTGTTGGTTATATGAAAGAATAACAGTGACTGCAAAATCACACAGTGCCATCTGTTGGTTATATGAAAGAATAACAGTGACTGCAATATCACACAGCACCCTCTGTTGGTTATATGAAAGAATAACAGTGCGCCCTCTGTTGGTTATATGAAAGAATAACAGTGTCTGCAATATCACACAGCACCCTCTGTTGGTTATATGAAAGAATAACAGTGACTGCAAAATCACACAGTGCCATCTATTGGTTATATGAAAGAATAACAGTGACTGCAATATCACACAGCTCCCTCTGTTGGTTATATGAAAGAATAACAGTGACTGCAATATCACACAGCTCCCTCTGTTGGTTATATGAAACAATAACAGTGACTGCAATATCACACAGCGCCCTCTGTTGGTTATATGAAAGAATAACAGTGACTGCAATATCACACAGTGCCCACTGTTGGTTATATGAAGGATTAACAGTGATAGCAATATCACACAGCACCCTCTGCACATGGTAGTGGGACAGTGGGACAATGCACACAGTAATCCGTTTGACAATTCTCTGTCACCATCAACTTTGCAAAGAAGTCCGATTGATCGCTGGGGGGGTCGCTTTGGCAGAATGTGCGCTGCTGGGAGACAGGGCTGTAGTTGTGTCTAGGCTTATACTAGAGTCAATAAGTTTTCCCAGTTTAGGTAGGTAAAATTAGGTACCTCGGCTTATACTCGGGTCGGCTTATACTCGAGTATATACGGTAATAGACTGGAATATGAATAGGAGATAGCCTGAATAGAAAGATGAATACTAAAAAGTGGCAAAACCAATACAATTGTAGCCTCACAGAGCATTTGTTAGGGTCAGTGACCCCCATTTTTATAAGCATTAGAAGTAGTCAGAAGTAGAAGCCAAATAATTCAAAAACTATAAAAAAGAAAAGATAAAGCCCAATTAAAAAGTTGCTTAGAATTAGCCATTCTATAACATATTATAAGTTAAGTTCAAGGTGAACCACACCTTAAAGCTTGAGTTGCCTAATTTGGTGATGGCTTCAAATAGGAGCTAAAGAAAAAGGTTAACTTTCTTAAAGATATACTGACACCAGAAAATGAACCTTTTTTACATCTAGCATAAAATTGACTTTGCCTGCTTCTTACAATTTTGCCATAAAGTATTTGCCCAATGCTTTTACATTACTTGTCTGACTCCCTGTCATCGTCTATGAGGGAGCTGCCATATTTGTGCAGCAGGAGTCTGTTAGCATTAGAAACTTTAACTGACAGGCTGAGATGGGACAGTCAGGTTGACAAAACTGTCAGGTTTAGAAACTTAAGCTAACAATCAGAAACGTAAGTAGAGGGGGGCGGGCCCTGGCGCAGGACGCGCAGCCGGGCCCCCCTCCGTACGGCCGGCACTGGCCGGGTATTAGTGGTGTGTGAACTGCCAGGCCTGAGGGGGTGCCCTGAGGGGGTGCAGGCCCTGGCCCGCTTGCACCCCCTGCTCCCCCCGGTAGTTCCGCCATTGCTAACAATTACTTACAAAAACAAACCTCTCAGCAAAAAACAATCAGGATGACCTATAGGTAAGTTTTAATGTACATTCATATTTTAAAAAGTAGTTTTTAGTGTCAGTATCACTTTAAATGCAGACATAAGCATACAATATTTTCATATGTGTAACCATGTAGTGAGGTAAGGGTTATTGGTCATACTAATCCTGCAGTCCGTCACTTACATGTTTTATCAGATCTTTGGAGTAAAAGCTTCTGTGAACACTTCAACCAGAGCACAGCACTCGACATTAATCAGCACTCAGAGAGCGTGTGTGGACTTTGTGAATTGTGACCAAATTGGTAAGTGATGGTTTCACCTTTGGTTATAAACGGAATAGGAGCCTTAAGAAACTATTGACTCCGACGGACCCAGTTAACAAATACACTCGTGATTATAGAATACTGACGTCCAAAACGGGAGTGTTTAAATGTGGCAATTGCAGTATGTGTAGCACACTTATAACAGGCAATCAATTTTTTCATTTGCACACTGGCAAAGCGTACAGGGTTAAAGGGATACTGTCATGGGGGAAAAAAAAACTTTTTTCAAAATGAATCAGTTAATAGTGCTGCTCCAGCAGAATTTACTGCTCCAGAGAGAAGCCTTTTGGACTTATGAACTAGATAGTGTGGCACCTAGAGGGCTTAACACCTATCTGCAATTTAAGATGATATCCAATAAATGTGAAAGTCTCATTAAAGAGAAAAAAACTGCTATATAAATGTGTTTGGGGCCCTTCAGGGACACATGTTTAAAACATGTACAATCTATATATTGTATATAGTTTCTAGTATATAGCTAGTTTTTATGTGGACACTCTTTCATGCTTTTATAATACTTAAATGTAAATATTAATGATTTGTGCACTACTTTTTATTAATCAGGAAATGTTTTAGTAAATTATTTATTTATTTATTATATATGCACTGGCACTTTAACACAGAAGCCATATGAATTATTATTCACTTTAATATGCAGTGGTGGGTATTTATTCTGTGAATAGTTTGGCACATGTTTTACCTTGAGAAAGGTCCCAAAAGGGACTGAGACGTCACATCGGTTACACATGCAATAACATCTTTCATCTACTAAAAATCCTTGGTCTTTTTTCACATATATGTTATATCCTTACCGTGCACCCAGGTAGAAATCCCACATCATCCCATATCCTGTATAATGAAGCAATAGAATATGTATGTAAAAAAAAACAGCAACACTTTTTTTTTTTACATGAGTCTTCTTACCGTGCACCTGGGTTAACATATGAGATGGAGTGCTGTTCTTACCAACATTATATATATATATATATATATATATATATATACCGTATATACTCGAGTATAAGCCGACCCGAGTATAAGCCGAGGTACCTAATTTTACCTACGAAAACTGGGAAAACTTATTGACTCTAGTATAAGCTTAGACACAACTACAGCCCTGTCTACCAGCAGCGCACATTCTGCCAAAGCGACCCCCCCATCGATCAACTGGACTTCTTTGCAAAGTTGATGGTGACAGAGAATTGCCAAACAGATTACTGTGTCCATTGTCCCACTGTTCCACATAACAGTCACTGTTATTCTTTAATATAACCAAAAGAGAGTGCTGTGTGATATTGCAGTCACTGTTATTCTTTCATATAACCAACAGATGGTGCTGTGTGATATTGCAGTCACTGTTATTCTTTCATATAACCAACAGAGGGCGCTGTGTGATATTGCAGTCACTGTTAATCTTTCATATAACCAACAGAGGGTGCTGTGTGATATTGCAGTCACTGTTATTCTTTCATATAACCAACAGAGGGCACACTGTTATTCTTTCATATAACCAACAGAGGGCGCACTGTTATTCTTTCATATAACTAACAGAGGGTGCTGTGTGATATTGCAGTCACTGTTATTCTTTCATATAACCAATAGAGGGCGCACTCTTATTCTTTCATATAACCAACAGATGGCGCTGTGTGATATTGCAGTCACTGTTATTCTTTCATATAACCAACAGAGGGCGCACTGTTATTCTTTCATATAACCAACAGAGGGCACTGTGTGATATTGCAGTCACTGTTATTCTTTTATATAACCAACAGAGGGCGCACTGTTATTCTTTCATATAACCAACAGAGGGCATTGTGGGATATTGCAGTCTCTCCCCAAGTGAACTGTTGGTATAGGAATGATTAAAAGTGACTGCAATCTCAGCTACTGCCTGCTGACCTGAGTATAAACCGAGGTAGACTTTTTCAGCACATTGTAGATGCTGAAAAAAAAAATGCTCAAAAACTCGAGTATATATACAGAATGTGTGTAGAATAGGTCAGTTTACCAATGTTTTGTGGCCCTAAATTGAATTTGCTGTGGGGCCCACTAACATCTAGTTACGGTACTGAACATCCTACTAGTAGGTCAGCTCTTTACAAGCATTCTAGAGTTGGTGTGGATACTACCATGTGTTGTGCAACAATTTCAGTCTTGCATTATCATGAACTGCCCAGTTTTATATCTTGGAAAAGAAGATAGGACCAAGCGGCTTAGGTGATTATATTTTGCTTTTGTGAAATGCCAGTTGTACATGAGGAAAGGACTATGGGAGATTGAAAACTACAGCATACATAATGGTGAAATAAGAGGAATTATAATGTGAAAGCGTAAAAAAAAAAGAGATTTGGTGATTTCAGTAAATCACCACAAAGTAAAAGAGAACATTATACTCTGCCTGTAGATACCATAATGCAGTATCAGGAAGGCACAATGAAGCCAATTATATACAGTCATGCATATGAAACAAAGAAGCCTTTAGTTAAATAAAACACTAACAGAAGTTTTTGGAACTAGTTCACACAGGTGGATTATGCCATTTGCTACAGGTTCACACTTCACAGGTGCGTTTCGTCCTTTTAACCAAGCATAACATTAGCTTTTTTTTCTATATTACACTGCAATTAAGGTTTTATATATATATATATATATATATATATATATATATATATATATATATATATATATATTTTATTTTTTTTTTCTCCCTAATAATATTTGTAAAAGGAGATGTACAGAGGTTCTCTGTTTAAAGGGGATGTAAAGGCAAAAAAATAAAATCTCATTTTTACTTTCTCTAATGAAAAAGAAACATTCAAGAAACAGTCTCCATATTCTGATTATTAATCAGTCTTGCTGTATTGGCAGATATTATTTGACTTGTGCTGTTTTGATAATTTATGATGATGCCTAAGCTTAACCTCCCAACAGAAGCCCAGACCAACTGAGCATGTGCATGGTCTTGGAAAGATATTTAACATAGTTACAAGATGATGACCCCCTGTGGCCAACTTTGAAAACATAAATCATTTGTTTAATTATGCTTCTGGTGCAGTAACTTCATGTTTATGTTTAGTGTACATTCCAGTGTACAACACAGCACCGCTGACACATACAACGTTTCAGGTCTGATCTCGGCCCTTTATCAAGCTGATAAAGGCCAAGATCAGGCCTGAAACGTTGTATGTTCCGGATCAGAAGCCATATGTTCCAATAAAGGCTTTTTAACTACAAACTGTGTCAGCAGTGCTGTGTTGTACACTGGAATGCAACTATTGAAGTGGAGAGTGGACCACAAGACACAGGCACCTGCAATTACTGAATTAACATGTTGGTGAGTGCTAGTATACAAAATACAGCATTTCTAGCATTATTCTATTTTCTACTTTAAATGTCTGGCCCTGGAAGATATAGTGTTCTGGAAGGAACATGCAAACCAGACAAAGTCCGGTTCGCATATTGGAGCTCACTTTACACAGGAAGGCTGTCCTGTGGAAAGGTATTTAATTGTAGGGAGACTGTTTGGAAGTTCCCTCTAAGCAGGGCATAGCAGGAAGGTTACCTGTCTGTGTTAGGTATTTCCAGAGGGGCCGGGGTGCTGTATTTTCCTTTTTTCAGGGTGATAGGCTGCAAAAGAGCATAAATTTTTTTGGGGTAACCGGCTTCCCCCCTACATTTCCTAACATATGAAACATAAACTGGCCTCATGTGTAGGGCATTATAACAACTCTATTTTATTTTATTTAAGGACATGTAAAGTCTACATTTTCCTACTATGTAAATAAGCTGGGCATATCTTTCACACCCAAGCCACATCATTTGTACTGCATATACCCCCTCCATTTGCAAGCGCCATCACGTTTTCCTAAAACAAATAGCAGCTTTCACCCGGCGGCCATTTTCCCTCTGACACATCATCAGTTACATTGACATCTGCAAACAGGACATGTATACTGTAATGTTCATGCAATGTAGAACGCAGACACAACATATTTTGATAAAAAGTTCTGCTGGGGTTGAGCACTGTAATGGTTAAGCTGAGCTCAGGAGAAGTGGTTAGGAGAAAAAAATAGGATCAGACATCTAGAGCTGTGTTTCTATGACAACCCGCAATGCTATCTCTTCATTGGCTGTTAGACTGAAGGGTGTGTTTAGTAATCTGAGAAGAACTGAGCATGCTCATAAATCAACAGCCAAAACTTATTCCTGAGGGAGGGGGCAGAGTGGGTTAGAGGAGGAGAAGAAGGATTTAGGGGAAGCTGCAGCTTTAACAACCAGAGTGGCAGTTATCTAAAGATTTCAAAGAGGCTGTTCACTGATAACATTTTTGTGGAGGGGGTTTACATGTCCTTTTAGGTTTCCCGGCCTTGTGTAGTGTCATGTATTTGCTGCAGCTTATACGTCCATTGAACTTTAACTTCCCACCGTATGCAAATTAGGCAACGCTAGCGCAACTTCGCTTCGCGCAGTAAGGCTAGCCCAACTTCGCCAGCGTTCAGCACCCTGGACGCAACTTCGGATTTTAGTGAATTAGCGTTGTCCTGGCGACTCAACGGCTGGTGAAGTGTTGTGCTGTGAGCGAAGCCGTTGTTGGCAAATTTTCGGAGGTTAGTGAATTTGCCCCTTAATAAGAAGCCCAGAGTATTCCAGAGTGTGGAAGAAACCCCATATGGTGAGAACCCCAGAATGGGGAAATGTCTTGAATGTGTGTTGTTGAAGCAATAATGAACTGTGTTCCGATTACCTTAATGTTAGGAGGAGTTTGCTTGAATAAACCTGTGTTTTTGCCTCAAGACATGGTGTCCCTGTCTTAATGATCCTGGTCCTACACTCACCTGACTACCATAGCTAATTTCTCCAAAAAAATGTGTACATATACATATTGCTTTTGTATAGGTATGGAACACATTATTTGGACAGCTCCAAAATATTGCATAGCCATAAGTCATATTTAAAAAAAGTTATTTATGTATTATGTTTGCTTTTCTCCAGCTGAAGAGAGCAGACAGAAGAGGAGCAGAGAGGACAAGGAGGAAAAGAGAAAAATGAGTCAAGAGGAGTTAATTAATTAAATTGCTGTAATACTTTATTTTCCATGTAGACTCTCCTTCATTTGTTAATATATTCCTTTTATGAAACTGTCAATGAAAAATTATATTTGCCAAGGCTGTGCAGTAACATATTAGAAATTAGAAGCCACTTTAGCAAATGAAGTAAATAAAAAGGTGTATAGGACTCAATTACTAAAGGAGTGCAAAGTGGCTGTGCAATTTTGCCAAGGTTTTTATTTTCAATGCAACATTCCGTTCTTCCATTAAACTTATATGTCCGGATGTGTGTTTAGTTTGAATCGGGTTTTTTTCCTTTGTTGATTTTTAAGATCAATGCTTCTTGTTACTTATATTGTATTCAGTTTGAATCATTCTGTATTGATCTATCTTATAAAATAATAAAGTGAAGTATAAAAAGGCAAACAGATTTGTATTCTATTGGTTTCTGGATACACATCAAGCACAAGAAAGGTGCAATCAAAGCTGTATCACAAATGTGCTTCAAATAAAGATGATTGTATGTAAGAGCCCTTTGGAACAATAAGCTAACTAAAGAAATTCCGGTGGTAATGTTATAACATTGATAGGTTATCTTTCTCCACCATTACCAATGTTAATATCTGATAATCATGGCTACAGCTGCATTGCAACAAATGGCATGATGATTACCTAAAAGTGGTTTTAAAACACCATTTCTGAACCAGCAGAGGTTTGTTCAGTTAGAGGGATTCAAATTATGGTTGTTACTAGTCCAGACTGAGAATTAAAATAGGCCCTGACATTTCAGGTACACAGAGGCCCAATCAGCCCCCACACTGGCCCAAACAGCCCCCACCAGCCCACTAAATACTGACTTTCTATCTATTTCTTATAGCAGCCCCTCTGGCATTTGCCAGAACCCACAGATTGCCAGTCCGGGCCTGGTTGTTACCATAATCAAAATTGCTGGCAATGTAATGCCTGAATATATCCTTACATAGTAATGCATTGTTATTGTCATAAGTATGTCACCTAACCATGTGTAAATGTTCACCGCTGCAGTTTGCACTCTCTGTGCCATTGCCCAATGTATGGTGTTTTCTATGACTGTGGGGTCAATGTCCAAGAGGAGCTAACCAGCTTGTTGTTGCTACTGTCTATGTATTAGGAACCTGGGATGTTAGTGTGCTAATCAACACTGCTTGTCAGCCAAGTGCTCTTATACAGTGGGCAAATCTACTGCTCCTAGATCAGTGGGATCAAAATGCAAATGAGATCCATTCCCTTTCCCTGGTGGCAGCATCAGTACTGGTACCGCACTCTCACTAAGTGACATATCCTGACCTGTGTGCTCAGGATCAAAAGCAAACTAACTGATCAGTTATGCATGTGCCCCCCCTTTAAAGGAACAGTAACACCAAAAAAATGAATGTGTTTTAAAGTAATGAAAATATTATGTAGTGTTGCCCTGCACTGATAAAACTGATCTGTTTTCTTCAGAAACACTACTATAGTTCACATAACCAAGCTGATATGTAGCAATGGAGGAAACTGAAAAAAGGCTATATGGCAAAGGTTAAATAGTGGATAACAGATAACACCATTATGTTCTACAGAGCTTTTCTCCTTTGAATGGCTGCCCCTATTGCTACACAGCATCTTATTTATATAAACAATAATAGTGTTTCTGAAGCAAACACTGCAGTTTTACAAGTGCAGGGCAACACTGCATAATATTTTTATTACGTTAATACACTTTCATTTCTTGTTCATTTACTGTTCCTTTAAGTCACTGACTGAATAAAAGGTTAAATGCAATGAAGGAAGTTGTGGTTTGGCAATTATGTTAGACATGTGTTTACTCCAGCCTTTATAGATTACATTTTGGACTAATTATGTATGTTAATGGCATTTTGCACATATTATCTTTTTATAGATAAATAGAGGAACCGTTATATCTACCACATCACATGGTGGGTCCTAGTGCACATTCCCCAGACTTTCAGCTCAAGGAGAATCATAATACCAATGTTAGATAGGCTGACGCAAAAACTGGACTCACAGTCGATTATCTGCTGCTGTTTAGGTTTTATAAAACTAAACAGCAGCAGACAATCGACTGTGGTCCGCTTTCCCCGCTGAAGCTGCAGTACCGACCCCCCCCCCCAGGCGCAATCACATCCAAAGAGATGAAAAATGATTGAAGTGTGCAGTGGGGTAGGAGTATATTGTTTGCTACTGGGGTGGGGGCCCCCAGGTGGCAGCCCCGGTGGGCTCCAGTCCAACACTGAATCCATTCTATACCCCCTTACATAACTTCCAACTGCTACTAACTTCCAGGTATTGTCTTTACTTTTTTACTCTCTAACTGGACATGTCCCTAGTTTTTAAAAATGACCATAAACAGATAAGAATGGTGAGCAGTGGTGGAAAAGACAATAGTGGCCCTGGTGAATTAATACAGACAGCACCAACCATCCCTTTCAAGCAAAATACAAAAGCACCTATACTTATGCTTGGACAGGATGAAAGAAAGGAACTGTGGTCTATATGTGAGTTTAAATGCAGGACTAATAAGCAAGTGGCTGGGGGATCGTGGCATACTCCTGTTCTGACAGGTAATCAGGGACTAAAGGGGTTAAACTTACTGGAATCTGAGGTAAAAAAAAATCAGTGAAAGTTGCTAAAGTTCTGGTCATCAAAGAAACTGGAGTTGTGTCACCAGGGCAGGGGCAGATTAAAGCATAGGTTAGCCTAGGCTATAGCCTAGGGGCCCATAGTGGTCAGAGTCCCATGGGTTTTTTTTTTTTGCAAATAGTTTTTTCTTTAAAATTCACTGTCCGCTGCAGCTGCCTGGTGCTTGCTGCTGGCTGGGATAAAATTTAGGCAAGGCGCCCTGCGCCCTGGTGCTGCATAGGTCTATAAGTCATGTGCGTGCAAATCTCTCTAAAGCTGGGCTGTCTTTGGCAGAATTGGCGAGCACCAGTGATGTCACTGGTGTGTGCTGAAGCAGACGCGTCACACATATGGCGTAAATATACTAGCATCATGTGCCATTGCCCAGCTTGAAACCGCTATTGTATTTACGCGCGGCTGGCTTTTTTTTTTTTAAAAAATAAAACTGTGGTGTGGACCATGCCGTAAAAAAATGTGGTACCCCAGAAGGGTGCCCTGTGGAAAGTGTAGCCTAGGGGCCTCACGTGTCCTTAATCCACCACTGCACAAGGGTTAGAAACTCTTGCTAGGCACTGAGAAATAAATGCAGTGTAGCACCTGAGCAATGCTCCTTCCAAAGCAAAATACATTTTGCTTTAAATTTTGGTTCAAACCCTTATCAGTTTAACATGAAAATATTGTGACTGATACTTACAGTAGCAAACATACTGAGCAATGATTTCCTTCCTGAAACAAAACTTGCTATTGGGTTATAAAGGCTGCTAAATTCCTTTGCCTGCTTTGTATTTGGGCAGAAAATGGGTTAACCGTTTTAAAACACGTGTCTCACACATTCGGTTGTGCACATGGAAGCACTGGCACAGTTTCACCTGGTCATGGGGAATGATGTGCTTGTGTACTATAGTGGTGAAAATTTTATCTATGCTTACTTTGCAGCCACACTCTGAAAATACCATGCCAAGTTAACAAAAGCACACCTCTTTTTACATAACTAGAACAAAAGCCAAAGCATTTCAAGAAAGACACAGCAGTGGCCTCTCAAGCATTCTACTGCAATCCAGACTCCTTCTCCTCTACAGGTGGCTATGCTTTATAAAGTATGAGGACTGATGTGGTCTCAGCAAACGAGATTGCAATCAGCCAGCAAGAAAATGGGACATTTATGGGGCTAAGTGGGCCACTTGGGAGGTATGCAATTTCAGAATTTGTTTGAGGGTCGTGGGGCCATAAAAATGTGTTGCTTTTAGGCCCTTGGTTAACAATTTCATTAAACTTTCTTTAAAAAAATCTTGCTCCCATCATTCTCGAGGCACAATGTAGGCAACCAGGAAAATGTCTGGGAGCCTCTGCGCCACCACAAAAAAGTGCCTAAAAACTAAAGATTACTGTTATTGCCCATTAAATTCTCCTAAATGAACCCATGTTTTATCCCTAGATTGTAAAAAATATTGTCCTAGTCTTCACATAAAATTCTGGACCCAAAATAACCCAAAACCTGTCTATGGGTAACTGGAGTTGGTGGAGGGAGCGTCAGGGACCCAGAGCGTGTGTGTGGGCCCCTGATATGGTCGCCATCTGGCCAGTATTTTACCAGCCTGGCCGGTAAAAATTAAGCTTGATGCCAATGTTATTAATAGAGAAAGAAGCATACCTTCCAACATTTTGGAAGTAAAAAGAGGGACAAAAAATTTGTTTCCGCACATAGCGCAGCAATTTTTTGACCACACCCCTTTCTGTGGCCACACCCCCTAATTACCATGTTTGTTTTACAAAATTTGGCAGGTTATGAAAGTTTGAAAATATTTCTCCTTATCTAAACTGTGTTTTTGTGTCTCAAAATTGTTACAAAGTATCTTATTTGCACCCGTTAGTTGTTCTGGGCTCTCTGCTAAAAGCCAATTAAGTGAGAAACTTTGTTTCTTTTTCTGGCTGTTCAGGGCAGAGAAAAGAGGGACTTTCCAGTACAAATGAGGGACTGCAGGTTGAGCTGTCAAAAGAGGGACTGTCCCTCCGAAAAAGGGACAGTTGGGAGGTATGAAGAAGCAGGCCCGGACTGGCAATCTGTGGGTTCTGGCAAATGCCAGAGGGGCTGCTGTATGGTTCCATTGAAAGTTACCATATAGTGGGCTGGTAGGGCCTATGTGTACTTGGAATGGCATGGCCTATTTTGACTCCCAGTCGAGGCATGGAAAGAAGGCACACACACACACACACCATAAAGCTCCCCTGAAGGCAACAAACACACGCTTCCCAATTATATTAAATGGAACACACAGACAGAGGAGAACAGTGCCCCGTGTATAATTGAATGATGTACATGACTATGAAGATTTTCATTCATCCAGGTCATAGTATATCTGTTTTTAGATTGACCTATACTAGATATGAATGATGTACAGTTTGGTGGGACCACGGAGCAGCGAAACAAGACACGAAATATACTCATTTAGGCGCAGCTAGTCCACAAGCGCTCGCGCTTTAAGTTTATTTACCACATGACGATGACGCCGTGCGTTACGTGCACGTGACGCCGCAAGGAGGAAGAGTCGCCTCTTGGAACTAGTCGCAACTACGACAGGAGCGTCTAATTAACAGCGGGACTGGTCTAAGAAAACCGGCAGTGTCCCGCGGAAAGCGGGGCTGTTAAATAGTATGCGTCTAGTTTTCCTCAGTTCCTAATAATTTCAGCAGTAGGACAACGTTATCATGGCTTCTCCAGGCTGCCCGCTGCTCTGGAATTTGCTGCTGTGTGGAATGTGTATGGGCACAGGTTGGCTGGCACGGGATGGGCTTATACGTTCTGATCAGTTGCCCCAGTACCTGTTGGCAGAAGAACTGTCTCTTTCCTTGTTGCCTTCTTACTCCTTAGCTCCAGGACTCTCCAGGGACCCAGATATCTGCCTTCGCCTTCTGGCTGAATTCGCCAACCATAGTGCTGCCCTCAGCAGTTGCCTGGTCTCTAATGCTAGGCCAGTCAGACTCTGCCAGAATTGCTACACCGAATACGTGCAACTTCAATCTACTATGCAAAGCATTGAGACTGCTTCGCAGGTGGGTGAAGGTTTGGCTATAAGATCACTTTATTCTAACAATCTTCTTTACTGTCATATGTTTAGTAAGGTAGAAATCCTCATTTGTTTGGCACATCTTCTGTCCCCCTTTTCAAACTCCCACTGCAACCCTGTCAAGAGATCGCTTATATTACCACTTTACTGATATATTTTGGGAATATTATAGATATTAACCTGTATTTATTGTAAAACTCATTTATTGTTTTAACTGAGGGTCAGAGGAACTAGTCTCTTGATTTTAAATGTATTAATAAATGGTTACATTTTATATTACATGTGAATTATTGCAGAGAGCGAGCAACTGCACAGCCGCATAGCTCAGATAGCTTTAGTGCAGAGACACACGAGAAGATTCGGGGACATTTAGTCACCCAGCGACAAATTGCCTCTACTTGGGGCAACTAATCTCCCCGAACTGCCTTCCCGCCGGCTAGAATCTAAATCGCCGGCAGGATGGCACTCCGAGCACTTCGTTTTCCGAAGTTGCCTCATGGGGAAACTTCAGGTGGCTTCGGAAAACAAAGCACTCCAAGTGCCATCCTGCCAGCGATTTAGATTGTAGCCGGAGGGAGGCAGTTCGGGGAGATTAGTGACCTGAAGAAGAGGCGATTTGTCGCCGGGCGACTAAATCTCCCTGAATCTTCTCGTCTGTCTCTGCCTTTAGGAGGGGGTTTTTTTTACTATGTTTTTTATCGGAGTTCCGTAAAGTTGCCCGTGGTTTTCTTTCCTTATTGTGTTTATATTGGAGACATTAACCTCTTGTCTGAAGAACAGATTTCAAGGTTGCTATGTCATAAAAAAGTCTAA
The DNA here is from genome assembly GCA_038501925.1 of Xenopus petersii. Taxonomy (NCBI): domain Eukaryota; kingdom Metazoa; phylum Chordata; class Amphibia; order Anura; family Pipidae; genus Xenopus; species Xenopus petersii. The sequence continues at coordinate 90,625,636 of CM076680.1, read as the reverse complement.
GTGGTACTGGAACAAGATAGAGCAGGCGCACAACCACAGCAACCTCCTGAAGATAACGCCTGGTGCTCAGTAATAGAGGGTACGGCAACCTCCAAATTGAGTCAAGAAACAAAGATACCGGCACACAAGACTTGCTTGCAGGGAAACCCTTGCTTTAATTCAAAAGTGCGGAAGTGCAAAGTTTCGGGACACGCCCCTCATGCTTGAGAAAGGGGCGTGTCCCTGAAACGTTGCACTTCCGGACTTTTGAATTAAAGCAAGGGTTTCCCTGCAAGCAAGTCTTGTGTGCCGGTATCTTTGTTTCTTGATAAAAAAGTCTAAGCCCATAGCCACTTAACAGTAGTATTGTTTTGGTGGATCCTATATCCCAGGCATGTCCAAAGTGCGAACGGGGACCAATTGAGGCCCTTTTTCAAATTTACACTGACCCTCAGCCTCCATAATGAAATTAATAATAATGAGGCCCCCCAGCACAGTGCAATCAGGAATCCCATAGCAGTAGTATTTGGGCATATTCGTGAAATGATCTGCGGCTTGGTCTATACTGCTGCCTGTGTGCTGAAGGTGTTAGCTATAGACACGTACTGGCACGTAGCGATGCGTTGCGCTCACATACTTCTTTAGGGCTGAAGTTGTCAATAGACGTACAGATGTGCCAGTACAGTAAACTAAAGAAGTATGGCGTCACTACATTCCAGTACGTGTCTATTACTAACACCTTCAGCACACAGGCAGCAGTATAGACCAAGTGACAGATCATTTCACTAATGTGCCCAATTATACGATTACTCGATTCCTGTAATTTAATTTTAATGGTTCAAAGAATGTCGGGCTGAATGGTTGGCCCCCACACATTTTCACCTCACCAAATCTGGCCCTCGTTGCAAAAAGTTTGGGCACCCCTTCTATATCCTATTTACTCTTGGCATATGCCACTCCCATTTTCACAAGTAAAAGTTTTTACATAAAACACTGCATGATGTATATCAATTTTGATCCCACTTCTCCAGTGAATAGATCATTTAGGGGGTTGTTTATTAAGGTTTGTGTAGTGATCTCCACGAAAATTAGATTTTTCAAGGTTTTTTTTTTGCGTTAAAACTCACATTTTCCGGTTAAAAAAAACTCCTTTTTTTAGATTTATTTTAGCGTGACCCTGAAAATCGCTCAATCTGAAAATACACCATCTAAAACCTGTCAAGGTCATATTGGAGTGAATGGCAGCGGTCCCTTGAACCATTTGAAGATATTAATAGCCTGCATGTAGTTTTTTTCAGTCTAGTTTTTTCGTAAATAAGATTAAATTCAAGTTCTGAATTCATTCGAGGTATAAAAATCTTGAAACAATCGACCTTTGATAAATAACCCCCTTAGAGTTAAGTAAATTTTCAACTAAATATAATGGTCATAAATCTATTTATGAAGCCTCGTTCCTGGATTCTGAGTGACTACACCAGAGATTGCCGTGAGGACAAAGCTGGAGAGCCAAAGTTCTTCACTTGTACAAATATTTAGCTAGTTGTCATCTTTGTGTTTGCCTTAATTGCACAATATGTGATCAATCCAGTATTTGAAGGGACATCTAACTGCTTGTACAACAGATAAGAAAACAGATATATAATGGTGGTATGCCCAGGGCTAATGTAAGTAGACTACTGCTTATCTGACCTGCCCAGGGCTAATCGCTTAGTGTGGCCCTAGCCTAAGTAGAGTACTGCTTATTTGACCTGACAGCATGAGGCTGGCAAATATACTGAAGGTAGACATTTTAACTCCAAAGATAGTGACTCCTCTTTCTTTGTCGAATAACTCCCTTTTTAAAGGCATTGGATAGCTCAGTTAGTAACCTGATAGACGGACGTTAAAATGTTCTGTTAAACTCCTGCTCAATAGAACTCAAATGTCTATTTTATTTTTAAATAAAAGACCCTTGGGTGGATAGAATCGGCTTGGCTGTTCCAGAGTACATTTGTGAAAAGTTCTAAAAGGGTGTAATCTTTTTCTCTGTTGTCAGTACAGGTATAGGACTCGGGACCTGGGGTTTTCCGGTTAAAGGATCTTTCTGTAATTTGGATCTTCATATGTTAAGTCTTGTAAAAAAAAATCACGTAAATACAGGTATAGGATCTCTTATCAGGAAACCCGATATCCAGAAAGTTCCGAATTACGGAATGGCTGTCTCCCATAGACTCCATTTTATCCAAATAATCCAAATTTTTAAAAATTATTTCCTTTTTCTCTGTAATAATAAAACAGTAGCTTGTACTTGATCCCAACTAAGATATAATTAATCCTTATTGGAAGCAAAACCAGCCTATTGGGTTTATTTAATGTTTAAATTAATTTCTAGTAGACTTAAGGCATGAAGACCCAAATTACTGAAAGATCCGTTATCCGGAAAACGCCAGGTCCAGAGCATTCTGGATAACAGGTCCCATACCTGTATTCAATAAACCCAATAGGCTGGTTTTGTTTCCAATTATAAATTATATCTTAGTTTGTATGAAGTACAAGGTACTGTTTTATTATTACAGAGAAAAAAGAAATAATTTTTTAAAAATTTGGATTATTTGGTTAAAAGGAAGTCTATGGGAGATGGCCTTTCTGTAATTCGGAGCTTTTTGGTTAATGGGTTTCCGGATAATGGATCCTGTACCTGTATAAACAATTACACATTTGCAAAAAAAATTTAAAAAATTGCAATTGCCTGAAAATAATGCTACACCTCCTTAGTAAATAAGCCTGACTATTTTACTTTGGTTAGATTGTAACACTATTCATCCAGCACACCAGTACCGGTATGTGTTTTCCCCATATTCACTTTGCCTTGTGTAAAAACTATAATAGCCTCTGAATGGTGCTATTGCTAACTTATTGTTTGCTGATGGTTCCATAGTGTAGAGTTTATATTGAAGAGGCAGATATAATGAGATGAGATAAGAAATGAGATATATAGTATATTACATTTTGCAGAGAATGATGTAAAGTTGCAGCCTTATGCCTCTGCCCAAAAAAAACAAGGAAGCTATTCAATACCATAGCAATCATTTTTTCTACTTCTTCCAACAAATCATGCCTCTCTTACTTGTAAGTCTAGGAATATATAAATGTACAGATGCTGAGTACTGGTGCATTTCCTCTTCTTAAAAAGCAGAAACTGGAATAACTCGTGACTAGATACTTCCCCATCTGAAAAATGTAATCTGCATTTAGAGAAGTTTTCTCAGGGCTGTTCACAGATATTTGTACAGGTTGCTACACACAAGTAATACTATTATGTAGATTAGTATGTGGCATAGGGTATACAAATACAGAAGAAGCAGCATGATGTTAGCATTTTTTCTAGTACTGTATAGTAAAATGGAGGATTTGCAAGTTTCTATTATTTTTTATTTTAACGTGAAAAAGCTGCAATGAGCATAAAAAGCATTGTAATGGATAGTCACACACCACTTTTTCTGTACTTCTTACTAACACATTTCATCACTTGCAGAATGGTACAGTCAGCTGTGCTGCCAGTCTCCTGCAATCTGACAGAGTTCAAGTCATTGTGATTCTAAGTGACTTTTTTGAGCAGACATGGGAAGAATCAAAATGTTCACGTAAGTATTTTCTGTGCTGTAGTACGTATTGTAAGTTGTAATATAAGGGCTTTCTACCCCATGTTCAACGTGGGTACAGTGGACACTACTTGTGCTAACTACTCACAAGCTTTTTGCCTATTGTATTAAATGGGTGGTTCACCTTCAAGTTAACTTTTAGTATGGTTTAGAATGGCTAATTCTAAGCAACTTTTCAATAGGTCTTCATTTTTCTTTTTTATAGTTTTTGAATTATTTGCCTTCTTCTTCTGACTCTTTCCAGCTTTCAAATGGGGGTTGCTGACCCCATCTAAAAAAAAAAAGAACAGTGTTCTGTAAAGGCTACATGTTTATTGTTATTGCTACTTTTTATTATCCATTTTTCTATTCAGGCCCTCTCTTTTTCATATTCCAGTCTCTTATTCAAATCAATGTATGGTTGCTATGGTAATTTGGACCCTAGAAACCAGAACTGTCGAATAAAAAGCTAAAAAACTACAAATAATAAAAAATGAAAACCAATGGCAAATTTAATCAGAATATCACTCTCTACGTCGTACTAAAAGTTAATTTAAAGGTGAACAATCACTTTAATCGTGGAAAATCTATTCTTTCCAAGAAAATTAAAGGGAAGTTGAAGCTACTCCATGATTGATCCTTGTGAAGTCGATATTTATATTACCTGCAGTATATACAATGCCCATCCTACCCTCTTTGTTCTGGCTGTTTGTTAGCAGAAGTCTATTATGCAGGGAGATTATCTGTGCTCTAGCTCACAAGGACCAAACATGGAGTAGCTTCAAGTTCCTTGTTCGTCCTATTTTAGCCCAAGAAATAATTAAAAAAAAATAACTTGGCCTGTTCCTTACCATTAACTTAGTACTACTGTGCTTTGCCCTGCACTTACAGGCGCATCTTCTCTGTATAGAATTTCAGAATTTCCATACACGACCTCCAAAGAAACTGGGTAAAACTGGAATCTGAAGTTTTGAATTCCTCATGAACAAATTTTGCAGCGAGGAGGGAGAAAGTTAACCCTCTTCAGTCTGACTTTACCTAAATGCCAGTTAGTTAAGTACAGTAAAGGTATTGGGCCTGTTATCCAGAATGCTCAGACCCGGGGTTTTCCGGATAACAGATCTTTCTGTAATTTGAATCTTCATACCTTAAGGGGCCAATTTATCAAAAATCAAGTTCGTTTTTTTTTCACGATTTGAGAAAACTCTGAAAAAACACGAGTATGAATATTCTTTGTAACCTCCAATAGTCACCATTTATTAAAACATTCAAGATTTTCAGCGTCATTGAAAATGAATGGGACAATGAGATTCTCACTGGCATGTGACTTTTTCCGAAAAAAACTTGCGCAGGAATATTTGTTGTGTTTTTTTTAAAATAAGCTAGCATTCAAGAAAAGAAGCTGCACCAGTGTTGTCTGCGATTTTCCCCCGCGTCCCTGTTTTTTTCTTTATGAACTTGAATTTTGATAAATCTGCCCCTATGTCTACTAGAAAATCAAGTCTACTACAGAGAAAAAGGAAATCATTTTTAAAAATTTGGATCATTTGGATAAAATGGAGTCTATGGGAGATGGCCTTTCAGTAATTTGGAGCTTTCTGGATAACTGGTTTCCAGATAACGGATCCAATACCTGTACGTTAAAAGCTAAATTTTACGTGAACATTTTCCCATGGTTTTTAAGGTACCAGGAAACCAATATGTATTGTAATATTACACTTTTCCACAGAAAACCAATTATATCATGTTTAGCCTGGGCCCTGCAGAAAGGTTCTACTGTTTTTATATGCATTAGGTGCCTGATTTTATATTTTTTATATACTGCTATTCAGGATCACAATATTGTGTATTTGTATCCTTTCTGAATTTTGCTTTGTACATATATAAATAGGATTGTTATCTTTCTGTACAGTAGTAGCACAGTGGCACAGTATAGCATAGCAGTTAATAGATCACAATTCAAAAGGATGAAATGTTACCATGCTAAAAGAAGTCCTTGAGACTGTTTGATACATTAGTTGCTGGCATTTCTAAGCAACAGCACCTTTAGCCTTTACTGAGCATGCTCCCAGATTGACTTACACTTTATAAGTCTAATATAGAGCAGTTCTTAGTTGTGTATCTGAAAGTGAGCCACTCTGTTTGAAAGACTAAAATGAACCTCACCCAATTGGTTGTCTCCATTGACACAATTTATATGCATTACCTTCCCCCAAAAGCCTTACTTTAAATCATTGTATTTAGAAATCATGCACAAAGCGCAGGGAACATTATTTGCTAATGGATATGATATGTTTTTCTCTGGTGTTATTTGCTCTTCAGTCCCACTGCCAAAGGCAATTTGTGCAGAGAAAAGTTGCTTGTGGTGTATCCATAATAATAGTGTTGTTTTCTCATCTTCTACACCAGAGTGCTTACAGAATCAAAGTCAGGGCTTGCTGAACACCACAAGTGAATTCATGGATATGTTTCTCAAACTTGGAACCTGTTTTAATATGAGCATGAAGGTAACAGAAGATCTTCTTCAAATATTTAATACAGAAAAGTTTGCTAGTGGAATAAGGAATGGATGGAAAAGTGTTGGCATCAACAGACTGATTGATATCTAATGGAATCACATGACATTGTGACCGATGTCGCATACATAATATGTTCTTTGCTTGTAGAATAATGGCAATGCACTTTGAACTGCCCCGTGGTAGTAAGCACTGACAGGAATAGAATCCAGCTGTCAGTGCACACACACAAGGTGGATTGTGGCCAGAAAACTGTCCACAATGTGGCAAAATCCAACCTATGTGCACACAGACAAGTGGATGACAATTCTGTCAGTGCTTATTATTATAGGCAATTGAAAAGCATGCCATTATCCTAAGGGGGTTATGTAATAAAAGTCACTAAGTTTGCCCAGGAACAGCAACCCATAGCAACCGATCAGAATGTAGAACTTAGAGGCCACCTGTTAAAAAGCAAGCATCTTATTGGTTGCTATGGGTTACTGCCTCTGGGCAACGTTAGTGCCTTTTCCACCCTTATGAAAGGGTGGAAATAGAGATTGTCACAGTTCAGGGGCATTTCACAGCTTGTATGGGCTGTTTAGGGGCATATTTATCAAAGGGCAAAAATAGCCATATTCTGTGCAATCAATAGAGGAAATTCTCTGGGGTGCTGTGAGGTTCTGTTTTCATAAATATGCATCTTAGTCTGATGGCCATATTGCTCTGCGTATAGGCAAAATGAAGCATTCACTGAATTTCAGGACTAATTTGTTCTACTTATTTGGCATATATACATATGTCAAAATTTGTACTTTGTATTTTGCAAATATGCATGTTTACCCAGCTTGGCCAAAAAATACCTCCCTCATATTATCTTTTGTCACTTTTTTGTAAAAAATGTTTAAATTGGCTTTATTCTGGCATAATTGTTATCTGCCGCCACTGCATTCACTTTTGTTAAATATATTTGATTTGTCTTTTTTTATATAATTATTTTTAGGAGCCACCAGTTGTAACACAGCAAGGCAACTATTCTAGTGTTTGCAGAAATTGCAGTAAGAATTACAGAGACCTTAATGATCTTTACAGCAAACTAGAAAAGGAAAAGGCTCTATGCATTGACTTGGAAGATGCAGTAAGTATTTTGTACGACTGTGTGGGAAATATGTAAAATATAAGACCATGATGGAGGTTGGCTATATGTAGCTTGTTTAGATAATTTGTAAATTTCTAAATATGCAGTTCCTTGCTTCAATTTAAAAAAAACAATGCCTGTGTTTAAAGGGGTAGTTGGCCTTTATGTTATTCGCATTAGAATGGCCTATTCTGAGAAAGTTCTCACTTGGACTTCATTTTTTATAGGTTTTGAATTATCTGACTTTCTTTTCTGGCTCCTCAGAACTTTCAAATGGAGGTCACTGACCCCGCAAGCAAAAATGATTGCTCTGTGTGTCCACAATTTCATTGTCATTTTTTAATACCTTCTTTTAAGGGCCTATCCTATTCATTTTCCAGTCTTTCATTGAGATCACTGCCTGGTTAATATGGTACATAAACCAGATAGCTGCTGAAATGCAAAATTGGAGACCTGTGATAACAAAAAAAAAAAAAAAAAGACCACATAGTCAGCGCAGCGGAGCTCACGGGCGCCATCTTCGTTGCTCCGGTATTCTTCGTTACGCGAGCATTGTATTGGTGCATGTGCAGTTGGAGCAATCTTCCGGTTCGTTACAACTGCGCATGCGCCGAAAAGTAACGGAAATTGGCGAAGGGAAGGAAGAAGCCACGAAGAATACCGAAGCGCCGGGAAGATGGCGCCCATGAGCTCTGATGACTCTGCATGTGTGGTCAGTATTTAAAGAGGGGACACAATTCAGGGGTAACTGTGCGGGGGTTAGGCTGGGAAGGGGGGGGGTTTAATTTCTCCACCACATACCATTGCCCATCCCCACATGACATTAGATCCCTGTTTCTCTATATACAGAAATGCCACTTTTTTCCCCTTGTTTGTCCAATTCAGCATGTGCTATTCTGTTACTACAGGCTTCACTGAATGGGAACTGATGTGAACTCTGTAAAGCAATGCTGAATGTGATTCGGCAGTATATAAATACAAGGAAATATAAATAACATAAAGACCCATTTCCTTAAAGACTTAGCATAACTTTATGTATTATTCTGTTAAATGTTCTTCTTTAAAGTGGACCTGTGGACACAAAAATCTATAAAATAAAAGTCCTTTTCAAATTAAAAATGAAATCCAATTTCTATTTTTTATTAAAGCATTCATAACTGTTGTAAGCTCATATAAACATCTCAGCTGTCAATCAAATATTGTCTGCCTCTCCTCTATGCCATGGGCATTGAGGGGGCAGACAATTACTTTTACTTTCCATTCAGCATTTCCTAGAAAACGCTGCTCTCCCCACATTCCCCCGTTCTCTTCACAGTTTAATTGTGTAGCCAGGGCATAGGGATGGACATCAGGTCCCCCATTCTAGTGCATAAACAAGATTCTGAGATGTTACAAGGCTTTTCTTAATTACAGTAGTTCCTGTCTGCTTGCTATAATTATGAATTCCCAGACTGGAGGAAACAAGAGTCAAATAACTTCTATAATGTAATTAAAGTTAATTTTGCTTGACTGATGTGATAAAATAGGATTATGAATATTTTGTTTTGGGTGACAGGTCCCCTTAATGTGTTTTCACATCACAGTGGTTTCATCTTATTGTGTGCATCAGTGTTTGTAGATGTACATACAGTAGGTGCAGTTCTTATTAATCTTACTATTTGATGTTTCCAAATACTGTAAACAGAACTGACAAAAGGTCCCCTCACTGGTTTACTTATATGTTTTATATTGTTTGTCTTTTCAGATGAACAGCACGCGCATTCTTTGGAGCAAAACCTTCAACTGTACAGTACCTTGCACTGACACTGTTCCTGTTATTGCAGTTTCTGCATTTATTCTTTTTCTACCCATTATTTTTTATCTCAGCAGCTACTTACACTCCGAGCAAAAGAAGCGCAAGCTCATTTTCCGTAAGTGTTCTTAATTGGTGCAAAAACATGCTAAAATCCGTAACAAGTTTTAAAATGGAATGGCTATGATATTGTTTGATAAAGCTTTTATAATCCGTAAAAGGACAGTAATATAGAAATTTCGAGTTTTAAAACCTTTTATACCAGTCATGGAACTTTTCAGGAACTTCTTGTAACAATGTGTTTTAAAAAAAAAAAATTAAAGGAACATTAACCAAAAAATGAAAGCGTTTTAATGTAATTAACATATAGTATACTGTTAGCATGCACTGGTAAAAGCAGTGTGTTTGTTTCAGAAAGACTTCTGTAGTTTATATAAAGAAGCTGCTGTGTAGCAAGGGGGGCAGCCATTCAAGATGGTAAAAAGGAGAAAAGGCACAGGTTACATAAGTACAGCTGTCCGTTTCCTTATCTGGAAACTCATTATCCAGAAAACTCTGAATTATGGGAAGGCCATCTCCAATTTCATTCCTTTTTTTTTTTTTTTTTAAATTTACTTTTTCTCTGTAATAAGAAAGCAGTAACTTTTACTAACTAAACTTAATATGAACTAAGCTAAAATTAATTAATGTTGGTGGCAAATCAATTATATTGATTTAATGTTTAATTGATTTTTAGCAGATTTAAGGCATGGAGATTCAAATTACGAAAATATCCCTTATCTGAAAAACTCCAGGTTCCAAGCATTCCAGATAATTAATCCTAATCCTAAATCCCTAAAGGGATGCGCTCCCATCATGTAAAATTGTACCCGCACCTTTAATCAAAGAAAGATATATTGCACTTATAATTTAGCAGAAGGTGATTGTTCATCAATAAAGTCTGTTACATCTGTTTCCCAACGCATTTCGTCGTGTCCCTACTTTCTCAAGGGAGATGGAGTGCTGTGTCATATATTTGCACTGCATTTACTACAAGATGATTTTAGATGATAGATTATATTTAATGCTTTCACCTTAGAGGCATTTTGCTAGAAAATGTATGTGCTGTTTTTTATTTAAGAACAACTGATACTTTTTTTAATGTGCCTGATTTATTATGCAGTTGCACTTTTGCAACAAGAAATGGCTATGGGATCAGTTAACCGGCAACTTGTTATCCAGGAGACTCTGAATTACAGGAGTGCCATCTCCCATAGACTCAGTTTTATCCAAATAATTAAAATGTCTTTCTACTCCACACTGATACGCATAAGGAGTAACGTGGATTCTGGGTCCACATTAAAAAATAAAGAAAAAATACACTAATGCTATATTTGTTTTGTACATCCAGTACTGTCCTATAACTTATAAATGCAAAGAACAATGTAACAAGAATATTCTGTGATTTTATCAACTCCCCGGGAGACCTGAATCTTTCTGCAAATAACCAATGATAAAAATGCAACACCTCTATGGTGAACTTTGGGTGGGACAGACTCACAACTGGTTTATTCACAATATATGATATTTTTAATATAAATGGAAAAATTAAAGTATTTGCTAAAATAGACCTACTATAAATATTTATAGTAAATGATGGATAGCTAATACCAAAGATAGAATAGATTGGTGAAAAAACAGTAATGCAGACACTGCTTTCAATACCAGCTGGAAAATTGCTTAGCGTGCCATTTTCTTTCATTATACAAACAGCAATTTTTAAATGTAGATACACTTTAATGATGCATACTAAGATCACATTTATATGTGAATTCTAATTATAGGTTTGGTTGATGTTACTGAATGTGTTAATGGAACGGAAAAGCAAAATATTAGTTATACATTTGGCACAATAGATTGACATAACAATTACATAATTAAATTAGGAGAACGACGTAATAATTTTATTTTATTTTCTTTTTCAGCCAGCCGCATAAATTCACATGCCAGTGCGGTGAATATTCAAGATAATTCTAACTGAACTGTAAAACCTTTGCATAAAGAGCCTTTGCACTATACAGAAATGGTAACTTGTGTGAAGTTGAAGCTTTCTTTAAAAAAGACCTGAACCACAAGAAGGTCTTTGTTTGGACAGTATCAGAAGGAACCAAGACTCAAGCAACACTGTCATTGATCAAGATGAATGCTGTATCCACTTGTATGGGCTGCTAAAAGATTGAAGAATTCATTTTTTTTAATTACTTCAGTTTGTTTACTGAAGTAATTCTTGTAACATCCAAAATGGCTTTTTCAAGGCTCTGGTTCTCTAAGGCTCATGTCAACATGCAGCCAAGTGGTTGCCATTAATACAAAGGACAGGCTTTACAGCTGGGCTTGGGAAATTCTCTACCAACTGAAAAAGGTGCTGGAGAATGCACTTCGTGTGCCATGAGCCTTAGCGCAAGGCCAGACATGGCATTTTTACGTTGTGTAAATACGCCACTAAAACCACACGTGACCGTCAACATGCGTTTTTCAGCACGTAGGTTTATTTTCCCAACATGCACTTCTGATTGTTCTCCTTCCCCATAAATCCGCTGGCTGGAAATAGAAAATAGAAAAGCTATTTAGAAATAGAAAAACGATTTAAATGCAAAATGGAGCAGGAATGATCGTCAATACACAACGTAATTACGTCACTGGCTGTAAAAACATATATGCGTCATTTATATTGCAAGAATTTGGACGCCATATTTAAAATATGCTGCGTATTTACGTAAAGTGTGGTTTTAAACTTGCAGATCCCATAGAGTCTATTGATTTGGTAGTTTCTTGACGTATTGGCGTTTCTTCTAAAAAACGCCAATACTGGCGTCCTGTGGCAGATTTCAGCTTGCAAGCGCCCTGTAAGAATCGCCATAGTGGATTTTTCATTAGTTTCAGTGGTAATGCAGTTTATGTGTATTTACACCAGACGGAGATTTTTTAAGAAATACACAACGTAAAAATGCCACTTCTGGCTTTGCCCTAAGAATTACTTTGACTTCCATTTCTCCATCCCCAAACTTTTAAAGCCACTGTAGTTTCTTTGTACCGAATGTGAATGTATAATTAAATTCTCTTGCTTCGTTCTACCTTGTTCCTGCTGAATTGTTACTGACTCTGCTGGCAGTTTCAGATACATTTCTACCTTTTTTTTAACAGCCACTCAGATATTGCTGCAGAGAGAGCACCCCCCCCCTTCTTTTTTTTGTACAGAGCTATCGCTGTGCTGGCATAGAAATGTTCCCGTGCTCAGAACAATGCAACATGTCACTTGTATATTAGAGCCCCTTTTCAGAAAAGGGATGATGGTGATATTGGTTTCAAATAAAATACTGTGCAAAATACTGTGCTGTTATGTACACAAAGGAGAGAACTACTTTAAGAGAAATACAATGTTTGATGGAAAACTGTATTTCAGTAGAAGTACTTCTAGTTCTAAGAAGGTTCTCTTGCCATGCATTTGTTTTTATTCCATGAATAGGTGGTTTAAAAAAATAATCAGATTTGTTTACAGTTTTGATATAAAATCAAATCTTTCTGTATACTGCTTGGATCTACAACCTGTTACTTCTAGTTATTGTAGAGCAGTTCCTAGGTTTTGTTCAGGGAAACCTGGGGGCCTCGGTTTGCCTTTGCTCAGTATACAAAAACCTCTTGGACTTTATTTAGAAAAAAAAATCCCTTTTAAAACACTTCTAACAAAAAAGGTCAAGGATGTTGTGAAAAGCTGTTTTTTACATAGGCAATTGGATATTTTAAATGCAGGGACAATTTCTGTATTTCTTTCCTCTTTGTACAGACATGATCATCTCATACAGGAGATGAATGTCGTGAATTGCTTATTGTTTTTGGTTATTGTGCTCCATTTTCAACTCAGTGGATTAGATCAGCTGCTGCCTGCCATGCACCCTCTGCAAGCATTACCTTGATTTGTGAATCATATGATTGAGAGCTGTTCAAAGCAATCTTTCATTTATGCTAATAAAAGCTGGGTTTATGTCTGCCAAGTTGCAGAATGACAGCTTGTGAGTCTGTAATCAGTGGCTTTTTGAGCACATTCATGCTAAGTAGGTCTGAAAGTCATTACTGCAGGATAGGGCAGTTGAGCGTTTTAAAAGAGAAGTAGCTTTCATTTACGTTCTGAGCTGTGTAGCCAATTAAAATTACTGCACTTTTTTTTTAACTGCAAAAAAAGTTAGGACTTTAGATTTATACTTTGTCAAGGAGTACTTACTTTTATAGCTTGAATAATTGTATAACAGATTGTAAGTCATCCTATGTCTGTTTTAAAGAAGTGCTTTAATGTGCAAATATTTTTTTTAATTGATTTCGCTTTCTGCAAGTTTCCTTTTTTCCCTCTGCTCCGGTAGTTGCGGCAGTTAATAGCTTGAAGCTTGACACTGTGTTGAACAGGTCAAGTCAGCCTTTGGTGACCAAATTTGCAGCCCACCAAACCATTTTTTAGACTAAAACACCCACTGCCTAACTAGCAAATATCTTTGTGAGGTTTGTTTGCTAACTGTACTGCAGCATTTTACCCTTGTGATCCAGTTGGTGGCCAAGGGACAAACCCTCACGTTAGCCCAAATGTACCTATTTGTGTTGTTCAATCAGACTAAAACCCACTACGCTGTTAGAATTTAGGGATACATACATTTTTCTCTGATTTTTTTTTTCTGATTTGGCCTCTACCTCCCAATTTCTGTGCACATTGACTAGAGTGTAATCTGCTGGTCACTGCATACAAGGTGGATTTCAGCAACAAAACATTACTGTTAATGTGCACACCTATGGTGGCGAGGGCCAGTTTATTCTTTGCCAGCAAAGAAACAACCCATGTGACAAGCCTTAGTCCTAAATGCATCTCCTTCCACTCCCAACTTGCAGTTGGCCAGTGGCACTGAAAGAGCCAATAACTGAAGGAACAACTGAACAGCTAATTCATGTCATTAATTTATATGAAGGACTGATGAATCTTTCTTCCAACAACAAACCAGGGGGTAACCACAATTAAAAATGGAAGGATAGATGGCACCAAGTCAGAGAAATCTTAGTGTCCGTTGCAGACCGGCTAATACAAATACATATTAGTGTATAAAGTACTTTATATACTTTATACAATTCTTTAGTCTCCAATACCTTACCCACGAGAAGCTATTAAACATTTACCCAATCCACTTACTTCAGGGGCAGCACACTCAAAGGAACCCCCTTAGGTTTTGGGAATGTTCACTCATTAAAAGATTTGGAGCTTGCTTTTTTTTTGTGCTTTCCTTCTATTGCAACAGTGCAGTTTCTTCATGGATTCACAGAGGATCTTCAAATACGCCCAACTTCTTTTCTGCAGTTATACTGCATTTATTCCAATCAACAGGTACCATGAAAGACCAGCACCTAAACAATTAAACCTATGGAAAAATGTTATAAACCGTGAACTGCTACAAAACTAGGGGTTGCTAACTAAAATTACATAAGATTTTGGCCAAATGTTTCATTACAGATGATGTTGGAAGACCTTAATTATTGTATCTTCAAAATGTAATATCAAGGTACGTATCTGTTTACACATTTAAAATGTAACTCGTTTACTTGGCACATTAAAGTCGGAAATTTATGTAACACTGATGAAGATCATTGTCCATTTCTTGATCCCCATCCCATTTTCTTTGCTTTATACATTTTATTCTATAACTATTGAGGGGTTTACCATTCACACTATTTTTAGCATATCATCTGTATGTCATTTTTTTGGAAGTTTGGTATAAATCAATAAATAAACTAAAAAGCTCTGATAGTCTTTTAAAATGTATTTACATCCACAAAATCAAGATCTTGAAAGAGAACTACAACATTGTTTCATTTTTTTAAACACATTTGAATACACCTGCCCCTTTATATGATATGCATATCTTTACTAATTAAACTACCAGTTTAATGTGAAAATCCTTAGAATGTCTGTCGACATCAAATTAGTGAGTTAAATAATACTTCTGACAGGTTCACATTCATAGGCATATAGAGGGCATTAGTACTAGACACTTTGTAAAATACAAAGTGCTTACAAGATAATAGAAACAACACTTACATAATATAAAACAAAAGTAAGTGACAATAAGTATTGTGCTATGTATTCTGAAGGCCACTGATCAACAGTAGGGATGGGATTAAATTGGAATTCCCGGGGGAGGGGGTTATTTTACCTAGGAAAATTATGCATAATCGGGATGCTTGTGTAATTCCGCTTCAGTAACAAGATATAAGGGTATAAATACAAAAAATACTATTTTGAATAATATAGGGATTTGTTTAAAAAGTATGTTTTAATATTTTAGGTCAAGTGTCTTAAGTGCTGCTAAAACTAAAAAAATTGACTGGGAGGCTTTACTTTTCCTTTAGATTTTTATAATATATTCACTCAAGTTGCTAATAATGCCTCATTCATTAAGATAAAACTAGTAAAATAACGCAACTGTAAGTTAAAATGATATAAAATACAATTTTTTGTTTAATCAGTGTTTTACTTTTTTGTTAGTGGCTTTTACACCTATAGGGTTAGACAGAAATTTATGCCCTGAGTATAAAATACTAATCTCTATTAACATGCTAATACTTCCCCAATGGGGCACCTACAAGAGGTGTGAAATGAAGATTGTCTGAACCAAAGCAGAGCAGATTGGTTTAGAATTGATTTGACACATGGGGAAGAGTTATACTGAGCTTTACTCCATTTTTAAAATGTGGGAGAAAATGTCATTCAAAATTTAATTTTTGCTCCATTTTAATGTTGTTTGAAAGACAAATTCATAAAAGTGTCTGTAAACTGTCTTTTTTTCACTAAAAAATGAAAAGTGTCGGTTGAGTTGGAAATTCGGTGGATTTCTGTTTCTGAATATGAAGAAAGTATTTTACACCAGTTTACCACCACTTTTACTCCAAAAATGGGCTATCTCCACTTTTGTGAATTCCCCCCTTTGAATTAACTATTTGTAATGTAAATAGTGTAATTTAGAAATAAAAACGACACTATAAAAATCACAACAGAATTCCTTTTTAACACTTTGCCTGCCAAGCACATATGGGATATGTGCTGGCAGGCAAGTGCTCTAAGCTCCAAGAAGGTATTCGATACATTTTGTGCTTTTAAAGCAAAACCCACTGCACAGTGGCATTTGCCACTTCAACAGAGGGTTAGACAGTGACACAAGCCCTTAGGCAATGAACCAAGGGGGCTGCCACATTGGTCCTCTGACATGATCATTGCAGGACCACATGGATAAGAAAGATTCCAACTTCAGCATCCCCCCACGCACTTCCTGCTGTGTAGGCTCTGCTGATCCAGAGACCCTCAATGCTGCCAAGGATCACTGCCTTTAGTGTAGCTTTGCAATTTGGTTGTTTGGAGTAGAAGACATAATTACACTTTGTGGATACATTAGAATGTGTACTTTCCAAACTTATATGGGTTTTGTTGGGGGTCCATTGTTCACAGAAGGTGAATTGACAGCTAAGAAAATTCATATGCACTATTTTCATTTGGGGGAAAGTATTTGCAACCCGTTTTGGTATATCTATGCATATTTGGCATCAAACTGTTCAGTAGACCCTTTGGCGTTCATATTTAGGGTGGTATACCATTGTATGTAAGAAATTAGGATAGATGAATGCAGCAAATTACAATATTTTTATGCGATTTTCAGAAATGTCATAAAAACTGCTGCCTTTAGTTTAGCTTTGCAGTTTGGTAGTTTGGAGTATAAAGAAATAGTAACCCATTTTGGATTCGACAGAATGTGTACTTTTCAAAAAATATATGGTTGTCAGGGGTCACCATCAATTTTTGTAGCTTTTACCACACATAAAACTGGCAGTGTGGACTTCCTGTTTTGCGCCTGATGGAGGTGGCGGCAGGGTAGTGGAGCTCCATAGTAAACCCTCACACTCTGCTCAATAGCCTTTCAGATTTTCTCTTTTTGAGGTCTGGGAGAGTGGTGGATGTTCTCCTTCATTATTTCTGAGAAGCGGCTCGACTTACAATTTCGGTGTGGATGTGACGAAAAACTCTAGTGTGACGTCTCTGTTTTGTGAGGTGGCTTGTCGGAGAGATTTGAATTTTGGCGGCGGCTGACTTGCATTGCTGAGCAGCTGCTTGTTATTGTCTGTCCCTAAGAGTGGAGTTGCCTGCAGTGACACGACTGTTTGGTTATTTCGGCGAATCTGACACATTTATGGAGGTACTCGGTGGATTTATCAGTTAATGGTGGCTGGTTTAAAATTTGGTTCAACTGCTGAATGTTGTATATCCTGAACAACGGAACTGTTTTTTAAATGAAGAGGAAAAAATTAATCTTCTTATTAACTGTTATTTCGGATCTAGTTTCTTCTCGGTTTGTTTGATTATTATTTGATTTAAGCACCATTAAGTTGAGTAAAGGAGTAAAGTTTTGCAATATTGTAGTTTCCTGGTGATGTTGAATGGCATAGATTACATTGCCATCAAAATGAGAGGAGGCCTGTTATGAGAGAAATATAAAGTTAAAAAGAAGGAAAAAAAAAAAAAAAAGAGAGAGAGAAAGAAGTCCAAAAAAGTAAGGAAAGGAGGGGAGACATTAAAAAAAAAAAAGGAAGCAAGGATAATAAGAAAAAGAGGATAAAGAGGAAAAATAGAAAAAATAGCAAAATAGAAGAAAAAATTGAAAATTATTTAAAAAAAGTAAGGGAAGAAAAAATAGAAAAAAGAAATACATAAAAAAGTAGAAAAAAAGGGAACAACTGCATTTTGAAAGAAATGGATTCTCATCAAAGCTCTTCTTCTTTCCCTAAGAAAAATGGTAGGACCTATGAGAAGGGAAACAAATCTAAATTCTTTTAAGAAAACAGATCAAGACTTTATGTCTACTCTTTTATCTCCATCTCCTCGTAAGAATATTACAATCATGGAAGTTCAGAGTATCTGCTAATAGCATCTTATGGCATCTGAGGTTACTTAATCCCCTGATAGAGTCTACAATTGAAAAATCTTTAGATAAACTTCAGCTGAAGATTAACATGATTTCTGAGAAACTGAAAGGACACACTAAAAAGATGGTGGAATTGGAGGATATGGTTTCATCATTATTTGATGATTCTGTCAATTCAGTTTCAAAGATTGAGGCTCTTGAAAAATCGGCAAAAGATATGCAGACCAAATTACATGATTTGAGAATAGGTCGAGGAGAAATAATCTTCGCTTTTGTCACGGTTGGCACCCTAAATTCAGAGCCAATGCTAAGCACCCTGTTCTCGGCTCTTGATTCTGGCTTTAACAGCTGCCTTTCACCTCGGGAGGAGCCCTCGGCTAGTTGGATGCCGCCAGGTCTTATCAAGAGAGGTGCAAAGCAAAGGGTTCTGAATGAGCAAAGGGGCACAACAGTAAAGCAGAAGTCTTTTGGGCAGAAGGTCGCAGTACAAGGTGTAGACAGGAAGTGAAGTCAAATCAGGCCGGGTTGGGGCAGGCAGATTACAAGCAAAGTCAAAACAGGCAAGGGTCAAACCAGGAGATCAATCAGGCAGGATACGGAATAGAGAAGTCGGTTACCAGGCAGGGTCAAGATTTCGGAAGTCAGGATCATCAAAAACAGGCAGGGGTCACAGCAGATAGTCAAATCACAAGATACAGAAGCTTTAAACAGCACAGAGGCACCAGGAACTCGCAATGAGGAAACCTATAATGGACAAAGAACACAGCACTGAAGCTCCCTTAAATCCGGTTTGAATTTGGAGCCATGCGCGTTGACGTCATGCGTCAGTGTGCCTTAAAGAAGGGGCGTGCATAGCTACCGGCGCAGAACCAAAGGAGCAGTGCGGCGGGCATCCCAGCCACGAACCCCACCAGGGTAAGTCATTACAGCTTTGTAGGTTTTCCGGAATCTTTAAAATCTGATTCCTTACATAACTCGATTTCTAAAATCATTCCTCAACGTCTGGGTCTTTCTGTGGAACCTGGGAATTTTAAGATGGAAAGATTACATAGAATTAGCCCACTTCTGGATACCATCAGGTCCAAACCCAGAATAGTAATAGTCAAGTTTATAGACTATTCTGAGAAGAATGTGCTGCTTCAAGTGTACAAAAAGAAAAATGGTCTTGAGATGGATATAAATTACTAATTTTCCAGGACTACTCCCAATTTCTATCACAAAAAAGAAAGGAGTTTTCCAATGCTTGCAAATCTCTTGCTAACTTAAACGTAAATTTTTCTCTAGCCTATCCAGCTAAATTGTTTTGACCCAAGGGATGCAAACAAGTTTGTTTCTAAATTGGATTTACAAATAGTTGATTTCCAACGTCCTAAAGTCTCTACGGCTGGTATAGATACTACTACCTGTTCGGTTAAGAGTTTTTAGGCTGTAAGAGTTCAACATTCTCAAAAATCTTTTCTCCCTGCTCCTCAATCATCTCAGAGTAAGGCTTCAGTGGAATCTGCTAAGAGAGATAGATCGAGATCTCCACATTCTTCCCATTCTTCAGAGAATGAAAGAATGGTTCAATGATCATTTCCAAGAGGGTGTACTTGGGGATATATCAACCCTGGACTTCACTTTTTGGAAGAGAAGTGGTTTTCCTATATCTCCAAAGGAAAAAAAGGAAGTCACATATACTAACTGTTAGAAACTAGCTTCTTAACTAGATTTCTAGTTTTGCTAATATTTTTTGTTTTTAGTATCTTCTTCTGATGTTTTGTTTTTTTATTTGGTTTTGGCTATTTGTTCATAGTACTATTCTATGCGTTTCTATTATTCAAGTTTTTAACTTGCTCAAATAACATATTTAGATTTAAGTATGTATGAATCTTTGTTGGTCTTGCTATTTTTCTTATATGGCAATGTCACTTTTGTAAATAGTCTGAATATAATTTCCTGTAATGTTAATGGTCTAAATCATCCTGCAAAGAGAAATAAAATTTTGAAACACGTAGGTAAGCTTAAAGCTGATATAGCCCTTATTCAGGAATCCATGTCACAAAAAAGAATATTCAGCGTTGCTATTGGGATACAAAAAGTTTGCCTACGAGTCCTGCGGTAAACTTTCGCTTTATTAGTTATTTATTAATTTATTTAATTGCGCTTAGTGCCGGTTTTGGGCTCACCCTTCACTTCTGTTGGCCCGGATGCACAAGGCCCCAGACCCCTCGTATAATCACCGGATCAAGCTTCCAAAATATATGAAGGTATATTGTCTTACCCGGACTTCGTTGTGACCCAGGTGCAGCTGCCCTGAGTCTGTCGCTAAGGGAAACTAAATACTGCACACACCAAATTCCTGGACAGCGCACTCTTCGGATCACATCAAGGAATCGCTTGGTCATCAAATCATTGGTAAAAAAACCTTCATTTTATTTAAATATTGAACATCTTAACAAACTGTTGAACCTTGCGCCATGAGGTCTGACGCGTTTCGTGTCGCTGCACTTCATCAGAGACCTCACTTCCTACTGGCAAATCCCTCTTTTAACCCCACTTAATCCCTCCCATTCATTTTACATGATTAACCCTTTAATAACATGATGTTAAAAATACAATTCAGATATACCCTTAAAAAACAAACAGTTCATTAATTATGTATAAATTCATTAGTTATATTTTCTCTACGTATGTAAATTCATCTCTTTCAATACAAAAATCCAAATTTCAATGTCTCAAGATACTTTCCATAATTCCATTCAAATCACTTATGTTAAAGTACTACTGTTCAAATTGATATTATTGTAGATACATTACATCCAAAAAAGGTTACAATATTAAATGCCAGAATGGATACAATTACTTGTTAAAAAGAATCAATTCATTTCCTTAGGTTTCAAAACTTTAAACATGTAGCGATTCCATACAGTACACCTCATGCTCACATTTTATATTTAGAAGAAGCAACTGATGTCAAAGACAGAGTTCAGGCCCCTAGGTTGTCTCGTGCACAGTTTAAAAATCCATTTAGTCTCTGCTTTCCGCAATCTAGCCTGTAGATCTCCACCTCTTGGGCCCAAAGTCACTCTCTCTATACCCTGAACTGAAACCAACCGCAGATCCCCATTATTACAACTCTTAAAATGTCTAGAGACTGGGGTGGTGTCACTACCCGACTTTATGGTGTTGAGGTGTTCCCTAACTCGACTTTTCAAATTCCTTATGGTGCATCCCACATACTGGATTAGGCATTTCTTACATGTGATTAAGTATACAACCGCTCTTGTATTACAATTAATGTAATTCCTTATTTGAAAAGTTTCCCGTGTAACACTACATTCAAAAACATCCGATACCTGAATCACTTCGCAAGTCAAGCATCGCCTTGATCCACACCTATACATCCCTTGGCTCTGTAGCCATGTTCTTGGCTTGGCTTCTGTCCTAAATAAACTCGGCGCTAGGGCCATCCCAAGGGTAGGAGCTCTCCGTGCCACAACTCGAACTCCTGGTTCTAGTATCTTCTTAAACATTTTATCACCATACAGTACAGGTAAGTGCCTAAGGAATATATTTCTTATTTTATTATACTGGGCACTATATGTCATACTCATAGTGAGTTTTTGATCCTCTTGCTTACATGGAACTGTATCAATCAGCTTCCCCGCCTGTCTATGGTATCTCCCCTTCTTGTTCCTACTACCCATAATCAGATCTTTTCTATCCATGTTAAGGGCTGACAAGAAGGCATTCTGCAATACCCTCATGTCATATCCCTTACATAGGAATCTATCACGTAATTTACAGGATTCCTCTATGTACTTCTCTTCAGTGCTGCAGTTCCTGCGTAAACGCAGGAACTGCCCCCTTGGGATCCCCATATTGAAATGCCTCGGATGACATGAATCGGCTCTCAATAGAGAATTCCCTTCACATGGTTTCGTATACACCATAGTGACAATCTCACCCTCCTCAATATGTATCGACAGATCCAAATCGGTAATATTCTCTCTATTGAAAATACTAGTGAATTTCAAATTCAAGGCTTCATTATTCAAACCCACTATAAAACTGTTAAATGATTCACTATCACCGGCCCATACAAACAACAGGTCGTCGATAATATGTCTAAACAAAATAACATGTTCTAACAGAGGGTTCTCACTCTTAAGTACGTGGGTCTCCTCCCACCAACCCATGTACAGGTTGGCGTAGGTGGACGCAAACAGTGCCCCCATCACAGTCCCACGCACCTGAAGGTAGAAAGTGTCACTGAACATAAAGAAATTGTATGTTAGTAGATACAGGATGGCCTCCAATATAAATTCCTTTTCTCCTTCATTGTAACCACTATATCTATCTAGATGGTATTTAATTGCTATCATACCTTTCTCATGTGGTATACTTGAATATAGTGAAACCACATGCGCCGTCCACCATCCATATGTATTTTTCCACTGTAGCTTATGTAGTAACTGTAACACATCCCTTGTATCCTTTAAATAGGAACCAAGACGTTTAACCAGTGGCTGTAGCATAAGATCGATCAGCTCAGACAGCCCCTCATTCAAAGATGAAATTCCTGAAATTATCGGCCTCCCCTTAGGTGGCATTTCATGCTTATGCACCTTAGGAAGGTGATAAAATATGGGTACTTGTGGATTATCAGGTACTATAGTGTTCCAAGTTTTTTCAGTAATGAGGCCCAATTGTTTCCCAAACATAGCTATTTTCTCAATATCCTTCCTAAACTTCTGTGTCGGATTGAAACTCAATTCCTTATACGTTTCCTTATCTCTTAACTGTCGAAGGGCTTCCTTCTCATAGTCTGCTGTACTTAGCATGACTATTAGGCCCCCTTTATCTGCTTGTTTAAATGTCAAAGTTTTATTCGTTTTTAATTGTTGCAATGCTTTCTTTTGGCCCATTGTAAGATTCACTAGTCCGCGTCCCCTCTTCTGCTTGTCTATAATTTAATCTAATTTAATCTTATTCAGGAATCCAATCTAAATGAAACAGATATCAGGAAGCTCTTTAAAGGGTAGGTAGGTGAAATGGGTTATTCAGCAGCAATTAATAAGAAAAATGGAGTTATGGTTCTATTTAGGAGGAATTTAAATGCAGATATAATACAAGTGGAAAAAGACAAAGAAGGTAGATGTATTTTTATTGAAGCTAGGATAAATGACAAGTCCTGGTACTTTGCTTCTATCTATGCTTCTAATAAAGACAAATAAGTTTTTTCTCACAATTAACTAAAAAGATCACCTTATTGCCTAAAAGAAATGTAATCGTAGGAGGAGATTTTAGCGAAATCTATAATCAAAACATGGATTGTATTTCTGCAGTCCCCAGACTCCGTGCTAGGAACTCTAAGTTACTGTCACGGTCGGCACCCTAAACCAGAACTAGTGCCAAGCTCCCTGGCCTCGGCTTCACCAGTAGTGTGACCGCCTTTGGCTTCAGGAGGAGCCCTCAGCGTACTCAGATGCCACCTGGACTTTACGAGAGGAGCAAGGCAAGGAGTTCTGGTAAGCAATGGGGCACGACGTTAAAGTCAGTTAGGCCGAAGGTCACGGTACAACAGGATAAGGCAGAATTGTAGGCAGGCAGGCTGGGTTGAGGCAGCCAGATAACTAGGATCGTCAGGAAGGCAAAGGGTCAAACCGGGTAGTCAATCAGAATAGGATAAGGCAGAAGGAGTAGTCAAGATACAGGCTGGGTCGGAGTATGGATATCAAAACAGGCAAGGTCACAACAGGAGATCAATATCAAACAGGAACAGATGCACAAAGGCTCAGAGGCACCAGGAAAACAAGTCCTATCACGGGCAATGATCAAAGTAAAACTGTCCCTTTAAATACATTTAAAATTCGCGCCAACGTATGACGTAAGATGAAGACAGACGTGCGTGCCCTAGGCGCAGAAGATCCATGCGGGCGTCCCCGCTTGGAGTGCGGCGGCTGTCCCCGCCTACCCCCACCACCCCTACCGGGGTAAGTTGTTACAGTTACTTAGTAATTTTATTAAAGATTCTGGCCTGAACGATGCTTGGAGAATTTTTCACCCATCTGAAAAAGATATGACTTTCTTTTCTCACACTCACAATGTGGGTACAAGAATTGATTTTCTGTTTGTATCCAATGATGTTATTGATAGGATGGCTCATGTTACTATAGGTCCCATAGTGCATTCAGACCATGCTACCCTTAAATCTAGTATTATTAGTTCACAGAGGTTAAAGAGTTTTATTCCTTGGTCATTTCCTTCTTTTCTATTAGAGAGAAAAGATTTTATTGAAATGATAGAAAAAAGATGTATTCTGTTTGTTAATGAGAATTAACAATTATAAAGAGAATCCAACCCTTTTTTTGGGAGACTTGGAAGGCAGTCATATGAGGAGAACTGTCAGCTTATAAAAAGGGACTTCTTAGAAAAGTTAACTCAGAGTTTGTTACTTTAAACAAATCTTTATTTGACACGTATTTACAAATGAAAAATTATCCAATTGTTGAGAATGTTATTGCCTACAAAGAAACACTGGTAAAAGTAAAAGGAGGTCAGGGAAAAATTCACACTCTCCTTTGTAAAGGCCAAATTTAATAATCTTAGTAATAAGGCAAATATATATATATGTCAAACATTGATAGGGGCTGGTCTAGTACATTTCAGTTGGTTAAATTTAGGGATGAAAGTGGGAAAATTACAAACAATCCTTTGAAAGTTGTGGATATATTTAAGAATTATTATCAATCTTTATATGCTCCTTCCGATTTGGACAGGCAATTGAGGAACACTTTCTTTGGAAATGTATCCTTTCCACAAATTTCATCTATCCAGTTAGAATCACTTAATAGATTAATTACTATTGAAGAAGTTGTAGTGGTAAAGCGGGTGGTCCTGATGGTTTGCCATCTTCCTTCTACAAATCTTTAAATCTAACGATGGCTTCCTTTTTATGTGCTATGTTTAAAGATATTATTTTATGGTAAGGGTAGTTTATTCTCATCGGCACTGTTATCTAATTTGAGAATAATTCCCAAAAAAATATAAAGATTCCACCAATCCGGCCTCTTATAGACCCATTTCTCTCTTAAACCAAGATTTAAAAAATTCTTTCCAAAATTTTAGCTGACAGATTAGCTCTGATTATGCCTTCCTTAGTTTCTATTGAACAGAATGGCTTTATCAAAAGTTTTAAAATGTTACTATTCCATCGGAACTGCTTATTAAATCCCTAAAAAATTATAACAATAGGTTTGGAGCTGTAAATTGGAGATTGCACCATTTTAAGTTAATTCATACAGGTTTCAGTTGTTGTTATAAAAGAGCTGAGGATTCTAAGAACATTTCTTTCTGCCCAAAATGTAATGCTGAAAACGTAGACATGTTTCACCATTTTTGGTCATGTCCTTTGATATCTCAATTATGGGCAAAATTGGAACTGTTTCTCTTTCTTAGTTTAGGAAGAGAAATTAAGTTGTGCCCTATTTTCGCTCTACTAGATTTAATAGATGGTGACATAGACTCCATGGGGCAAATTCACTAACAGGCGAAAATTCGCCAGCGCTGGCTTTGCGCGCATCGCAACACTTCGCCAGGTGTAAATTCGCCTGGACAACGCTAATTCACGAACATTTGAATTTGTGCTGGGGAAATTATGCCAGCGAAATTACGCTCAGCAGTTCGAAGTTACGTTAGCGTTGGCTAATTAGCATACGGCGTGCAGTTAAAGTACAATGGCCGTATATGCTGCAGCAAATACATTACACTACAGAAGGCCAGGGAACCTTAATAAAATTATATAAAATTTTTATAATGCCCTACACATGTGCCCACAGTATAGTTTAGGTGCCATATGTTAGCAAATGTAGGAGGGAAGGAGGATACCCGAAAGAAAAATTTACGCTCTTTTTCAGTCTATCACTCTTTAAATAGGAAAAAACGCCAGCATTTTTTGGGACTTAGAAAAATTTTAAACTTTTTTTTGAGGAACTCCTATCTACTCTATTGCACTTCTCCTGGTCTGAGGTGGCGAAGGCAAGTCTGGCGATAGAGGTAAGGGTCAGTAAAATCAAAAACTTTGCGTAGTAACGCTCTTTCGCCAGACCGTAAATACGCCTGCCATTAGAGTGCGAAGTTGCGCCAGAATCTATCTCCTTGGCGAAATTACGCCAAGGAGATAGATAAAAATTGGCGAAGTGCCGAAATGACGTCACGCTGGCGAATTTTCGCCAGCGTTAGTCACTTCGCCCTTTAGTGAATCTGCCCCCATAAATCTAGGTTTCATAAGATAAGGTTTTACTAAGGGGCCCATTTACTTAGCTCGAGTGAAGGAATAGAATAAAAAAAACCTTCAAATTTCAAATGTTTTTTTTGGCTGCTTCACCCATCTAATTGGCTACTTCGACCTTTGACTACGACTTTGAATCGAACGATTCGAACTAAAAATCGTTCGACTATTCGACCATTCGATAGTCGAAGTACTATCTCTTTAAAAAAACCATCAACCCCCTACTTCGCCACCTAAAACCTACCGAAGTGCAATGTTAGCCTATGGAGAAGGTCCCCATAGGCTTTCTAATGTTTTTTTGGTCGAAGAAAAATCGTTCGATCAATGGATTAAAACCTTTGGATCGAAGGATTTAATCGAACGATCGAACTATTTGCGGTAAATCCTTTGACTTCGATATTCAAAGTCAAAGGATTTACATTCGACAGATGAATATCGAGGGTTAATTAACCCTTGATATTCGACCCTATGTAAATCTGCCCCTAAGTGTATTAAATCTTTTCATGAATGCCAATCTCTATTTATTGGATTAGGAAGGAAGTTCTTACTTTAAAGGAGGTCCTGTCCTCTGTAAGTCAGCTGTGTCTGCGGGAAGCTTTATGATTTGACTGTGGAAGTGACGAACCCTCTCACTCTTTTTATCATCTTTGGTCTAAATATTTAGAATTATTTGACAGGTCAAAGAGGAGTTTTATTTTATGTTATTATGTTATTTTCAATTTTGGAATTTATAATTTATGTTTGAACTTTTGCTGTTTACTCTAAAAGATGTAACGGATGTTAATTGGATTTTTCTCTTGTATAATACTTGTTTATTAAACTAATAAAATGTTGACATTGTTTACAAATTAGGGTAAATGTAAGCCATTAAATAAGTATTAAGTATGCAAAAGTAGATTTTGGGGTCTTTACATGCCATGTACTTTGATAAAGCTATGAACATTGGGTATCAAACTGTTCAGCGATCCCCTGACATTCATAGTTAGGATGTTTTATTTTGGTACCTAATGCTATGTGGGAAATATGATGCTTCAAAATGGAAGCTTTAATGTGATTTTTGGAAATGTAACCAAAATCACCAAATTTTGGAAAGTTTGTGTTTTGGTACATACATGTGTACCCATTTTGGATTCAGGGGAATGTTTACTTTCCAAAAATATATGGCTTTCTGGGGTGAGTGTACTTTTTTAGTTTTACTCCCCATACAGTGCTCTAAATGTGTTGATTTTGCAGTAGCTGAAATTATAGATCATATGGAGTGTCTTCTTTTTGGGGCCCCTCCCTGTATGCCACATACTTAGGTAAACGTATGCATATCAGGCATCAAAATGTTCAGTGGACCACAGGCATTCATATTTAGGGTGTTTTATCTGGTTACCTAATGATATGTGGGAGATAAGAAGCTTTAGACTAGAAGCTTTTTTTTTCAGTTCAATTTTTTTTTTAATAAAAATTATAAATTTAGGAAAGAGTTGCAACTTGGTAGTTTGGAGTACACAGATATATTTACCCATTTTGGATACATCAGAATCTGTTCTTTCCAAAAATGTGTAGTTTTTTAGGGTAAACCTACTGTTAGTGGAACATTTGACCTTGAAATCAGAAGTATGCCGTTTTGTGGAGCGGTGCTTTGGAAATTTGTTAGTGTACTACCCAAGTACTACTTTTGACCTATATAAATTGGAAATCTACATAAAGATATATATATTTGGTATTGGTGTGTTCAGGAGACATGGAACTCTCCAAATATGCTGTCTTGTGCATAAAATAAATTATATTTCTGATATATGTGTTTATATTATGGGAAACATGATTTATTTCATTCTTTAGACACTTTAGGGCAGGTTTACTAAGGTTTACTACGGTTCGAGTGAATTTTCGAAGTTAAAAAAGTTTGAACTTCAAAGTAATTTTTTGGATACTTCCACCATCGAATAGGCTACTGCGACTTCGATTCAAAGAAAATCGTTCGAATATTCGACCATTCCATAATCAAAGTACCGTCTCTTTAAAAAAACTTTGACTTCAATACTTTGCCAAATTAAACCTACCGAATTGCTATGTTAGCCTATGGGGACCTTCTAGACCATTTTTCTAAGTCTTTACACATCGAAGCAAAATCGTTCGATCGTATGCTAAAATCGTTTTTCGATTTTACTTCGATTGTACAATGGCCAAATTCGGTGAAAAATACTTTGACTTCAATATTCGAAGATATTCAATTCGAGGGTCGAATTTCGAAGTATTTATCACTTCAAAATTCGACCCTTGATAAATCTGCCCCTAAGAATCATATATCTTCTTAGAAGTAGAATTACACCAAAATTCTAGCATATTTTGAAAGTTAAGGTTGTCCTAAAAAAAAAATATTGTGTTCCTGGGTAAACTAAAAGACCCCCCCCCACCAGAAAAGGCCCTTAAAGGGTACCCGTCACCCAAAAAAAAATCCTATTTTATCATGTTAGTCAAGCAAAATGAACTTTACTTTACACTGTCTTAATTATTTGAATCATTTTTCTATCAGTCTGGGAATTCATAATTATAGCAAGGAGGCAGGAGCAATTTTATGGACACCGTAATTAAGGCAAGCCTTGCATCATCACAGAATCTTGTTTGTGCATCAGAATAGGCAGGCCCGGACTTGCGGCGAGGCCGCAAAGGC
Source organism: Xenopus petersii (assembly GCA_038501925.1). Taxonomy (NCBI): domain Eukaryota; kingdom Metazoa; phylum Chordata; class Amphibia; order Anura; family Pipidae; genus Xenopus; species Xenopus petersii. The sequence continues at coordinate 90,596,694 of CM076680.1, read as the reverse complement.
CCGGGCCTAGGGCGGCATCAATTAAGGGGCAGCATAAGCAATTCTCTTGCCGGAGCACTAGCGCCGAACGGCTAGTGTGCTCTCTTTCGAGAGGGAGGGGCATAGGAGGACGCCGGCCTCTGGGTGCCCTCAGGGCAAATCCGGCCCTTAGAATAGGGGGCCTAATGTCCATCCCCATGCCCTGGTTACACAATTAAATGGTTAAGAGAACTGGGGGAATGTGTGGAGTGCAGTGACATCTAGGAAGTGCTGAATGGAAAGTGAAAGAAATTGCTTGCCCTGCCTCCATGCCTAAGGCATAGAGGAGGGGCAGGCAATATTTGATTGACAGCTATTTTTAAATGAGTTTAAAACACCTATGAATGCTTTAATAAAATAAAGAATTTGGATTTCATGTTTAATTTGAAAAGGACTTTTATTATACAGCTTTTTATGTCTGGCTGACAGGTCCACTTTAAAGTGAAAGAATGGTCCAGCAAAAATGAAAGTGAAAGGGTTAAACTTTAATTTTGTAAAAACTGTAAAAAATAAAAACTGGAAGTAATTGAAAAAAGTCTTTATTTCTGTTGAACAATCTGAAAACAATTGAATGGAAAAAAAGAATTTTGAAGGTGAACAGCCCTTTTATAAAGCACTAATGTGAAAGTTGGGCTGTGTTCACTTTCCACTTTCTTTTATAAACAGGGTAATTTGTTTAGAGCTCCCTATCTACCTTTAAACAAACAAACATTTCCCTTATCTAAGCAGCCTTTGAGCAGCTCATTATCGGGGGCTTCACAGTGGATTGGTAATTAGTTTTATCAGCTGCTCTGCTGTTCTGTAGGACCAGAGGTGACAGTAAGTACTAAAGTGAAACTGGCATCATATTATTCTTTGGTGCTAGAAATAACAGAAACCATAAATATTTCTTAATTAAAACAATATGCAAAAAGTATGTTTAGCACAAGCTCTATTCATTCAGCTAATGTTGCAGAGGGGTGCATACTGTCCCCTTCATGCTTTCAAATATTATCTATTAAGGTTGCAAAGCAAAAGCACAGACAATTACTTTGAAGATGATATATTATACAAATGTGCTTGTATTAGACATCAACCATGCCATGATATTTTTATCAGATATAACGTTGTTTTTGATAAGGTCAGGAAAAGTCGAGCATGTTTTTAGATTTGTGCATGAAAGCTTCTAGTTATTTTGGTTATAAAAAAAAAATAAAAAAAGCAGTACTCAGCTCTGGTTGAAAGCCTTCTTCTCCAGCTGTTACTGTATAGCTGCTCTGCCTCTCCATCAAAAGCATGGGGGAAAAGGGTCTGAGAGAGGTCATATGGCGGATAAGTGGTTTGCTTTTTACTTTCATTAGCACAAGTGATGGCTACCCATGGATTTCAAATTTGTTTCAATTTGTGCTGCAAGCTCTTTTCAACCAGGAAAAGAGTCTGATTGTCATTGAAGAGCTGCTGCAGTAACAAAGACAGAAGTCATGAAAAAACGGTTTTGACATGTGATCCTCCAGGGCTGATGTCACTAACAGCTGACCTATCATAAGACCTAAACAAGCATGCCAAAAAGACTATTATTGTGCAGTAGCCCCCTGCTAGTTTCTGCATGGAAACAAGCTTTCTAACATAATGGAGTGATTTTGTAATCTGTCATAATACGATAAGCTCCTGAGCCAGAGACTGTGACCCCTCACAGGTATAATAACCCTTTTATTCCTTGCTTTATGATCTTCAGCTTCATAAGTGGAAGAAAAAAAATAATTTCTGCAGCTAATTAGATTGGGTGTTTTGTTGTACACAATCGCCAGGAATTATATTCAGCAGTAAAATCTCTAGAGCAAGATTCCTCAGTAAACTCAAATGACTATTTATAGTTAAGAAATTTTGGGATTCTAGCATAAGCCTTGAATTTTTACATAAACTCATTAATTCGAATACATTGTCAAGGATTGTGCAACCATATTAGGATTTAAAAATAAAAAGGTACTGTTGTATCATATTGTTATACAGTTGGCCAAAGATTTGCTTATTCTTTAAACTGCTGGTTTTATTATATATATATTCAGTCTAGACATGGAATGTTGTCTGTATTTGGAATCATTGGAAATGTTGAATTGAACTTAACAGTGCAAGGAATTAGAGGGATTATTTAATATTGTGAGGCAAAATGCAAAAACTTGTGAAAATAGCAATGAATTTCCTATATTTAGTAGCGATGAAGTGAATTTCACTCTTTTGCACATGCTTTTATGGGGCACACATGTGGACAGCCCATAGGCATCAAAATGCAGGCATCATTTCTAAAAACTGTTCAACTCCATCCCCTAGCTCCCCATCCCAAACAAAATAAGTTACAGGTGCAAGAGGATGCCTGGTACTGTCATTTTGTTTTATTAACACAAAGATATTACTATGTAATTTATACTTTGCATTTTTTTTATATAATCATGTCCACATAACAATTATAAACCTAGTGCGCTTTAGATATTTGGTACCAGACAATAATCCAACTGTGATTGGGGGATATGCAAAGAACAGGCAGGTTTCAAACTTCTACATACTCTAGAGAAAACTATTTATTAGTGTTGTTGCAATATGATTTCAGCCCCGAGTTGCTGGACTACTGCATCCAGGATGCTTTATCCCTTGGTAATAAATTGGAGTGTTATGGTTGTAGCCTTGCAACATGTTGATTAAGCTACAGCCTTTACACCACCTTAAAAAAGAATAGCAATCTGTTTCATGGATAAATATCCAGTTTGTTTAATGTCAATGCATAGTTCATCATGTTTATTGTGTTTTCTAATGTTGACATTGGTGTTCTTGTTCAGTTCAATATATATAGGAGTATCTTTTAGCACTTTGTTTAACTGGAGTTATGTATTATGTATCTCTTTGCCCAATGTTACAAGGAGCGTTTACATGGCTAACTTAGCAGCAAAGGCTGCAGGACAAATCTGCAAGGAGTAGCCTATCTTGAGAGTTTGCTTTGTACCTTTCTACACAGTAGGAAGGTTGGTGTGAATTTACAACAATATGTTGGGCCCTTAGAGCCGCATACACAAATCACTTGCACCTAGCTTTTGATGCTTTCCCTTTACTTAAAGGAACAGTAACACCAAAAGATTAAACTGTATTTAAGTAATTAAAATTGAATGTACTGTTGTGCTGCACTGGTAAACCTGTCGTGTTTGCTTCAGAAAGACTCCTATAGTTTATATAAAAACGCTGTTGTGTAGCCATTGGGACAGCCATTCAAAGCTGAAAAAGAAGAAAAAGGCACAGGATACATAGCAGATAACAGATAAGTCCTGTAATATACAAAGGGATTCTTCAGACTTATCTGTTATCTACTGTGTACCTTTGTCATTCCTTTAATGCCTGCCGTAAGCAGACAGTGGAAGTGGGCTAACTGTGCAAGTCAGAGTCAGATAGATGCTTAGGCCTCTTCCCATGCCAGGATGAAAAAAACCAAAGAAAAAGGGGCTGCACCCAAATGGATTAAGGTGCTCTTGACACATACTGTTTTGGAAAAGTAGTATGCCCTTCCTCAATTAATGAATGAGTATATGGCTCCCTAGCTGCCAGGGCCGGAACTAGGGTTAGGTAGAGTAGGCATGTGCCTAGGGCGCAACGCTGAGGGGGCGCCAGGCACGTACCTGCTCTGTCGCCTACCCCGTGTCCGGTCCCATCTCTCCCCGACTGCCACTGGCGTCTTCCGTGTAAATGCCCTCTAACCCACGGAGCCCCTCCCTCGAGAATTTATTTTGGCTGTTGGCTACTGGGTGTCACGATCGCTGCCCGGAGCAGTTCCAGGAGCTCCGGGCGGCGTGTCCTCCCCTGCCGGCGTCGCTCCCAAAATGGAGGTGCCCATGGCCACCACGTGGGTAGCGGCACTGGCGCGATGACGTCAGTGCGTCGACGTCGGCGCAAGGACGCCAATGATGTCACTATTGCGCCAAATTCAAATATAAAAACCCTACCAAGACGCCAGAATGGCGCCCAAGTATAGGATCCATTTCCTACATGTTTCCTAGGTTTCCTGTGAACTATTTAAGATATTACCTAGCTTCTGATCGTTGCCTGACCCCTTGCCTGGACTTTGGACTTCGCTTGTTATTCTGCCTGCCTTTTGAACTCTTGCCTGGACTTTGATAAACCGTTTGATTACCCTTTGGATACCGCGACCTTGATTCCCTTGTGGGCTTCCTCCTTGATCCTGAAAACCTCCCTGGTGGGAGCATCCGGCTCCCTGACACTGGGCATGCTCAGGTCTTCTCAACTCAGCTTACTTAAATGACCCCCAGTCTAGCAGCCAATGAAGAGATGGCATTGCTGGTTCCCATAAAAATTCTACTCTAGAATTGAGCTTAACCAATACACTGTACAAGTCAGGCTTGAACTTGATTGTACCTTTTGCACTGATGCTGTAGTCTGTGTGTTCTGGAACAGCGCCGTACTAGATGAGACCAACGACTGCTTTGTATCGAATGGCGGCGGGAAGTAGCTGGCGACTCACTAAGGCTGCGACCAGGAGGACACAGCGAGACTGGGTGAGCTCCGATGCGGATCGCATCAATCTCTATATGATTACTTGAACTTGATTGTGCCTGTGTTTTGCACTTTGTTTCTTGCCCTGCCACAAATAATTACCCACTTGCTATAGTATGATATTATAAGTATTTATTCAATTAATTTAAAGTGTTTTATTTTTATTGTAAAAAGTACTATTTTGTCTTTGCAGATCAAATTCTCCTAGGCTTTGGGGCCACCACTGCTTATGTGTCACTGCCCTCTCCTGGTCACTTGCACAGAAAACACAATATTTTTAGCTACCACATTTCATTTTATTTGCACTTCTCTCCTAACATCTGTCATTTATCTAAGTACATTGTTTTTCAAAAATGGATGATACATTTTACAATGTATTTTGAGCTAAGGCCAAAAAGTGAAATGCTTATTGTTTTATTGTTGTTTTTCCTTCATGCATAAATCGAAGACATATGAAATGTAGCTACATACAGGCTTGCACTTTAATATGCAGACTATTATGATTGGTAACATTTACACTACTTATAATATAGAAATATGCATGCATCTTTTTTTTTGATTTTTCACAAGAATCTCTGTGTTGCTGGTCTTATTTGGTATAACTTTGGAATATTTACAGTGCACTTGAGGCTATTGTTGAAGCGGAGTGCTGTTCCTGGAGGGAAGCTAGTATTATTAGTCAAGCTGGCACTGTAATACCTACCATATCAGTGCCATATCTTGGAAGCTGGAGTATTCTGGAAGAAACAGGCAAGCCCCCCAAAGAAGTATCGTGATTACAGGGATCACCCCAACCTATGTTTCCTTATTGGTAGCCCACAAGGGGCCCAGTTTAGTGAGGGAACTCATCAAACTTGTGAAGGTAGCGCCAAGTGGGCAGGATTCATATTTATGTTTTATATGCTAAAATGTTCACCCCTGTATATAAATAAACTGATGTATATAAATAGACTGCTGAGCTGACTAATACAGTAAACTTCAAAATAACTGATTTTGGGTTCTTTTGCAGAGCAAATAATACAAAATATTTCAACTTAAATCAGTAACATGACAACACAAAAAGGGGAAAACAAAAAAAAAAGAATCAAAGTCATATTTTCCCCGTCAGGTGACCTCCGTTGATCCATCATTTAGACAAGTTTGTTTGAGAGTATGGTGAATTATAATATAAGACTATTTGTGGATAGTATATCACTAACAATGAGCTCCCCTCAGACTACCTTACCAAATGTATTTAAACCCCTTAAAAAAAGATTGTAAATTGCTGTTCTAAGCACTTTTACAATTTTCAATAATTTTTTCTTTTCATTTCAAGTTGTTTTTAAACTTCTAATACAATGAATTTTCTAACAGCGCCGTCTGCTGGTAAGTTTAGAAGAGAACATCAACTTTTCATTCATTTGTTTTTATGGTTTACATTTCCTTTAACTCTTCTAAATACCTTACTCTTACTCTCAATATATCACTAGATCAGAAATTCATTGAGATTAACTTTTATTTCCATTGGTCACAAAAGTCAATCAAATATCTATGTATCAAATTTGCCCCATTGCTTGATATCCTGTACACAGCTAACTATCCTGTTCTAATTACTAAGTTAAAATATGACCTAAAATCCTCAAATTCATATAAGTTATTATGGTTTGGCTGCATAGCTTCAGTGAATATAACCCTCTAACATAAAATATGTTTCCCAGATCCACCAATTCACTTTAAAAAAAAAAAAAAAAAATCTAACTTCATAAGGAAAAGAAAGCACCCATAGCAGCATAAGGACCACTATTATTACAAACCTGAGAGAGATTAGTATCTTTCTCGAATGACAGCGTCCAAAGCTTTTACCAACCTGTGTATGGCCATCTTTAGAAAGCAATTTCACCCCCCCCCCCCCACTGCAGCAACAGACCTATTTTGGATCCTGATGCATACCTCCTAACTGCCCCATTTTTATGATTTTGACATCTCAGCCGGCAGTCCCAAATTGTTACTGGAATGTCCTGACTTTCTTTTTGATCTCCTGCACTGAAAAGCCAGAAAAAGATTTAAAATTTCTAAAACTTAATTAGGAGGCATTTGGCACACACCCCAGACTACTCAGTGCCTGCACTTAGATACATTTGTAACTATTTAAGATAAGCAAAGATACAATTGTAACTATTTAAAATAAGCAAGTCTCTTGAGGAAACTGTGACTTGCAGCTTAAAGGCCAATTCACCTTCATTAGCAAAACTAAAATAACACATAAAACCTGACCCTAAAACTCCCAGAAATTTGTTCAAGCTTTCCAAAGCCTGCCAATTTTTGTAAAATGGATGTGGTATTTAGAGTGTGTGACCATAAACTAGGCTTAGTTCCAAAAATTTCCACCACGATCTGCACATCAAATCCTTTTGTTCCTCTTTCTATTCCACAAATGTTGGGAGGTATGCCTATACAACAAAGGGCCAAACTCAGTTTTATGAAACACTAACGCTACAAATGAAATAAATTCTCTGCTTATCAGTTATGCAACACAAGCACTTCTAGTGAACTTGAAACATTTAAGCCCTGGATTCAGACAAATTTGACATTGCTGATAATATTGGCTCCAAGCCATAAGTAGCCATTCTAAAGAAAGTTATAAAATACCTATTAACTAGGTTCCTGCAAGTTAAACACATTTGGACAAATTTTCACCTGTGAAGGATTCGCCACATTTCACGCTACATTGCCAGCAGTTAATTTGCTACCACTACACTAATTCACTAAAATGTGAAGCTTCATCTCGGCAGCCAAACCCTGACGAAGTTTCGCTATCATAAATTCGTCAGTGCGAGCATTTCATAACGAGCCTTCTTAACGTTCGTTTCTGCCTAGCGAAACTTTGTTAGTACACTTACGCTTAGGTCAATGTGAATAGGGCAGGTATGTATAGGTTGTATATATGTCTTTATAAGAGATGTTAGTGCAAATGCTTGAAGTGGCCATTAATTATTAAAAATTTCAGAGGAAGCAAAATAAAGACAAAAGAGATCCTCTAATGTCCTAGACATGAGTCCACTCTAAAACAAATGTGGCATGACCTTTAAATGGTTAAAAAAATAATAATAACATGCCTGGGCCTTTATCAAGTGTTAGTGGTGCATATTTATACACATAGCCCATCCCAAAAGGAGGCGCTCAATTATGACGTCATACATGTGAATCACATCTCATTAAAATCATTAGCTTAGTGAGCATATTAAATCAAATTGTGACACGTAATTAGCATTCTCACCACAAGATGCCACTACCGAGTGGAGTAAGTGAATATTCATAAAATAGTCCATTTGCTGAGATTCCTTCCATGTATACCCTGCAAATGCATACCAAGTATATATTGTAATGTTGACAGAAGCGACAGATACACAATAAAGGCATTTTACTATAAACAATGTGTCATTTTCTCACTGACCACATATTTGATACATTTGTAACTTTGTTGCCTTTTCTGTCTACTTAAGTATCTTACATTTGCACATCATGAAAACAAGATTGTTTAGTTTTTCAATTCAAAAAGCAGCTCAACACCAGTTGGCCATTTAACCCTTTCGGTGCCACACAGTCCAACTCATAGGTCCAATAGGCTTCCCTCTGGAGTAAGGCCTTATCGAAATCTCCTCCCCGTATTCTTTCTGGAACATGCTCAATTGGCATGCAACAGAACACTGCAGGGCTATGTTTAGCCTCTGCCCAATGCCACACCACCAATTGCTGTGCTATATCTTGTTTCTTGCCCTTGTCCTTATTCTTATCGTCCCTGTCAGGATCTAATGCAGCCCTTATACTGGCTCTATACATCCCAATTCTCTCTTTGAGTTGACGTATCGTCTTCCCACAATATAGGAGACCACAAGGGCATTTTATGATATAGACTACCATCGTGGTGGTACATGTCATGCGATGCTTAATCGCGTATTTTTTACCAGTATTGGGGTGAGTAAAACTTGAACCCAAAATCAGACTGCTGCACATTATGCAACCGGTGCATTTAAACACGCCTGGACGCGGCGTTAAAAAATGTTGTCTCTGGAGCTCAGTATATTTAGATACTGGATCTGCAGAGCTTAAGTTCTCTTTCAGACTTCGACCTCTTTTGTTACTAAATTTAGGTCTTTTGGGGAGCTTTTTAGTCAGCACCCCATCACTTTGTACCATAGGCCAGTGTTTCAATACACATTTACGTCTATAGTTAGCTGCTACATCATAACGACTGACATAGTACATATCTTCAGTGTGTTTCTTAACAGTCATTTCGTCAGTTCGCTCCAGCAGCATTTCCTCCCTATCGAGCTCTAAGGCCCATTGTATTGTGTCTTGCTAAAGCTTTGACCCAGCACCCACAGTAACTCCAAGACTGGATCAGAGTGCGAGCGTTTGTATATATACATATATATATACATATATATATATATATATATATATATATTTAACAGTTACAACTTTTAAACATAATCCCATTTAAAAATATAAAAAAAGGCAGCCTTTTAACTTTTAAAATTACTATTCGGCACGCAGTATATGATGTCACTGACATAAGATTGGGGAGGATGTAGCTTCATCTTATCAGTTCACCAGGTATAAACCTGGAGAAGCAGACTCTGGCGAAAGGGGTAACGTAATGGAAAATTCACTTTCGCCTAAGTGAAAAGGGGCGTGAAACTTCGTTATTAATGTACTCTTTCTCTAGCAAACTGTCCTCCATGCCTGTTAGTAAATGAGCGATGTCCCTGCAGATTGAATTTTTGTCGAATTTTCGCTAGCGGAGGTAGGGTTGCCTGTCTGGTTTTGGCCTGGGTCAAAACTTCCTGCCCGGTTTTCCAAATAAGGAAAACCGGCAGGATTCCCTTGATTGACACGGCGATCAGCCAATCGCTGCATCGTTGCCCTGCCCCCTGGTGTCACCAACATCACGGCCCTACCCTCTGTCACAACCCTGCCCCCCTGCCCGCTTCAAAAGGTGGCAACCCTAAGCGACAGCCACTTCACCCTTTAGTAAGTTTGCCCCATAGACTGTTAGAAGGAGCATGTATTTGTGTAGTTTGTCTGTGGTCGGTGGGAGAACTAAAGCAGGGCTAAAATGGATTGGAGCTGGATTGTTTATATGGTGTGATCCCACATCTGTATTGCACCTTCATCAGTTTTGTGATAAGTTTTGGTAGATCGCATGGATTTTTACTGGAGTTCAGTACTATCTGTATACTAGTTTGATTACCGTTTCTTCATGGTTCAGAGATTTGCATATTTGGCAGAGATTTTATCCCATAGTTGTCTGTCAACATATATATATATATTCTAAAGGTGCACACCGTTTACGAATGAGAGTACCTGGGTGCCTGCCAATTTGGAGTAAATGCAAAAGTAGAAAGTAGCGACACTCACAGGTTTTTTAAAGTTGCAAAAAACAAAAAAGATGTTTATTGTGGCTCAATGTTTCGATCCCCCACAGGGATCTTCGACAGGAGTGTACAAACAAACATTCAGACAACCCATAATACCCCTGAATTTAAACCCACGTCCCATGAAATGGCGCCAAGAGCTGTTGCTAGGCAACCGTGGTAGCTGTCAGTCAGCTATTATATGTAGTGCACAAACTCGTGAGGTACACAGAAAGGAGAGGGAGGGAGGACAACCAGTGCGCAAAGGTGCGTGAAAAGAATAAAATGCATAATAGCAGGTGAGTATTTAAACAGAGTAAACTATCGCTGTGCCAGAAAAAACCACGCTCCTGTGCCTGCACGTCCTTAGCCAATCATAGGCTCTTACAGGCCCTTCACGGCCAATCGGGACCCGGTCCAATCCACAGCCATTGTCTGGCCTACTATCGCATCATCTAGTGGTGGTGGGTGTGCGCGCTAGCGCAGTGAACCTCTGTATAACCGCCCGTTGCCTAGGGCCCGTCATCTGGCAACCCGAGTAAAAATATATAACCGGCGGCCACAGGTGACACAGCTCCCTGCGTCTCCTGAACCGCCGTCGCACGTAGGAGCAAGGTGCCTGGTAGCGACCACAGCGCACAGAAGGAGTTAACCGCCTGCTGCTGGTAGCAACCAATACAAGGCATTAAACGCACCAGGGTAGACTCGGTCGCATCTGGGGAGATATGGGAGCGCCCACCTTATGGGGTTAGCTCATGGCAGGCGGGTATACTTCGGTCCGTGCCTAAATACTAGACATATTAAAGTGAAGACATACATGTCGGCAGGTAACGGATTAGGCAAGCACGGTGGTAACTGGCATGTTCAGCAGATAGTAGCAAAGGTTAGATAAAAACAACGAAGGAAGGGCAGACCGCTTCACTCAGATTAGACGCAGATATAAACCAAGGACCCTACACACTATCAATAGCTCAGACCAGTCCACTGACTCTGACAGCCCCCTCACACAAACGGCACAGGACAATTTTTTAGAGGTAAAAACAAGATCACGACAGGACAGAGGAAAAGACAAAGAAACCACACCAGGAGGGGGAGGCATAAACCTAGGAACAAAACCACCGACGGGGCCGACGGATGTAATTTTTAACCTGAGCCAGCATATCCTTACCCCTGGCGAAATAGCTGAACTCAACAGGGGCCTGTCGTTTATCCAAGCTCCAAACCAGATCCCATTGAAATATTGAGTGATATTAACAGATTCCAGAGAAAACTTAAACTTCAGGAACATTTTAGGGACACACCTAGATCAATAGTCCCACGCTTTAGACCCACCAGCAACTTTGATCCTCCTAACACACCAGCAGCACGACAGCTTGGTGATTCGCCCCCCAGATAAGGGAGGGGGGATTGTACTTCTTAGCTATGCATATTACAAAAAAGAATTACTTTACCAACTCTCAGACTCCTCCACATATAGAACCCTTCCTGGTGATCCAATTGCAATGTTTAAGAGAGAACTAGATAACATTCTTCACACTGCCCTAGCAGCTGGATGGATTGATCAGAATACTCTACTATATATGACCTCAGACTTCCCGAGGACTCCAATTATCTATACACTACCCAAAATTCATAAATCCCAGACGGCACCTCCTGGACGACCAATAATCTCGGCAGTGGGTTTGCTGTTCGAATCGAACGATTTTGCGGGTGTTCGAAGTTCGCGAACTGTTCGCGAACTGTTCGCATTTTTGCCAGTGTTCGCGAACACCAAAACGGCAGTTCGCTACATCCCTATTTACAACCACTTGTTGCCACTATGCCTTCATTCACTAGTGATGCCACCCACGTTATACAAACACTACAACAACTCGAAAATTTACTCAAGGACTTCCTTTTAGCAACCATGGACGTTAAAAGTTTATATACGGTGATTCCCCACGATCAAGGCATCATTGCATGCAGAAAGGCACTAGAAACAAGACTGAACAAAACTGTACCAACAGAATTTCTCATAGAACTATTAGAACTAACCCTCACACACAATTACTTCAAGTTCGAAAGTACGTTCTACCTACAGGGGTCAGGCATGGCTATGGGCAGTGCCCTGGCACCCTCATATGCCAATCTCTATATGCTGCAATATGAGCACGAAAACATCTTGGGAAGAGCCGGAGACAAACTCATCGCCTACCTTCGCTACATAGATGATCTGTTGCTGATTTGGGGAGGAGATGCCACATCACTTACTACATTTTTTAATACATTAAACAGTCTGAATAATCCCATTCGCCTCACGCTAAATTTCAGTGACCAGGGTATTGAATTCCTGGACTTATTTATCTTTAAAACTGCTGATGGCCTAGGTAACGAGGCTATATAGAAAACCAACGGACCGCAATACCATCCTACATGCTGATAGTGACCACGCTCCTACAACCATTAGGGCAATTCCCTACTCGCAATTTCTCCGGATAATACGTAACAACAGTGACTCAGGAACAGCAGAAATTCAACTTAGGGAAGCCTTTAATAGATTCTTGGCCAGGGGTTACTGTAAGGAGCTGCTGGAACAACAGCTCAAAAGGGCAACGGTGCACGCCCAGGCTGACCTTCTAACGATCAAACAATTGTATACTAGCTCCATCTTCAGGCCAAGTATATAAATTACAATTAGAGCAGGATACTACCAATAAGGTCTATCCAAAAAACTGACCTTCAGAATACTTATAGTTTAAACAGTGTAACAAAGTAATTAAAGTATCTCCTACCATCTGGTTGTCAGTGATTCATAGTTAATCAGTCCATTTGTATCGATTTAGCCAGATGGTAGTAAAGTCTGCAACAAATGTAACAGTTAGTAAATCATAATTCAAAGATGCAACAATAAACTTATAAAAAACACTTAAGGCTCCAGGCTTCATTCATTCCTTTTGGCTCTATTGTGTTTAATAGTTCAATCCATTTAGCCTCTTGTTGCAAAAGCATAGTTTTCCTGTCGCCCCCCCTGTTGGGCATATTAACTTTTTGTAGCACCATCCATTTCAAACTTGTCGGATTATGTCTTTCATTAAAGAAATGTCTGCCAACTGGTGTGTGCGTTTTACTGTTGTTGGGGTCAAAAGAGGTTATTGATCTTTTGTGTTCCCCTATCCTGACTTTAACTGCCCGTGTTGTTTGTCCTACATATAGTTTCCCACATGGGCATTTCAGGGCATAAATAACGTAGTCAGAGTTACATGTATGGTATTGTTTGATGGGGACTTTATTTCCTTGGTATGGATGTGTAATGTAATCTCCTTTGATAATGGAATTGCATTTTCCGCAATTCAGACATGGGAAGGTTCCATATTTGGGTTTGCTCAGAAATCTTGTTTTATTGTTATGGTCAGGTATTCGCACTTCTGCCCTTACTAAAGAGTTGGCAATATTTTTACCCCTCTTATATGAAAAAATGGGACGATCTTTGAACAGTTTTCCAAAAGTATGGTCCTGTCCTAACAGGGACCAGTGTTTTTTGATGATGTACTCAATTTTTCTACTTAAAGGACCAAATTCTGTAACAAATGGGATTCTGTCTTTGATTTTTCTTTCTCTTATATTCCGCAGCAAGCTCTCACGTGGCTGTAGGAGGACCTCATCCCTCGTTTTAGTTAAAGTGTTTTTGTCATAGCCACGGTCTACAAATTTTTTTATCAGGGTATTAGATGCTTCCAAATATTTAGTGTCATCAGAGGAAATTCTTCTTACCCGTAAAAATTGTCCCTTGGGAATACCTCTCATTGTATTAGGGGTATGAAAGCTGTCATGTAGTAAGATATTATTTCTTTCAAGAGGTTTACTGTAAAGTTCAGTGGTTAATTCCCCGTTCTCAATATTAATCTTAACATCAAGATAATGAATGCTTTTGGGACTGTATTCAGCTGTGAATTTAATAGTATGGTGCTGTGTGTTTATAAAGGAAAGGAAAGATTCCAATTCCTCTATTGTAGAGTCCCAAATTAAGAAGATGTCATCCACAAATCGAAAGTAACAGGCAATTTTGTTACTGAATAGGGGATTTTGGAGAATAAGTTTTTGTTCAATGGCATTCATAAAGATATTAGCATAACTTGGAGCTAAATTACTCCCCATTGCTGTCCCTTGTAGTTGTATGTAGTGGTCTTTATTAAACCTAAAATAATTTTTCTTAAGGACCAAAGCTAGTAGGTCCAGGATAAAATAGACCTTAGGGTGAGGTATATTTTCAGAGAGAAGCATATCTTCTATATAGGTCATACCTTCCTCATGCGGAATGGAAGTATATAGGGACTGTACATCAATACTACATAGAATGCTGTCAGGCTTCATTTTCCCCAAATTGGACAATCTTGTTAGAAAATCAGTGGTATCTTTTAAACATTGTGGTATTTTTTGTACTGCCTCTTGCAAAAATGTATCAACATATTGTGATAGAGGTTGTAATACCGAGCCCATTCCTGAAACAATTGGTCGTCCAGGTGGCTCGATCAACTTTTTATGTACCTTAGGTAATAGGTATAAAAGAGGAGTTCTGGGGTGTGGTGTACTTAGAAATTTTTTTGTATTTTCTGTGATGATCTTACAGTCAAAGGCATATGATATCGTATCATCTACAGTTTTTTTAATCTCCCATGTGGGGTCATGATCAATACATTCATAATGGCCTGGGGTCGTAAGCTGTCTCATTGCTTCCTTAATGTAATCATCCTTGTTAAGGATTACAATACTACCCCCTTTATCCGCCTTTTTGATAACAATGTTGTCATTTTTTTGTAAAGACTTTAGTGCCTCTTTCTCTTTTTTTGTGATATTGTGAACAGATGTTGTGTTACTAAAGTTGTGTACACCCCATAACTCTGAAACCTGATGTAAAATTACATTCTGAAAAGTTTCTAATGATTGGCAGGTAACATCAGGTGTGAAATCACTTTTAACCTTCAATAAATCACTTTTATGTAAATTACGTTCAGCAGATTCACATTTTTTATCAAGAAAATGCATTTTTAGTTTCAGTCTCCGAATAAATTTGTAAAAGTCTACTTTCCATTGAAAAATGTCAGTGGAGTGTGTGGGGATAAAGCCCAAACCTTTGTTTAGGACCCCTGTTTCTGCTGCAGTCAATACATGATTGGATAAGTTAATGATTAAGTCAGTGGACTTACACATATCCTCGGATCCTCCTTCAGTTATGGTCTGTAAAACTGGCGCCTCACTGAAGTGCGTTGGGATCGCCTCTGTACTGTGTTGTAGTCCTCGTAGCTGTCCCTTCGCCCTCCTACGTCTCTTTCTGTACCGAAGCTCCGCTGTTTGCCTCTCTGGCCCCTCTTCCGGCCAGCGTCTAAAAAACGCCTCGAGGTGCTCCGATCACTGCTGGTGTCACGATCCGATCCTGTTGACACACGATCGTCCGTGTCACTGGCGGTGTTGCGATACTGCGGGTAAGCTTGATGACGTAGAGGTGGGGATTCCCTCTGTTGGCTACGGGGTCCCGGCAGGCCAAACTTCCTTCCGATCTCTGTCTGCTGCCTTGGGGAAACACTCTGCCACGTATACACGCTGCCACTGCTGTAATCTCTGGTATCTCGCTCAAATTTTTTTATTTTCCTTGCGATCGTTTCTTTCTTTAGTCTGTTGATGTTGGTTTCAATTTCTTTAAGTGTTTTAGAGTATTCTTCAATATTCCTGCTGCTGGCTTGAAAGTTTTCTTTAAGCGCTGTGATTTCTGAGCGCGTTCTTGTGATTTCTGGTTGTAGAAATTCAACAGTAAGAACCATAGCATCCAGGCTAGCTTTATTCCAGATGCCTTCCCATTTGGTTAGGAATTCTTTGCTAGTAATACATCCAAGGGGTTGTAGTCCCACTCTCAATCTGCGGGGTATTCTTTTGGTTTTAATGTATTCAACCAAAGTGGAACTATGCAAGGAAAGGTTTAATTCTTTCTTAGATAGATTGAGAAGTTGGAAATGAAAATCCTTATTCTCAGTAGAATCATACAAAGTGATTGTGGTATCAGCAGAAGCGACAATACGGTCAATGTCAGCCTCTGTATAAGCAAACGTGTTGCTGCTATCCTGGGTGCTGGTATAGGATCGTTCCTCTAGCATCTTATATATAGGTAGCAATCAAGTAAAGCAAATTTATAATGTCCAAAGTTATAGAAAACTTGTTGCCACCCACCGTGTTAGTTAGTGGTAGCTCAATCCAACAGTGATCTGGGTTTGCCACATCCAGAAAGGCGATATCATATGGAAAATGAAGATTTCACTGGAGAGCTTGTAAGTGAAACAGTGAAGGTTCTTTATTCAAGATGCATTAAAGCACTACATGTTTCGGACCTCTGGGGTCCTTCTTCTGGTGCAGTTACAACACACTGAGTGAATGGGGCCTTTTAAAGCCCACAAACCCACCCCACAACCATCATGTGATCAAACAATTGTATACTAGCTCCATCTTCAGGCCAAGTATATAAATTACAATTAGAGCAGGATACTACCAATAAGGTCTATCCAAAAAACTGACCTTCAGAATACTTATAGTTTAAACAGTGTAACAAAGTAATTAAAGTATCTCCTACCATCTGGTTGTCCTCCCTCTCCTTTCTATGTACCTCACGAGTTTGTGCACTACATATAATAGCTGACTGACAGCTACCACGGTTGCCTAGCAACAGCTCTTGGCGCCATTTCATGGGACGTGGGTTTAAATTCAGGGGTATTATGGGTTGTCTGAATGTTTGTTTTTACACTCCTGACGAAGATCCCTGTGGGGGATCGAAACGTTGAGCCACAATAAACATCTTTTTTGTTTTTTGCAACTTTAAAAAACCTGTGAGTGTCGCTACTTTCTACTTTTATATATATACATATATATATATATATATATATATAAAATACACAAAAGCCATTGTAAATTATATCCTTATAAACGGTGAGTTCTGATGTCACCAGTTATAAACAGTGAGTACTGATGTCATTTCTGTCACGACTGAAATTTGTGTATTGTAATAAATAAAGTACCCCCAGTTGCAAAATATAAGGATATTAGAAGTTACCTCGGAGTTCCATGACCTGTATAAAAATACGAGGCCTTCGGCACAAGTCATTATCCCCCTCTGTGACATTTTACTTAAACATACCTCTGTGAGTTTTAGGGCTTGGAAAGAACACAACACAATTTACAAAGAAGACAATGTCAGTGCAGGGATTAACTGTTCAGTAACACTGGGAGAACTGTTTGGCACAATATATCATTACCCCTCCCAACCCTGAATGCAATAAACATGAGCTTTGTCTGTTTAATAAAGCTTATACAAAACAGATACACGTCTTCCAAAACGGTTCTCGCGAGAAATTCTCGACGTGTGGGCGGAACCCCACTGGAAGCGGTGGGCGGGCCTTTGGCCGTGTAACGGCCTTTGGTAAGTCTGTGACCGGGTGAATCAGTGTTCTGTCTCCCTACAGGCTTCTCGGCATTGCGCCCCGCAAGGAGGTGCCGGGAAGTCGGTGAGACATGGCCGGGCAGCAGTTCCAGTATGACGACAGTGGAAACACGTTCTTTTACTTCCTGACTTCTTTCGTGGGGCTCATCGTCATCCCGGCTACATATTACCTGTGGCCGCAGGACAAGAACTCTGGTGAGTGCTGAGCAAGTGCATTGGCACAATGGAACGTTCTTTGCTGACCGCGCGTCATAATTACCTACAGTTCGTTGGATTTCCATTGTTCTTGTACTTGTACAGCTGCAGTTGCCAGCATCTGCTAATGTTCATAGGTTCCGAGGGGATGCTGGGAAATGCATCAATACTTCCTGCTTGTGCCAAAGCATCTCTCCCCAGTCTCTTTATCTATACTCATCCCCTCATACTGGTATCTGTGGCTCTACACAAACTATTTCATTCTTTTTGCCTTAAAATCAGATACTGAATTTATTTATTTCTCTTCAGAAAACTTGAGCTTTTTGGCAGTTAAAGTTAATGGGATTTGAGATGCCCACTTGCCAACCCTGCTTTGTTGGCTGTCATTCGGTGAACTATTTGCTGCCTGTAATGGAGTTGGCATGTTCAGGGGAATGAAATGACTGGCAAAGGCCGTCATTAGGACTCCCGTGTGGTAGACTTTTTATCTATAGGATATGAAATTGACCAACTGCAGATAAGAAATTATTATTCTGTATCAATACTGGCTGATGAAGGAGTGAAAGGGGCCACTGCTCAATAGAGCTTACAATCCTAAATTAATATTTAATGATAATGGACAGTAAGGCGTCCGCTTGCAGGGAAAGGGCTTAGTAGCTGTCAAGTTCCAGTATACCAGCAGGTTTCAGTTAGGTTAGTAGAACATAGAATTCTTCACTAGTGACTAGAAACAATATTGCACTGTTCAACTTAGAGCAATGTTTTAATAGGAAATGGATTGACACAATAAATATAATATTCTGACAATAAAATCATTAAATATATACTTGTTTCATGAATAATTTCGTATGGGCTTTTTCATCCCAGTGTTTTTTTCCTGCTGCCAGAGACACCCCTCCCCTCCCCCCCCACCCACTTCTTTTCATGGCAGTCCCATGCCAAATGAACATGAAAGGCTCAGCTCATTGAATTATATGTGTAGGCTTACTGCTGTTATTGGAGGGTCCGTTGCTCATGCCCCAGACCTTCAGCAAAGGGGAGTAAATCACTGGAAATTATAGCGACAGGCAGGCACCAATCCAGAACATCAGAAGTAGAATCCAGGTGGCCGTTGTTTAAATATACAAAATTTTATTTTACATTATGTTTAAAAAAAATCGCCTGACGCGTTTCATGTCACCAAGAGACAATCATAGGCTAACGTTCTTTCAACAAACACACAATATTTAGAAGAGGAGGAGCCGATTAGAAGCTACATAAGTTTCCAATTATAGGCCAACCAATAGGCTTTCATATATATCATGAACTCTTTTAGCTCCACATAGTATATACACTATGTATAAATACAATATATACAATAAATTACATGATGCAAAATACACACATTGTGAAAAAGGTTTCTTATAATAGGCACATTGCAAAATGAGCAAATCTGTTCATATATGACCTTAAAGGAGACATATTTTGTAAAGAATAAGAATGTGCCAGTGTGTTTAACTCTTTTAGATATAGAAGGAATGTGCGTTAATTTTTTTTGTTTCTGGTTGCTTCATTGAAAATTACTGCAAAAACCCTACTAGTCCCACCCATGTGTTTCACTTCCTTCTGCCACTTTTCCCAGGCTGTGCAGCTAGCGGAGCTCCTCAAACTGCACTGTAGGATAGGAGCCAATCAGCAGCTAGCCTGACCTGATAGGGAACTGAAGTCTGTCTTTGCTTGTGTGACTGCACGGCTGTGATTGATTATCCCCCTCCTACTGTGCTTCTGCCAATGACCATGTATATGAGTATACTTTAGAATTTTTTTGGTCTTGATATGCAATTAGAAAGAGTCGAGACAGAAGTACTTTAATGAGCAAAGTTAAAAACTTTGTGTGCCTGAAAGCAGTATGTAATGTTTTGTTAAAAAGACTTGTCTAGAGCAGGTTTACTAAACATTTTAAAATGTTTGAGTTTTTTTGCGTACTGGGGTCGCTATGTCTGTTTCACTCTTGTTAAAAAAAAAATAAAAAGTCAGTGTCATTCTCCATATCTGACATTTCATCTAACCTTAGGTCGGTGCCTTACGCTATGAGTCACAGTATATCTGTTCTAGTCGAAACACCCTTTATAATTGCCGCTTGGAGCAGTCTCAGTAGGATTTGCTAGGAGAGTTAGAATAATGAAAACCATTAATACGAATGTGGTATCTTGAGACCAAATGTTCACTAAATCATATAGTGGTTAATACAGTATGATTCATCCTGCTCTTTCTTGCTAGAAGGTTGAAAAATGCCTTACAATCTTCAATGCTATAGAAATGCTAGGCATACACTTGCTTTTACCTCTTGAATGCTTTATTACATTGACTAATTTCACTTCCTGGTGGAAAGGTCCTGACACCCACAGTATGGATGACAGGACAATGTGTTAATGAATACTCTCAGGTTGTATTCCCACCAAATAAATTATCCTATAGTTGCATCATGTTACTTGCAGACCTCATACTTTGCTGCAAATGCTTGATCCAGGACATACAGTGGTGTGCAAAACTATTTGCCCCTTCCTGATTTCTTATTCTTTTGCATGTTTGTCACACAAAATGTTTCTGATCATCAAACACATTTAACTATTAGTCAAAGATAACACAAGTAAACACAAAATGCAGTTTTTAAATGAGGGTTTTTATTATTTAGGGAGAAAAGAAATCCAAATCTACATTTTCATGTGTGAAAAAGTAATTGACCCCTGAACCTAATAACTGGTTGGGCCACCCTTAGCAGCAATAACTGCAATCAAGCGTTTGCGATAACTTGCAACGAGTCTTTTACAGCGCTCTGGAGGAATTTTGGCCCACTCATCTTTGCAGAATTGTTGTAATTCAGCTTTATTTGAGGGTTTTCGAGCATGAACCGCCTTTTTAAGGTCATGCCACAACATCTCAATAGGATTCAGGTCAGGACTTTGACTAGGCCACTCCAAAGTCTTCATTTTGTTTTTCTTCAGCCATTCAGAGGTGGATTTGCTGGTGTGTTTTGGGTCATTGTCCTGCTGCAGCACCCAAGATCGCTTCAGCTTGAGTTGACAAACAGATGGCCGGACATTCTCCGTCAGGATTTTTTGGTAGACAGTAGAATTCATGGTTCCATCTATCACAGCAAGTCTTCCAGGTCCTGAAGCAGCAAAACAACCCCAGACCATCACACTACCACCACCATATTTTACTGTTGGTATGATGTTCTTTTTCTGAAATGCTGTGTTACTTTTACGCCAGATGTAACGGGACGCGCACCTTCCAAAAAGTTCAACTTTTGTCTTGTCGGTCCACAAGGTATTTTCCCAAAAGTCTTGGCAATCATTGAGATGTTTTTTTAGCAAAATTGAGACGAGTCTTAATGTTCTTTTTGCTTAAAAGTGGTTTGCGCCTTGGAGATCTGCCATGCAGGCCGTTTTTGCCCAGTCTCTTATGGTGGAGTCGTGAACACTGACCTTAATTGAGGCAAGTGAGGCCTGCAGTTCTTTAGATGTTGTCCTGGGGTCTTTTGTGGCCTCTCGGATGAGTTGTCTCTGCGCTCTTGGGGTAATTTTGGTCGGCCGGCCACTCCTGGGAAGGTTCACCACTGTTCCATGTTTTTGCCATTTGTGGATAATGGCTCTCACTGTGGTTCGCTGGAGTCCCAAAGCTTTAGAAATGGCTTTATAACCTTTGAAATTGAACTCAGGTGTGATAAACCACAGTTAAGTTATTTTTTAACGAGGGGGGCAATCACTTTTTCACACAGGCCCATGTAGATTTGGAGTTTTTTTTCTCCCTTAATAACGTAAACCTTCATTTAAAAACTGCATTTTGTGTTCAATTATGTTATCTTTGACTAATAGTTAACGGTTTTTGATGAGCAGAAACATTTAAGTGTGACAAACATGCAAAAGAATAAGAAATCAGGAAGGGGGCAAATAGTTTTGCACACCACTGTATATCAAATATTTTATGATCCTTATTCTTCGTAACAAAGCTGTGTTCTTATGTACTGTACATAATAAGTATTGTATATGTGGAAACTATACAAAAGTGGAACGATATACTGCCCAAGTCTCTATTGCTTAACTTTTGGGGTTTGCAAGCGGGTGATTTTGGCTAAAACTGCATAGATGGCCAGTAGTGGCTACCAGTAAGTATATTATTAATTTAAACCAGGACTAATTTAAATATAGGGAACTCCATACTTGAGACATATTGAAACTATTGCTTCTTTAGCCATACCTAATTGACTACAGCCAATAGTGTATTTGTTGCTGTTTTTACTACTCTGGAGTAAAGTGACTCTTGTTTTGTGAAATTTCCACATAGTAGTCATAGGTCGTAAACCTACATTGCTGTGAAGCATGGAAATAAAATACTGCTTGTTTGAGCTCTTTGCTTTCCATACAAAATGAGGCGCAGAGATGTAAGTGTGGGTGGTTGTAAAACTGTAGAATTTTTTCTTTATAAAGCCAGAGACCTGCCCCATTTTCCTTCTGCGCATGAACTAGATAGTGTACCAGAATAGTTATATCATGTTTCAGGGATTCTATTTTTATTCTGTGGAGACAATAAACAATATATAACGTCACTGTCATGAAAACGGGACTCTCAACCACACATAACTCTTAGGTTTGGCTGTAAGGGGTTACACTCAGTCTCTCAATCAGTTTACACGCAGGCTAGACTAACATCAGGCACCCCAAAACACACCAACACCCACAAAATTAGTTCACTGCCACCATCTATCATTAACTGGCGATAGAAACCTAATGTGACTATCCCCCTGTCTTCTATAACAGGTAATAACTCACACTACAGAAATGCATCAAACACTCTCTCCTATGGTAGATCGTCAGGGTTAGAGCCTACTAGTTCCATAAGCACTCCAGCAGCCAAAGGGTTAATTTACATTCAAACACTTTCCTGCTAGCCGTACTATATATTAAATGTATAAATAGGCAACTTTCCCTTTCCACACGTACAAAGCGTTAATACACTTAGGCACAAGCATTCATGTGGGCCAGGAGTTCGTTAGAGCACAAGGACAAAACGTTTTAAAATGTATTATATTTAATATTAACAGTAACAGTGCATGTATATAAAAGAATATATAACAAAGAAGACATACATTAAAAAAGAATTGCAAAAACAGTAAATAAAATAAAATGGAGTAAAAACACCCTATGTACTGTACCAAGTTTCTTGCTGTGTCCTCTGAGGCAAGAGTTAGGAAAGACTGGGCATACAATCCACGGTTATGGAGCCTCTTTTGCATGACATTGGGTACTGGGTTTATCACCTTTTTATTGCCTGCTGGGACATTCTCCTCAATACCTTATGCATGAGGTAGGAGTGCCCAGGAATGTGTTATTTACAACCCCCTGTAGGGGGGCAAGATTCCCCAATATAATATTGGTACTTGCCAGTACCCAATATTATAATAAAAACATGGGCAGGCTGTGATCCATATGTGGGTGTTCTGATAGATACCAAACACTAATTGGGTTGCATGTTCCAGTCCCCCAGGAACCATCCCTCCTAACTGGTGGGTATAGGCTGGCCCTGTTTGGTATCATTAGGGAGCATGTGACCTGGATTTGCTTCCAGAGTGGATTAATTATATCTTAGTTTGGATCAAGTACAAGGTACTGTTTTATTATTACAGTAAAAAAGGAAATACTTTTTAAAATTTGGATTATTTCATTATAATGGAATCTATGGGAGATGTCCTTTTCATAATTCGGGGCTTTCTGGATTATGGGTTTCCACATAACGGATCTGATACTTGTAAAACATACCTCTTTAATACACAGATGAATTTCTGGTGTTGCTGTTCAATATATTTCTACTATTACCTTGCACCAGGGCATTGATCTCCTTGGTTAGTGAACCAAAAATGTCTTTGTTTTTCAAACTTGTGCATCCAACGTTTCGACCCTAATGTCCTCTTGAACGTTATATATGTATATATATATATATATATATAGTACTACCTGCCTCAGATATCTATACTTGTAATTTTTTGTTTTTGTTTTTCTAGAGCAAGTTCGTCTGAAAAATATAAGACATGTCTATAGAAGCTGTTCGTGGTACCAGCTTAAATTAGTCAAGCCACAGAAGAATATAGCTCCCACTATAAAGTAAGTTCTCATTTGCAAATAATGTTTTGCCATATGGTAATGATTTACATATTAAAGTTATAATGGTTTACATATTAAAGTTACATTTATGCTCTATATGAAGTGATGTGTGGCTGCCAGGCCAATTAATGTGTCAAAATGGGGGCCTGTGCAGATCCATTGGGAAAGGATCACAAACAGGCCAAGACCTGCCTGATAGACCTCATACAGCATGCATTTGTTCATCCTGTAAGCCAACATACTGTATAGGAAGACATAAAACATCTGTGGTCGCATTTTATACACTGCACTTGGTTTTGATGTCTTTACCTCCATACAGTAAACTCCTTCAAGGCTGCCACCAGAAGGGACTCCATGCTTTTGCAACATTTTGAGGTCTACTACCCCATACTAAGCAGCACTGTATTGGTTTTTAGGTTGTACATTTTTAAATGAATTACTTTGTTTTTCCAACAGGAAAATCATTTTGCTTCTGGGATGGGTCTTATTTCTTTTTCTTGCCTACAAAGTTTCCAAAACTGACAGAGAATATCAGGAGTACAACCCATATGAAGTGTTAGGTTTGGATGCAGTGAGTAATAATTTTCATGATCAAAGTGTTGTATGTTTACGTAGCTATAAAATGGTTAATAATGTAATAATACTGCCATCAAAATAAAAAATGTTTTACTTTAGCTAAAACAATGTCTAATATTGTGTAAAGTGGGGTAGATGTGGTACAATATGTTTTACTGCTGGAAAGGTTTTATATACTAGTTTATGAGTTTGTTCTGGCTCCAGGATACTCATTCAGTCTCTAGGCTTGTACCCCAGCATGACCGCCTGCACCAAGAGTAGGTATCTTGGTGCAGACTGCCACAGTGCATGGTGGGGGTGCATTTTTGAAGAACATCTGTTGTTTCCCCAAGGGCTTTGTTGGCCTACAGCTGCAGCTGTAGGAAACAAAGTGTTAGTGATAGGTGCCCTTTGATGCTTACGTAAGGAAGAAAGTACAAAGTTTAACAAGCACAATGATGCATAAGCTCTAATAAAGCTAGTTGTCAGGCTGATGTGTTTTGAGCAGAGTTCTAATTTTATTACCAATGGAAAAGGCATGAGAGCTTGAGCATATGACGACCGTTATATGGAGTAATTGCACCTCTTCCCTTGTAAGCTCTGTTAGATTTGTTCACATTGCAAGGTGCAAGAGAACATTTGGGTAGCCATACTTTGAGTCTAGCATCCTGTGATGCAACTGCATTAGGCATCCTAAATTATGCGCAAAATAAGGAAGTTTCCAGTGCTGCATACATTAAGACCTATTGGCATATCATGCAAATTGCAGAAGGGCAAAGTGCAAAACAACAAGGCACATTGCACCTTGCACCTTGCCCTACCAATGTAAATAAACCCAAATATTTTTCAATTCTGTTGACACCATGTTAAAAATTTTTAAAAATGAGGTGCTCCTCATAATTGCTTTTTCTAATGTATAGCTTTTGTTTCTAAGGGGGCAACTGTCTCAGAAATCAAGAAACAATATCGTCATCTGTCTCTAAAATTTCATCCAGATAAAGGAGGAGATGAAGTAATGTTTATGAGGATAGCCAAAGCTTATGCAGCGTAAGTAATGTAATGCAGCGCTCTGTGTAAACTTTCAAATACCAAGTTTCTGTCTATGTGGATTTATGTAAGAATATGAACCCTGGGCCACATAGGTGACAGGTAAACAGGTTGTTAATAGTGTAGTGTGTGCAACATTTGGCTTTGTCCACCTACCACCACGGACATCCTGGATAGACCAGGTTGCACAGAAGATGGTGTTTGTCAGTTTTCTTGTCCACCAAATAAGAAGGGGGGCGAGATGGCATTTCTGTCATTGCTCATAATGCTACAAGAAATTCTAACTGCTTGACATTTGCTTGATTCCACCAAACTTGATAACACATTTTGAGATTAGTTGGTACAATGAACTTATATTTGTAATCACACTTGCACTGAGCCTGTATAGATAGAAAAGGTGCTTTCCAATGATAGACTGTCCATTAATATTTAGAAGAAGTTAACAGAGCTCCAAAAAACTGCTGGATCATTTTACATTTTTACAGCAAGATGGAAGTTATCTATTCTCTTAGATCAGTGCTGTTAAACTGTTGTGGTGGAGAGCTGATAATGGAAGCCAGTGTTGACCACTCCACTTTTAAACCACATCCATGTTACCACACAAACTTTTAAGACCATATCCACATTAATGGTGGTGGTACACTTAAAAAAGCAAATGGTTGGTGCTCACTGCAGAGATGTGTGAAAAATGTTAAAACATACCTTTAAATCCACATGCCTCCTCCTTTCCTGTAGACAGCACAGCACCCCCCAGAACATGATTAAACATCTTAGGGGCCCCTAACAACAATTTTCAAATTCTAACAAACCCCCCAAACAAACCCTACCCGTCTCACATCCAGGAAAGAGTATGGCACACAGGCAGCATAGGGCAGGTAGAGTATGGCACACACAAGGACCATAGGGCAGGCAGAGAATGGTACACACAAGGAGCATAGGGCAGGCAGAGTATTTCACACACAGGGAACATAGGGCAGGCAGAGTATGGCACACACAAGGAGCATAGGGCAGGCAGAGTATGGCACACACACAGGGAGCATAGGGCCGACAGAATACAGCAGGCGACAGGGAAACCTATCAGGACCTTAAGTTGAACAGTTTATACTGTGCTACATACAGTGGTACCAACATACAGTGGTACCAGCATTGTGTCCCTGTATGTAGCACAGTAGTATGAACTGTTCAACTGAGGTGTGAACAGTGTGGGAACTTTCAATCTGGGTCTGAGGTGTGAACAATATTGCTGTTCCAGGGTTGAACAATTCAGGGGGATTACAGTTTACTGTCTGAATTTGAGGTGTAAACAATGCAAGGGCCAGTTAATCTCTGTACTGATACCTTTTAAATCTTACACAAGGTAAGCAGACACAGCAGGCAGACTTTCATGTGGGGGGTCACACAAGGGGGGTGTCGCCAGTTGGACAGCACTGCCTTAGATTAATGGCACACCAGAGTGTTTTCTGTCTGAAATCTGGTGTGTTTCAACATGTATCTGCTGTTTTTTTGCATGGTGTGCTAATATTGCGTGATAGGGTTCCTTGCGCATTTTATACCACAGGTATTCTAAATGCTTTTTTTGAGTATTTTTTGCACAGAATGTATATTCTATGTTCTGTGGCATTTCAAAGTACTACAGATCATAGACTCTACATTCTGCAACAAGGAGTGGCTATAAACGCCAATAATGAATTCTCCCTTTGTCCCTCCACCCCTAGGTAAGGAACACAAGCATGTAGCACGAGAGCCCCTAGATAGCAGTAGACATATAGAAAAAAACTTGTTTGCTGCTGTGTTTTCTTCCTGTGTCATTCCCCGCCCTTGCAGTGTTCACCATTATGGCGACACTGCATCCTATCCTGACTGCATGTCTGCTTGTCTTCTACAAGTAAGCACAACACACACACTTTTTACACTTGCACACACTCAAGTTTTGCACACTCTCAACACAGGGGTCCCCAATCTTTTTTACGCGAGAGCCACTTTCATGCAACACAAGCATGAAAAAGTTCCTGGAGGTGCCAAATAAGGGCCTTGATAGCTATATGAACTGCCAGCCTATAGGAAGCTCTGTTTGGTAGTAAACCAAAACTTGATACCAAAACTTGCCTCCAAACCAGGAATTAAAAATATAAAATAAGAACCTGCTTTGAGGCCACTGGGAGCAACATCCAATTGGTTTGTGAGCAACATGTTACTCGAGAGCCACTGGTTGAAGATAACTGCTCTCAGGGCATAGTCATACTTGCATACATGCACATAACACACAATTTTTAGATAATCCGAAAAACCCTCCTGGAAATGCAAGAGCACAAAATTTGGCTCTGCCTACAAACGAAATGTAAAATTCTGCTAGCATTTACACGGTTAATGTATGAATAAGTCTTGATATGGCCTTTTTTGTACTTTTGAGAAAAACAGGAACTACTTGAAGGTTGCTATATCTGTGTGTTTATTCTAGTTATATGTTGCTTTTGTTTGCAATCATCGCTATTATATCCGGTGACATATGTCAAGCTTTTTTTATTTCTTATTATAGCTTAACAGATGACGAGTCCAGAAAAAACTGGGAAGAGCATGGTAACCCTGATGGCCCACAAGGTAATGTATGAAATTGCTTTTTTTTTCTTTTTTCTCTAGCTACAATTTATAAGCTTTCATTAGCTATTACATATACTGTATATATAAATCTGTTTGTTGA